>OX392421.1:7130000-8330000 GCA_947623395.1 Synanthedon tipuliformis
AATACCTACTTACTAACATTTCCATCACACCTTATGACATTTAATTAATTTCCCATCCTTGCAGATACACCTGACATATGTCTACAAAAGATTTGGCGTGAGCCTTTTTTATATTCCAAATCAATTTCCTTGGGGACTATTCCCGAAAGATGACAGTGCAGATTTTTTTTCATATAACCCTTAACTACGACTCTCTGTTGCATAGTCCGTATGCAGCAAGAAATAGGGTTTAGATTTGTTTGAAAACATATGTTGTGACCGCAAAATAAATTTGTTTGCAATATCGTGTATAAAAAACTGTTATAAAAAAGTATAATAAAGGCCATGTCCTCACACCTTAGTGACAAAAAAAGGGACGGTATTTTAATTTTGCATGAAATGACTTTTTCGAGTGGCACTGTCACATTGATGTGCTGTAGTTTCAAGTGTTTAATACTTAACTAGCTGCTGCCCGCGACTTCGCCCGCGTACTTTGTAAATTATATACTAAAACTTTCCTCGCGAACCACTCTATCCATTGGTGAAAACAGTATGAAAATCGGTGCAGTAGTTTTTGAGTTTATCGCGAACAGACAGACAGACAGACAGACGTAGCGGAGGACTTTGTTTTATAATAATGTAGACAAGTGTAAGGATATCGATAGGTACGTATTTCTATATGAAATATTATGTTCAAATAAATATTAGCTGCAATGCCTTTTTATAATTAAAAGAAGCATTTTAAATTGTAAATTAATAAAAAAATTAATTAAATTAATTAATTAATAAATAAACACAATCTTTCCTTGTTTATCGCTCTTTTTTTTTTTTATAAGAGATGGGTTAGCTCTTGACCAACAACCAGCCATGTGGCAAGGATGAGGCCTAAGATGGAGCGAGCTCACCCAGAAGATGCCTATTCACTCGAACCTTGAAAAGATTAGGGTTATATGTGCTCGGAAACACAGACGCCGGCAGGGAGTTCCAAACCCTGGCAGTGCGCATTATAAAGGATGTTTCAAAGCGCTTGGTCCGAAAAGGAGGGATTTCGACAAGATGAGGATGGTAGCCAGCCGTACGTCTGTATGTCCGATGGAAGAAAGGGGAAGGCGGTATCAGCTCATGCAGTTCCTGAGCACACTCTCCGAAGTACACCTTATAAAAGACACATAAACTGGCAATTTTGCGTCTATGTGCCAGGCTCTGCATCTTAGATTTTAAAAGAGTACTGTCGCCTACGAGTCTCCTAGCTCTGCGTTCTACCGAGTTCTTTCCATTAGTTTATATCAAAATCTGTTGGGCTGTATCGGTATCTTTCTTTTGTTTACAGGTCTCATTCTTGATTAGATCTCGTAATAACTACATAGCTCGTTGAACGACTTTGAGCTTTTTTACGAAGATCATATTATGTTAGGGATTTTAGGCTCAGAAGAAAGCAACTGACTTTATTTTAGACTAGCTATGCCCGCTTTTTCGTACGCGCTGTATCTAGATTTTTTAAATCCTAACATTTTTTTAAGATAAAAAGAATCCTATATCCGGCAATCTACCGAAACTGTCTAATGAGTAAACTGGTGAAATAGTGAAATTGAAGAATAAGGAATGTGACCAGTGGTAGGTACGCTAACTCTTAAAAAGTATAGGATAGGTAATAAACTATCAATGATTATACTGTTACAACAAATATACTGTTAATTTGTAAAATGACTGAGTTTTTTATGTTGAATTTCTTGTAGACATAATGACCCCAGCATCAATCCAGCATCGGACTAAGCACGCGCCCTCAAGGCTTAACTTGAAAAATACTAAGTCATTGGAAATGAAGCTTAAATAATGACCGAAGAGTCGGTTCTATTGGAGTGTCAAACGTAAATTAGGGACGAAATATCACACGTAGGTATATGTAGGTGTACAAGCGACGGACCGCCATAAGCCGCCATGAGACCACAAAACCGCCAAACAAAGTGTTCTCATCAATAAGAATGATATGTCAAAAATATAGTTTTTGTGACACAAAGACAGATAGGGAATCTTTGTCATCCGCCGTATTGTGCTGTAATTATTTGTAATGGCCTTGATTAATGTCGGTTCCAATCAAAGCTCGATTATTAGTTTTTGAAGTGATGCTTCAGATTCGTCGGCGTGTGAAAAGAGATCGATTTGGGAGAGTAATGCTGGCTTAAATGATGATTTTCGATTTTAAACTTTATGTGCGTGTAATAGAGTCACATTTAAATGTGAATCTCTAGCAACTATTTGTAAATTAAAGAAGTAACGCAATATGTTAGGAGGTGTTTAGAACAGAAATTTAACTATCTTGTATATCTATCTAGATAGGCATCTTTTGAATCCATTATATAAAATGTCTGTGTCCGCTTCTGTCTAAACAGACAAACGTCCGCTAACTTCTTTTTAAGCTACTCTAAAGATTTTGATACGGTTTTCACTAATGGAAAGAGTATAATTTGCAGAAATAAATTGCACCTTTTCACGAGCTCGTTGGATGAGGGGTTCCGGGTTCAATTCCCGGCAACTTTGGAAATCTACTTTTCAAAGTTGGCTCTGGTCTGGATTTGGAAAGTAGTGGCAGGACACGCTGCATTTTGCAGTCATTTAGACAGCCTGAAGTAACAATGACCCTTACAGTAGATCGCCCTGAAATAAGAGAATGCTTGCTTTTGTGTTTTAGTGAATGAGTAACGTATGCCAAAACCCATTTTCCCATATTCCCTATCCCTTCCCTATCCATTGTCCTCAATCTGCGGTTGGCAGTGCACCTGCAGCTAGCCTGCAGCACATTATGGCGTTGCTTGTGTTATAGGCTACGGTTGCCGCCTACCATCTAGTGGACCGTCGGCCTGTCTATCTACCTTAACATTAAATAAAACCAGAATTTGACGAGGTGTAGATCGCGAAAGAGCTGCCACCCTGAACCTACCACAGAGTCTTGGGGTCTTATGTCTCTATTCTGTATGCCCCAAGACATGTAATGCACTCATTTCACACACGATTCCGCGAAGTTTTAAAGCGTGGTATTTTTAACAGTTCAAACCGCGCCGTTCCGCGTCCATTTCGTGCAACATTCCATAGAGAATAGGTCTTTAGCAGATGTCGTAACAATTTAAGGAATTGATGGTAAGGAATCGCGAAATGGCGATACAGAATCAGGCCCCTGTTCGAAATACTCAGTACACACAATATAGTAGCATCACATTATAACATGTTTATAATAAAATGACGGTGACGACTTTAAAATAATTATACGCGATCGCACAAATCGTCATTTAAAGCCGCGCCACCCACGGCCGGTCTCTAAATTAACCGTCTCGGACGTGTTCTTGTGGTATACGGACGTCGGATGTCAACTTGTCACTCTGTCACGCTGTTTAAAAGCTTTAGTCGGGACTTTCACCCGGTGTTGGGTGACCGGGCCGTTTTATACAGTTCTCTTTTTGATTTCATTTGGCAATGATGCGACCACACCGGTAAAACAAATAAGGAAGTCCATGATGAGAAACATCGCCAGTGGCATTGACGGTTAAGTTGACTTCTCCCCGAGGGGCGTTTCGTCATCGTGTCGTTTTGCCTTAAAAATTAATTGTTTCATTAATGCGTGTAAAATTCAATTTATATGCAGTAGATTCGTTGTGAACAGGTACAGCCATTGGGTACAGTAATATTGAAATGAGTTAGGACATTAAAAATGGCGTTAAGACGTTGTGTTAATCTTTTCGTCTTCGAGTTGATTTGATAGGTATTTGAAGAGCCCGTTGGTGAAGATATTTGAAGAGTGGTTAAGGCGCTTGCTTTAACGCTCTATCTCAAGGTCCAGATTCGATTAACGGCAAAGCCAAGTTTGGGAATGAACTATTCATAGTTAGTTCTGAAACTCTGAGACTTGTGCAGAAAATTTATTCCGTGGATGCGCGAACTTGAAACAACCATAGAACTTAGAACAAGACGACACGTTTGGTCTAGTGGCTAGTAACACTAGCTGTGTAGCTGTTAACCAAGCGGTCGCGGGTTCGAATCCCGCTAAGGACAAATGTTTATGTGCTAACATTTACTTATTTACCTGCTAATTATTTATTATTATTATTATTATTATTATTACCTTTCTTATAACCACTTTGCTATATCTCTAAATATAAAAAAATACGTGTCACGTTGTTTGAGGCCAATGAACTTCTAAACTACTGAACCGATTTTGATAAAACTATGTGTAATTTGGTCCAACTTAAAGGATAGGATAGTTTATATTTTGAACCTGGGCGAAGCCGAGAGCGTGTAGCTAGTATATTATATTTCTGCAATCCAGTGAACTGTCAACTTGCCTGCCCATCCTTTATGATATAAAAAAAAGTTCCATCTGAAGTGGTTAGTTTATTAGTAGGTATATGTTTTTTCTGTTGGTCTATGGATTAGGAGTCGATAAATTCACGGACACTTAATAATTTTAAAGGTCAGTTATTATTTCATAAGTTAAATTACAAAAGGTGACATTCCGATAACCTTTTGTTGAGCCGACGACACAATATTATAAAGAGAAAAATGATCTACAAAACCATCGAAACTAATTCAAAAATAACTCTTAATACTATACGTTTAAGGTGCTTTTGAAATAAAAAATAATACTTGGTTCAATGCAATTAGGAACTAATTCTATTTTTGAACTCTAATAAACCGAATTGAACGAGGTTCTAAAGTCGAAATTGTAGAAGCAGGTTCGGTAATATGAAAAAGAACACAAAAGGCCGCGGCTTGTTCACAAAAAGCATTTAATCGATTATGAGTGGATCGATTATACGTGAATCGATTATCCAATATCTCTGGGGTCCGTGTCACCCGTAACAAATCGCCGTGGACCTCAAACAATGGTATTTCTTCATCAACGACAAAAACGGCGAATGTTGCGAACAAAATATGGGATTCATATATACAAAGTTTATAATCTTTAGTATTAATGATACAGTATGTTATAATTTTTCTACGGCTTTTTTATTATTTTAAATATTTTATAAAAATAATGTAAGTAGATAAATATTAGTCTTAATAAGTCTTAGAGTAATGTTTTTAGAGTAAGTAGCAGTTATAGCATAGATGAGCGTAGGACTTTTTTTTAAAAAAGTTGGCAGTAGGTATACTTGCTAACATAGAATTGTTTATCGTGGTCAAGATAACTATAGTCAGGGTGCCATTTTTTTCAAGAACATGTTTATAAAAGAAGAAATATTACAGAAAATAAATGTACCCACATATATGTATGTATGTAAAAAAAAATTTTTTTTTATTAATATAATATGTAGGTATAGTCAGTAGAATATATCTAAAAGAAAATGATAAAAACCTAAAATTAATAACAAAATATAATTCTTAATACAATTACTTAAAACGTTACAATACGCAAAAGTAACTTTATATCTTCAATAAAAAAAATACCTCAATTATGAACAAAAAACATTGTGTATGCCAGCACGGTGTCAGCTCCAACACACGACTGGAGTGTACTCCTTACTAACAATTATAAAATTTAAATTTTTCAAAATTCTTTTTTAAACAATATTTCGTCTCTGAAACTTATTCAGAGATATTCTAAAATTAAAACAAATAGAACGTAACTATAACGCATAACATAACGCATTCGTGTGACAATTCTGATTTTACTCTCATAAATTTTCATACCACGGGCTTAAATAAATATGCAAATCGATTCTTAAAGAGTAAACTCCAAAATATAAAATTTTGTATTTTACAAACGAGTTTGCCTAGAGGGTCCTGCAAATTGCGAACATCCGAGCGTGTATGGTGGTCACAATAATGTGGGTTTTAGGAACATGCTGTATAAGGTATCTGTCCTCACGTCGAGTCAGCGGGGGAGGGCGTTTAAAGAACAGTTCGCCAGCGGGACGCGGGCGCCGGCGCAACCTTTGTGTTTTAATAAATGCTTTTTTACAACTTTTTAACCCAGCTTTTAATATCGCCGTGTGGTGGACGGCGTGAGCGGAGGTGACGGATTGTGAGATCGGAATTTTCGTTTACTGTTTCAATGGTGTTGTTTGTCTAACCTAAAACAAACATACATGCGATCTGACACGTTGGATAAATTCAAGACAACCTGTTTTGGTAATTTTTTAGTGATCCTAGCAGTAGTTTTTTTTTATTATAATAATGTCGTGGTAGAAGCACACTGCGTTCCTCAATTATAAACCGGGAAACTCGGTTTGGTGACAGTAACCATTCTCTTACCATTGTAAACTAACTTACAAAGACCACGTGAATAAGGGCTGTAACTGTAACCCCAATAATATTCGTATCTCTTTCATCTATCAGCATATCCAACAGTGACTAAGTGCAATGAGGACACATTCAGTTATTAGAGCATTGACGTAAAAGCCGACAAGACATTAATGTCTAAGTACTAAATCAACATGTCAACTATGAACAAATAGAATTGCAACCTAGTATGAAACCAATAGGTAGGTACTCAATGTTAATTTTTAACTTTCACGCTTTCGTAAAACAAATAGTCAGTTGGTAGGTATTTTTTAAATTAATTGTAACGAGCTCATAAATCAGGTGTAGCCGAAAATTCATAATTTTCAAGCCCGGAAATGATTTGAAAAACAAAGCACTGCGCGACCACGCCTGCTCAGGTTTGGATGCGCGTACGCATATACTGTTCCCACGTTTAGTGTAGGGTGACCACAATCATAATCAAGTGCAAGAATAATCAAACTTCATTCTTTGAAATATTTTTGGTTTTATTCTTATAGGAAACAGCATTTTATAATTATCTTCATTAGAAGTTTGCAAATGTTCACTCCTAATCTCTTCCCAATCGGATGAGCTGTGCGTGCTCCTAACTTTTACTACACTCCTGGTCCTCTTCGTGAGGGTCCGTTCAGGGTGGCGACTTTACTGCTTAAATTATTTTTGGGGCTGCGAGCTACATGTATAATGGCCAATTGTTCCTGTAACGCTCCTCATACGAATTATTGTCAGTGACGTCATCATAATATGTGAAACTGGTGTTAACCGAAACATAGAAGAACTATTAAACTCGAAAATGAAGGCAAGACAATTTTTTTTTCGTTCCGCGCTTTGCATCAGCATGCTCGACTCTACTGGGTATTTAGTAACCTACGGACTAAAACACCGGACTACTCCGACCGATGACAACCCTTTCGGTAGGCTTAGAGGCATTTCTTCGAAAGGCGAATACAAGACTTGTCTCTGACATTCAATCCAGAGATTCAATTTGTAATAAAGGAATTCATAATGATGGTCACCCTAGTTGGGAGTCAGTATAACGCGATGGGCGTCACTGAGAGAGCACCATCGATTACTGGCTCGCTGCACCGCTCATTATAAATTAACAGCATCTTTGACGATGCCTCCGCTCTGTCCCTTTTGTTACTGAATAATCACTTGGATCTTTAATTTCGATACCATACATCTTTAAAGAAAGAAAGAAAGAAATATATAACAAAGCGAGCTCTCTGAACAAAATATGAGAAGAGCTGTGGTGAAGCAAAAGATTTATTAGAAATAGATATTATTATACCTCACATATTCAACTTTTTATATGTACCTGTACAAGTCCTGAAATCTCATACATAGGCAATCAGAGGCGTCATTAGATAGAATATTGCCAAAAGAACAATGCAACAGTGGAGTTGCCGATCACTTAAAAGCAAACTTAAAAGGTGAAAACAGGTAAGGTGCTTTACTGAAATACTTACCCGCGAAGCCTGCTCCGTTAAATACTAGCTGTAGCCGCGACTTAGCGGAATCTGTGCTTCTTCTACTCAAAGCAGAAAGATTCTGACTTCGTTAAGTTTTCCTTGGCTAGAAATTTTATAATTACTGTACGTTGGACACGTATGTAGTGTACTGTAAGTGCATACCATTTTTTGCTCTTTATCTAGAATCTAGATTATTTTCTATCCCTGTCTAACTAAGTATTATAATATATTTATATGTTCTGAGGTTCACCTTTATTATTATGAATGAATCATGTGGACGTTCACCATGATCAATTTATGTATGTTTTTTTCTTTATAAATATAGCAACACTTACCGGCGGACGTAAAACATTTATTCATCTAATACATCGTTATCAAGTGCCGCTATATTTGGACCGAGTTGTCGTGCGGTGAACACAGATCTAAATAATATGGAAATTCCCTCAAAACTTCCTTAGGTTATCAGTGTTTACCTTACCTTATAACCTTATCAGTGTTTAAAGTACTTACTCGACATCGGTATGTACATATTTTCAGTATAAGGTTCGCTAATAGAATATTTGAAAGATATAGGTATACATATTTCTTATATACGCTAAGTAAAATAAAATAAAATAAAAATAAAATAAATAAAATAAAGTATCATATACCTACTCTGAATTACGATGTCTGCAACTTACAAAATATACAAACTAGCGTTTTTCTCTTCATTCATCTTTCTTCCTATTTTCAGCAGGGCCTTGCAACTTTGCTATCTATTCATCCACCCAGCATCTTATACTCAAAGATATGTATCCTATATCCACCTCACCTGACTTCACTCACATTACACTCCGCATCCTACACCTCGTGCTTAGCATCTAGCAACCTAACGTAACTTATTCCATATAAACAACATTACAATCTGCATCATCATATCTGTTGAATATAGGCCTATTCCAATGCTCGCCACCACACACGGTTCTCTGTCCGTATACTACTCTGTAATTGTCTGTTCGGTAACAATAAGCAACTGTACCTTTACCATGAGTTTACAATGACCGCACTCGCTAGCGAGAGAGTAAAAATTTATATGAAAAACTGACAACTGTCAATTGACAATTTTCCATATAAATATTTTACACTCTCGCTAGCGAGTGCGGTCATTATAACTCATGGTAAAGGTACTGAATAATGAAGTCACTTCTAGTATCAGTATAAATGTTTACGGCTATGTTTGCGGGCAGTGCGGGCTGCGAGCGTGCGCTGACGCTTATTTATTTATTTTCACGAAAATAGATCGAACGGTTGTCGCGAGTGCGTTCGATTTTATAGAACGCTGTGAACGATCGCAATGAATGCCAGATTTTGTTTTATGTCTTAATGCAGTAGTAGGTAATTGGAACGACTAAAATTTAGTATTGCATGTTGTTACCACATACAATTCCTCAAGATCTGTCCGTTTTTTTTTCATTCATGAATTATAGAAAAAAATATAATATACCTATATAATATAAGAGATTTTACCAAGTCAGATAGGTTTATTCCCATCTCGGCACCCTCAATGTGTTGATTAAAATTTAGCTTAAAAGTAGGTACAGTTTAACATTATTATAAATTTATCAAATATTATAATTAGGCAGAATATATTACTTTTATTTGTAAAAAATATCTACATGAACCAAGAAACCACGACATGTAACTATGTAGCGATACTTGTTGTAAGATTAATCACACAATATCTAGTTAGATCTATGTGTCTAACTAAGTCCCTACTGTAGAAATATCTAATTTTTTAAAGTTTGCGTCTTTATACTTTAATTAATAGATTTTGATACGATTACGGTATAAAATTGACCCCATACACCCGTAGTGTATTTAGCATTACACTGTATTTAGTATAGTGTATTTAGCCAAAATTCATATAATTCTAAACAAATATGTTACAAACTTTATATAGGCCACAATTCGCTTCCGCGGACTAAATAAAGCGAACTAAAAGCTGTGGCTTCGATGGATTTAGGGGCATTTAATTCGGCTTGATATATGGCGCGTGAGAGGTTTACGGCCTTCATATAATGTTAACACCTTGTTAGCTTCGGGATAGTACAGTTGGCTTACTCCGAAACTCTATGAAAAGCGTTAGAAGAGTTAGTAGGGTTGGCGATTGTCATGTTTTATTTTAAAATAATAAAAAAATAGTATATTAGTAGCAGATATCACTACGTATTACGGCATCATTACGTGGTCCCCGACGTGCCCCCACTTTTGGGTACACCGAGACTCCGACAGGAAGCGTAGCCATCCCTCGCGCTGGACAGCCATATCATAAAGTATCTACTTGGGTTTTAGCCGGGTATCCAATTGTCAACTATTAAAAATTGAACGCCAGATCTACCATAAGAAGTAAATAATCACTAAGGGCCTCTTTCACCAACTACAAGTAAAGTGTTGATTAGTTACTTTTAGAAATATTTTTATGTATCATTAAATTATGCACTCGGTTTAGTGCATCCTTCTATAGTCGTTTTTTTTATTATTTTCTTTTTAATGTTTTAATGTTTAACTATTATTTAATCTGTGCTTTTACCGTAAAAACAAAGGTATATCAGCTAAATTATTCCCGGTGACAGATGACTTTAAATGACGATTAGCCTACTTGACAGATGGTGAAAGAGGCCCTAAATAAAATGAATCACCTACGAGTATTAGTATCATTAACGCTGCCTGACACAGAACGTAATGGGACTCGAACGCTGATATTGATAGGAGGCAGTAGAAATATTATATCTAAATGTTATACTTCCTGAGTCTTTCTCTTAATGGTGAAACAATGGACAGTGCACCGAACATTTTATTTTGTTTACTTAGACCTGTGTATTTGTTAGTGTTATAAGTTTTAGTGTTATGAATAAATTTAAATTTTTCTAGATAATTATGGGCAAAATGTACCAATGGGAGACAGCTAAATATAATAAAAAATATTTACAAGGCTATACATACTAAATGTATTTCTTATTTATATATATTTTGTAACAGTCTTATGTTTTAATTATGCCAACCCTGACTACCTATCCATATAATTTTAATAGTCACTTTCAGAATACATGAAAACAAAATTCGTACCTTAAACCCTATACACGTGTATAACCATTAAACTATAAAATTAGAATAACTACTAATAATAATGCTTACTAAATACTAAGCTAAATACTAAACAATACTAAGTACTAAGCAGTGAAACAACATACAAAGACGCTAGATTTTCTTTATGGTTGACGTACTTAGATCCAAACCGGAGCCAACTTTGACAAGTTCATTTCCAAAGTTGGCCATTTCGAGAATAGAACCTGGAACCTCTGAAATAGAGCGTTAAGGCGAGCACCTTAAGGTGACGCTCCCAAAACGCTCTCTGTTGGCGCACAGCGCGCGGTACTGAGGAACACTCGCACGCATTCCCTTTTAAACACAAATACGGTTCGAATAAGGTTGAATATCGAATGATCCATTTCTCTGTATAATTGCATAGAACTAAAGGACGTAAGTCTCAAATCAAATTTAATTTATTATGAGAATAATAATCGTTCTAGGTAAATTTTGTCTTGAGAATAACTAATAAACCTCATTTTCTTTCTATGAGTATTTATTTTGCATATTATTATGTAACTAAAGTTGCTTCTGAGATAAAAGAAAAAATATCGAAAAAATGACTCAATTTTAAAAAATAAAAGTGTCGAGTCAATTTCCACTAATTGTGATTCTGTTTTGACAATGACTAGAAAAAGTTTTAAAATATAATATTATTTAAGTTTTACATTGATGTGATATTTGGTTTACTTACAGTTTTACGGCAAACAATCATAAGTAATTTTTAGGGAGCCGGGTCTTAACCACTAGACCAAGGAACTGTCTTTAATTTAAATCAGGCAGAGATTGTCACACGGTTTGCCATTGTAATCAAATTGTAATAATTTGCATGCTGAGACATAATCATTCAAATTATGCAAAACAGTTTCGCTTTGTTTCTATTTATGAATACAAGGATTACTTTGCTAACGTTCTAGCTCTTATTGTGTAATAAGATAAGAGCTATTTTCACTATTCAAACGTGTTGACAACTTCAATTCCAAATGTCATTGAGATGTCCCCATAATCTAAGAGAATAACGAGTTTTTTTTTTTAATTATTGTTGTAACATTGGAGACTACTTTTTTAATGACACAACGTTCTTTTGTGTTTTATACCATCATAATTTAATGGGTAAGTTTTGATGCTATTTTTAATTTTTATGATTTTAAACCTAACACACACACTACACTAAAGATTTTACACTAAAGTATTTTTTAAAAATTTTCTATTTTTTTTGATTTCTAAATAAAGGCGGTTGATGACTTACTGTCGGTGTTATAGCGAATTGACTTAGGTACTTTTATTACCTAGTAAAGTCCTTGACTACGATTTTCTGGTCTATTACCAAAATGTCCCACAAGAAATTTGGGATATTTTTAGAAATTTTGATAATTTCTTTATGTTAAGATCGTCAGACAGACTGACGGTCCATTTTTTGATGGTAGGTGGCTACCATCGCTTCAACACAAGCAACACCACAGGTGCTTTAAGTGCGCTTCCGACCACAGTAGATCTGTGACAGTAGGATTAAGGATAAGGGATTAGGAAGAGATATGGAAATGCGCTCTGGCATCCTTTACTCACTTACCGAATTACAAAAACACACGTGCAGTTATTTCACGTGAAAGGTATTGGCTACTGCCGCCAGAGCGCTGCGCAAATGACTGCAAAACGCAATGTGCCCTGTCACTACTACGTTTTCACGTACCTATTTGATCTTCTTTATGAGCCGGTTGGAGGCGTTTGAAATGTGATTACACAGAAGAATGCTCCGTATCTCGTGGACTGACAGGGTCTCCAATATGGAAATTCTTCAAAGAGCTTATACTAACAGAGAGCTACAGGCGAATATTAGGGTTCGTAAAGTGTCATATCTGGGTCATATCCTCAGGGGAGAAAAGTACCACGTGCTCCACCTTATCATGGGAGGCAAGATTGAGGGGCGAAGAGGACTCGGCAGAAGACAGATCCGACACATCCGGCAATGGACCGGAATTGTGGGAGTGGAAGAGCTTTTCCAAGTGGCCCGTGACAAGGAGACCTTTTCGAGATCGCCAACGTAGGGGAGACCTGATAGGGCACTTAACGAAGAAGAAAAAGAAGATGATGAGTAGATAGGTTAGATCACTTACTCAGATGTAGAGTTAAATGTATGAAAAAAGTTATTGAAATTTCAAAAGCCTTAATTAACATTAAAATACGTCTAAAGATCTTAATATTTGGGCGTCATAAAACTGATCTTCGTGATGACTTCGTTTTTCTTCGAAATCATGAAAAAATATATATTAAAAGTTAATGTCCGTATGTCCGCCCATCGTCGAGACATATGAGTGACGCGAAATATATGAGCCTACTATTTTACAGTTGCGTTTTAAAAACATAACTTTAACTCTTAATGCGCCCTTACATTAGGTTCATTTTTGTAGGGCAATATAATTTCTGAGGATCTTAATAATTTTGTAAGTACCATAACAGTTTTTTGAAGTACCGCCCACGCGTGTCCGGCGACTGTTTCCAAATTAAGGCCTTTGCTTAGATGTCACGATAGAAAGTTGTTATTAATTTTTTCGTTCAGTTTTCAAAGACATGTGTTATGTAATTATTATGTGAACGTGCTATGCACTAGCTACAGTGTATCTATCAATGAAGTATCATTCTGCGCAAGAGTGGATATTAAAATTTCTTGAACACCTATAATTATGTTTTCAATATATGTCTTGGATTTCTGAGTAGTGAGTACCGTTTGAGAAGGACATGATTTAAAACCAGGCCACAACCAGTAATTTTTATACTTTGGAAAATTTGGTAATTCTTAAAATTAAAAGCTTTTCTTAATAATTTTTTCAAGTTTTCCTGTGAATATTTAATTTTAACAACAGCGATGACAATCATACTACAAGCTCAAAATCGAAATGAGCTCTTGTTGACAGTCGCGTTCTAAATTTAAAATTTTAAAATGGTGCCCACGTATCAGCCTAAGGTCAATTTAATTTAGTTGCCAGACGGAAAAAAACGAGAGGACCAAAACTCATATGGCTGTCCCCGCCTATGTTTTGTTCCAGGGAATCTATTTAAAATTCTCCACTGAATTATTAACTTTTTCTGGCCCCTTTTTATGATTCCCATTTAAATAAAGTTTGCCATTGGCCCTTCGGGACGTCTCGCGGCAACTGAGCCCGCTCTTTTTATTTTGTCATTAGTCATTAGTGAAACAAAGGAGAAATTATTCGTAAAATGACATGCCTGCTTGAAGGTAGGTTTAAAAAATTGACAGTTAGCGATGCATCTGTCAGTGTTTTCTGGTTCATCAACACTTTGAATGTAAATATTACTTAAACATTAATCATACTTAAAACATTTTGCAATATGCAATATGCATTGTCTTAACATTTTTTATCCCAAAAGTTTAAAGATATCGTAATGTTTACGTAAGAATAAGCTATAACTATAATATTAGAAATCAGAGTTTAGAAATGACACATACAGCTTACCTAAAAAATTCAAGGGAAATTTAAGGAAATTCACTTGGGCAAATGACATTGACGTTAGCAGCTCGCTGGCGCTCGCAGGGCGCCACTATGGTTTTTGGTTTTTACTATATTATAAAAAATCAGAACAGTATATTTTTTTTTAAACTGACATTAACTTATTAAATAACTTATTAATTTTAAGTATCGGTGCAGAATTCATATGAGCGTTATAAGTCCTCTTAGAAATATTTTTCAAAAAAAAGTTCTAATTTCTAATTTTTTTTTTGTGGCGTTTATATTACTTTAACGAAAATTCTAAACAATGCAATTTGTCTTAAATGTTTAAGTATTAATATATTTTTTTAAAGCTATTGCGTTTTCCATTATGCACTTGTAAATTATTTATTAAACAATGCATATTTTTAGTACCTTTTTAGTGTTTGTTTGCAAACAGTATTCTAAGTTACATTGTTTCCATCTAAACTCAAAATAGGTCCTAAAACAGATTCGTCGCCGGAACATACGTCACGTTTGTTAGCAATGTTTTTGAAATTCGAACGTCCCGCAATTAGCTGTTTACGCTGAAGGCACGCGCGTTGCCGCCAAATTCGCCCTGTCGCCATCTTGGTGGCAACATGACAATGTTGCTACACTTAAAATTAGATGATACGTAACACTTTACGTGTAAAGCAGTAACATTTGGGCGGATACACGAATTTTAAAAGTAAATTTCCTGTGCGAAATCATAAACAGTTTATTGTTATACTTGTTTTAGATTAAACCTTAGTACATTACGAGGTATTACAATAGCTCAAAGTTTATAAATTACTCCTTTTCGAATGCTATAGGAATTTCCGTAACTTTTATTGAATTTGAATTGGTAATGAGTATAATTTAAAGTCCCTTTCCGCGTCTATATCTGTTTGGCCGCTAAATCCTACTAAGCCACGCAATAGATTTTGACGAGGTTTTAATAATCGATTAGATAATTTTTCAAGGGATTTTTTTACATATATTAATAAAACCTAAGTTTTTTCATGGGCGAAGCCGAAACCGGAGGGCGCTAGTACTATATAAAATGTATAATATCTAATATAAAAAAATTCTCGTGTCGCGGTGTTAGTTGCCAAACTCCTCCGAAACAGCTGGACCGATTTTGATGAAATTTTGTGTGCCTATCAGTAGGTCTGAGAATAGGCCAACATTAATTTTTCATACCCCTAAATGTTAAGGGTGGTCCACCCATTTTTTTTTTATTTTTTGACAAAACAACGTTTGTCGGATCAGCTAGTATTATAAGAAAATGATATTTATTTTTTTATTTTATTAATAAAGTAAAAAAAATAATTCTAGTAAAACATTGTTTGATTCATTAGATGACGCGTACAAAGTTATTATGGTAGGACTCAGCTGCAATATAAGAAACTAGCTAAAGCCCCCGACTTGGTCCAAGTTGGAAAAGCTAAAAAGTACCTGTCATATTATGTAGGTATTCATTGCTGTTATAATTTTGCAAGACATTGGATTTTTATTTTTAAGATGATCCTTTGGGAACATTAAATACTTTTTTTCTGGATGAAAGGTATATATTTACCCTATGTCCTTTTCTGTATCTCTGAAAATATATCCATAAGTACTTAGCATAAGTATGCAAAAGTTCTAGAAGATTGGGTAACAGACAAACAGAAAGAGATAGAATTATTAGTATGCGATACATTTGTGTTTGATATGAACAGGTGTACTCAGGTACCTACTTAATAACAAACATTAACTCACTTTTATTGCGCATTCCTGACACATTCGCCGTCATGGCGGGATTGTATGCAAATCACTGATAAACGTGTGCCAATAAACTATAATTATAATTATCCCCTTTGCACATTGAACTGTTAATTATTCAATTAATTACGACATTACAAAACTGCCGTTTATATACCGTGGGTACGATTAAACTTTAAGGCTTAACTTCAATCAACTCTATCGAAAGCTGTACCTAGCTTACGTATAGCTATATCTACTATAGGTAATATAAAAAAGCTCAAGATATATTTTCTGTTTTTTTTTTTTAATTCGCCTATTAAAAAATAAAGGCGATGGAAGAAATATTATTAACATACCAAAACTCTGTTTTTTATTTCCAAAATAAGATTTTGCAAAAAAAAAACTTGTTTTTGCGTGAATGCGTAACAAATAAACAAACTCACATTCACTATTATAATATTAGTAAGGAAGTAAGGATCTAGTAAGTATATATGTAGGTAGATGAAATATGTAAATCGTATCACAGCCTACCTCAAATTACTTTAGTTGAGTTTGTTATGTAAAGTCATGACAGACAGTTAAAAGCAATTAAATTTGTCCTCAGTGACAAGTAAGTACAAGTATGAAATCATTATGCAAATTCACAGCCACTTAATCTGATTGCAACTCTTGTTTAGAAGAATTGTTTTCTTAGATACTAGGTTAGATGGTATCAGAATTCCTTTGGAAGATTTATTAATAAACTAGCTGGCGCCCGCGACTTCGCCAGCGTGAAAAAAGTAGCCTATCCTGTGTCCCGTATCCTGTACATACATACAATACCTACAGTTACAGATTTATTTTTAGTATTGATATATAAAAATTTATTACATTTATTAATTCATATTCTAAAAATAGTGCCATGGCTTCTCGATGGCACAGTAGACATGAATATGTCTCATATCATAAATGAAAAGAAAGATTTAAATGGTCCCTATCCCTATCCCTATCCCTATCCCCATCCCTATCCTTATCCTTATCCTTATTCTTTCCCCTTATCCTTAATCCTTCTATGGTCAACAGGGATAAATTACGTCATGGTAACGATTTTCGTGACACACATTCTTTCGAATTAATTCATTTACGTCATGGTAACGATTTTCGTGACACACATTCTTTCGAATAGACCCCAGAGAAAAGACATATTCATGTCAAAACATTTATTATATTACTATAAAAGTGTGGCAGGCTTACGGTCTAAGTATTTGATGTTGTAACTTGCTATCGTCATACCTACGTTGAGTTGAGATGTCATAGTTACAGACCCGGTTTCAACGCTAATGTTATGTCATCCAGTTATAACACCCTCTGGTCAAAGACCTAGAAAAAAATAGCTAGGTATTTAAAATATGATTGAATCTAATGTAATGCGTTTTTACGACTCATTCAAGTCTAAATGAAGCTGTGTTTCAAATATTTCAATAAAACTCTAAACAATTTAGATGGCAAGTAGATTAGCATGAGAACAGAGGTTGATGTTAATCTTAACAATATATTATATTCTGTATGACAGTGTCTGTGTCGCAGTTGTTTACCACGAACATCTCTCACCATTGTGTTAAACCACAAGGCTTTGACGCATGGCTCTGTCTGCAATAAAAGTATCCCATTGAATCATGGGCGCCGCCAGGATTACTGTCAGGAAGGTGCAGCGTTATAGCGTTATAGCCTATGTAGTTATTGTAAGATCTCAAAATACAAAATAAATACGTTGTTTTAATAAATTATTAATTGTCACGAATCAACCATGAATCCATAATTCAAAAGGAAGAAATCATTATTGGGTAATGATGCGTCATTATCATTACGCAATAATGATTTCTATAATAATAAGTAATCTAATAATAATCGCAATAATTCCTTATTTTATTTACACAAAAGGGAGTCAAAGTCTCTACAACGGTGGGGCGAGGATAACAAATCCTCTAATGATTACAGAGCTTAACTCTGTAGGACTTCGGAGCTCATGGGGCAACGTACGTGTTGTCCCTGGCGTCAGACCAGCCGCGTAAAGCGACTCTTAATTTCCTTTATGGACTCTTCGACCAGTTTCAGGCGCTCCTGACTGTTCCCAGTTCAGTCAGTGTGCTGCACATCCACTATGACTGAGGGAAGACTTCGACCAGCTCTACCCTCATCGCTGGCTTACCGTGTAGAGATGGACCCCCCGCAGTACAGTACAAAATGTTCTCTATATATATCACGAGCCGCGATCACTCTGATACCGCGATGTAGGATAGTGCCTGAGTGAAGAGTACAGCGATATTAGCCGTAGCAAGAGAGAAAAGAATGGCGATACATTGTAACAGGATAGTGAGATAAGTGTCATCTAGTGTGAAGTGTGGAAAACTTGTTCACACTTCATACTAGATTTTTTTTGTAGAGCGTTCCTATAGTAATAATTGAAACTCATTCGACAATAATTATTTATTTTTTAGTAAGTTACAAAATTCAAAACAAAAAGTTAATTTCCTTTAAAATTCTTAATTCTTTGATCTTGAATATCTTTTAAATGGTGATTATAATAAAAAAGTATGATAGACCATTTTTGTAGAACGTTCAATTTCCTATGAACATTGACGATGAAACTGGTTTAACAATCTATTGGTGATAAGATATGTCCATTTTTATATGAGACTTAAACTAAATTAAAAATGGAAAACTATGATGAGGATCTTCCAGTCTTGGTAAGTACTTTATAGATAGAGGTACCTAGGAACTAGTTTTCGTGTGTCAGATCCATAAAAAATATTGGATTTTTTTGACTCACCCTAAATACACACATTGCTGTAACGTCGTCTGATTCTGATGACAGCTAGACTTTTGCTCCTTGTAAGAAGAACCGCGCGTTTCAGATTGCGAGTACTTCATAGTGTACTAGATATCTAGAACATAATTGAACATAATATACGGGTTTCTATGCGATATTTTTTGTGCATTAAAATAAGAGATCTTCATTTCTAGGACACACACACACACAGGTTAAAAGGGGATTCGTACTAATCGCTTGATGTCGAAACGATCTTTCTCTAAACTGCACTATACTATAGGTGGGTATATGGCTTCTCTTTAAATTTATTGTTAAATAAGAAGTAGACTCTTTAAATCTATATAAATATTATAAAGAGGAAATATTTGGTTGTTTGTTTGTTTGAATTGAATAGGCTCCGAAACTACAGGACCGATTTGAAAACTTCTTTTACTGCTGCGAAGCTATATTATCAGTGAATAACATAACCTATAGGTATTTTATAAAGTTACGCGGACGAAGTCTCTGCAACAGCTAGACATATATTTACAGCTAGACATATATTAGAAATATATACAACATATATTTACGAATGATAGAATCACACGGCCTTTTCAACTAATCACATAACTCTATAAACGTCGAATGACACACGCAACAAAATTAAAAGATAGCGTTCCCGCGGTTTGCATACAAATTGTTATTATGCGACCGAACCATTGTTGCGAGTTATCGGCAGTTTATCAACGTGTTATGTTATTGCATGTATTCGTCTACATGCCACCGTTTCGTAGTCATTCTAGTGGAAGTAATAATACATTTTATTGTCTGTACCTTGTCTGTCTCACTATCCTTCTCACTTAATGGCAGTAGATTTTTGTAATATTATTTTATCACAGTTGGTTGGAAAGTGGCTTGTCAAAATACTCTTTTCTGGACAGCTTGATTTAACAATGATTTAAAAATTTAATAAGTTCTTAAGCTACTTTAAAATAATATCTAGATAAAAAGAAGTAAGTAGGTAAGTGGTATGGTTTGGTTATACTACTTTATGGTGGTTACATAGTATGGTTATTAGTTATATTGGTTATAGGTAATAGGTATATAGATACCTATTACCTACTACCTAGGTATCTATATATCTATATAGATATAATATGATTATAGCAATCTTAGCCTAAAGTTGTCATACTTAGTTACATTATGCATAGGAAAAGAGAAAAAGCAAAAGATATTATCAAAATTCAGTTGAAAGATAAATAAATTATTAAAACCTACATATTAATTAGGTTATGTTGCTCCAAAATTACCTTAGAAATTATTGTTATGAAAATTCGTTAAATATTATAAAGTTAAATGTCAGTTTGTGTAGAACATGATCCTTTTCTCTCTAGAATATTATTCAGACACAAAAGACAAAGCGAAAACTTGGTACTAAGGATTACGAAAAAGCCCGAATGTAATTAACTCTGGAGGCTCTTAATTAGTCCCTATTGTAACATGACAAGAGAACCAGCAATTTTGGTACAGCCCTAAAAGTTGAGACACACGGCCTCTATGAACGACAAACCAGATTTTCCTACATATTATTAGTTGTATTGTATGTAGGTATATTAGTCACAAAAGCACTCTAATAACTCTAACCATCTTGTCCACGTTTTGATAAATTAAAATTAATATGAACATTGCTTGTTAGGTAACTAGTTTAAGTAGGTACTCTTCTACGTTAATTAAAATAAGTTTAGATTTAATTGTTCTCCTTTTAATTTATCATGTTTGTTAGAGAGATTTGATCTTTATGATTGACCCTATCGATTGATGCCATAAAAGTACAGAATGTCAATAATATATATTTATTTGTATTTTAGATTCCTTGTGTAACAAGTGTATTTTCAAAATTCTTTTAGTGTGTTTGTGTTTCCATTTAAAAATAAAGGAATGTTTATATAGGATAATTTTTTCCTATCTTTAGTATTAAGAGAACTTTCCAGGTGGATTCCACCCGGGTAACGACTCTAGCGTCGAGTGAGTGAAGAAGCACGAAATAGCTACTGCGCTCGAATATCCTCGTCGACGTCGATCACTTTAGCCGTAGATACCTACCGATTACTTTAGTTATTTTATAAAAATTTTGTGTGAGTGTCTTGACAACAGTATGTCCCAACTAATGTTTGGGCAACAAATCAAAACACGACTTTAAAAAACGTTTAACTAAATCATCGTTTCTTTACGAAAACGCTTTTGCTTTAGATAATTATAGGCTTCTGGCTCTCAGTCTGTTTCCACGTATGCATTCCTTGGAACTAATCAACGCGAGAGAGACGGGTTATACCGCCGTCTCTTCCTCACATACTGGCGACACTAAATCCGCCAAACGTTTTGACACAACCTGAATAAACTGCAGCGCTGCATTTTGCATAGGTATGGGTAAATATATAGGTACACAATGATTTTGTATTGGTCTCGCTCGCTACGCTAGACTAGATAGAGGACTATACAACAACGACAGCTCCGTAAATGCGGCCGTTTTTTATTCTAGTGTGTATAAGCAAAATTTGTCAGTTGACATTGTGAACTAGTGTGCGTGAAGAATTGTGTTACCAGCTGCTAACTGTTACCCGAGTTAATGGGAAAAATATTTTATGCTGTGGTCTATTAGTTAATTAAGTTATAAATATAGCTCAGAAAATACTTAAAAATGAACAATAAATTAAAACGGAATGTATAAGTATATTTCTATATAGAAAAATGGAAAATATGTATTATATTATAATATTATAATAATATTTACAAGTTATTATTAAAAAATAAGGGTTAATAAGGGTTGGCTTTAGAATCGTGTGGGAAGATTTTAGGGTATTTGAAGGTTAAATTAGTTAGAAATGGATGTTAATTTCATAAAAATATAGTTTTTATGGAAAGGAAATCAGTCTACAATTAATTTATAGTACAGTGAATATAGTCGTTTTTTTTGGTCAACTTTGCACTATCCTACCGATCCAATTTTTTTTTCTATAAGGTTTAGGATCACGTACTGAGTGTAAAATCACAAAATGCTGACAGATTCCGGTGACAGCACAGGCGCCATCTTGAAAAAACGTTTCTGGCCGATATCTCGGAAACTATGCACTTTAGGGCAAAAGTGATAGAGACCATTATTGTAGAGAATACTATTTCGCATCTTTTATTTGTTACGCATTTTTTTGTAAAACTCACCGCTTACGTTTTATGGCTCATTTAATTAACACATTTTTCTACCTCGGCCGATAACTCTTATAATATTGGATTAATCAATAAAATGCATCAATCCATTTTTAAAGATCAATCTATTCCCCACAACTTTTATTTGAAACTTTTTTTTCAATGTCCATAGTTTTCAACATAACCTAAAATTGTTTACAATACAAAGAAATATGTACATACCAGTAATATAGAAGGCTTATAAAGTGTTTGGAAGTGAGAGAAGTGGAACAATAGATATTAGTTTTATAAAAATATTGTTTTTATGGTGAGGAAATTCATTGACAATTAATTTTATATAGATTTTAAAACATGACCTCAAATTGTTTGTATAGTACATCAATATTTACATACATGTTGTAGGTACAAGATATTTGTACTGGATGAAAACAAATAGGTTAGGTTCCGTAATGTTTATGACTCTGTGGCTCATTGGCTCTGTGGTTGAAGATTAAACTTGAAGTAAACACGTATGTAAAAAGTAGATACAACAAAATTAAATAAATGAAAACAGTTTTAAACAGTGAAAATTTATGTGTTGTACTGAATATGTGTGTTGTAATAATGTTTTTAAGTGATGCTGATGCTGATAGTTGCAACAAACCTGGTATGTACCTGCATATTTATTTGTATTGTAAACACTTTTAGGTTATGTTCTAAAATATTATTAAATTAATTGTAGACTCATTTCCTTTCCATAAAAACTATATTTTTATAAAATTTATTGGACATAGTAATTACGAAAATAATACTGGCCATATAATCCGATATTACATACATGCGTTACCATAGTAATAGAAAAATAACAATATGATATATAGAGAAAAGTTTGTGTTTTGTACATAGTTCATTTGTAATTTGTATAATAAATTATACTCTGCTAAATAAGTGTGTTTATAATATATCTATAACATCATTAAAATTAACATCCATTTCTAACTAATTTAACCTTTAAATACCCTAAAATCTTCCCACACGATTCTAAATAATTCCCAATAACTAGGTTAGATAAATGAAATATGTTATATAATAAAATAAAATAAAAACAATAAATTCACATTATAAAAATCTCAACCATGGGGAAATTGATTCTTGTATACGCGGCAACACTGAATGGCGTTTTGGGTTCATATTATTTTATGTTGAAATTTCGAAATTATACGATAGTTACTGATGGTATGTGATCCCAGTGTTCTTCTTATTTTTTGTGGTATTATTTTTACACAGTTTCACTACGCACCCCGGCATTTTAGTTTGAATTATGCCCAAAATTTAATAAAACATTCGGCATGTACACATGACAGACAGCTTGCAGTGTGACTGGGTGGTGGCTAGCTCTGGTCCGCCAACTTTGGCGTATCATTTTTTTCGCGTTTGACAATTACGACTGCTTTGTCTTGTCGAGTGAAGCGAGACCAATTTTTAGTCTATGTAGGTACATTTATGACAATCTTATACCGATTTTATCGATTTGACCGATTTGGGTTTTCACTTTTGGAACTGGAACTTAAATATATATATATATACTTACCTAAAAAAAATTGCACCCCGGGTGAAGCCGGCAACGAGTTGCTAGTTTATAATAAAATGTACGTAACAAGTAAAAAAAAATACGTACGAAATAAAAAGTTTTTAAATAGATCCTATTCCCATAAGCCCCAGCTGGCCCCAGCCGATCGCATATAGGTACTTATGTGCTTATGTACAGACAACATTCGCTTATTAGACAAATAACTTGAGTATCATTACTACATAAGTAAGTGTTTATTTTGGTTAAAATTAATTAAATTCAATGTTACCGCTTTATCATTTCAACATTTCGTTTGTCACCGTGTTAATTATGCGTTTGGTTTACTTTAATGTTTCAGGGGCGGTTCAAAATTGAACCTTACGCCTTTCAAATAGGGTGCACTAACTGCATGAGAAATACGTTGGTCATATGTTATCGCGTCACGTGACAAGATTGATGAATGTCAGTTGGACTGTCAGCCGCGGTATCTTCACGCTAAGTGCTTAAGATGCGAAGTCATATGCAAATGAACTTGTACTTACTTGGATTAAAATATATTGAGCCACTTAACACATGTAAGTTATGTCTATTTGTGATATTAGATGCGATTCTTAACTTAACTTAAATAATTAATTAACATCTATCTAATCCCGAAAAGAAGTCTATTACGTTAACAATAGATTATTTATTGATTAAAAATGTAATATAACATTTACATATTTAATTTTAAAAGTACCTATATTGAAATGGTTTAAAAAAAGATCGTAAGACAAGGTCTGATGGCAACTTGATGGTAGCTGCCTACCGTTGTTTACCTATAGAGGCGCTATAAGTGCTCTGTCGACCTACTCACTCATCGAAACGCAACCACTAGCACACAGCTCTTATTCCAGTGTTAGTAGGTAAAGTACTAACTTAGTAGGTAAAGTAACAAAAAAACTTCAAAACATAGTTACTTTTATTACTCTAATTTAATTCATAGTGAAAAGACGATTGCATTATAAAATATCTGTAACGACATAATAATGCTGGCAACACTATTCAATGTCACCGTTTGAATTTGCAACAACGCGTTGCGTCACGACATCAATTAGCGCGACGGTGACTTAAACACAACAGATAAACGCTTTGATGAATGCATATAACCATAAAGTAGATAAATCCCACTCCCGTGCACACGCGATCTGTCGACAGTTGATAAAACACAGCAAAATATCGGCAACAGCACATCACTATTAGCATTTAATTAGTCCTTGTTTAATGTGGTCAAATATTTTTTTTTTTAAATAATCATCTTTAGGTGACTTCTCATTGTTTTTTTTTTATTAGAGATGGGTTTGCTCTTGGCCAACACAACCAGCCATGTGGCAAGGACGAGGCCTAAGATGGAGCAAGCACACCCAGAAGATGCCTATTCACTCGAACCTTGAAAAAATTAGGATTATATGAGCTCGGAAATACAGACGCCGGCAGGCAGTTCCAAACCCTGGCAGTGCGCATTATAAAGGATGTTTCAAAGCGCTTGGTCCGAAAAGGGGGGATTTCGACAAGATGAGGATGTTAGCCAGCCGTACGTCTGTTTGTCCGAATCGCAGTACAAAACACTCTCCGAATTGATTTATACTGCGCGAAAATCAAAAATTTATTAAAGAAGTAGCATAGTTTTCATATTTGATTAAAATGTATGACAATATTGTTACAAGACAAATAAAATTGTAATATGAAATAACTAAAAAAAGATTGTTCCAATTTGTTGCGACCCACCCTGCCAGGATTCGAACTTGGAATCTCCTGATCCGTTAGTCAGACGCGTTATCCGTTGCGCCCCACAGGACCCATATATCGACGGTTCGAAAATAGGTTAGACAACATACTACGCGATGTTAACAAGCTTCCTAAAATATCATTTGAAATAAACGATATTGTTCACAATCACAATACACTCTTTGATTGACCTCATGTAAATACTAAGATATTTTGGTGAAAAGCATGTTCTTAGTTGTTATGTTACCTATCACCTGCTCCTAAACTTAACATCTGCGGTCACTTTTATTGTCCAAAATGAATCTCTGAGATAGTAAAAAAGGGGTAAAAATTTACTTGAAAAAACTCGAGCGCGAACCACATTCAATTCGGAATAGTGATGGGAAAACTACTTTTAACTAAGTTTATCAACAAATAAAATTGTATATAAATTAAAAAGATTTAAGTATTTTTTAAAAATGCTAGTTATTTCATGTTGAAAGTTAAAGTTGTTCTTTATGTTGTATTTTATTATTTTGTGATTTATTTGTGAATGTTGTTAACATATATGTAGTGGTTGTGCTAAAAATATTCAGTAGGTATCTAATATCTAATTCCGAAAAAAAATTTTTTTTTTTTGTTGAATTTTAATAAAAGGCTAAGAGAAGGAAGGCTATATGACTTCCTAGGCTGCGCAGCCAACCTTCGTATGATAAGGGATAAGGGATTAGAAAATAGTATAGGGATAGCTTTATACTTAAAGCTATTTTATCGACAAATATTGGATTTATGGTGAACATCTCTTAAGTCTAAATCGACAGATGTACCGCGAGAACTGCCAACGATTTTGTGGAGTAACTTCACTCCCCATGTTAATTCATTTCAATGGAGTGCGAAGCCACCACGGTATGTTAACGTAAGTACAGTAAGTTAATGGTGAGTATTAAAATAAACCTAAACACTAGAATAAGAATGGAATTGCCAGTTTGCTGTGGACTGATTCGTATCACGTTGTTTGACGCCAATAAACTCCTAAATTACTGAACCGATTTTGATAAAACTTCGTAACTATGTGTGATTTGGTCCAACTTAAAATAAAGGATAGTTTTTATTTTGAACCCGAGCGAAGCCGGGAGAGTGTAGCTAGTAAAATAATATAATATTTTTGTATTAAATGTAACTAAGCAACAATACTAAGGTATGGAAATATATGAACAAATGAACAAAATATGAAAATACAAGCTAGTACTTAATTAAGTTTGTCTTAGTGCGAGGGTAGACAGATACAAAACAAAAGGTACAGTAGGTATAGTTAATGATTTAATTAGTTCTCTCTTTTACATTTTACAATATCATACCTATGTTATTTTGATGCGTTAATATAACAATTTAAATATAATTATATGTATATTTTTTATAGATACTTTTTTGTCGAATTAAGACTTATATGTAGAAATTATTTTAAATATGTTTTACGCAAAACGTGACATTGATTTTGATAAATTATTTTTTCTGTTGCTATTTGGATAAACGTAATTAAATAAAAAATAAGACGACACATAATTGAAGGCAAAACAATGGAAACTTAAAGGCATCACAAGACAAAGGTTGCGGCGAGACCGAGCTGAATAAATGCCAAGCCATTTACAAGGGTGTAAGATATGACGTGATATAGATCACTCACTTCGTAATAAATAAATAAATAACATAAGAAAAATTACACCGTAAAACGAATGTAACCGGAGGCGCTATATTCACGTAAGTTTAATATGGATATTCTTAAAAAAATAGAAGTTATAAATGAAAATAAAATATTTAAAACGACTAATCAAATGTGCAAACAAATTGTAGGTTACTTTCTATTATTTTTTTATACTTAACAATAATCTAAACTAATCTTAATTTAAGGCATATACTTTCAATTATTTATCTATATATATCTAGTCAAAAATACATTATTGTTAATATTCATCGAATTCATTCATTCATTCATATTCATTGAAAAAATAACCCAAACCTTTCAAAGTTCAAGTGAATAGGCATCTCCTGGGTGAGTTCGCTCCATCATAGGCCTCATTCTTGCTACACAGCTGGCTTGATACAGTACTTGCAATTTTTGTAAATCTTATCTTGTAAATCTTATGCAATTTTTGATACAATACTTGCAATTTTTGTAAATCTTATCTTTATAGAATGGACATGAAAGTTACTTACAGTTATTTCTATTATCGTTAAACACCTTATAGATTCAAATTGAGTTTATATTTTATGATAATTATTGTCAATTAAACGAGTTTTGTTGTATTAGATGTAGACGTATCCACATGTTTCTATGATTTAAGCGCCGGGCGCAAGGGAGCGACAGGGACGGATGATTTAGAAACCCCTCGGGAGGAGCGCGACGCGACCCGATATTAATATTGTGACTGAACTGTACAGTATATCTATTTAATTCACATAAAATTAACCAAACAAGTTTCAATAGTATAATATTTTATTAATTTAACAAATTTTGTATTTTTTTTTTACTTCAATATTTGTACTATTTCCATTTTAAGCCAAAGGCCAGCGACGGCTCAATTTTTTATTTAATTATTTATACTATATAATCTATACTAATATTATAAAGGGAGAAGATTTGTATGTTTGTAATGAAAAAACTCAAAAACCGATTTTGAAAAATCTTTCATAACATACATAACATAGCGAAGTAACGTAACTTCATATATTTTATGAAGTTACGTAGGCGAAGTCGCTTGCAACTGCTAGTTTTTTTTTTATATAAAGAGATTTATCTAAATATTTTAAATATACTACAAAGTTTTGATCACTCCTTTCCCATTGCTACGTTTCGGTATCTGTCGCCTTACACCTCAAGCTAAATTGGTACCGAAATTTCAAATTCAAATCCAGTTCCCATGTGGGCCTTGCGGCGGTACTGCTTTTAACAGTGTAATTGGTCCTTCGGCGATTTACCATGGCTATTAGGGCCCTTTGATGTGGCTTGATTGGTCCACATAGTTTATTGCATACAGCAACAATTTCGAGGTTCAGTTGTGTAAGGTCAGTCTTGAAAAAATGCGTTTCGAAATGGTCATAACCGTCTTTGAATAACTTGTCCTGAACTTGATAAAGTCTTGATAAAGTATGCGGGGGATAAGTTAATAGAATCTGTCACCCCTCATTTAGCTACATTTGTTGTAATTTTATCTACTGTAGTTTTCTGAAAAAGGTTACGGTTATTCTGAAAAAGGTACGGCAATTTTTTTTTCTTTTTATAGTAGGTACCTACTTGTAAAGCGTCACGTCGTCACATGACTAATGTTACTAGCTATTTGTCTTTGGTAGCTCCAAAGAGACGAAATTGAGAATCGTAGTGACACGACACGACACAGTTTCATGGTATTGTAGGTCTAAATAGCAGCCACCTATCCTATAAAAATAGGTACCTACATAAATAAAAATTTTCATAAAGAATAGTAAATTTTTTTTATTCACACATTCCACACAGCACCATCTAGTTCCAAAGTTAGCAACTTAATGCTTGTATTATGGATACCAGATAGTTGATATACTACATACAATTACTTTTTTTTTGTAAATACATACATATTATAATTACAAAACATCCATGACAGGTAGAAAGGTAAATGTTAACACATAAACATTTGCCCCCAGCGGGATTCGAACCCGCGACCGCTTGATTAACAGCTAGGGTCACTAGCCACTAGACCAAACGTGTCGTCGATATATATAGGTACAGAATTCAGTTAGTAAAAGTTATTAAATGCTAATATAATTTTCTTGAACCTGTGAAATTAGACCGTTAAATGCAAAGGCTATCTTCGTTAAAGCTATCTTCGTGTTTTTCTCGCTGTCTACGTAATAATCCAAAAACAATACCTATATCTCAAAAAAGTTAGGTTAATTGGACGGAGGAAGGGGAACGTCGGGTTATTGCGACTCCCTTTCCTTATTACATTTAAAAACAACGCCCAATATTTCCCTGGGGTTTGTAGGGAGGTCGCCGATTTCATAATTCAATATTTACCGGTCGCAGAATATTGGATAATTAGATAGAGACGTGATTTCGTACGGCAAGACTAAATTAATATCAATGTTCCTTGTTCCATACAAAGAATAAGGATGTGCCCTTCTGTCAGTGATTATTTTCTTCTAAAGATAATAAATTTAAGAGGCAGTGTACCTATTTGAATTTTCTATTGAAACTTTACCTAACCTACTGTAAACTAAATAGATTATAATTTAGTAATGTTTACACAATATGAACACTACAAAAAATGTATAGGTGTAGCCATATAGGTAAGATACATTACAACTTATAATTTTTTTACATTAATATTTTAATTAGAATTACTGTGTTTGTCTTTACATTTAAATTAGTATTGTTAGGCTTAGGTCTCCTTCATACATTTACCGGAAAATAACTTTAGCACATCTGCTGATTAACTGCCGCCAGACGGGCTGTCTATAGCTGTGAAAAACAATGTGTATATAAATACAAAAAATATTTTTAATTTAATATACGCAACTGCGTTCAAAAACTACTTAAACTAGTTGTTATAGTATAAATAATTAATGAAGGTTACGGGAAACATGATGAGGAGATCGGAGAAGACTCTTAATATTCGAAGACCTTATGAAATTACGAGACATTATCATTACACTATATTCAGATGATAATCCTGAATACGTAGCTAGTCTATATTATAAAATCTAACTAATAAATGTATCTATCTAAAATAAAGATACTCATATAGTACAGTAGATATATCTAATGTCATATTTAAAATCGACGAAATATTTCATACAAATAACAGTCATGTTAATATTTTATCGATATCAAATTTCGATATACCTATGTCGTGTCCCATCCCTTTAACTCTCGTAGTGAAATGAAGACAAATGCCTAGCTCTGCGCATGGGGTTCATGGCTCGATCTCAGATCTGACATGACAAACTATCTATGACACACATAATTTCGCGTAGGTTCCTTCATTACTAAGTCATGAATTTGGAGGGAAAATAGCCTCTAAATTCATTCCAATCAAATTCCAAATGAAATACATGTGAGTGTGTGCGATTTTTAAAGGTATAGGGTAATTGTCAGGATTTGTAGAAGGCAAATGATAATGGAAATTTTTGTCAACAATAAACTTTTGGATATCAGAGTTAAATAGAAATAAATTACTAATATAATTTTTTTTTATTTTTTTTTTATTTTCCAGTACTTAAAGACTTAAAATAGAACGTATTTAAGTCTTTAAGACTTGAAAACGGTTCGCTAGAATGTGTAGAAGTTGATGCTCGAGCGAAGAAACTTTCAAGTAGGTACCTTATGACAAATGCCGCATGCAATGCAAATGGCATAAGGTTATATGGGATTCTTACCTCACTAAAACTCCAACTCGAGATGGGTATGATTCAGTCCATAAGGGACTTTGAAACCGTCACCGGACGTCAAGTTGATGCTACATTGGAAACTAAAGAAGCTGAAAACATAACACTTTATTATCTTCTTAAAAGTAAAAATAAAATGTGTGATGGTATCTAAATATTAAGCAAGAGAAATAATTAATTTACCACTAATTAGTTGCAGTAGTAGTGAGTGGCACCAGGCACAGCACGACACCGTTATATTGAAGCTCCCCAATCGTACGATTAAACAACTTTGTCCAACACTAACGTTCCATAGATCTATTTTAATTTAGACAGGCCGAGCTTGAAAATAAAATAATTACTTTACATTGTGTAATATATAAAAGTAATTACACCGGAATATTTAATGCGAAAACAAGTGAATAACTTCTTTAATTTAATTTCTAATATATATTATGTAACTTATAATATCGCTAATTGTTAATAAACTGGCTGTTTCATTTCTTAAAGTTTCGGATGGCCCGCTCGATGGTAGCTGGATGGTAACCTAATAAAAGAAAGGATTAAGAATCAAGCTCCTAATTGTGCTGTAGCATCCCTTACTCACACATACACAACAGCACAGGTGCCGCCAATTTACGGTTTAATCTAAAAATTTGATTACAGTTGCCAGATGGACTGTTCAGTTTATGATTTTGAGCTTTGTTAATACTAAAAGGAGTCAAAAAGTAAGTCGCCAAATACGGCGAGACGAGACAAAGTGACGTCATACCAATCAATATATAATTAATAATTTTTTTAAATAGACAACAATAAAAAATCTGCTATTTATCCTATAATTAATTGACAGTACGTGACATCTGAATACATATTAAGTATATAAGTATATATTTATTTAATTGCTTAAAACAAACAGAAAGTCTAGAGATTATTTTTAACACTTCTAAATATTTAAAAGCCTATGTTATTGTTGAGAGTCGGCGGCTGTCGCTGCAAGTTCCCTCGATTCAATTACAAAAGTTTGACGAGTTCGACAGGTGTTTGCTATATAGGCTGCCGTTCAATAATCTCGACTTCATTGTTTTTAAAAATGCATATAATTGATTTGAGCATAAAAATTCGTCACAAAAGTATTCTATAATAGCAATTCAACTCAAAATCTTTTTATGGCTATTACACAATCTAGTATTCTTGAGAACTTACCTATTAAAAAAAATAATAATAACATCGGAAGTTTTGCTAAACTTTGAGAGTTGAAAACCGTATGAAAAAAAAGTCGATTATAATATTTGGGTTAAGTTGCAAAATATCATCTACAATAAAAATGTATAGGATTGGGATAACATTGAAATTCGGCCCATTGTTTGGATAAGCATCGACTAAGTATAAGTTACAATAATTTTACCTCTTAAACCTCGTCAGAAAGTTACTGTAACACAAATATAAAAGAGAATGTATGGATAGTGTTGGTCTCACTGCGTTACACAGTCTCAAAGTAGACAGTCTGTCCTTCACCAGTGACCATAGTCTCTTACAGACAACTAAGTGCCGTAAGCGGTTACAGACTCACGCGAGAAGTCTCGCCGAGAAGTCTTTCTGAGATATTGGGCGAGAACCGACAAGACATCTACACTCATGAGACCGCCACCGAAGCGAGAACAGGCGAGAAACCGATCACATTCACGCTTCTCGGGTGTTCTCGGGGGTTCTCGGCGTGAGTTTGTAGCCGCCTACAGTATTAGTGTTTTTCTCAAACCTATTGGTTTTATACAGGTATGAAGCTCTTTAAAAAATTACTTAACATATTTCGAAGTGACCGAGGCCCATTTCACATGACAATCCATCCAATTAAAAACAAACTGAAAAGAGAAGACAAGACGTCAACATTATTTACGATCCTTGGGCATCTTTGGAGTGAACACCGGTAATTATCGGGGGGAATCGAACCCGCAGTTATGGTCAGTAATTGGGATCGAACAGTGTGTAAGTATAGTGCTGAAGCCGTAATATTGTTTTATGAGATTCTTAAAAATATAATTAATGTCATTCTTATAGGAAAGATGAGTAAGAGTGAGCACTGCACTCTTTGAAATTTCTACACCTATTGTTCATTTTGGAATTAGCTACTGTTATTTTCTAATAGAGCTTTCTTTTATTCGATTTGCTCGAATTAAAGCCTCACGAAATACTAAGTTCTAAGAAAAAAATAATTGAATAAATATTTACGAGAAAGTTATACACAGAATTTCCATCTCCTACAGATGGTCACATTATCTACATTGGTATATTATAGTGTCAATTCAGATTCCGAGAATAAAGAAAAAAGAAAGAAAGGCAGAGAATAAGATTGTCTTGTCATCCCATACTCATTCACTGAATGACTTGACTTTGCTTATAATTGGTCTAGATTTAGATTTAAAACGCAAATCATAAAGTGTTTATAATTCCATGATAATCAAACGAATCATGAACAATAAAATGAATTATGATCAAAGAGCAAATGAACTCGATTTCATGACACTGAACTTATATAGGTATTTCTCTCTTTCCCACTTCATTTAAATGAACAACCGAGCCACAAAGTGTAATTTGCTGAGTTTATCCGTGAACTTGCGTCGGACAATTGAACCAAATAATTGTTAGGTGACGCCTTACGCGTCTTCCCATCATTGTGCCTGGAGTGGTCTGAGAAACAGTAATCACAGGTAGGTGAACTTATTGCGTTTGATAATGGCGGCAATAGTTGCTGTAACTAAGTTTAGTTTTTGGCCAGAAATGTCTGATATTATGTAATATTTACTTACATAGGCTATGTTAATGAAAGTGATATTAGGTATATATATTCGTAATCATAAAATCGTTGGTTCGCTTATATAGTCGGACTTATAGATAGCAAGTAAGGTAAAGTAAGGTGAACTAATAAATCAATTTTATTGATGTAAGTCAAGAATTTTTATGTTTTTGTAGTGGCAGGATACACTGCGATCCACAATGACCACAATGGTGTGTTTCCTTTTACGATCTTTAACAATTCAAATTTCTTTTTATTCATTTTTTTGTAGGTGTCAATTTGAATGTAACATTACTTACTATATTAGTAAATAAATTAAAAAAAACCTTACAAAGATCGCAGCCCGCAGGATACTTGCATCTCCTATGGCAATAGTAGTGTAAGCATGATCATCAAGAAGGCACCTACAATAAAATGCCTGCCTGTAATTTGAGGCTAAAAAAACCTATAGGAAAATAAGCGGTCCTTTGGAACAAACAACGAGTTAATTACTTTCTTAAATTAAAAAAAAAATGACCAATAGTCTTCTGAAAAATGTTCATTTTATTTTCTTCTTTTCATATGACATTACCTAAGTAAATTGTGTGGTATTCAGAAATAGAAATATGGGGTTATTATGTCCAGCTGGCCATTTTTGAATTGATGTATCTTGTCCTTTGTTACGGTGATAGAAATCCCGATAATTTCCATAGTACGCCTTGATTAACATAAATATTGCAATTTTAAATATGTTTAACTTTAAAGTGACCAGTCATCTAAGTCGTTTCCTTTCATATTTGAAGAAGCATTTAATTTCGAAAACATCAAACAGAATTTTAGTGACAAAAAACAAAGTGAATTATTTCTTTCCTATCCTATGTATGACACGTACAAAGCACCTGTAGTACCGACGCGCGCGCACCCACTCATTAGGTCGCCGGTCGCTGCGCGTGATTGTCATTTGGCCCCGCCCACACGCGCCGCGTACAAAATTATTGTAATTCATGTTATTAGACACATACGTTAGAACGTGACTAGTCAAAGGCCTCAAATTCGGGAAAGGATTTGAGGTGGCTTTTAAGTTTGTTACACACTCAATATGTTTCAAACTCAAGAAATTGTGAAATAATATTAAAATTATTTAATATTGACACGCAGTATCTGCTTCGGTCTAAGACATATTAAAGTACAAATCAATCCATGGCTCAACTCGAGTACAATGCAAATAAAAGTAAGCTTTTTGGAGTTTACCCCGGGGTACGAAAATTTATGGGAGTAAAATATCAAATGTCACATGTCACGCGTTACGCGTTACAGGCTACAATATGCTTCAATACATATATTTATAATTACTTATATTTATTTATTTATAGTTCGTAAGTAGTAAACACACTCATTTTTTATGTAAAGGTCTTCAAACAGTCTGACGACCCTCTTGATGGTAGGTGGCTAGGCTACCGTCGCATATAACACAAGCAACGCTGCTGCTGATAATAGAATTAAGAATAAGAGGTTAGGAAGGGATAGGTAAAGGGCTCAGACATCAAATTATACAATCACAATTTTAGCAATATTAAGGTATTTTGTAAATAGACTAATCTACACTTATCTATTCTTATTTACTTATAAACTTATAAATATTATAAGGAGAGAAGATATTTTGTATGTACCTATGTAATGATTAAACTCAAAAACTACTGGACCGATTTTAAAAATTCTTTCATCTATAGAAAGATACATTATCAATGAGTAAGGTTATATTATATATAATATAATACGCGGGCGAAGTCGCATGCAACAGCTAGTAACTGATAAAAAAGGAAATATTTGTTTTTGTAACAGTTTTTCTTTTAAACTTAAATGTCACTATAATTATTAAATATAGCCATTAAGCAGAGAGCACTCAACAGTTCATGTATAATTAAGGAAATGATAGTAATTTCTAAAAGCACAGATTGCTCTTCTTGATAAAAAGTCTTAGTACATAAACCAATTTACAAAATTAAGTTCAATTCAAAATGAACTTGAACACACATGAAATAGTATTCAAATTCGAATGTCGACTTTAAAACTGTCCCCATTTGTCGCAACAGAAGGCGTGGTGAACTACTATAAGATGTGACAAAGTTAACACGGTAATTCGATAAGCTTTTCAATGTAGGAACGCATATGATAATAACATTCTCCTCAACCGCAAACGTAACTTGGTAATACTAGAAGGCGAGAGTGGTCATAGCAATTTGGTTGAATGCCATTAGATGAGTTTTGTACCACTACACAGGTACGTACATGTCATTATGTAGCTCACGCAGCGTGAATATAAAATTGTAAGGTTGTGCAACGTAATGGCCAGCCTCTTTGTTCTTTTGTCTTCGAGTTAGATTTCGTGAGGTGTCATTCAGGATGGGTCATGGTAAGACAGTTGCTATTAATCATGAAGGAAACTCTGCACATTAAGTGTTAGGCAAAAAAATGCACGTTGTTTCAATTTCAATCAACAGTTACTTGTTGCCTTACTGATTTTTTTAACTCTTTTTACTTGTGTACTCCAGCTAACTTGTATTCAAGTTGTAGGTAGCCACCTTACCTAGTAGGTAATACCTACACTGTCGCCTATAAAACAAGCACGCCTATAAAACGCCATAAGGCTGGCAGGGGCTTCGCTAATTCTATAGTCTCAGAAGATTAATATCTCAGAAGATCTCAGAAGATATAATCTCAGAGGATCTCACAGAATCGAGGCAGGGTCAACTTAAAAAAAGAACTTTTTAAAGTTGGCTTTGATCTGGATTTGAAAGTAAATGGTTACTCCAAATTTGTCGGAAGCGCACTTGCATACTTGTGGCAACCGATGATTGGCTTACTAATAGCTTACCCACGAGGTATTCGGAAAGAATGGTGCTACAGGGTACAATGAAGTAGGTACTACAGAGCGCGGGTAATACTGAATGAAGAAGGTACCCAATAGGTACCACAGTCTCCGAAAAGGCGCAATTGGCGACAAACGGGAGGGTTTTAGTGAGTAAAAATTTCACATAAACCCGGTATTTTTACAAAGAAGGTTTTACCCCTCGTCAAAAAATGAAGTCACCTAGCATAAAAAATATTTCTATATCAAAGGGGAACCTCCTTTTTAGACTAACACGAAAAATAGAATGACCTTCTTGGAACAGTGGATTGCATTCGCTCGCAATAAATCGATAGAAAATTGCTTTGACATTTCGTTTGGTTAAGTACAACGAAATGTTACTGTTGTTTTACGTCACACACATTCCTGACACAAGCCTGCCGGCAATGGACAGGTAAGTAACCACAGTGTTGTGAATTAAATTAAAAATTCCAATACATTACAATCTATTTTTTATACAATACTTACCTAAGGTTTAAAACCATTTGTTTGAAAATACGTTTGGTCTAGTGGCTAGTAACCCTAGCTGTGAACCAAGCGGTCGCGGGTTCGAATCCCGCTAGGGGCAAATGTTTATGTGTTAACATTTATCTTTGTACCTAAGTCATGGATGTTTTGTATTTATAATATGTATGTATTTACAAAAAAAAAGTAGGTACTGTATGTAGTAATATCAACTATCTGGTATCCATAATACAAGCATTAAGTTGCTTACTTTGGAACTAGATGGTGCTATGTGGAATGTGTGAATATATTTATATTTATATATTTATTTGTACTTTTGCTCTCTTTTCCATTAGCGTTTAAATTTAAAAAATTCAACACCTGCCAAAATATGACAGTCAGCTTTCCTGTCGAGCTTTTACAAAAAAGCATACTTTGATTTTGATTTGTAATCAATCTGATTCAGCTTTAAACAGATAGCTACTATGATATGTTTTTGTCAGTATTTATTGACCGCCATTCCTAATCCCGCTTTCTACACTTTGAGTACACATCTCTTTATTATCTATGAACGGCATTGTCTTGCACAACCGAAACAAATCGCATTCCGTTCTACTTCAATTATTTCAGAACGCATTCATCAAAATTTATGTAGACATCTTCATTATGAGAATATTGAGATCAATATAGACAGAATACTTATGTTATAGTTACGGTACGAAATACGTTTATTTTAAAAATAATATTTTATTAAATTAAACTTAAACATAAGTACCTTTTTTTTGTTTTTGAAATTTTACTTAGTAGGTACATATAATAGACAAAAACAGGTTCCAATAGGTATCATTTTGTGAGCTAAAACTTTCATAACACTAAGGTTTCTACCTTAGTGTTACACCTAAACGAATTGATGATAATTAAAAGATATTTTCCCATAACTGTCGTAACCGCAATACCAAGTTACATAACACTTAAAAAATACCCCCACAACTAATAACCATTTACTCGGTGCGTACTCGCCTCAAGGGCCGCGCACGCGCATCTGATTGATGCGTTTATAATTATGGCGCGCTTTTGCGCTCGTTGCGAGGGAAATATCATTTGCATGCTACACCGCCTTCGCCTTAATATATGGAACGTGAGTACGTACAGTCAACAGAATGTTGCAGAAAATATCATTGATTGAGAATAGATTCCTTAGTCTGATGAACCCAGGTTTCAATTCTCTTTAAGGAGGTTTGTTATGACGTCTGTAATGGTAAGGAAAAAGAAAATACTGCGTCCGGGGGCAGTACGCACCCTCTTACAGAATATCTCCGAGAAATAACATTTTCTTATTCCTTCATAATCTTAAACAAAAAAAAAATAAAAAAATAAAAAAATACCTATTCTATCTTAAAATATATTCCTTAAATTTTTTTTAAAAAATGTTAGTAAAAAGTACTGAGTCTATTTTGAGGTGCATGAACTGGATTAAGCAATTGATTAAGTGTAAATTTCAGGATCTACAATATGAAAGGCATACAATACGAATGCCGATACGGTTCAGCCAATGTATGTAAATAAGTACTTGAAATAATTCTAGAAACTCTTTTCTCTAAGAAGTTCTCAAAATTATAGAACTGGCAAAAAAAGGACGAATGATGTTTATGTCCCCGTCGACGAGGGATAGTGCATACACTATCCCTCGTCGACGGGGACAGTCGAAGAGGGGGGAGTGTGGGACTCGCCTGGCGAAGTCTTATCCCCAGGCGAAGTCTTATCCCCAGTTTTGTAATATACCTACCTACGGTATATAATATAATATTTCCTTTTTTAATATGATTTCTTAAATTTAAAAATGATTTAGCCCATCTCTATCCTGCTATCATATTATCCTATCACAGTTAAACTACACCTCTATCTTTCAAGTTTGATAATTAAGATATATAATTCGATGTCGTTTGATATAGGAAGTGAAGAAATGAGACAACCATTTTACTCATACAGAATATGTATACAGTTAGTATATAAATAAACAAGGTATGAATCTACTTTGACTAAACATAGAGTGGAGTCAGAATCTATACTAATATTATAAAGCTGAAGAGTTTGTTTGTTTATTTGTTTGTTTGTTTGTTTGAACGCGCTAATCTCAGGAACTACTGGTTCGAATTGAAAAATTATTTTTGTTTCGGATAGATCATTTATCGAGGAAGGCTTTAGGCTATATAACATCACGTTGCGACTAATAGGAGCGAAGAAACAGTCGAAAATGTGGAAAAAACGGGGAAAATTATTCATCTTTGAGGGCTTCCGTTGCGTGCGCTGCGAAAACCGTTCGAGATACCCAAATGATTCCCAAAATAACTATTCCACGCGGAAGAAGTCGCGAGCACCAGCTAGTTATACTTATAAACCTACCGAACACCCCGTTGACCCCTAATAGCTGGAGTCCGTTTTATTTGTGCGAAAGGTCAACAGGATCAATAAAATTCACACCTGCACTACAAACCTGTGTACACACTAGATTCATAGGCTATGTGCACATCACCCCGGGGCAAGTTTGCGCTATTCGATTATTCATAAAGCGAGGTGTCGACTCGCGTGGCTGTGATTGCAACCATGGCTGCACTGCGCCCGCGGTCCGCACCTCATAATATATTTCTTATTTTTGAACAATCATTTAAACACCCGTTGATCTAAAAGCTATAAAGAAAAATTAGCTGCTGCACGCGACTTCGCCTGCGTAACTTTATAAAATATAGCCTAAAGCCTTCCTCGATAAATGATCTATCCAACACAAAAATAATTTTTCAATTCGAACCAGTAGTTCCTGAGATTAGCGCGTTCAAACAAAAAAACTCTTCAGCTTTATAATATTAGTATAAATTACCATTAAAGTACTGTATAATGAAACATGAAAGAAAAATGGTCGGTGGGTAAAACACAAGGTACCTACTTGATGGTAGTTGGCATAGTTCACCTATGCTATAGGTATAGCATAAGCAACGCCACAGAGGTGCTGTAAGTGCGCTCAGTAGGATTAAGAATAATGTATTAGGACAAATTAGGAAAATGGGCTCTGGCATCATTCACTCACTCACAAAAATACAACATCACACTTGCTGTGGTCTTCTGTACTTACTGCAACTCTGCAATACGCAGGTTGACTTGCCACAACTAAATTTATTGAATGGAAACTGGAAATCTATTATACATATACCTACATACTTATTCTATCCTTGCAAAAAATAATGATGACTTCATATGTTAGCGAAAAGATTTATAATATCTCGAATAACTCGTCAGTTTGATGGTTAGATTATCAATTGTCAGTTTGAAAGGTGACTTTTGTTTCTTATAACACAAACAATACTTATTGGATATATTACTTACCTATATCTATATGTTACAAAGTAGTATAGAGGGCTTAGACATTCCTTACGCAAAGAAACATATCACTTGCGTTTCTTTTTCTATGTGGTCTACTGTAAAATCGTGGTTACTGTCGCCAAATAGCCTGCCAAGCTTATGCTACGGAACGCAGTGTGCGTTGTCACTATGCCTACATCTCACTGTCTCTGTGTGCCCCTAAATAATATAAAAAGATTTTTTATAGTTAACTCATACTTACTTATTTACAATTTCCGACGTTTACAATCACCGTACCACTTCACATATTCAATAATCGACGCGTGTATTGACAGGACACACTCGACTTTTTTAACAAGTTTTTTTCTCTCTTGACTCGAGCGCACCGTTTGATCACGGTGATTTGACAATATGAGCGCCGTACGCTTGACACCGCGCCGCGCATATAAGAAAAATCTCCATTAACGACAGCCGCGGAAAAAAAGAAATTTTGACCACAAAGCCAACTGAATCGTTAATACCACGAGTGTTGGCTACTAATGGGTAACAGGAGAATATGAAAATACATAGAGTAGTGGCCTAACTAACTACATAGTGTTAGTTATTGAATAGATAGAAAAGCAATCAATGATTATTTATTGACCAATAGGCCAATAAATAATCCAATGAGCCATCTTTCTGTGAAAGGTGATCATAGAAATCAAAGAATTCTTCTAGACTATTTATATGTGAAATACGGTAGACAGGCTGACAGTCCACTAAACTTGAAGCTACCGTCGACTATAACACAAGTTAATTTTTTTTAGTTAGACAATATTTATTTTAAGACAATTAAATAAAATATGATACCTACTTTAAAATAATGACTTCTTAAAAAATATTTTTTTTAAAAGATTTAAAAAAAAGTGATTTGACTTTTATTTTTACTATCAACAGTATATTAAAGAAAATCAACTTAAAATCCAGTCAAAAAGTATTAGAGCAAAACCTAGATAAGCAACTCTAAATATTCCCACCTTCTGACCGTAGTTGATCATGATGACTCCCCCTAATGAACTTCGAAATGGAAGCACCGCATTACATATCAATGCCAATCAGGTTTTTATTTATCGTTGCCATCAAAAGATCTTAATGGTGGTAGCAAGCTGTTGATCTCAAACGACTCGAACTGATGGGTGACAGGCTTTCTCAATATTAATGCCGACTTAAAAGGTGTGGAAGGTCAAAAACGAAGAAGCCTTGGAAAACGGGACTTGAGTTGGGCGTAATCAGATTTTGATATCTGTATAATATTATGATATTAATACGCTAACAGCTTTTAAATATCCCTAGCCCACATCCCACCTGAATAACCAGAACATGTTTCGTTTCAGGTACCTAATGTACTTTTTAGGATTGGAAAAAAATACAATCTTACCATTTAAATGTAAACCTAATATTACAAATGCGAAAATTTGTAGATAAGCTACGAAGTTTTTGAAAAATGCGGGCTTTTTCGTAGCCCCAACTACGAAAAAGCCCGCATTTTTTAAATGTCGAGGATTTACTGAACATAGAAAAAATAAAGAGAATCTATAAGTTATTCATTTAATTCATCATTATTTCCTAAATTAAAGTAGGTATATGTATATTCTAAATTTTTATAAGATCATTACATACCTCTAGTAAATTGTGATCTATTAGATTAATAAATCTACCTATATAGGTATGGTTATCCTGAATTTGTCTGCCTATATTTGGTACTATTTTAAATTTTAAAACCGCAAATCTATTGGTTCAAAAATGTTGCACCGGTTTGGGCAACGCACTACTGCACTATTGCTATCAGAGGAAAAATCACCATTAATATCTTATCCCACATATCAATAAATAATACGCAATATTTCAGAACACCAAATGACACGTAATCTTCCAAAATATGTAATCACCGCAAGATGATTGTCGTTTTCTCTAAAATCGTAGACAGTTAGGTGGATATATGATGTTTCATAGCGTCCCTCCCGCATTTGTGAGCATCAGAAGCGATGACCTTGTACTTTTCTCCACTATTCTGATTGTGCTTTTTAATTACGGATGGCTAGTAACGATTGCGACGTTCCTTCTAGCGATGGTTATGGTAATTTCTATAAAAGCTACCGCATTGATACTTCTTTTGTCGTTTGCGGAACAGTTAGTGTGGAGGCAGACTTTTATTATATACTTTTTTTATATATTATCTGTAAAACTTTCGTCGGTGTATAAAGCGTTAATAAATAACTACTTTGTTTGTCCCTTTCAAAACTCGAATTTAAACCTTGATGTTAGTTAGTTTGGATCTCGAACATCTATTGCATCTAGCCCAGGAAAGAGACAAGTTTTCAGAACTGACGGCCAAAATGGGGACGTCTGTTCTGAAAACTAGATATTTTTTTATATAAGGAAAATATTTTTTCGAACTTAACCTAACCAACCAACCCTTCATCTAGGAACACTATCAACCACAAAATCATATAATATTAATGAAATACTTATAAGTAAAGTATGAACTAATGATAACTTAGTTACTCATTTCTTGTTATTTAGCATCATATGTTTTAAAAAATAATAATTTCTATGCACCTACTAAGTCTAATCCGAATCCTAAACAGTAGTAAAACAAAAATAAAGAAAACCAAAAATTTGTTGTTTTTGGTTAACAAAAATAGAAAAATAACAAAAAATAAATAAAAATGTCACAGGGCTTAATCGTTCCAATTTTTTTTTCAAATAAATTATATTTTAGTTGGAAACACAGATTTTGTATATTTATATTACAGAAGCTGTCTCCACACTAAGGAAGCGGTGTCAGTAGAAGCCGGCGATGACTTGCAAACCGACAACCCTGACGATGATGTATGTTCACCCGTGGTAATGAGAGCGGGATCTGTCGGGACTGCCACCGAGGGTATCCGGCGCTTCTCTACGCACGTCTATAGATAGAACCATGTCTGTAGAAGTAAGCCGTCCACTTCTGTCTGTTTGTCGGCCTTTTAAATTGTGCAACTGAAAACTGCCAACCTTATTTAATATCGTTTCTATAACTAGGTAGGTATGTACCATCATATGCTTGTAAGAAAGAAATTTATTCCAGAAAACTTTTCCACACTACACACAATAAGCCTAATGTTAGCCATTTAAAGGATCTATCACTTCCTTATCCCTTATCCTTAATCTTACTTACTGTAGTCAACAGTGTCTTTGCAGCACATGTGGCGTTGCTTGTATTATAGGATAGGTGATGGTATCCATCAACTATTAAAGTGCATGGACGGTCAGCATGTCTGTCGACATTAACATTACAAAAATCACTATAGGCTCTGTACAGACACGCATGACAGAGGTCTGCAGTATTTATTTGTTTAAAATTGTTAAAAAAATAATAATTTTACTTTATTTGGAACACAAATTGATTCGTATAAAAATATTTCAAATTTCAACTGATATTTCTAGAAAATATTAAATATTGTATGGAGGTATTTGTGTAACTGTCTGCCACTGCACCATAAAAATAAAAATAAAACTTCTTATTCTAGTACTAGGTAAACTAAAAATAGCTACTTAGATAAAAATGTTAACAACAAAAGACCACCCAGAAAAGAAAACTTCGTAGCGCTACATCTAAGTTAAATTTAAAGTGATACATGTTATACAAAAGTAACTTGGGCTTAATAACTTCACCGTTTCACATCATTAGGCGTGTCATTTGTCATAAATTCCATTAACGAGTGACTGAATGGCTGATGTGTATGACGTATCGAACGAATATCTGGGTAGCCGTAATATGAATAAAATTTCATTAATTTATATACATGACTAACTGGTTGGTCGTCGATCCTCTTTGTAATAAAGTCGCAGCCGCAAAAGGGTAGCGTTTTTATGCACCTGTTACGATTCCTATAGGAAGGTGACACCGTCGGACCTCTGACGAGGTTTTGAAAGAAAATATCGTACATTAAGTAGGTATACCATCATGAAATAACTGGATGTGGCTTACTGGCAACACGGACACAAAATAAAAACATTCTAAAACATAAAAAATATATAATACCTATGTCTTAAAAGTGCAAATAAACAAAGCCGTGATTTGAATGCTAATCCATTTAATCTTACTTTAAAAGACATTATTTGTTTATTAAAATAACTTAAAATTATTAAAAATTAATATAGTTCAAAATTCAATTCTTTTGTATTTGTACTAATTAGGTATCTACTTTAACTCTTTTTTAGTGTTATTTGGAAACCGTAGTTAAGATTAAGATCATCATTTAGCTGTTTAAACAGTTTATCTCCTAAAAAGATTAAAAACCAAAACCAATTTTTTAAACTTAGAAATTGAGGTAGGTATAATTACCTATATGAAGTATACCACCAAAGTTGTAATAAGTATCTAATATATAAATAATTGATACTTGAAATAAGATAGGTACGTCAAAAGAACCCCAATCCGAATCTGAAAACGATCTTGTTACGTCATCACTAAGTCTCGAGCGGCGAGTGAATAGTGAAAAAGACATTATTCCAAATTTGAACTGCAATTTATCAACCGGTGATCCGCGCCTTTGACCCACCGTGTTATGACAAGATGAAATATATCCGCCGATGATATTCCAAATCTAAAAATTTCAATGTTTTCTTTTCCTTTTTTTAGGGGAACGATGACAATGGTTACTGCACTGTTAAGCCTCAAATGGTGATGTGACATCCGGTACAACAATGTATCGATGAGTGATGGTTGGATTTGACTGTATTGTTGTTCGCCTTACGATGTCGGAGTTTATCGTTTTTAAGAAGTAGAATGATGCGCTACTATGTTACCACTACTACTGTCTACTCTGCAATGTTTTGGATTAACATTGATTTAACCACGAACTAGTTTTAGAGGTAACAAAGTTACATTACTTTACATGACAGTGTCGCGAGTTCAATGGTTTTATACCATTTAAAAAATTGATCTTTTTTTAAAATTATTTTAAGGTGTAAACACACGCCAATCCTGAAAATTGCATTTTAAAAAAAATATGTTACAAGAAACTGTCAATGGTTTGAAAAAAATATATGTCATACTTAAACATGTGAAGAACAAAATTTATTGTTTAGAATTTCAATCGAAGTAGTAGAAACCCCACAATAAAAGTTAGAACATAAGAAGAATTTGACTTATATTGAAATTTGTTTCGAAAACGGTTTATTGCGCGCAAATGATTCCTACACCGAATAATAAGTCAATGTCATTTAAAAAAAAATTATTGATTTTTTTATTTATTTTTAATGTTGTTTTAATGAAAAGTACAAAAAACCACAGTTGTCAGGCCTGTTGAATGGTTTCCGCCGCCTCGGAACTCTAAATATATGGAGCTACAATGTCTCAGTGACTGCGTTGAGGTGTGGATTACGTTTGTGTTTTTCGTGCGGAATTAGTTTGAATATAAACATTCTAAAGGTCATATCCGTGAAGGTCAAATCGTCAATGTCATTCGCCTTTGTGAATCCCTTAAATTAATATCTGAAAATATACAAAGGTTTCGGTTACTTTACATTACATTACATGGCAGTGTCGCGAATTAAATGGTTTTAACCCATCTCAAAAGTGCCCAACGCGCCTAAAGCCTAAATTTTTCTCCTATTATTACCAGTACATACCAGTAGATAAAAATGCATTTTTCAAAATAATGACACAAATATTTGGAGAGTAGGTACTTTAACTTAATTAAATAAATACTAGTTTAAGTTATGTCTTGCTCCATGCTATTTAGAAAATTCCATAACCAAACAACAATCTTGTACCTACTTACTAAAAGTCTATTCAAATATTTCTCTGAATCATAATAATAATTACTATAATATAAACTCTTTAGCATTAGCTAAAGTTTAATTTTATGTCGCAGCACAGGTTTTAGTCATTCTAAATTTAAACAAACTATTTCACACAAATTACTTTGAGACGAATATCATGGATTTTATTGTGTTTGGTCCAAGCGTATACGACAAGCGAATTTGTAATAACTAGTGAACGATAATATGTAATTGTTTTTAATTGCGATTTTAAAATAACTAAAATGTTGCTATTTAATTATTTTCTTAATTTGAGGCCATAATTATATGAGAAGTTTATTCCCCTATCCATACTTTATTTTATTTTATTTATCTATTTATATTTATTTATCAGTCTATATCTATCTACACATAATTATTATAAAATAAAGTCGCTGCCACTACTTTATCCGCGCACTTCTTAACCGCCTAAAGGCCTGTTCAAACCGCAGAGTTATCCGCTACCGCCGGCGTTAGCGGAATCCCCAGAGGTATGCGAATAACGCTGTTCAAACCATAGGCGGTATCCGCTACCGCACAGGTCGACCGATGACGCTCAAGTCGCCGTCTTGTTTCGCCAAACACGCGGTACCGTACCGCTCGTATGCGCTTCTGCTTTCCCGGCAGTTGCGGGAATCCCATACTGAAAAACACGCGGGATATCGCTTGGGTACAACTTGGGTATTATAGCTACCCACGGCGGTTGCGGATAACTCTGCGGTTTGTGCAGGCCTTATCGGATTTTGTCATATTTAATCGAGTGACGGGGATATGTATTTAAAAATAATAACAGGAAAGCGTCACATTAATAAAAATAATAATAAAAAATCCAATAAGTAACAGATTTGTACTTTTCACTATTATTGGATGGATAAAATAACAATCGCTTTCACTTATAGTTTTATTTAATTTCACCGGCTATACAAAAGCGAACCGCAGCCGTTTATGGCGCGGCCTTCATTGCTCAGGATGACATTCACAAAAACAAAACATAGTACATGCAAATAATACAGATAATTTTTATTAAATATGTAGTTAACACATTTTATTAAAATTTTAATTAAATTTTACATTCAATCCCAGACCTGCAGAAATGCAATTTATGCTAAGGGGAGTGAATAAACTGGGTCAACAGTAAATCCCACGGACTCAGAGATTCGATTATGAATAAGTATGTAGCCGGTGCCGATAACTCTGTATTTTATTAAATTAATAACTTTGCAGGTTTTAGTATTAAAAAAAAATTAAAGCTAAGCTAACTAAATATTAAAATTAAAAAGTAATCAAGAAATTAAAATATCACATAGCTTATATAAATGTTTATATTTTATGTTCAGTATTTTTAGTAATTCATCTAAATCATTCTTATATAATAATCTTGCATTTTCTATTAGCTGTACTAATTTCGAATTTACTTTCAAAACAAAAGTGGAACTGTAATTTCCTGGCAACATCTGATCGAAGGACAACAATTTGCGGTCACCGTCTGATTACCAATACAAAACTCGTACCGAAAAACACCATTGCAACATACAATGGGAATTAGACTCTATCTACACACAGATAAGGTTTGCAATTCAACTGTGGTGTGGTGAGCAATTGTGACGTTTCAATAAATGAATTATTTGGTAAAAATTCGTCACGTCCTCCGACATCTGTCGCCTGTAATCGAATCGTCGCTCGATTCAATCGATAATCGACATCGAGACCGTTGCATAATTCGTTACGATGACAATTCGAAACGAGCACGTTGAACGTGATTACACGTAATAACGGTCCCCCAATCGGCCAAATTGGTTTCACTCAATGACATGTTGAAGTCGGACAAACATTTTTGATGATCGAATTGTGTATATCAAAAAATTGTATGGAAAATATTTTCCATGAATAGGTACTTTGCCTTGATATTTAATATTTTTTTTGGAGTTTACTCCTTAAGAATCAATTTGCATATATTTATATTTTTTATTTTTGCATATATTTATATAAGGCCGTGATATGAAAATTTATGGGAGTAAAATCAAAATTGTTACACGAATGCTTTATGTTATGCATTACAGTTACGTACTATTTTTTTTTTAATATTTTAGATTCTAAAATCAAAATAAATATCTCTGAAACTTCAGATATTCTAAAATTTAGAATATCTGAAGTTTCAGAGATATTGCGCCATCTACACAATATTATTTAAAAAAGAACAATTCTTTCGGAGTGTTCGAATTGTGAAAATTTAAATTTTATAAACCAATTTTACACACATTTTTTTTAATTTTGAACTTTATCTCAGATATTATAATAATGATAATTGTAAAATTTAGTAGTGGCAGGACACATTGCGATTAAACGCACATTAGATCTAACGGGTAACTGCATCTTACAATAACGCGGTTACTTCCGTCGCCTATAATAGGTATTTAATCCTTATTTTTGCAACCAATCTGTAAGTTACCACACAGTAAGTAATAACAAAGAAAATAATATACCTCAAAATAAATACTACAATTACAGTTCATTAAAAATGTAACTGGCAACATTTAAAAGCAACCATACATAAAGTATGATATTTAAACGGCGGCTTCTACTGGGGTAACTTAAACAATTTAAAAAGTTAACCTACACTTCATTTAGCGAACGCAGCTGAATCCGCTTTGCAATTGACACCCTCTCCGTTGATTAATAAGCCTCAAATTGAATAAGCCTCCTTTTGACAGCATCAATTTTCTCGTCGGTTACACAGGGCCCCTAAAAATCCACTTAGAACGGGTCTATTTGAAATTTTGATCGACACCGAACTTGACAATTCGCATCTATTTACGATGTAAATTGTCAAAGTGCACATAAGACTTGGTCTACATGAACACTAATTTTAAATTTTGAGTTTGATTAGATTCGAGTTTTATAGACAGTTTTCGATATTAATTAGATTTTAAATGTAAAGCAGACAAGAAAAGTGCTTTATCAGTTTCTATTACAAATTCCGTTCATTTCAAAATTCGCTAAGGCTTAGATTTAAAATAGGTATTGATTACTGATTGACATAATTTGTCATCGCTAATAAATAGAAATAGAATTGTAACATTGAATTTTCAAAGGAAAACAGACCAATCATTATACAACATACAAATAATGTTCAGTCTTAGGGTGATAAAGCACTTTATTTGTCGAGTTTACATTTACACTACCAATCCTTCAGGATTTGTTTACAGTTGGCTTGAAAGAATCCATAAATTGTAGCTAGCTAGAAATATCTTATCTCAGGATAAGAACTCAGGGAATACATTCATTGAAATAACTCATCATAGCACTCTAATAAGCCATGAGCCCTATATACATCCGGTATAAGACGCAAGAAGCTACATATCTGTTGATACCAGGATAAAACTAATATGTTGTAAAATAAAATGCATTCATGTAATACCGGTTTAAGCACAAGTCAACCCTGCCTTTATCCGGACTGTGTGATACGTCAAATTGTCTCGGACGGTAGACTGTGATGGATGTGTACACCTGCTGCCGACGTATCAACAACCCTTCTACAATGTACGGCGATATTTTAAGGGTGGGGATTTGATTTATTCTTATACAGTCACTCTTGTGTTGCGTTTTTTGACTGACGTTGAAAGAAGCAAATATTCTATGACGTTGAAAGAGTAAGTTTGTGATTCCAATGTACTATTTTCATTCACAGGGATCTACTGCCCTGTAAGATTTTTGTTATAATATTTTTGTCCAATGTCACATACCCTCGGCTTCAGTCAAGATATAAAAGGGAGGTATTCACCTTCTAAGATTGCTGAGCATGCAAACTTAGTAGGATTATGAATAAGATAGGAAGCTGATAGAGAAATGGGCTGTTTTTTATATAATACTATTGGCTGGCAAGTAGGATGACGGTCCACTTTTATTTTATACCTATCTAATTTTAATATATTATTTATTAGTTTTGTAAAACATTTTTATGACTGCCAGTACATTTGATTAAAAATTGCTTCGAATCAAATTTAAACTGACCGTGGGCCTCGGCCACGGGTGCGTCGACCACTGGGGGCGTAAGCCACGGACCCAAGTGATTACCGTCGCCTAAGGATACTAACAATATCAGGAGGGACTGCAGGAGCGCTATGAGCGCTGTCTCTACAAAAAAGCTATGCATGCAAAAAATTAACTTTCAAGTCTACTTCTGATGTTACAAGTTTAAAAACGCGACAAATATGAGCTGGCTAACTACTAAAATTAGGTAATTTATAAGTTACTCTATCTCGAGAGAAACTTATAAGTATTTTGTATATAATTTCAACACCTTGAGAATGGAATTTCAAACATATTTCCAATGACGTGACAATTCCTTTGTCACAGTCTTCATATACCTAGTGTAGTGAAGAAAGCTTAAAAATAAAAAGAACTTTAAATTTACCACAATAAAGTTCAAATTCTTTTATCTGTTTCAAAAAATATATTCATAACTTCATATCATACATGCAGTGTTGAATTAAGATGACAAGACCACCCATGCGCGAGTTGAATTGCTTCATTAGTATGACATAAAGTTGTTATCCTTTGGTGACAGGCCAATAAAAATAATTTTAAATTTTAATATGTATACTCACACTACCATAATGTATGCATGCTTTTATGCAATGCTTAAATATGCTTTTAATTTTATGCATGCAAAATTATTATTATTGTAAGATGTAGTTTTCGACTCAATCTAAACATATAAAAACTAATCCTAATCAATAATAAATTCGTAAACGTCTGAACATTAACCCCTTTAACTGCTTGGTTCTGTAGGAGTTGCCTTATAGCTCTTGACTCGTAATTTTTTTTTTTCAAGAAAGCAACTGTTGTTAAACCATCGTTTATGACATAAACGACTTAGTCACTTATGCCGCATTGGATTAGAAAATCTCAACAGAAATAATTTGGGCGTACACATAATGTAGAGTACACCGGATTTGATAAAGAGCCTTGTATAGCTTGTATAGAAGGTAAGCAAGCCAGAAAACCTTGCACAATATGCAAAAATACCAAAAAATAATGCACAAAAGAGCAACTTCTCAGTTAGAACTCATACATTCGGATCTTTGTGGTCCTATGTCGAATAATTCTTTACAAGGGAATAAATATGCTTTGACATTTAAAGATGACTAGCCGTTTTTTTTATCTGTATATATCTACCTACTTTATTTCTTCTAAAACTGGTTATGGTTTTATAACAGCAACGCAATGATTTAAAAATAAAAATTATACAATTAGAGGAATTTGTCGTATATATACGACTCTGGCGAAATGGACAAGAAAATACGCTGGCGTCTAAAGGATAAATAAATTATTCAAAAAAAATAACACGTTTCTAAAAGTCTATAAATAAATCGTTCCAAAATCTTTTAGTACCTACTCAATGAATATTCCTTCACGAGGACAATAGTAAATCATCGTTAAATGTCAACCGATCCCTTGACATCTTTCATTTATTTATATCCATTTTAATTTGACCTCTAAAATCGCTCGTCATTTATCCTTCTCAATACTGTAACTTATTTCTGGTCTGCACTAGCAGAGGTCTGTCGTGCCGGTCGATATCATGACTGGCGATTCTTCTGTCGCCTCCCTGCTTATATTACATCTAAAGCTAATATTAATGTTATCTTAAAAATAGATCATTTGAAACGTTTCTTGTGACGAAATATGATTGGTTTTGCTTTTAAATATGCAATGGTGATCTCATTTCTCAGATATTTATTGATCTATTAATACGGACACGAGTTGTAGGTAAGTATTATGAGTAAGTAAGTCCACATGAGTGGAGAAGAATTAATGAAAGGATATTATGGGAATGGGCTCTAACATCACTCGTTCATTCACCAAACAACAACATTAGGTACCTACCTACATATGCTACTGTTATTTGTGATGAAATGAATGTATAAAATAATTTTAATAGTGCATATGAAATAAAAAAAAATTGAGAATGAAAAAATAACGTTAACAATTTCGGTAAAAAAATTTGTTCCGGAATAATACCGACTGCGAACTCTCTAGAGATAATCCTCTAAGAGCGAGTAATACGAACTGATCCTAAATTCTAACACCGCTGCTATATTGAGACATAAATTTTTCATTTTGCTGGCGGCCACTTATGATAACCTACTTGACCAGTGCGCCCCAAGGGATACATAAAGGACTTCTCTTGTATAAGGAATCACATATTTCATAATGCTTTCCTCGATTAGAGATGGGACACGGTAACGATTTTATCGATGAAAAAAATTATTGAAATTTTATCAAAATTTTTGTTTCAGTTTTGTTATTAATAATATGAAACCTTATTGTTCTGTGTTTTTGATACAAAATCAGATTTGTCTATTATAAATAAAGTAACGTCTATTATAAGTAAATAAGTGTATTATAATAAGTCTTAAATTATAAATAAGATATAATATTTTAAGTATATTTCATTTATTTTTTATTCAAATGAATTGGTGTTCATTTCATAGGTTGGTTGGTTACAGTAGCTTTATCACTAATGTAACCAATAGCTACAAGATACAAATTTTTGTATTAACTATAGTACAAAAAATACCTACTCATATATTACAGTAGCTTTATCACTACTCTGTAACCTATAACCTCTAACAAATTGTTGTATTAACTATAGTACAAGAAAAACTATTGTGACCAATAGACCATTTTATGCAGTACTAGCACAGATTGTACTAGCTGGTGCTGAGTAAATTTTGTCGATACTCTTCACATCACTAAATAAACAAGTAGAGTTCACACCCTCAAATTTTTTGTATCGTCGCACAAAGGGCTGAAGGGCTACCGGACGGACACAATAATAAATATTTTGACGATAACGCATAAATATCCTTCCTTTATGAATAACAAAACGGCCGTGCCACCGAAGATAGTAATGTCTTGCGTTTTTACGCTCATTCCTTCGTTCCTTATAAATTGTCGACTATTTATTAGGTGAGGGATTTTGCGATTTTTCGACGCTCGTAAGGGAATATGGAAATTTTGGGGTGGCACAGCTCGTTTATTGGGCGGTGCAGTAATAGTGATTCACGGATTCGAGTACTCTGAATTTAAATAGGAACATTGAGAAGGTAAAGCAGACAAAAAAAGTACTTTATCAGTTTCGATAACAAATTCCATTCATTTCAAAATTCGCTAAGGCTTGGATTTGAAATAGGTATATTGATTACTTATTGACATAATTTGTCATCGCTAATAAAGATAGCAATAGAAATTGTCACTTTAAATTTTTAAAGGAAAACAGACCTTATCATTCTACAACATACAAAGAATATTCAATCTTAGGGTTATAAAGCACTTTATTTGTCGAGTTTACATTCGCATCCTTTTTTTTATTAAGGTCGACAGATAGTCCACTTGAAATAACTAACCTTCAGATGACATAGTTAATTTCATTGTAAGACAAATCATGATTCAAACTAAATACCTACTCCATATACCTATAAATAAATATAGTTAGAAAGACTATCTATTGTTTCTCGAATACCTAATGTAAGCTATAATTCCGTGCAACTTGTCGAGAGTAAGTGACGAAGCCGGAAATTGCTTGCAGTCAACTTGAGCAGTTCTTGCGTTCAGCTCCTTTACGTATCTACCCTGTATTATACCCGTACTTACACGCGACATCGCAGCTACAGCTAGAATAACGTGAATAACCTCATTAAATTGTTTAGGTCATGACTAGTAGAACCGATTAAGGTCTGAAATTGAAAATAACTGCAAACAATGCATGTTCTAAATTTATGAAAAGAAAACTAATGTGTTTCAATGCCATTAGAGCCTATTTTTGAAGTGAATAATTATGTATGTGAACAGTGAAGTGAAACAGTCTAATTTTAATTATTACAGATATAGGAAGTAATTCATATTCAACAATATTTTTATAGAATCTAGATTTTCTTTTTCATTTTTCATTTCATATCTAATGGATTATTTAATAATGCAGATTAAACAAAATACCTGCCTGCGTATATATTCTTTAAATGTAAAACCGCCCTGTAATTTTTATATATCATGATCAAAGATGGTAAATTGATTGAAAACATTCGGACCTCTTTGGAAGATTGACCCTTTTCATGAACTCTAAAAGAGCTACTTAGCGAATTGAACGTTTGATGTCATTTCTTTTTATATCTAAAATGGATGAGGGGTAAGTACAGAATAATAGCAATTTTATTGTTAGCATTAGCTTTTCCTCGCGGCTTCTCTTGCAATATCTATAGAATGTTCAATACTGACTTTCTATATCGGTAAGTCCTGGTGACGGTCTATTCTATGCATGTTGCTACTGACTTCATAATAATAAAGAGAGAAGGATACAATTTCGTAATCCGTACTAATATTATAAATGCGAAAGTTCATATGGCTGTATGTAACTCTTTCACGCAAAAACTACCGAACCGATTACCATGAAATTTTGCATACATGTTGTCAGGAACACCGGAAAGTACACCAGAAGGTACCTTTCATCCAAAACGCGGACGAAGTCGCGGGCACCAGCTAGTCATGTTATAGATGAGGAACCTTCTTATAACCAATGATTCCTAACCCAATTTATGGGGTTTAGTGAGTAAAAATCTCATAAAAAACTCTGTGTTTTACAAACTGGGTACATATAGAAAGTTTTACCCTTCGTTGAAATAAAGGTATAGTAAAATTTAGTTGAGTTTGTAACGGGTAACTAAGTTTTTAGAAGATGATTTTATACCACAAATTCTAAATATAAGTAATAAAATAGTGAAAGTTAATTTGAAATCGTAGTCAGGTGTTAGGTACCTATTACATCAGTCGCATGTCCACATTGCAAAATGTTCGGAATTCCGTCACGAAATTGTAAAATGTTTGACAACACTTACCCACTGACTTCGATACGATTTACAAATTAATGAGTAGGTATGTATTGGTGCAATACACGCAATTGATTGGCGTAATTGTTGCATTGATTAATTATGTGATTAACATAACTACATACTTAGTTTGGTTCTTCACACTAGTTTGACATTTCATTAGAAACAAGTTCCTCTCGTCTTGGCAGACGAAATGTACCTAATACTGGTCTAGAAGAGAGGTTGTCCTTCATTGATCTGTTTACAAGATGGGTGTCATATTTTAAATTGTTATATTTGTTAAGATATAACAATAAAAATTGTTAAAATATATATTTCGTTTGGTAAACACATGGGTGAAGGACGCCCTCTCTTCAGATCCTATTTAGTATAATAATTATACTTACATAATGACGGACAAAAACTCAAAATAATGTAGTATAGGTTATATTTCAAATAATAAATTTTAGTTATACACATTAATCATTTAATTAGGAATAAAATGCAACAATGTCCTATTGTTACAATCTGACACATACTGTTGCAATCTGGACGTTTGGGTATCTACTTTGATCCGAATGACTAGTTGATACTTTTTAATACTTATTTGAACGCAACTTTTGTCTTCTTAGAAATTTCTAATTAGAATTAAATGAGTTGATAAAATTTCAATGGGGTTTATGTGGCCATGTCGTAAAAGACGTACCTACCCATAGCGTACCTATTTGTCTTAAAAGACGTTCGCAAGAATAGGGTGCGCGGCGGCGCGTGCGTCGACGACCGGATTTGTCACGCTCCATGACAATTGATGGAAAAAATCCAATGAACTCGCCACTTAGGGTTGTCACACACGGATAAGAGTTAGTTTTATATTCTATTTATAATGTTTATCATGCTTTTGAATAAATATTTTTAACATTATCTTTATCTTTAACATCCTATATTTTGTTAGATTGGCAACGAACGTGCAGCGCAAACGTGACTGAAAAAAAAGTTTTTTAAAAGTATGAATATGAAATGAAACTATATTAATTATTTGAGCAAAAAATTTTATAGCAACAAATATATGTGAAAAGTAACAAAAAATGCATATTAAACTTACTATTATAAACTTACTATATTCAACTGTATAAACAATTTAAATTTTTAAGTTTATGTACTCTAACACTGTGATGTAGTCATAAATGTTTGAAAATCCACCTTTTAAGAGTATAACTTTGTTTACACAAAATCCTCTGCTAAAGTTTAATAGCTATACACATTGTTAATTATATGTCACTTTTTATAATTTATTATTTACCACTTGGTATGACTACTAAGTTCAATATAATTTCAATACACTTAAAGTTCAAAAACAAATTCTGATACAGCCCTCACTCTATAGTTCTATAAAAGAAATAAAAAGGAGTACTTTTTGAAAAAATACACTCTGGTGCAATGAAATCGCACATGTAAAGATTTTTTGAAAAGTATTGTTTATTTTTTTTATTTAAAAAGACATATATATATATTTTAAGTGGGATGAAAGGCTATTTCAATACCTATTCAATGATACCATATAAGCGGTAATAAGCTTACCTTACTGCCGAAAAGAGAAGCAAAAACAACAAATACATTTTTATCAGCGGATTTTTGCTTAACTAAAAAGTTCGAAAATTGGGGATTATTAAAAAAAATCACAAAATGTAGTGAAAAAACATTTATTAATAAGAAGTGTTACCCCCTCTTGCCCGAATAACCGCTTGACACCGGTTTTCCATAGACTCTATTAAGTGTTTGACAAAGTCTTGTGCTATGGCTTCCCATTCCTCCTTTAGCGCATTTTGTAGCTCCAGAAGATTGGCTGGAGCAATATTTCTGCCTCTTATTTTTCTTTTTAACTCGTCCCATAAGTGCTCGATCGGATTAAGGTCCGGGCTTCGAGCTGGCCACTCCATCACGGGGATATTTACCTCTTGCAAGTATTGTTGTACTATAGCAGCTGTATGGGGTCTTGCATTGTCATGCATAAAGAGAAAGTTCTCTCCAACAAAACCGCTAAATGGTACGACATGTTCCTGGAGAACTTCCTCAATGTACCGCTGAGATGTCAATCCTCTTGTTTGTCGCCTGATATTGGCCCCCGTGATGAAGACAAGCTCCGTTTTCGCTTCGAGTGAAATGCCTCCCCAGAACATACACGAACCACCGCCGTATGCCACACGTTCTGTGATGCAACACTGGGAGAATCTCTCTGTAGGCCTTCTATAGACCCTTCCTCGACCATCATTGCCGTGAAGACACATCCTGGACTCATCTGAGAACAGGACTGCTCTCCATTGGTCGAGTGTCCAGTGCACATGTTCTTGTGCAAATTGAAGACGGTCGCGGCGGTGAGCTGGTGTTAGATTAGGAGCATTTACTGACCTACGCGCAGTCAGGCCACCTTCGGCAAGTCTTCTTCTAACTGTCCACCGGCTGACTTCCACTTCACGTACCTCTTGAAGGTGTTGTGCAAGATCAACGGCAGTCAGTCGTCGATTTCGCAATGACGTCGTTACGAGAAATCGGTTGTCCCGTTGAGTTGTAGCTCTGGCGCGACCAGATCCTCGTCGCCGTTCATAGCCACCAGTCTCCCGATAGCGCTGGTATACACGACGAACTGAATATCGGCTGATATTCAGCTGTCTAGCTACTGCACTCTGGTTCTGGCCTGCTTCAATTAGAGCAACGACTTGAGCGGCTTTTTCCGGAGTAGTATCCATTTTCTTCAGAATGTTGCAACTGTAGTCACTAGGCGTCCTTTCACGTAGAGCGTTGAAATGCAAATGATGACGTTTTACTCAAAACAGGCCTTTTTATACCTGCAATTGCTATCGCAAACTGCAGTGCGCTAAGTAAGCAATTTTGGGGTTTGTTGTTTTTGCTTTCCTTTTCGGCAGTAAAGTAAACTTATCACCGCTTATATGGTATCATTGAATAGGTATTGAAATAACCTTTCATCCTATTGTAAAAAATATGTGACTTTTTAAATAAAAAAAAAATAACACCATATTTTTCAAAAAAATGTTTACATGTGCGATTTCATTGCACCAGAGTGTAGTAAATAAATGTAAATCTACAGTAGGAATAAAAAAAGGTGGCGAATAAAGACTTTCCATAAATTTGTGTCAATTAAAAAAAAAATCTCATTTATATCTATGTTTATAAAATAAAAAAACTTCTAACAACGTATATAATATTTTCTGACAACCCTATCCCAAGTATTTACCTGTTACGTGGCGTGCAGTGGACGGATTCACTTGGCGTATAAGTAACCGCGATGTGCTAATAAAATACTGTCTTTCGTTTCCACGTGCGGCTTCTCTACGGCGAATTTGAAATAAAAATATTTCAATTTCAACACAAATAGAATCTAGAATATTTATAAATCAATTGTTTCATAATTACATTATCTTCGATATTTAATCAAAATGAAAAAAATCGTTGGTAATAGGTCCCCTTTCCGTCCCCTCTCCCTTATAAATATTATTAATAAAAGTTAATCCAAAAAAAAAATTTTTTTTTTGTTGGATTGTTTTTTGTTTTAATAGTCCTATCTGTCTACGGAATTCATATTCGCCCTAACAAACACCAGTACAACCGTCATAACAAGTGTTAAATATTCATGAGCGCGGTCGGCCGCGTCGGTCACACACCGCCCGAGCGAACGGAACTTTAAAAAAACGTAGCACCGTCTTTCACTGATTGAGGTTTATCATGCGACTGTAAAATACGCAACAGTGCGACGTCATCCGACTACTTTGTGGTTGTATCAATTCCATATTCAATCTTAGTTCAGTCGGGGCAGACATAAAACTAGCCTGAAATAGAAAAAATTAGAGGCCACGATTTTTTTTTAAACGTCGGGGGGGGGGGGGGGGTTGGAAGTCTAAATATCGATTTTCGGCGCAGTCCCGCCGCCGCCGACGCCGCCATCTTGATTGAAAGTTCAATTTTTTCGTTTTTCTGAAATAACTAAAACTAACTAAAACGTAAAAATGATACTGACCAAACTTTTAGGAAATTAAATTTCCAACAACTTTGGATACCACAATTTTTGCTCTAAAGTTGTAAATTAACGAATTATTTGAGAAAAACGAAAAAATTTAACTTTAAATCAAGATGGCGGCGACGGCGGCGGCGGGATTACGCCGAAAATCGATATTTATACTTCCAACCCCCCCCCCCCCCCCCGACGTTTAAAAAAAAATCGTGGCCTCTAATTTTTTCTATTTAAATGTCTACCCCGACTGGACTATCTGGTTAATTCGTTCATTTGCTGAAGAAGCTATTTATTTATGAATTATTTAAATTCTCAAAGAGCATCTCTTGGCCAGTATGTTTTTCTAATGTCCTTAACATCTTAGCCGCAGGACGTCCACTGCTGGACACAGGCCTCCCCCATGACTTTCCAAAGGACTGGTCAGAAGCAACTTGGATCCACCGTCAACCCGCGGCTCTTATCAGATCAACTGTCCACCTTATGAGTGGACGTCCTGCGTTGCGCTTGCTGTTCCGTGGCCTCCATTCGAGAACCTTCCGGCCCCAGCGGCCTCCGTACTACGTGTGCTGCCCACTGCCACTTCAACTTGCTGATCCACTGGCTTTTGTCTGTAACTTTCGTACGTCTACGGATCTATTATCCTAAATCATAAATCTCGTAGGTATTACTCGTAGACCCTAATATCCGAAACTATTAAACAGAGTTCAATAAAATTATATAATATGAATAATTATGTTGTGTTAGCTCAGCTGAACGATCGGAATATAAGTAATTCACGAAGATGAACAAAGTCCTCCCGACTTTGTTCTTTATTTATTTGTTTTAAAATTTACTTGAACATCCATAAATTATTTAGTTATGTAACGGTCGTTATAAATTAATTATTAATTTTTCAAACTCATTAAATTCATGCTTGGTGATACATAAATTCAAAAAGACAAAGTCGTACCAACTATTTTTGTATAGACCTTAATCCAGTCAAATAAGCTTCAAATTTGTTTCTTAAAGGTGAATTTTGTACGCACACGTAACTCTGTTTTTTCTGTAAACGACTTTGACACTTCGCGGTAAAGGTCCGCAAAACGGTGGGTTGAACATTTTCGATGCCGCTTGCAGATATTATTAAATCGTTTTTGTCAAATGTCAACTTTGTGGTCGCCTCTGTCGAGTCTTTTTTTATTTTAATTAGCCACACACGGCTACTTTATTTACTCTTCGATGGGTTTTGTCAAGGACAGGTGTAACAGGTGTTCGTTAGAAAATTATAATTATAGTTATGTTTACATGGTCCTTAAAAATATTCTTCTAAACTACCTAAGTATTAATTACTGGTATATGTTTTGGAAGAGTTAGAAAAAAAAACGATATTTTGTGGTCAAATCGGAATTTAATGTGTCTTCTAAACGGGTTAAGATGCCATTATGACACTAACTAAATTGCGTCATGTTTACCTATGTTCAGGAAAAATACTCATTTAAATTCAGATTTATCTCAATAGGCCATATACATACCTACACACATACATCTATGTTTATTCGCAAGATTGTGTTTCATTTTGTCTGAGCGTTTAAAGCAATATATTTAAAACAGTTATCAGATCCGAAATTTCGGCAGCGTAATTGTGAATAGGTGACCCTCCTAAAATCGTGTTCCGTAGGGCAAATTAAAAAGTCCCCTACTTTACAAAGTCACAAAGAGTACGCAATCTTGTAATTAACATTCCTTAGTCCCTGTCGTTTTAAACTTTCACATATCATAAACACAACGTCGGCTTTGATGTCCTACAAACAAATATTCCCAAACAGAAACGAATTTTTCTTCTAGGGTTCCGTTAGAGGAAACACATATGAAAATTTTGTGTTTATTGTGAGGTTTTTTAGGAAAATATAATGAAAATAGGTATGATGACATCGTCCTGTCAATTAACGTTCACAATTTTTTCTGCTTTTATTCTTATTTCTAATGTAAAACAAGGAATATATAATTAAATTGTGTAAATTAACTTTTAAAGTGTGGACATGTGTATTTATATAAAGCATAATTTTATATCTGCTATTTCAATGTGAAATCATCTATTAGACATATTCAAGGGGTTGTCATCGTCCTTGTCAATTTGTGTTTACAATTTTTTCTGCTTTTTTATTTTATATTCACTAGTTCAATGTGAAATACCTACATCTTGACATCAGAGAATTCGAGGAAAGATATTCTGCGTGCTTCGCCGATGTCGGACTCAAAGTTGCTACCGGGTATCTTATAAGTAGTATACTTGGAGGATTCTTTCTACGTGGCTACAGAAGGTAGCCCATGTACATTGGTGGCGGCATTGGATTTAGAATGGCATACAGCATTTGTGAAAATAATCTCAACAGATCTCTCTTGTCATGGACCCCAAGATATGTATATCCCCTAACGGAAAAGACATCATGGAACTATGCACATAATAAGATACAACTGTGAAAAATTCGTCGGATTCGAACATTTAGTTACATATATTGTGTTTTGTTATTTCTCGTTATTAAGATTTTTGTTAGAATATTTTAATATTAGTTTTAATTTTTAACTTTCTATTTTAATATCCTTAGTATAATCACTTTTTTTTTTTTTCTTAGATCATTTATGCAGACCGCGACCCAATCAGGAGATATTACGTCTCAACACGACGTGAGATCAAACACACAATCATGTCAGTTATGCTTGAAATCCTTTCAAACCAATAGAGGCTTAAAGATCCATTTTTCAAAAATACATCGCAATTGTTTAAGTCAAAATGCGTCTCCAGCAAATTTAGTTTCTAATTTACCTTCTACTACTGCCATTCCTACTACTACTACTACTACTACTACTAATAATAATAATTCTACTACTACTAATCAGCCATTCCACGTTTGCCTTAGTAATCTCAGGAATAATGTTCCAATTGTTAAACGTATTCCTCGCGGCGCCAGAGCGACCGTCGCTAACCATCTCTCGCATCTGATCCAAAAATGCTATAATTCCAATTCTCCAAACGATTGGCAAAACCTGCTTCTTTTTCCTTATTTAGTTTTACATGGCAAAAAAGATGACTCTAATTTATCTCTGACCCAAAAGATTAAAGAAAATTGTTCACAAAATTCAATCCCAAAAACAAATCATACTCATTGTACCATACATAATAATATCAAGTTGATAGAAAACAAGATAAGCGACGGTGATCTCAAAGGTGCCGCTCGTTTATTGTTCTCAAGCGACGTGATATCTCCAGAATCCCCAGACACTCTTCTAGCGCTACAGACCAAACACCCCCCAGCTCCAGCAAACCCTTACTTTTTGGACCCACCAACAGCAAACCAGGTTTGCTTGCAAATCAAGAATAGCGATGTAACCAATGCTATTTTGTCTTTTAAGACGGGTTCTGCAGCAGGCCTGGATGGACTTTCACCTCAACATTTAAAGGATTTAACATCTCATTCTGTGGGCAACGCAAGTGAAAACCTAACAGACTCCATTACAAAATTAATCAATTTCATGTATTTAGGAAAAGTTCATCACGACATTTTACCGATACTGTATGGTGCAAACCTTATCGCACTTACTAAAAAAGATGGAGGAGTGAGACCAATTGCTATTGGAACAACACTCCGACGTTTAGCCTCCAAAATTGCTGTTCGACATATTATATCAAAATTACAAACATCATTCGAACCTACTCAACTAGGCTTTGGTGTAAAGGGAGGTTGCGAGGCGGCAGTGCATGCTCTCCGCACTTTCCTTAACACGACAAAATTTGAAGTGTTACTAAAAATTGACGTAAAGAACGCTTTCAACTCCGTTAACAGGGATATCTTACTGTCAGAAATAAAATTAAACATTCCCGAAATATATAACTATTTACTTCATTGTTACGCGGATCCGTCTATGTTAATGTACCGATCACATGAGTTATCATCAGAAGTCGGATGTCAGCAAGGTGATCCTCTGGGGCCGGCAATATTTAGTTTAGCGATAAATCCGATTATACGAAATTTGGAATCAAAATTTAATATATGGTACCTTGACGATGGGACCTTAGGAGGTGATGCCAACACTGTGCTTTCAGATCTCTCTTCGATTGTGAAAAAATTCAAGTCCATCGGTTTGGAGCTAAATTTTAATAAATGCGAACTTTATATTCAAGATTCGCTTTTAAATATCGATCTTATTAAACATAAATTTAACCAACTTGCACCAAATATAAATATAGTTAATAAAAATACTCTTCACCTCCTAGGATCTCCCATTTTTGATGAATGCATACCAGAATATATTCAAAATTGTATTACAAAATTTCAAAATTATTCCCATCGCCTTCTAGAAATCAGTCCACATTTTGCATTTTCGATTATGAAATTTTGCCTTTTTGTTCCTAAATTATCTTATGTGTTACGCTGCTGTCCTCTTTGGAAATTTAAAAATCTTTTATTAAAAATAGACAATTTGCTCAAAAATATTTTAGAATCAGTTTTAAACGTACAACTAAACGAGCAGTCTTGGACTCAGGGATCTCTTCCCATCCGACACGGTGGGTTGGGGATTCGTAAAGTTTCCAGCGTGGCATTACCGGCTTTTTTATCATCAGTTCATGCCTCTTTGAATCTCGTAGGTAAAATCCTATGTTCAAACTGCGAAATTCAGGGCATGGACGATGCTAATAAGGCCTGGCTAATTGCTTGCCCCGGTCAAAATTCAGTGCTACTTCCAAATTCTCAACGGAGCTGGGACGATATAGTCTGCAAATTATCATCAGATTCCCTGCTCAGCCAGTGCTGCATTACGGGAAGAGCCAGACTCCTCGCTGCTAATACCAGGGAAGCAGGATTCTGGCTCCAAGCACATCCATCTGCAAGCACTGGTACTTTTTTGGATCCCACAACTTTTAGGATATCAGTTTGCCTCCGCCTAGGGGTCCCGGTCTGCGCCCCGCATCAATGTCCCTGTGGCAATATGGTCGACCGTCTTGGCCACCATGGACTGTTTTGTCAGAAAAGTGCTGGCCGCTTTTCGAGGCATGCTGCCTTAAACGACATCCTCCGCCGGTCTCTTGCATCAGCCAATGTACCAGCCATATTGGAGCCCGTGGGTGTATTGAGAAATGATGGTAAGAGACCGGATGGGATGTCTCTGATTCCATGGAGATTGGGTAGAGTGCTGGTGTGGGATGCTACCTGTGTAGACACACTAGCCCCTTCGCATCTCCATGGAACATCTACAAAGGTAGCAGCCGCAGCAGAGGCGGCTGAAAGGGGTAAAATCCTTAAATATAGTGGTCTCGGCGCGGAATATGTTTTTATTCCGTTCGGGGTTGAGACACTCGGTCCGTGGGGCCCTGAAGCAATGGGCCTCTTCAAAGACATTTCGAAGAGGCTTGTTGATGCGACGGGAGATCGGAGAGCTGGCGCTTTCCTCGGCCAACGTATTAGTTTGGCCATTCAACGAGGAAATGCTGCCAGCGTCCTCGGTACAATGCCGCGGGGTCCATTTTTGTATTGAATTTTGTTTTTAGGTATAATTTATTTAGTTATTAGTTTGTAAATATTGTAAATTCATTTAATCATTATATTTTTACATTTATGAAAAAATATAAAGTAATTTTCATTAGGTATGTTTTTAATAAAGGACCTTATTTTTTTTTTATATGAATGTAACTGGACTTAACCATGGGATATCACAAGTTTACGATATCACCAAATAGATACCTACATTGGATTGGATATGATTTTGATTTTTTCTTACTTTTGCAAGCTTTTTAAAAGCCCACAAAACGATTTCTTATTTAATTTCTAATTTTATTTAATAAAATAAAATAAATTGTTATAATAAAATATATATTATTTTATTGTTATAATAAAAAATAAAAAAATTATATATAGAAATAAGCAACTCCCGAACCCTAGTATTCATATTCTAGCAGGAGCTAGGGTCCCTTTTTTTTTTTTTTTTTTTTTTTACAAGAGGAATCCATCATTTATGTCGGACTCCTGCCCCGAGGTGGTATTGGGGAAGACCTACCGACTAAACCTCTTGGCGTCCTCCACATCCGATATGAGGCGAAGTTGCGAGGGCGGACGAACACTCTTCCGCAACTCCGCCGCGGGTGTCCGTAACCGGGCACTGCTCATTGGGACGGCGCACCCGAACTGCCAAAGTGCGCCGTGCCTCTCAGGATGAAGCGGGGGGTAGAGTCCCCATCTACCGCCCTAGTCCTGTCAGGGATCCAGATGGCGAGCGTACGCCAGCCGCCTGCGTCCAGTTCGTCGGCGACGGAGAGGATGGGATAATCTTGTATTGTTTTCCGTTCGGGCCAATAAAAAATTAGTCAATTAGTAACAAGCGCTGCAATGCTAGTAGCGAGTATTATCTCGGACTAGCGGAGAAAAAAAAATCTATATTTTTAGAATAATATTAATTCAATTTCAAAATAAGTAATATCTAAGTACTATTTTTTTATACTTATTAGTTGTCAGTTTAAATCATAAGTCGTTCATTAACAAAGCACTTAAATCTTAATTATGTCTCGAAGAAATAGAGACTGAAAGGAGGATAGGAAAGACAGAAATTACTGATTTCTGACTGAATACACTGTACATACTTAGTTATGCAAAATAGCAAATTTATTATACGGTATCATAAACTTTTTTTTTATTTTAACATTCTTTTCATAATTGTATCGGCTTATCGGCTTAGGACAAGCCTTGTCCGAATTGTCACTTATTATTTTTAATATATTTATCACTGAAAATTCGGACATCAACAAAAAAAGGTGTTAAAAAGTCAGATAAGCAATATTTTTAAATATTTTTGGAGAAAAAGAGCCTTAATTTCCATAAATATCGTATTTTAGGATAGTCGTATCATCATAATATCACGTAAAAAAATATTATTTTAATAAAAGATTGTTGTATCTGTTGGTTAGGTTTTCACTGAAAGATTTAGTTGAAATGTGACCATGGTCATTACTTGAACCATACATTTAAGGACATTAAGGACATTGGTTACATTTTTGGATTAGTAAACTTACTAACTAACTTTAGTTTAGAACTATAGCGGACACATAGACAGACTCAGGTATCAAAATTGTATTACATTTGTATTCTACATACACGGAACCATTTCATTAGATTGTTGCCTGCCTTTAATACTCAGTAAAGAACAGATTAGTATATCTAAACACGGTCCTTAAACAAGCAAAGACAAAAACGATCCAATGGTTACCACGTGTTTCAATAAGTACGAAGGGGTCATCGGCCGAGCTAATTCTGTACTTCCGTGTAATGGTAAGGTATTTGAAGTTATTTATAATTACGATTATCCGATCACTGTGGCCCGAGTATGAGTGTGTAGTGTCGTGTCTGCTTGTACTTTCGGTAGGATTAGTAGAATTCATTAAAAGTTCACTTAAGTACCAACCAAGATTACATCACCGCTGATGGTGGATTCCCTCAGATGGTGGATTCCCCGCTGATGGTGTAATCCTTTAGTGGTATTCCCGGTCATAAGTCACTTCATCGGGCGAGTCCCACACTCCCCCTCGTCTATATTCTCCGTCAACGAGGTATAGTGCTTAAATGTCATCTCCTAAAAAAAAGTTATAGATATAAAATACAGAATAAAATACTGAAATAGAAATGGTCTGGACATATAATAAGAAGTAAGACGGAAAAGTGGAGGAAAGAAGTGACGGAATGGTGCCCCAGATATTAAGAGATGGAAAGATGGACAGTACCTACCTACCTATCGTAGATGGGAAGACGATATTAAAAAGGTGGCAGAAACGAAATGGACAGGAAAAGCAAAAGACAGATCGTCGTGGAGAACACTTGGGAAGGTATGCTGGAAAGCAAAACATTTTATTATCTGAAAAAACTAACTTTCATTCGTAATACTAAGTACAAATAAGATGAAATGTAACTTATAATGGTTTTTAATAAGGGCTATTATTATTATTCATACATATTTATTTTCATTCTTAATCCTAAATTGTTTTCAATATAATTATTAGGGTGTCCCTTATATGGCCGAAAAAAAATTTTTTTTCGATATCGAAATGCATACCCCCTAATTCTTTTTAAACTACCCAGACATACTCAAATACAAAATTTTATCGTCCTACGTCAACATTAACCCGTGCCGACAAGGCTCTGAAAATTTTGAAAATTACTGTTTTAACCGTTTCCGTTATATAGCTATATCAATTGAAATATTTATATTTTATAAATATAATAATGAAAAATAAAGTTAGTAAATAGACACTTATTTATTAAAAGAAGATAAAATTTAAGATCAGCAAGGATAATTTTTTTGAGGGTCTCATTTTTACAGTCTGGATACAGATTTCTATGCTCTTGCACACGGCGTAGCAAAAATTGCTTTTGTTCTTCCTTTGCAGTGATCATCATGAAAATCTTGCATAAGTTTACTTCTCTTTTAGCTGTTTCACTAACTGCCTTTAAATAAAGAACCTTTCTTTTTGCCTCTAAATAGAAATGTACGTAGAAACCAGTTTGTACATGTGATAGCGGCAAACAAAGAGTACCATACTATCTAATTCCGATTACCTGCTTAGTTTTGTTCCAAAGGTCCACAGAAACTACAAATCGCCGTGTAATAGACGCAGTTGTGTCACAGCACATTATTTGTACTTTGTCATAGAGGTTCCAGTCATAAAGTGCGTTTAAAACAGCTTTAGCGTGATCTTGACCGGAAGAGCTTCAATTTGGGCACATCCAGAAGCTGTTCCTTTTTTCCAAATTAAATAAGAATTGTCAGGCGTTATTCTTTAGAACTTCTGACGTCCGGTCCAGGTAATAATTTCATATCCCAGTAAATGGTCACCATTTTAGGCATATTATTCTGAAACTCTGATTATATACTTCGAATGGACGATTTCTTTATCGGGAAATAATCACAGCTAAGATCTAGTGCATATACTACAGCCTGAAGTAAATATATAGACAGAATCTCTTATGCTCAATTAAAATCTATCTAAAGCTGCAACTAACTTAGGCATGATAAAGTCTATCCTTACTCTTTTTGTAGTAGTTCCAGAAGTTACCGTTTGAGATGTTGATGGTAAGGGTTCATTAAGGCTTTCTTCAGGGCTTGTAGGTTGATCGTGTAGTCCTTGCATTTGTACAAAATCTTGTGTAGTAGGTAAAAGACGAAGATAAGTTCTCGGAACACATTTGGTGTCTTTATTTTTCTCTTATTTTAATTTTCTCTTTCTCTGCTAACTTTTTGATCCACAAGTTTTTTACAAAGTAAGGTATAGCTCTGGTAGGGATTCTAGCTTTTTCCCAAAATATAATACACTCACAAACATAGATTTAGTATTGCTACCGTTCCGTTAGCAAGATTTGCGCTTTCAATAACAGTCAATTTAATTTCGCTTATGTTAAAAAAAGTATTGCGAGAACTTGACGGTTAAACGAAAACTTTGAGCCTGTTATTTGGTAACTTACGTTACCAACTAAGAAAATACTTTTTTTTATTGCTTCTTGATTCTACTGCCATCTTCTAAATGTAAAAAAATACGTGTTAATAACAAGAATAACGAGAACAAATGACAAATATCGCGAGTACAGGCCGCTACTTCCGCGCAACTTGTATGAAATATGATTCAATGCTAGTCGGCACGGGTTATCGTACTCCAAATAAGGTAAAAATTTATTTCTGAGTGTTTTAAGACCAAATGAACAAAATTATGACCTATGCGTTAGAAAATTAAAACTTTGAAAAATAAGGGACACCCTAATAATTATACAAAAACAATAAATATTATAAAAAAAATTAAAACTAGAAGGCCGCAAGTTAGCGGAGCAAGGCCAAAGCTACCGGAGGTTAGGGCTGCAGAGTGAGGAACCTCCTGACAATTCGTGCCATGTCCAGAAGTACAATATTATTATTATTATAAGTAAAAACACTAACACTCGATATTGATAAAAAATTAATAAGTAGGTAATACTTGAATTCATAATTAGTTTCAATGATAGATATAATTAATTTACCGTTAACAAGTGGACTTTTTTTTAATTTTTATAAACTAACACAAGAAATTCACGCATCTGATTTAAATAAAAATGAATGAATAAAACTTTGCAGTCGCAGGTTTAAGAACATACCTATATCTGAGATTGTTGTATGCAAAACGCGACCTTCAAAAACATCGCTGTCGTCACTCGCATACTGTAAACGCCTGTTAAATGACTTAACAGCGATATCAAATACTAACAGAGTATGGTGAAATCGCGCCTTAAACTTGTACTTCCGTAAGCGCGTTCATCATGCGTGTTATTTAAATTTACAACTAACACAAATTTCAGAGGATTGATCGCGCGAATCTTCCGCCTTCCATCGACACATAGACCAGCCATTAATTTAGTCCAATCTGGAACATTCCATCGGTAATATTGAACACTAAATCCACGCCAAGAATAACATCCATTAGGATATTACCGAAAGGACGGCTAGTAGCCATCACATAGCTTGTTATATTTTAACGATCCGAGCCAATTGAAGTTTTGGGTGGTCCACGCGTAAAACTAGATCGTAACTGTGGGTCAATATTGGAGTGTATCATACAACAGATATAGATTTATGAAACATTATTCTAATTATTAGTACACTGAGTATGTACCCATATTGACTAAGATTTCTGAGAATTTTTCGTTTTATATGCTCCGTCGAAAGGATCTTTAGAATTCTGTCTGACCACAGAATATAATAAAACAATTGCTGCATCAACTTCTTGCTTTACTTTTTAATAGTTTTATTTAATGTTTTGTTTAATTTAAAAATTAAGAAGTATTAAGCTGCTTCATAACTAAATACAAACGTATCATGAATTTTGCATAGACCGTACAGTAAGTACAGAAAAACAGTAAGTACCTACACTAAGGCAAAAGTAATTTTATAAATAAAATTAAAACGCAGGATTTTTTATTTTTATTTTTAATTTTCAAGTGTTCGTTTTATTGTACATATTTTTAATTGTAATAAATAACTCCTCTAATAACATAAATAAAAAGATAGCACATTACAAAATTGTTTTTAAATTTTACATGGGAAGATATTAATTGCCCGCGACTCCGCCTGCGTAACTTTATAAAATATAGCCTATGTTACTCGCTGATAACATAGCTTTCTATAGGTGAAAGAATTTTTAAAATCGGTCCAGTAGTTTTTGAATTAATTCATTACAAACATATAAACACAGTTTAGAAATATAGTATAGATTTAAATGCGTTGCTTGTCGGATAAGAGGTAAAATTATAGTAAAGATATAATCCCTAATGATATGCAGACTACCAATCAACAATAGTGTACTTGCAGCAACAAACAAACCAAAACAAAAGCCACAAGAATAATACACAGAACTAAAAAATTAAATTGTTTATCATGCGGGTAAACAATTTAATTTAAACATTGGCTGTGAATTGGCATGTAGTTTAGATGACGTCATATATATGGCATGATATTGAAATGAAAGGTATGTTATTGATAGAATTCATCTATAAAATACTATGTAGTTACTTAATTATCTTACTTATTACTTACTTACATGCTTAATGTGACAAAACTTAATTAAGTTATAATAATAATAAATAATAGTAAATATCTTCACACATTCCACACAGCACCATCTAGTTCCACAGTAAGCAACTTAATGCTTGTATTATGGATACCAGACAGTTGATATACTACATACATTACTTTTTTTTTGTAAATACATACTTATTATAAATACAAAACATCCATGACTCAGGTACAAAGGTAAATGTTAGCACATAAACATTTGTCCCTAGCGGGATTCGAACCCGCGACCGCTTGGTTAACAGCTAGGGTTTACTAGCCACTAGACCAAACGTGTCGTCAGTTTGCTTTACATATCGCACCTCCGGCATAACTGCACTTTTTTTGTAATTTTACAGGAGAGTTATTTTTGCATTGAGTATTGTATTATATTGCTTTGAAGCAATTCTTTTTTATTGCATTTAAAAAGCCGCCTGTGAATATTTTTTTAATGTTATTAAATTAAAAAAAAAAATTAAGTTTAAGACACTTCTGTATATTTAACTCAATTTACAAATATTTGTAAGTTATGCCCTTGTCTTACCGAAGGTGCGATATTTTGTAAGGTAATAAGGGAATAATAATAACATATAAATCTTCTAGGTATATTTCAACATTTTCAACGCAGACGAAGTAACGGGCGTAAGCTAGTAAATAATATTTCCCATTTCATATTTAAGAAAACATTAATAGCTAGTCGGCGGTCGTAGCCTATACTGATGAATGAGTGACACGGGCCCGACATGGATATACAAAATCTTTACTATGTCGTACAGGAAAGCAGACGTAAACTTTATGACAATTCCCAACGCCTTCTAGTTCAAAGCGAACAGAGATTGCTTAGATTCAGAAACGAAAATATATCTGTGTTTATATTATTTGTGACTAGTCGACACATTTTACGAGCGACTTTAATGTATTTTTCACATGTTTTTTGACACTAACATGTGTAACATTCAGCACGTTATTAAAACATTTTAAAACGATATTATCACTAAATTCAAGATAGGATGTATCATTATTAAAATGAGTTTAAAATGGTGTCTTTACCTTGTTTTTTTTTTTGGTCATTTTAAAATATTTTCATAATACACGAATAAAATTTTCAGAATTACTATGTAATAGGTATACTTTATTTATGTTACAGTCGGCAGACAGACCATCAATTTGATGGTAAGTGGTTACCGTCCCCCATAAAACTAGCAGCGCCACAGGTGTTGCCGCGCTTCCGCCTCGACTCTTGCAGTGAGCTGACGCCCATTATGGCGATTACATAGAAAATGTAGAAAAGGTACGCCTCTTGGTCGCCTCCTACGCAATGCCGCCTCGACTATTCTCCAGTGAGCGAAGTCCTTTGTGACCGGTCAGAACCAGGCTGGATCCGTGTCGACTCGCAGCAAATCAAAAAATCAAAATCATAATATTTATTTATCAATTGGGTTTCTACAAGAAACTCTTATGATCGTCATTATAAATTTAAATTTACCAGGGTTTCGGAAAAAAGCCTGAGAAGAAACCCCGAAAGAAACTCAGGATACCAATCTTTTTGTCATCTTTAAAATATAAAATAACAACTATGTATACTACAATCAATTTAAAAATAATAATATTAAAGTATACCTACAACCTACATACAACACAACACAATACCTATGAGCTCCGAATCGCTTAAATCCAGCCTTCTTGTAGGTAAAGTTCATCTTTAGTAGAAATCTAATTTCATCTCTCTAAAATAATGGCATAAAAAATTTAAAATTAATGTTACATGAATTCGCATTCACTGAAAACATTTCATATTTGAAGACATTAAAAGTTAGTAACTACGTAGGACGTTAAATGTTAAGCTTTGACAAAAACTTTTTATACTGCCGCGATAAAAAAATACTAACGAGCGTTGTTGTGACACAGACTACGACAATTAAAAACCTTGTAACAAAGTCGTAACTTTATCCAGGGCCCGCATTTCTATTTATAAATTTCACCTTCTTCACGCATCGCTTGAAGCATTTTATTTACAATCTGACTGACTCTTTGGGGTCTAAATTATTGCACCAATTGAAACATAGTCAGGAGTACTAATTTAGACAATATTATAAAAAAATATGTAAAGATCGTTAGATCCCTATCTAACGCCACCCTTGGCGGTAGATGGATGGTAGATAGCTTTAGCACCTATTAGCACAAGGTAACGCCATAGGTTCTGCAAGTGATGCAAGTAGAAAAATATAGATTTAAATGCAGAAGTGGGCATTTTTATGCACCTTGTGCTTGTAAATTTGCCAATTTGCAAATTGCAGAATCTGCAAATTCTGACTTTTGGGCATTTTAAAAAACAATGCACATTTTTTTAAATTCTGTTTTTTTTTTTAAGCTAATAATATAGATTAACTAGCGAGCGACCCCATCACAGGTGACTCCTTTAAATGAGTATTGAAAAATTCTGCTAATTTAGTTTAGTGAATAAACATTAAAGACAGACAGAATTCTTTATAAGTATCTTCTTTTTAACTACTTATTTAAATTTAACAGTTGTAACCTAATTGTGAAATTTCCTAAAATAAACTTTTTTTATGCAACGGTCGGAAGACAGGCTGACGGTCCACTTGACCGTCGTCTGCTGCCGACTACAGTAGAATAAGGTACCTACACAGAATAGACTACAGTAGAAAAGCATAGGAAAATCGGACTCTGGCATCCCTTACTCATTCACATCTTGCCACTACCTACTTACTAAAAACTTGTGCGCGTATTTGAACTAAAGTGTTTAGAAATTTCCATGGCCACCAATATTGTGGAGGAATCATTAACGTAATCATAAACTGACCGCGTGCGACAGCTCAGCTTTACAACTAGGTATCAACGCCAATAACACAAGAAACTATTTTTGTACGGTTATACGTTCACTAATTTATAGTGCTATAAAGTTTTACTTGTCACTCACACGGGATTTATGTTTGGTGCGTCCTAAATGCGGTATCTTCCGCTGACGAATTTCCTCATGTCAACGCTCAGTATAAACAATAAGTGATGCGTGAAACTTGCTAGGGTTCTCAATTTAATATAATACTAAATTATATTACAGTAAAAATACATTTCATAGGTTGAGACTAGATAGAAGACTGTTTGTTGAAAATTATAAATAAAAGACAATATTTAATTTATTGCTGGCTAATAGTCAATAAATATTTGCTAAGCTTATACTGACAGTGACAACCCTGAGCAACATATAGGCGACAGCGACATCGCCCTATTGGCTCTCGTTCATCTGTGACGAACCGTTTGAACAAAGGAGTTTGTCTTCTGTTCTAATGCAGTAGAGTCCTATTTCCTGAACTAAAAATTAGCACTAACCAGTTTCAACAAAGTTCTCTTGGTGTAGACGGTTCATTGAAATTTGTGCCTTGCTCCCTCGAGCTTGGTTCCAAATTTCATTTTCAGTGTTATCACAATGCAACTGTGTCGAAGTAGGGCCAAGTAAATCACGCGGGCGGCGCCGGCGATGTCGTCAAGACGCCACCGCTCATACAAACAGCCGTCGAAGCGTACCGAGGAAGGATGCTTAACACTTGTACCTCTAATTATATCCCTGGAATGCGTTGTGGAAACAAATAGCGTCTTGTTCTCTTACAATTGAGGTTTCCAAGCATTTTATTCGAATAGTTTCAACAATAGTGATTTTCACATTATTATTACAGACATTTATTTCTCCTCTATTCCGTTCGTTGTTATCGTTATAGTTAAATGGAAAAAGAAGATCTCCAATAAACAAATTGGTCTCAAAGTTTTAAATAAATCAAATTTTAATATAATAGTGTTATGTACCGAATATCATTGATATCTATAAGTATTTCATTAGGATCAAGGACTGCTTCATCAGCCCCCAAATTACAATTTGATAACTATTATAGGTAATATCAGTGGTTAGATTAGGTATTCCTAACATAAAATATTTTGCAGCACTGACAGTTTCTATAAATAAAACGGGTGCTCATGTCTTTCTGTTGTCTTAAATAATTGAAAATGACACGGACATAAAATAAAAAAGAGTCCTTTGATAAGAACCATTTTAAACAAACGAATACCGCAAAGAAATAAGAAAAGAAACTATCAAACGACACACGACACCAAAGAACCAGCGACATAAGTGTCTCCGAGAAAAAAGTTTAACAACGTAAAAGTTTCCCAGAAGACGATCGAGGACAGGTTTGTTTAGATTGCGTGCAAGCAACAGATGTCACTAGACGACGCCGTTATGTGATCGACGATGAAAATAGAACATTTAAACAGAGCATCACACTAAAACATGTAACGAAAAAAGAAATGAATTAAAAAAAATCTGATACCGTAACATGTAATGTAATATTGTAATTGATACCTAAATATTACATGTTGGCAAAGGGCTCTCCTCAAAGCCAGGAGACCTGGGGGATTAGCCAACCCAATCCAAAACAGATAACGCCTGGACTATAAGAGTAACTGCTCATTATATCTAATTCATAGAAGTAATTCATAATCGTTCACAAATACAATTGCTATTGGCGATTGGCCAGTTGAACTGCTCGACCCAAGAAATATTATTATTGTAACATATAAGAACTTAAAGCAATATTCTATAGAATCTAGTAGTTTGAAACTTCATAGAAACAGTCTAGAAACAGTAAAATGTCTAGGGTATATACATAAGCAAGGTAAAATGATTTTATTAGTTGCGATGCTATTTTTATGACTGAAGAAATCTGTTTTTTTCGTTATTTGCAAAGCAACTTAGTATTCCAATTAGATTCGAATAGTAGATTCTAAGTATAAATATACACTATGTAACTCCAAAATATTTACTACCTAACAAAATTACAATCCTAAGTAATTCTGCAAAATAAAATTCCTCCACAGCCCACACATAATTGATGAATAATCAAACACCATACACGCGTGCAATTTACTCAAAAATAAATGTCTAACACGCGTACCTACCACAAGCGATTTGTCTTGTTAAATGTAAACACGAAATAAAGCACATCAAACGACGCGTTCCGATTGAACACGACAGGAGCGATACCATTGACACAATCCATTAATCCATCGCATCCCGACCAATTAGTAAACAAATGAGCCGAACGACAGAACTGAATCGTTGGCAACGTGACAACTACGTGGGGAGGTAAAGTGGAGTTCACAATGTACGATATATGACGCAATGTCGGCCAGGTAAATAATTATGGATTTTGATCATAATATGCAGTAGTAATTATGTAGTTAGTAGTAAGCAGAGCTCAAAGTTAACTGTATACGTACTAAGTGCAAAAGCACAAAAATATTTAATTTAATTTATTAGGATCGGGGGCGTCGACCACAGGTGCGTCGACCACTGGGGGCGTAAGCCACGGACCCAAAGCTTTTAGCTTGTCATAAATCGAGAAACACGTCTGGCGGCAGTAACCACTCCCTTACAGAAAAAATAGTGAAATAACAAAACGTGACAGAGTATACATATTCTTATTAATTTATTTTAACAAGGTCCAAGAGTGCATAAAATCATGAAAAGAAAAAACTTGAAAAATTTTTTACTGGGAAAAACATAAAAACCTCAAAATTGCTGACAATTACAGATCAGCTGCCTAAGTCCAATATTAGCTTTTGAGAGATCTACTTTCGGGTCAACCAAGTCATAAGAAATTAATTTATAAATCAACTAGCGACTTCGTCTGCGTAACTTTATAAAATATAGCCTATCTTACTCGCTGATAATTTAGCTTCACAACAGTGAAAGAATTTACAAATTATAAACAATCAAATCTTTCTTCTTTATAGTATTAGTATAGATTTACCAAAAAGAGAAATTTTTGCTCCATTTTGACACATTGCTTGTCTCCTGTATAATCGCTCTGAGGGTGGTTTGCATTGAGAAATGCCCTTTATAAAAAGAGTAACGTTCCATCAGCCGCGTGGTGACAGCGAAGCGTTGAACATGTGTCCCGCTGTAAAAAGAACACAATAAATCCTGCCCGTGCGTTTACTGTCGACTATTTTTGATTTAATGACAAAGTCTGGGAACAGAAGACAATCGCTTCGCTACTCTTTTGTTTCGCATTTTGAATCATTTATTTTTTTATTCAAATTAGATATTGCAATAGTTACCATTTAGGCATTATTTAGCATCAAGGGATAGCGTGGTATGTATTTGAAGTGTGATTTGAAGTATATAGTAGGTATGCGTTATAGGATTTTCCAAAATGCATTTGTTTTTAATAATAATACTTAGTTTTTTAATACTTAGCTGAATCCAGCCACGCTTCGCTGCAGCGTGCCAAGTACGCATAGGGTGCGCGCGGTACTGGACACTGCTAATTTATTTTATTTTTATTTTTCTAAAAGCCTAAGTTATTCCTTATAACATCTTTCTTATCTACCAGTGAAAGTTCTGTCAAAATTGGTCCAGCCGTTTCGGAGATTAGCCGGAACAAAACCGGGCGGATTTGCATTGATGGTACACTGTTGACACTGTGATGGGTAGTCATCGCTAATACAAGACAAGGAACAGGGAATATAGGGATTAAGATGGTAGGGAATGGACCATCTAGTTCCTTACTCACTCGCTGAAACACAACAGCACACGTGCTGTTATTTCAAGTTCCACAAGTAACCGCAAATAACTATCAGTGACCATACTTAATGTACTTATATGGGATAAATATTTGGGTTTGTGTTTCTGGAGTATGTGTTCATAGTTTGTCCTAACTTTGATTTAGCGATCATGTTTCATATTTTGCCTATTATAACTGCCACTATGACGAAGTAATGAATACGATGGGTAATCCCCGCATTCATTGACTACCATGCATAAACAGTTCTATCTAATAGTAGGACTAACCCTTAGATTGTTATCAAAAAAGTCTAACTTTAAAGTATTCACGCTTACCTTGTTTACTTTCCACATGAGCGCAAATGACGTCGTAGTAAGAGGCTCACTTTCTTCTGGTGCGGCGCCGGCGCGTGAAACGATATGTGTAGGTACACTCGCGCGCATTAATTGTTTCTGCTCATTGCCCGAATGTTGCGCAAGCGCTTCCGTTTGTACAGTCACGCGAACGAGTTCTCGGGAGCAACAAATGTCTCATATATAAATTTATTAGGTCATTAACACTACACTTAGTAAAACAATACAATACTTAGATAGCTTTAATAAACACATTGTTTAAGTTTTGTCATAAGTCATAGGTTTTTTTAAGCTGTCGTGCTACCCTAATTCTCATTTATAATTAGTATTTAGAATTTATAATTTGTAGTGACAGTGCACACTGTCTTTCGCAGTCATTTGAGAAGCCCGTCCGGCGGCAGTAACCGTGAAAATAACAGAATTTGTGTTTTTTTATTTCAGTGAGTAAGTTAGTAAATAACCAAATTCCAAATTCAAAATTCGAATTCCAATAAAATTTTCAATATTCCAATTATATTGTTCCACAGTCAACGACCCCACGTGTTAAGGTTAAAACGCTTCTATAATTAGTTGAACAGCTCTCGCTCTGGTTTCTGTCGTGGCCGCTGTAAAAATTTATGTAAACAAATACAGTCTCACACACCCGGGTGGGCTCGAAACCAGACTAGTTGAAGAGTCGCTTCACCTTCACATAATATGATAGCCAACATATTACCATTGTAATAGTACGGATTAAATGAATTGTTTCTAGCTAGAGCAGTTGTGGATTAATGTTGTACCATTTGTAACAAAGATGTTTTAATTGTTAATAACAGATATTTACTTTAAAAATTTGTAAGGATGTACTTTTCAAAACCTACTTACACCCTTACAAAAAAATATCTTGCGTAACAAAATGTTTGACAATGTTGTAATTAAAAAAATAGTATCCTCAGTTTCTTTCGGGGTTTCTTCTCAGGATCATCATCTTGGCCTTTTCCGAAACCCTGGTAAATTTAAACTTATACTTAATGACGATCATAAGAGTTGCTTGGAGAAGTCTAATTGATAAATAAATAATTTTATTTTTTATTTTGATTTTGACAAGACTTGAAGAAAGGCAGAAGTTGCTTCGTATTTGTCAATTAGTCTTCAGAGGAAAAGTCCATATAATCCGGAATATTTAAGCTTTTTCCGAATAAAATGAAGGAACAATTTTCAAAGCGTATTTTCACACATAGATGGGCACAAACACAGGAATTGTAACAAAACTCGTAAATCATGTTCACGAAGCCGGAAATATTTGACATTTCCATGTTAACAAAGGTTTTAGTTTAGCTAAAACCAGTTGCTTAGACACGTTAGAACTCGCAATTGTTGACATGGGTGAAATAAACTTTAAATTACTTACTCCGCCGAATTACTGGTTATTTGTCACTGTCAGATAAACTTTTTTAAATAGTAAAAAAGCATTACCGTAAAAAGATTAAGAAATAAGAATATAAATAAGTAATAATAATAATAATTTATTTATTTCCACACAAAATTTTTACAATAGCTAAGCAGTATTCCATCTAATGCAAATACATAAGATTATATATAAATACAGATAAATATAAAATTTTAAAAAACATAGAAATCATTAAAATATAAATTAATTAATAGACTGTACCAAAGTGTAATATGAATCAGATAGAAGTATAAATAAATAAATAAGTGATTCAAATACTCAAATAAATATAAATAAATGGAAAGAAAGTTACAAATACTTACTATTTTTTTTATTTACTTTCTTTTTTTCTATATTTCTCATAAAAAATTACCTTTTGTACAGAAATTTTAAAACATCTCTTTAAAGATAATTATATTTCTGTTACAGCTACGAGATTAAATTGATATTTGAGAATGGAAGACCTAAATTCATAAAAGGAAAATTCTTAGGCTTAGACTAGATTAGCTGGTTATTTGGTTTATTCCCATCTCGGCACCCTTTTTAGTCTTTTGACTTAAGTTTGCAACTGAAATTAGTACTGGATTCGTGATTTAAAAAACTAAACGAAACAATAAAAAATGTCCGATATTTCAGTAAAGAACGCAACACACGAGTGTCGGAGTTTTAATTTCAATTTGAACAATTAAGTTTTCGTTTCAAGACATCATTATTCTTGTGACAGAAACAGAGCGAGACAATTTCACAAATGTACTGTCTCGTCGACATATGACTCTGAGAAAGTAAGCGAATTATAATCTTTGTTTAAATCTTACGTACATCTTGTTAAAATTGGAAAGGCTAAATACATGTATGTATTTAGCCTTTCCAATTTATTATATTCATACTGATATGAAGTAGGAAGTTTTATTATTTATTTTAATACGTAACAGATAAGGAATAATTTTATATAGGTAGGTAACATAACATGACATAACAATAACATTTAACAGACAAAACAATATTTATTAAAAAAAATATTTATATATATATATATATATATATTTTATTTTTTTACCTTACTACCTGTATTTACCTATATCTGTGAAGAGAGAAATAAATCTGAAAATATATAAGTCCGCTTTAAATATTTTGTGTAAATGACTATACTATGTTTAGGGAGTAGGTATGCCTCTTTATTTTGAACTTATTTAATATAATGATATTATACTTAAAATGAAAATTCATCTATAATAAATCATCAGTTGACTTTTAATACATTAAATCTTGATCTTAAATATTTTACACAATTTTCAGTTTATCTTTGACCTGAGATTATATTTTTTTATAAAATAAATAATATATAAAAACGTAAGTTAAAAAAAAACCTATAAAAATAATACATTTTTGTATTTTTTAGGTAAATTCGTAAGTGAGGGTTAAAATTTCGTATATTTTCACAACAATTTGAGTTAATTACATTTGAAACGAAATAGTTTTCCATTTATTTATAACTCTTTTTTATTTATCTATCTAATACCTATATAAAATTCTCGTGTCGCTGGCGGCTGGACCGATTTTGATGAAATTTTGTGTGCTTATCGGGTAGGTCTGAGAATCGGCCAACATCTACTTTTTATACCCCTAAATGTTAAGGGTGATCCACCCCAAAAAATTACTTTTTATTTTTTCGCAAAACAACGTTTGCTAGGTCAGCTAGTATTTATATAATAATATATTTTCAAACAAAACTAAATATATAGTTTTGTCATATTTGCGCGACATTGTTAACTAGCACAGTGACAATAATTCTAAGTAAAGTGAAGCGCATCCGGACAGGGCGTGGGTGATCCTGGAACGAATGAATTGCCTATAAACCACGGGAAATGTCCAATGAAAATATATCTCTAACGTGTGGCCACCAGATGGTTGCATTTTTACATAGATATTAATGCTTGCCCTCAACAAGTTTGCCACTTATGAAATAATGAAGAAAGAAGCCAAAGCCCAGCCCAAAGCCCTGTGCGCAGAAATGGAATGTAACTATATTTTTAATATTATCAGATAAAAGCTCATGCTGATATCGTATAAATGTGTCATGAAAGCTTATGCAGATATTGAATAAATGTAAAAGTGTAATATAATATTTTAAAATTTAAAATCTATCCGGAAGCTTTTCAGAGTAATGTTGATTTTTTAGATGTTTTTATTTTTGAACAGAAATGCAACTAACCTTCGGCAGGCCGGCTGACAATTGCCTATTACTAATATTATAAAGAGACCGATTTTAAAAATTCTTTCACCTATGAAAAGCTACATCACCAGCGAGTAGCAGAGGCTATAGGTATTTTATAAAGTTACGCGGAAGTGCTTGTAAGCGTGCAACAGCTAGTATGAATATAAGCGGTGCAAGAATTGATACAAGTGCGCTCCTTACATGACATGAGAGGGAATCTCTCATGTCGTAAAATGCGTTCCATAAAAATAACACAACTGTATTTGAAAAAAAAAATGTCGCGAAAGAATCCGCGGGAAAGAGTTAGATGAGCATAAAACAATCTTCTATTTACACACAGTTAGAACTGAATAAAATTTGACATTCTAAAGTATCATTACGATAACGACAACAGACAATTACCCATTAAAAACCATCGTATTTAGATCCATTGCGAAATGTCTGTGAAGCCATCAATGCGCCACAAAATGTTAATTGTACTAAAATATCACTCTCACAGGTTTACCCTGTTGTTTCGTAAAAGGAGATCACGATTGTTACGCAAAACGGTAAGGCGACCGCTAAAAATCACGACAGAAACACTAATAATAACGTGGTGAAATATTCGCCTGTCTAGGACCACGATAAGTCACAATAACCAGCGTTACAAGAGACTCTGCGCTCTGCTAGACACGTGCTAAAATGGTTTTTGCGGGGGTTTTTAAGGTTGATCCAGAGGTCAATGTTAGATGGTATTTGGAATGAGAGATTCATATTGAAAAATTAATGACGCGAAACCGTGTCGATGACTACAAAGGTATATTTTAGGTTAGGAGGATTTTAATGAGATTAATTTGTAAGTTTTTTTTTAATGTGTACGTCATCAGACAGGCTGACAGTCCACTTGATGGTAGGTGGCTACCATCACCTACCATCTGCAAGTCTACCGACCATAGTAGCATTTAGGATAAGGGATTATTAGGAAGGACTAGTGAAATGGGCTCTGGCATCCCTCACTCACTCCAGTGATATGTTGTTATTTCAGACTTGTTTTTTTGTAAGATGATTACTGACGCCAAATGACAATGGCTGCCCAAATGACAGCGAAAGGCTGTGTGCTCTGCTACTACTTACCAGATCCAGACTTGAGCTAACAATGAAAAGTTGACTAGCAAAGTTTGCCAGCAAGGAATTTTCCAGGGAATTTCGGTAGGGCAGTATCCAAATAATGCACACACTGAAAAAATTCTGAAGTTTCTCGTTACTGCCACCCTAGTTAGGTTGTTAAAACTACAAGGACTTGTTCCTTAAAACTCACGTAGGTTACAAAGTACTTCGGACGGACACATAAGATAAGATGAAAGTATGCTGCCTACCTAGACAGAAAAAATGCTATAGCCGAATGGTTAGTATTTACATGTACCTTTACTTCATTGTTGTGTAATGGACGGACAGATAATACTTTATTTGTTGTATTCACCAGATAACTTACATAATTTTTATAGAGTTTAAAATCCCTTTACAAGTCTAGTCGGTTCGTGTCTTTTGTTCGCAATGTGCCTTGTGCCAATTTGTTTCACATTACTAAGAATTATTTGTTTACTAATTTTAGTTTTATAGAAATGATCGGTCCATAGTTATCAACCACCTTGACATTTAAATAATGACATAGCTAAATAGATAAAGTTCATTCGGTCAATTTATTCAAATTTCTGACCTAAATACCTAATTACGAGGTCTAAGTAAGATTATAAAGATTCCGTTGCATTTTATATTACTGTTTAGTTGAGCTTAGAGTTCCATATTTAAACGGGTCCGTGGCGTTTACCCCCAGTGGTCCACGCACCTGTGGTGTACGCCCCCGATATTCAAATATTCAAGCCTAATTTTATAATTCGGATTGAATATTTGAATTATGCAAAACGACGGTCATTTTGTATTTTCTATTTATTTTAAACTTTCATAACACCTTATATAGACACAACACCGGTTACATTTCAACGTTGTAATGAAGTTAATTAAGAAATGTCATACAAGTAATTAAGATAGACCGCTACGCCACACATGTAGACTTACACTAATAGTTACTGATTAAACCTTTAAAGAAACTATAAAGCGACCGATCAATAAAAAGAAACGTGTACCAATTGTATCCAGAAACTAGACAACTGTCGCATAACTGTCCGTACGAATTTAATTAACGAATGCGGCGGCGCTCTTTGACGACGCCATATTGAAACATGGCAACATCAAAGGTGCCGCTCGTGGGGCATCCGCGGTAAAATGTCACCACGGTCGATCAATTAAGTGTTATCCAGAGTTAATGCTTTATTGATACCGTACGTCTGATGTAGATGACCGTAGCATATTCGGGTTTTATTGTGGTCCAAGTGAAAAGATGACAGACACATCTTCTCTTTCTCTCCATAAACTGTTAATCAAGAGGCGGCATTTACAAAGATTAGGCTTAGTGGACAAGGATAGTGGCGTAATAGGAGGATAGTTAAAAGGTTATGTGAACGACACATGACTGGATATGATGTATAATCTTAACCTGATGGCACACAGCGTGGACAGCTGAAAATAGCTGAAGTTGAAATAAGGAAGTGCAAAGTCCGGGTTGAGATAAGGCCACCTTGACTCTAAGACGAAGTTTGTTACTTGAGACGAGGATTCGGAATTTTCGGTAGCGCACATTTTAGTTTCATAGCGGTTAGATTAAATTGATTATTATTTATTGAATCTTTCGTCAGTTTATAGCCTTTTATTTCATTTTTGTACAAAATGAGCTTTTTCTTCACAAGTTTTTTTCTCGTTTGGCTTAATATGTGCTCCATAAAGTATGCTTGATTTTGATTTTAATATTAATTCAGTATTGTGATAAAATTTAAAATAAGCAACTTTTAAAATCTTCCCAAGATATGATTTAAGTTTCTAAAGTCGTATCCGTTACATTCTTTAGCTTGGACCACAATTAAGAATTTAGTTGTCGATCGTGGAAACTGGGCGCAATCGGCCCGCGAAGTCAATATTAATGGCCATGACAAATTGTTCGAGATATATATTACGTGGGGGACTATTAATTGTGATTGCTGTTTTGAAACGTGATACGTCGATACGGAAGACACGACATTTTTTTTAATTTCCATGAAATTTTATATGATTATGAAATACCAAGTGTTAGGTCACGCACGAAACTTGTATAATCTCTCTTCAACTGAAGTGGATTGACTACATAGTGTTTTTAAGTAATTTATGTAATTCGTGACTTCAATTTAGCGACTATTTGAAGCAATAAAATATACATAAAATGCGTAATGACATGACAGCAACCTCTGATTACATTTTACTCATTCATTTACTCGTTTATTTATGGAATAGTTTTACATATAGTAGGTAGATATAGCTTCGATATATTACAACCTGTGTATCTATCATGCGTATTTTCAAGCTCATACTGTGTATATCACAAATAATATAATAACACAATGATAAACATGCGTAAGCGCACAACCATTTTTCAAATACATATATAACATATTTTTGGCACAAACTGAAATGAAATTATAGCATTTGTACTTATGTTGAACTGAATCACTGTACGATTCTCTACCAATTTTTTGAGCTATATAACAACTGGAATATTAACCGTCTTGTATTAAATAAATGTCAGTTTAAGCATCTCATAGTTCTGTGAGTTTCAAAGCTGAGTTTTAATAAACTCACTGTAATACCTAAAATTATGTTTGTTAAAAAAAAAATTAGAAATAAGCAACTCCCGGACCCTAGTATTCCTATTCTCGCAGGAGCTAGGGTCCCTAGGCAATCTTGTATTGTTCTCCATTCGGGACAATAATAAAGTTAGTTAGTAACAAGCGCTGCAATGCTAGTAGCGAGTATTATCTCGGTTTAAAAAAAAAACAACTGGAATATACCTAACTTAATACCGCTTGGAGAACTAAAGGAGAGACCTTGATGAAAGTTCCATACAAAATCTTTTTTTAAATTTCTACTCGGAAATGACAACTAATATTTGTACCCAAGGATATCAAGCATGTCAGAAATCGGCCTAAATTTCTCATAATGACAAGTTGAAATAATGAAAAAGTTGTTTGTAATGCTTTTGTATAGTTGAACTATGGACGCCATTGTGTTACGTCTGTTTAATGTAATGAATATAGAAAATAGTAACAAAACTAATTTGTTATTGATGGCGTCGGTGCGATTGCTGGAGTCGTGCGCTTGAGACGTTTTTAACTCCACCTCTAATTACGATATTCGCTTCATTTAGACTGTACGATGTTTCAGTGAGAAATATATTTATATGTAAGTCCAATATTTTAATATATTTTTGTTAATTTTTAATTTTAATACTATTTGTCTCTGAATGTGTGTTATATTGTAAATAAAAAAAAATGGATTAGTTTGAAGCTAGTTTGAAGTCTCTATTTAAAGACTCCATGTTTATGGTGGTTCTACAAACTCGGTGCTATATGTATATGAATGATGATTATCACTTTGAATCATTATATTTTATATTACTCTTATGACTTGTTTATCTATGCATTACTAAGTAAGGGATAATAAATAATTGTTAGTGAAGGAAAAAGAGATATTGAACTGTCGTATCTTTACAAATGTATATGTATCTAAAATAAGAAATTTCTCTGTTTATATAAGTTTCCAAATACTACTTACTCGTACACTCAATATGTATTTATCTCTTGTACAGTGTCCAATAAATGATTGTATCTAAAAATACTTTACTATTTATTTTTCAGACTAATAGCAGTCGTATAGTGTAAAGGGGATTGCAACTCGAGACAGATACGAATGTTCTCCATTCACAGTCCTGTTACAGATGCCGCTACACAATACGTGTATCGCTGGACACAGGGTAACAGAGCGGCAACATTTAATGACCGCGACTGTCCAGTGTTACACTTCGACTGCCGCACATTTCGTCATTTACTTGGACTGTAATATGTTGATAAGTTGAGGTACCTACATATGTACCAATACATACCAATACATAGGTGGGTACTCAGTGGGTCATTTCATCCTGATTTCAGACTTGCAGCATCTGTTACTTGATAGTAGATGACAGTAGCCATCTACTATCAAGAGGACTCTCTTGAACCTACGAATAAATAGAGTATTATTTATTCTTAAATTGAAAGTTAAAAAAAATTAAAAGTTAGTAAAATCTAAATGAAAGTATTTGCTTCATTACCTTAGCATATACCTCTACAAATAATTAGAAATACTAGCAGTATATAAAAACACATTATTATAGTGTTAAAGGTGCAAACCAAAAATTATAAAGCAATATGTACCTGCACTAAAAAAATTAAATAAATTTGATTACAAATTATGTTCAAAATAAGTAAATAAGAAAGTAAATAAGTAAAATAAGTTAAATTAAGTAGTAATTAGTTATTTACTAGTTGTAGAACTAACTACTTATTTTGATTTGATCATGAAATCGGAATTTGTTAATAAAGTTTGGTGTTTAAATAAAGTTTACTTTATCTATTAACTAAAAAATAAAAAATAAAATATTTAGTAACGCGTTTTTACAGAAATCCGTAAACAAATCTACATTTTCGAATATTTGGGGCTATCAAATGGATACTTTAGTCAAAATTAGAGTTCAAGCGATCCAGTGTAATTCACAAGCTTTAGCGAAAAACAAATCGTAGCTACTTTTTTAAAATAACGCATGACGATTATTAATTCTTTAAAGATTACATACGAGCTTCTTACGTATACATGAATATGTTTTTTTTTTAGTTCATCATTAATTACATGGAAACTATCGACACAAATATACAAATAAATAAATATCTTCATCTTCACTCATTCCACACAGCACCATCTGGTTCCACAATAAGCAACTAATGCTTGTATTATGGATACCAGACAGATGATATACTACATACCTACATAAATTACTTTTTTTTGTAAATACATACATATTATAACAGGATCTATGTCTATATTATCATATTATAATAGAATTTTATCGACTGGATGACTATTTTTCTCAACTAAAAATAAATATATGTTTTATTTGCAACAAAGGACAATTTGAATCCTAATTCTAATACATAGAAAAGAATACTTATAAAAATAATTTTAAAAAAGGAATACTTTCTAATAAGAATACATTATACATAACAGGTGAAGAATACAAAAATTATACCACTTTTTATTTTCCCTTATTTTATTTTTTAGACCCGCTACCGCTTATAACATAATTCTGCTTCGACTGAGTAGCAAAGGTGTTATTATGTAAATGATTAGAGCTCGGTTTCGGCTGAGTCAATACATCGTGGAAGGTAATTGGCGACACGTACAAGTGCCGGTAGTACCGCCTCACTAGTGCTTCACACATGTCGATAGTTGACCTTTATCGACCTTTATTTGTATGTTGAGAAAAATCTACATAAAATCTGAACAGAAATTACTTAATTATTACATTTGATAATTTTAGATAATGCCATTTCTGTTTTAGTTGTTCTTAGGTGGTGTAACAAACAGGTTAGTTCAGTGTTGTCGATAAATAACTTCCTTAATTAGTTCTATCGACATGCTTACACATCCCTGTTTATAGAAGGGTGACGTCAGGTCACGATTCTCGCGAAGCAATTTAATCAGAGTTGTGCGCAGTGACAGTTGCACTGAATTATAGCCCGCGATGAGATCGTGTGGCCGATAGTGACGTGGCTGGTCTTTTACTGTTTTATCGATGGACCGCCTGGGAAAATGGCCTGTCAATTGAAACAATGAGAGTGTCTGTTGAAAACTGCATCCAATTGTTGCCACAGGAAATATTAAGACAATTTAGAAAGTCGATTTAGACAGGGGGTGTATTTCCAATTATCAACATAATAATTATCTAATCACCTTAGGGCCGGTTCCTATATCCCAACAACGAATCGTTTTTGCCTACAAACGGTACTTATAGCCACGAGTCGTAAGGGTGACGCGTTCCTATATTCATCTACTTGTAGGAAACTTGTGGAACGCATTGTTACAATCCGTTGTCGGAAAATGAAAACGAGTAGTTACTTGTAAACAGTGACGAATGGTAGATTATAGGAACCCGCTGTTAGACAAAAATTGTAAGTTATAAACTAACATTAGAAAGAAATTGTCATATTTTATGTTCAAGCACCAGGATATTAGGAGACGTTCAAGTATTACGTAAAGCAAATTCTTGTAAAACGTTACAATGCTTTACAGGGGTGGGAGGGGAAACTCTTGAGTGTATTGTACGGCATTTTATTTTTTTCTCCCAAGTTGGCAATCCAATTCGTTAGTAAAAATGGTCACTTGGTAAACTTGGTCCTAAACGTAACGTTTAGGGAGGGTACAGGAAAACGTTCGGCGTGTTACATGTAACATTACATGGGGCGCGGCATTACACGCGGCGCGTTACATTGAAGATCGAAAATCTTTAAAAATTGTACTACGTAATAGTTGAAGGCATACATTCATACGGTATTGGGATTTATTGTTCTGTTTCTGCAGTAAATCTGGCAGGTTTGCCATGAGAACGGACCGCTTCTTTGCTATGCAAATTGCGTGCGAGCTCTAATTTTTATACCGGTGGCAGTCGATAGAAGACGTAACAGTCCTAAACAAAACAATTTGGTGCACTTTAGAAGAGCCTTATAAATTTATAGTACCTATGTATAATTTTTTTAATCAAAACGTTGTAAGTTGTCATTTCTGTTTATAAATAATCATCGTCACTGCATAGTATACACTACATACCCCCCTGTCTTCCCAGTGTCTGTCTGTCTGTCCCTTTGTATGCTTAGATCTTTAAAACTACGCAACAGATTTTAATGCGGTTTTCACTAATGGATAGAGTGGTTCTTGAGGAAGGTTTAAGTATATAATTTAGGTACAAAGTTACGCGGTCGAAGTCGTGGGCAGCAGCTAGTAATTATATTTAATTTAAAAAAAAATAATATTTTGTACCTTTTCCTTTACTATCATTTAAATACTTTCATCTATAATAGGATGTATAAAAACCATAGCGTAGCTTAGAATATAGGTATAGCTTAGAGTAACTAAATAAAGGTATACGCAGGAAGCGATTTTGTATTACATTATTTAGATTTAAACATTAATTTATTTTATTAGTAATCCCAACCCAATTTTCCTCGACTTACCCACGGGCGTGATTACACAGTTTCCTGGACATCATGACATCATTTATCATCCGACCCGCGAGCGAGTCAAGGCTGCGAATCTCCGCATGCATTCACCTTATGTATCAAGTATGTTTGTTTTTACTATTCCGTTAAATATTTACTATTGTTTTTTATATTGCCAAACGTGCATAACATTAATACTATTAGACGAAAGATGTGTATGGATATGTTTTTTTATGCAAATGTCGGAATAAATTATAATAGATGGTTCATTGTTTTTGCCGCCTTTTTATACTAGCCAAATTAACAGCATGTTTAAACAAATATTCTGTTTTAATAATAATAAGAAAAAAATATACTTTTCAAATTATTTTTTACAAATATCCACTCAGAATTTTTTCTTATGTTTAGGTAGTTCGTCAGGCAGAGGCTGTAATAAAAAGCTGACAATAATTCAAAAATTTCTTATGTCTTTTGACAGAACGAAGTCTATGTTTGATCTCGAAGGGTACGTTTTAAATAAATTTATTAGGTAAATACTTTTTAAAGTTAAAATATTAAGTGTGGTCACTATTTCAGTTCAAGTGATAATAATTACAACGTTAAACGACGATATGTCCGGAGATAAGCTGGATTGACGGACCGACGGATAAAAGTTTAATAATAATTATTGCCAATCTAGAGTGGTCATCTTCGCTACATCATCGCGCGTACGCATTTGGATGCTTGACATCGATTGGATTATAGTATATGCAAAATAAACAGAAAAATATTACTTTGTCATGAAAACGTGGGAATATACTTGGTTGATAACATTCTAGCTTTGATAGCTTAGATACGAGCAAAAACAATCGTAATAACCAAATTGGATAGAAATTAGAATCATTTTCCATTTTACTTAACATAAATTTGTTTAGCTTCGTTTTCTCGCTTGCTTGACGTTTTTTAAAAAAAAATCTGTGAAAATTCAGTTTTATGGTGGGTTCGGAACTGCTTCGGAAAGTTAGGTTCAGGTGATAAGTAGACCATGCATAACCGCAAGTTACATTGGTTAAGTTAAGTTTCATTGGTTCATAGTTTTTGTATTTGCAAAAGACAAGGAACAACTTTCAACAAAGCATGTAAGGCAAGATCCTGTCTAACGGCTTTACATAAAATAAAATATACCTATTGCAATGAAGATTTAAGTAGTAACGTGGCACTAATTAGTCCTATTTATTTTCTTCAGGTATTTAAAAATTAATTGGTTCCGATAAAAAAGTAAAAAAAGTAAATAAAAGTAATAAAAGTATATAAATGTTTTGCATTCACTGAAGTTATTACTTTTTTTTAATTAGACAATTTTGATCTCTGAACTTCCCATATCCCTGGGAGTGCATGGCGGCACGTATTTTTTGTCACAGTCGCGATAAGATCGGCGCGGGCGCATGGTCGCGTCGATCACAGCACAATGGCACTGTAATTGACGAACCATGACTCGATAAAGTCAAGGGCCCCGGGCCACTTGTCTCCCACACCGCTAGATATATCACTTTGATTGGATTCAGGAGGATTACTGGATTATCACTCTTTGATAGTTCTTTAGGAGATGTTGATTTTTAATAGAATGTATTATTTTCTATAAAATGAAACTTTTGTTGATATTATTTTTACTCTTCAAGAGTATTTATATTAACTGTAAGTTCTCTAAACAAAAAAAAATATTCATAAACTAGTACCTACCTACTAGGTCTAAATTGAAAAGGGTTTAACAAATCATATAATATTTAATAATTTTTTTCATCCAAAATTCGTTTTATAATTAATTTGTCTACTACGAAAACTTGAACAGTTTTGGTAGTAAGACAAATAAACAGGAAATAAATTTATTAAATTTTAAAAAATTAAAACAAAGTCGTATGTACATTTTAACTGTTCAGAATCAGTACCGAATAAAAACATTAAAAACAAACAAAACCTACATATGAAACAATTTCTTTTTAAAAACCAAATAGGTATAGGTACCTACCTATATTATTTATTTTTTCTTCTCTAACGAATAGTGAAATTAATTTGACTAGGAATGAATCAACTGGCCAGTGGCGTTCCATATAAATGTCACGTAAAACTGTGCAGGTTTACTTACAGCAAATCTTAGCGAACAAATTCAAGGGAGCGCGCAATCTAACTGACTGGTTAACAGTTCGATAGTTGGTCTGCACTGCGGGGATCCTTTACAAACGGACATGCTACAGCACAAGCCAAGTTCCTACCGCTCAAGCAGATTGCGCGAATATGTACTGTAGGTAATTGTTGCAAGCTTCTCACGGATGTCAAGCTCGACTGTAGCTACAACTTTCTGAGTAGCTTGCATTCATGTCTGAAATAAAGTGTTGCAATTAAAAAAATGGTAAGTAAGGATATTGTAGGCTTAGGATAAATTTTTTCTTTATGCCAGTCTACAACTATAAATAAACAAATAAATATATATGGAAACTCTGCTACAACTTTTAGGAGCAGAATTTGCTTATTTAACTATGTAGGTATAAAAAAATAAAAAGAAAGACACCCAGTATTAAGTCTATGAATACTGTGAGTATTCAATAAAAAATCTAAAAACATAGTGGATTTTAAACATTAATCCGTAAATTAATAAAGGGGTTTCGTCATATTAGTTTCATTAAAAATCAAATAAAAGCAAGCTTTGCGCCGTTAAGGTATCAGTTGAAAAAGCAATCACATAGTTCGTGTCTCTCGCCATTTAGGAACTGTAAGTAAGTACTAAATCTTATCATTACCCCGAATCACTGATGAGTAAAAACAGGCTTCAACAACCATAAGATGAATGGCATCTGTTATCGATTCAAAAGCCAAACGGATATAGAATTTTTCCTTGAGTTATTTCGAAATCAATTTTGTACTTAACAGATGTTGTTTCTTTAATTGACACGCATTCAGCCTCCGCGTCACTCCTCGATGTTTAATGATTAACGAATTCAAAAGTCAAGCGTCTATTGCCTGTTCACAATTAATTATCGACAAGTCAACCAAAGGAATCGTGATTATTACATATCGTCGAAAATATTTCATTGCTCGTTTTCCGTCATATCGATCCAAACATTGCGCCTACTTCCGTCATTGATTACTGCGACCTCATAGTCGGTTATTTAGATGTCACGACTGATTCTTGTTGGAATCACGACCAGTAAAGGTCACGGCTAATGCCTTATACAGCCAAACACTTTTAACACTGTCCACATGTCATGGGTGCCAAAGTTACCATAGACTAAATAAACTCAAAGTTAAATTGGAGACGCGCTGGAGTTTTCAAAAGCGAATATCGCGTGTCTTGTTAGTCTGTGGCTTAAAGAGAAGGCATGTTGAAGACCGCTAGCGCACGGACAGATCTTTTGTGAGACACCCGTCGCATAAGTTCATTAATCATTCTTTTTTGTCACCTACCTCGTGCTAACATGACGAAATTATGTTCTTTGTAGCATTGTGGGGTGTACCTTGGTCATGGGAGCCTAGTCATCGCATCGACCCGTAATTAGTTTTTAAATTGGATATGGAATAAAAAAAATATCAAAAGTCTCCGCGAACCTAACCGTTATTATGTTCTAAGAAAATTTTGTTTCAAATTTTCGAGACTCCATTTGACAAATTACTTTCGGACAGACTTCCAATTTATTTGATCATTAGTCACTATACTGTTTTTCTCGTAATCAAACGTGTCTAATCTAAAAGAGATCTAAGATTATGTTGTTATTTAATTTTATTTAAATAGGTTGTTACTATAAATACTTCTTGGATTTTAATCCAGCAGATTCGCTACAAGCCAAGCCAGCAGATTCGCTAGAAGGAAAGAGTTGAAGATAATATTGTATGTACTTCATGTCTCATAGGAGAAGGGTTGTAGATTGTTGTCATATCTGTGAGAAGAGAGACTAGACATAGGTTGCTAGATACCAGTCGGATGTACCAGATATCCAATCTGATATTTGAAATAAACAAATAATTCCAACTTGTAGATATTGTTTGTACTAAGAGGATTTTCGGTTTTATTTTTGCTATATTTACCTACTCTTACGTAGGCCTACCTAATATATCGTTGTACCGGGGCTCCTTTTCACCGACTAACGCTGTAACTACTGAGGCTGAAAGCTGTAATGTAAATCTATTTTTAGTATGACTATAAATCCAAAAGTCAGTTTCTATAGTTATTTTATTAATTTGATTATAATAAAAAACATTTAATATTTATTGTGTGAAAATTTTTGTCCTAACAATGAAGCAGAATCCTGACAAACATGATTATTTGGATTCTATACTTCAAAATTAAACATTAGATAAACCTTTGTTACATTTATATTTTTGTACCTATCCACTAATTGTTTTTCATTCGCAGTCGCACAGCCGATAGATAGATATAGTGTTCTGTCGTCACACATATGCTACTCTGTGGCATAGCTTTGATAAGCGGCAGTAGCACTCTTATCATAGACATAGTATACTTCGTAATAGACGAACAGAGAGTGCAAGCGAGAACGCAGTCTCTTATGACAAGAATACGAGTGCGAAAGAGATAGAAAAACAATACCCGATAGGACTAGTTTTGAAACCTTATCAGAACTTAGCAGAACACTGCGAATAGCGTCCTTCAGTTTTTGTGTAATTTCTCAAGCAATCCTTTTAAATTGTATAAAATTATTGTTAAAATCAACAATGGGGTGTTGTTCAGTGCCTGATTGTGAAGTGAATCACAGGAATAATCCAAATAATGAGACATTTTACAGGTAAATACGATCCACACACTATCAATTTTAAACGCCTTATTTTCAAGGAAAACTAGGTTTAAGGAATATGGCAAATTGTGTAATAAATGTAAGATATCACGTAGTTTTGTGTTTTATATATATTTCTCACTTTCATAAATACAAAAACAAGATTTTGTGTCTGTGAATATTTCCATAATTTACGTAGTGATTGAGTATTTGAGTCATCGATATCGATATCGCATTCTTATTCTTTCTTATAATAAAAATGTTAATATGCCGAGTGTTTTAAAATGTAAGTAGGCAGTGGTTATATGCATAGTGAAGTATTTGATAATCTATGTTAATTTTATTATTAATAAACTATAATTAATGTTATAAAGAGAGAAGATTTGTATGTATATTTGTATTGAATAAACTCAAAAACTACTGGAATTATTTTAAAATTCTTTCACCAATAGAAAGCTACATTGTCACCGAGTAACATAACATAAGCTATATTTATAAACGCGGGCAAAGTCGCAACAACTAGCTAGTTAAAGATAAATGTACTTTTTTTAGATTTCCATTTGATTAGAGTCCTAAATAAGCCAAACTGGACACCTAATAAATATTCCACAGTATGCAGCAAACATTTTGATCCAAGATGTTTTCTACAGCGTAAATATCGCCGTCGCTTAAAAAAGGACTGTGTCCCCACAATGTTTGTACCGGTGTGTATATTTTTATTTATTTGTAGAATATGATTCATTGTCGTCGAGTCACTTTAGCATAATATTATCATGCTAGACACATTTCTTCGCATATTTTTCATATTAGGGCACAGTTTTGCAAGCAATATTTTAATGTCTCTGAAGGTTTGAGAGCAGTCAGGTCATGCATAAATAAACCATTATCCTTTTCAGGTCACATTGAATCCCACAAGACCTGTATCAACCTATGTCTTTACAGACATTTCACTTCAGCCATCTACATCTCAGGCACCACAATTAACGCCTAGGAAGAAAAGACTTATGAAAAATGTGCAAAGTTGAAGAACAAGTTGTCTGAAAAACAACGAAACATAATATGCAATTAAAAAGCAAAAAATAAAAGAATGAAAAAGAAAGTAGTTACCTTGCAGTCTTTATTAAATGAATTTAAAAAGAAGGCCAGGTTTAAAAGACCATTACAATGAAATTACCTTGGCGTGTAGCAATGAAACGCTACAAAATCAATAAAAATTTGATTAGGTATTACTCAAAATAAAATTCACTAGTACCTTTGTAGGTACGAATAAACGTTCCTAATAATTGTTTCTTAGAAAAATTACAACAAACCAAATATTTTTCTAATTTCATTTTTGTTAATAATAATAATACAATAGTAAATGTTATTGATTTTTAATATAGCAATTTATACTAACAACTTCTTTTATTTCAAAGCAATATCTAGTTTTCATTTTAATATTTTATTAAGTTTTTAACTGTACATGTTCAACTGTACAGAATCACCTATTGTGAGCGGGTTGTCTAGTGAAATAATAGGTATAAATAAAACATGATAACTCGCCCATAAACTCATGTCGATAACGAAGGGACATCTCTAAAATTCACTCACACACTTATATATCACGCACACTAAGACATTTCTGTTTTGGTGACGCGAAAAACCGGGGTCTGTTCGTCTATTACGAAGTATACTATGTTTATGACTCTTATTTATTATTGTTGTCTATGGCGTGTTTATTGCACTATGGTCTTGTTATTTAAATTTTAAATAAAGGCAACAAAATTTGCTAATTCTCGTCGCTCATAGGTTCAAAATTGAACCAATCAAAGGGCTCCTTGTCAAGTAGGGACGAGTTAATAAAACGGCAGAAGACCCTGTCGTCAGCCTTTGTTCCGGCCGAAAACTGAAGGAAGTTACTTTCGACTGAAGCCATTTTACATAGTTTTCTTTTCAAAGTACCTCAAAATTTTATCTGGGATCGTGCATATTTTTCTTTGAAATTTTAATTAATAAGTAATAGCCATCCACCAAAATAAAGCCTCCGGTTGATTATCGGTGAGAATTTTATCTATTTTTTTTATTATTTTATTTTTTCTAGATGGACGCGTGGCGTCTCATCCCTTAGTATTTTTTTATTAATCAGCTTTATTTCACATAAATCTTGTTATAGATTCGAACGTTAGTGAGTAAAAAGTGCAAATATTTTATTATTAAATGTAGTGATCACTATTCGATTGGTATTTTGGGTACGTATTCGTTTTTTTATTACCGATTGCCATCGATTGCAACGGATAATCCGTGTAGTTTTCATTATTATTACATTTTTTATACCAATTCGGGGGTGTGCATAAATTTGTTTTTTTTTTTTTTGGATACCTACGTTCGAACTATTAATTAATTATATTTTTCCTGTTAAAAGTAATCGAATTAAATTCCCTAGAAGGATTGCATGGAAATGTACAATATTCTAAGGCGTCCCTTCGATCTTTTTCAGGTTTTTTTTTTTTTTTGTCTTCGGTTTTTTTTCTTGTCTTCGGGTTTTTGACTTCGCGTCTTCGACCTACCTACTCCTCGTTTTCATCATTGAATTTGACTGCAAATTGCGAACGCCGAGCGTCGCGAGCAAACCAGCGTGTAATAGCCATAGACGTCGCACCGAACTTCGAGTCTCCGCGAGCAAACCCGCGAAGCCTCCCTAGTTCGACGACCTCTGACTGCGGGAAGCTGGGAGCTGCCCACCGCGACCGTTCAAAGTTTGCCTTTCTTATTTTTTTTGATTATTTGCTCAACGGCTAGTAGGATTTATTTCTTTCATTATATACTAAATTGGCTTAAATTTAGATCTACAGTCGGCTCTCCTTCGGTGGTAAGTCTCGGGTTCCATCTCCACAAACCCCTGTTCTTTTTTTTGTACAATTATTTTTTTCTATATAACTATTTTTTTAAGTGTGTGAATTTTTAATTATATAGATTTATTTATTTTAAATAAATTTCGTTGTACATAAAAATATATATTTTTTTTTAATTTCCTTTTTTTATTTTCATTTTTATTTGTTTGCCTGTCCGCCACACACAGCGGAAAAAGGCGTAACACCTTTAGGAACATTACTATCAAAATAAATCTACAGTTTCTTATTAAAAGAAACAAAGTTCCTTAGAAAGTTGCGTGACATTTAAAATAGCACTAAAGAGCGACCGTTTCATTTCGCAAGAGATTTCTATCAAACTTTATCGTCAACTGTAATCTCAGTTTCTACTATACAAATAAATCCAAACTTAGCCACTACTTACAGAGATAAATTATACCTTTAAATCTATCGAGATAAGTTTATTACACGAAATTAAGATTATTTTGATTTATTTATTCACTTAGTATTTTACCTACATATTTTCTCTTTTTTGTTTGATAAAAATTCGAGAGTTAGTTTTATGAAAGAAATAAAATTTCTGAGAGAGTAGCTTCTTAATTCTAAGGAATTTTCAAATTTTCATGTAATTCCTTATAAATAATTTCTCTGTATTTCTCTTGAGAGGAAATAAATAGGCTAGGTATAAAGTGTAGCATGAAATATAAAATCAACCTTCTGACTTGACATAGAACTATTATGGCTTATCATATTTGAACAAACACAAATTACATCTGAGTATTTTTTGAGAATTGATATTGATTGAATATTTTGTAGGTGACTTTATAGTGTTATGATCTAAGTACATCAAGATAACATTTCAAGTTAAAATATATTCGTACTTATCTGTGAATGAATATAGAATAGTTAGAATTATTTTATTCAAAATAATAAAATACATTTCAAAATGGCGCCATTATTTTCAAACTGTCTTTCGCTTAAGGGTCCCTTTCGCCAATCGAGGGTCGGGAATGTAAGAGAATTATATATAAAACGATGCTCCACAACCTTGAAAAAAATCACACAGCTAGCCAATGAATGTTACTTGATGCTGAAACATTTGAATTTTAGATAATGCTTATAGATAAGTGTAAAAAAAAATCAGAAAATCACTAAAATCGTGTAAATCGCACTCCCGTGTTGTTACAATTGAGCCGTAAGTATCAAAATTTATTAAATGACTTTTATCAAATAATAAAGTTAAAACTATAAAAAAGTTGCTGGAATATTTATTTCTTAATTAATATATCCTAATTCTATGTAAAAAAATCACAAAGTTGCCCAATTTTTTCGCTCAAAATCTTCATACAAATTACTATGAAGGCTATTATATTGAAATTACGCTCGTAGTCGGTTCAGTCGGCCACGCGCCTCCGAAGTGAGAGCACGTCGCTTTGCGCCGCATTGACAGTTCGCGATCGAACCGTGTACTTACACAAAAAATGACAAATATGTCGTTTTTGATGTTGAAATTATAGCCCAAGAGCCCACGACCTTCGTTATTTATTACAATCTTTTGAGATAATATATAAAAAATAATAAGTGGGTGGTTCCAAACAGTTCTACTATAGTTCTATGATAGAATTGTTTGGACAAAAAAAATCCAACTAGTTCCCCAGCACAGTATGACAGATTGGACTCTGGAACACGTCCAAAATCCACGTCCAAAAAAAAAACATGCAATGATGTCTACTGGTGAGTATGAGTAGCGGAGCGGAGCGGCGGCAAGTCTACGCGGGGCACCGAAAAAGCGAAAATTTTGAGATAGATAATTTGACACGCCGTAACTTGGAAACGGTGCGACGCAGCCGGGTGATGTTTGGGCTCATCGGAGACGTCTCTCCGAGATAGATAATTTGACGACCCCCTCGGACCCCTCCGACCGTAACTTGGAAACGGTGCGACGCAGCCGGGTGATGTTTGGGCTCATCGGAGACGTCTCTCCGAGATAGATAATTTGATGACCCCCTCGGACCCCTCCGACCGTAACTTGGAAACGGTGCGACGCAGCCGGGTGATGTTTGGGCTCATCGGAGACGTCTCTCCGAGATAGATAATTTGACGACCCCCTCGGACCCCTCCGACCGTAACTTGGAAACGGTGCGACTCAGCCGGGTGATGTTTGGGCTCATCGGAGACGTCTCTCCGAGATAGATAATTTGACGACCCCCTCGGACCCCTCCGACCGTAACTTGGAAACGGTGCGACGCAGCCGGGTGATGTTTGGGCTCATCGGAGACGTCTCTCCGAGATAAATAATTTGACGACCCCCTCGGACCCCTCCGACCGTAACATGGAAACGGTGCGACGCAGCCGGGTGATGTTTGGGCTCATCGGAGACGTCTCTCCGAGATAGATAATTTGACGACCCCCTCGGACCCCTCCGACCGTAACTTGGAAACGGTGCGACGCAGCCGGGTGATGTTTGGGCTCATCGGAGACGTCTCTCCGAGATAGATAATTTGACGACCCCCTCGGACCCCTCCGACCGTAACTTGGAAACGGTGCGACGCAGCCGGGTGATGTTTGGGCTCATCGGAGACGTCTCTCCGAGATAAATAATTTGACGACCCCCTCGGACCCCTCCGACCGTAACATGGAAACGGTGCGACGCAGCCGGGTGATGTTTGGGCTCATCGGAGACGTCTCTCCGAGATAGATAATTTGACGACCCCCTCGGATCCCTCCGACCGTAACTTGGAAACGGTGCGACGCAGCCGGGTGATGTTTGGGCTCATCGGAGACGTCTCTCCGAGATAGATAATTTGACGACCCTCTCGGACCCCTCCGACCGTAACTTGAAAACGGTGTGACGCAGTCGGGTCGTGTTTGGGCTTATCAGAGACGTCTCGGGGAGATGAATTTTTTAGTAGACCATATTTCAAAATTTGACAATTCCGGTCTACATTTGACAATTTACAATTGTCGGACCCTCCGACAATGTGTCGGAGGGGTCCGAGGGGGTCGTCAAATTATCTATCTCGGAGAGACGTCTCCGATGAGCCCAAACATCGCCCGGCTGCGTCGCACCGTTTCCAAGTTACGGTCGGAGGGGTCCGAGGGGAGCATCAGTTACGGACAGGGGGTTTAGGGAGAGGGGTGTACTGAATGCAACTGATAAATAAAAGGTTCGTAAGGAACAGGCAAGGAATAAGTTCTAATGTAAGGAATCCCAGGTTTTCTAGCAGGCAGATTTTTTGTACAAACTTTTTCAGTACAATATATTATTTTTGTAATTGGGAATAACAATTTCGTTTTGTATTGTGCAACTAAAATAATAAAATTATTATTATTATTATTATTTTTTATATAAGTCAAGGCAGCGCTTGGCCGCGATCTCACTTGATGTTAGGTGCAGATGCGGCCGAAGGTGGACCACGCTTACCTAGTAGATGCCCATTTACCCTACGTTTGAAGACCCCGAGATTGTAATTTTGGGGAAACACAGACGCAGGCAGTGAGTTCCACTCCTTAGCAGTTCGGACAAGGAAGGTGGAACTGTAACGCTTCGTGCGTGACCGAGGAACTTCAACCACGAAGGGATGAAACCCCCGCCCGCGCCTCGTGTTTCGCAAGTGGAACGGTTCCGGTTGGATCAAATGGAAGAGAATGGACGCACACTCTCCATGGTGCAGACGATAGAAAATTGATAGACATGCTACTTTTCGGCGATGCTGTAGGCTTTGAAGTTGAGACTCCACAAGGGAGTCGTCGCCAATGAGTTTCTTAGCTCGCCTTTCAATCGAGTCCAGTGCAGCCAACTGATATCGGGCAGACCCATCCCAGAGGTGGCAGCAGTACTCCATGCAGGATCGGACTTGTGCTTTATATAAGTTAAGGAGCTGTCTCGCAGTGAAGTACCGCCTAACCTTGGAAAGGATGCCCAATTTTCGGGCAGCCGTTTTGGCAATGGACTCGATATGCCTACCAAAGTTCAGATCGGAATTAAGGTCTACACCAAGAAGTTGCATGTGGTCTGTGATTGGAACAGACACTCCCCGGAATGACGGGTACAATAATAAGTACAATTATTTATACGCTAATAATACATTTGACAACAATTTTTATATTTGGTAACAAAATAGCAACTGTAATAAGTCTCCGGCAATGGATGACGTGATTTCTAAAGTTATCCCGAAGAAAATATAAAAAAATTGAGCTTCAATACTATACACATTTACTATGCACAGAGAAACTTTCAGCGTTTATAAAATAACGAAGGTCTGGCCGTCGTGGGCTCTTGCTCTATGCTTACGTACATGTGTGCGTGTGCAATGCGCGAGCCTCGATCGTTGTGAGAGTAGCGCTAAAAACCTAAACATCGCGCGGCGCGTCTCCGTAACGGCCCCTTAATATAGCGTTAGTGAGATTTAAATACATCTTGCTTGCCTATTGAATCGAGGCCACGAAAGCGGGACTACGAGATCAGTGATAAAGTCTTTATAATAAAATTTCAATATTGTGAAGGATAACAATATTAATTCTGTATAGGCATCGAAATAATTTAATTTTTGCATTCAAGTTCGCTGTTAATACACACAATACACACATCATATTAAGACAAAATCCAGAGACAAAAACCGACTTGTGACAATCTAATAATAAATTAGTTTTATTGATTTTTTTAATTATCATTGAATTTAGACAACTCTATACTATATTAATAATTGAGAAAAAAAAATATTAAATAAAGTAGATATATATTAACATTAAAGGGTGTATAAGAAAATTTGTAGATATATCTAATACATTTGTAAACCCTCTTTTTTCGTGGCCCAAACCGCAAGTTCAGAACAATCGCACGGTTGACAGCACCCATTCCACTGTACTGTCAATCGTATCATTAAGGAACTGCCAACGGTGGTGGGTCACACATCAACATGTACACTTCATTAGGGCACTCCACTCTCTCGGTGTACGTGAGACACATTCCTGATCGTCTTAAATGGATGGAGATTGATATATAATGGCGACCGATTAAGAGGAGTTCCTTTAACAATTTTTCAGCTGATTACTCAAATATTCTTCTGGCATAAGGCTTCTTAAAATGCCGAATTTTAACTTTGTGTAGTGAATTTTAATGTATTACAATGACATTTATTGTTGTCTTGCCATCAGAAATGAAATAAACTAAAGTAATTCAATATAAATAAATTTCAGACGACACCATTATAGAGAGACAAAAACATCAGATGATACACAAAGTGTGTAAAAATTAAGGTTACATATCTTCTTCGGTTAATTTTGCATCGGTATGTAAGTATAATTTTGAATTATTCTTATATTTAGTAGTTTAACTTAGTTGCACTACTAATGAAAGGTAAGATATTAATAGAAGTATGGAGAAAAATACATAGCAATTTTTGTGTTTTTATTTTACGATGATCCTTTATATAATTAATTCTGTTGAATGTTGAATTTATGTTGTGTCTTTTTTTTAAGTTAAAATAATGTGACATCATAATATTATAATGTACAGGATTCTTTCATTGTGACATGACTGTGTGTGAAGAAAAGTTATCTTGACAAAAAAAAATGTCTCTCAATCACATTGTGATTGACACTTGAAAATTTTAAATTATGGACGACCATAAACAATTTCATTGAGGTCAAATATCACGCGTTTGAAAACATGAAGAATAATCATTCAATATCTTTATATTGCATATTCAAAATTAAAGAAAAAAAGTCTCACACAGTCCTGCCTCGGCCGTCTATCAACGTATGACGTACTGTGAAACCACATTAATAATAGTCTCTTCAAATGTTTAACGTGTTAAATTGAGCTTTATTTATTAGAACATAGAGCTTTGTTAGATGTTTTGCCGTGCGATAATTATTGAAGGTAGTTATAAGTCGGGATGTCAAAGCGTCGCGAGCGAGCGCCGACGCAGGACAGTCTCGTGCTGAGAGCAATCTTAGTCGACCTCGCTTTAGGGATGGACTGTGAAGCAGAATGCCGATAAATCTCTAGAGTCGTAATGCGTCACGTCGTCACGTGACTAGGAGTCTTGAGTTTATGAAAACTCGATTATTTTGAAATGTTCGACAAATTCTTTATTTTCAATCTTGTGGCAAGGATCTTAATGGCCATTCACCAAAGTTTACAGTAGGGATAAATTAGAAAGGTCAACGTGTACAAATCGAGATTAAAAAGACATTATAAAAAAATTGTAATTATTGTTTTGTTATACAAAGACGTCTAAGATTTTTTTGCTTTCACTGTTTTCAAATTGAAGACTAAGTATAAATTTAGGAATTTTACATAAATTAGTAAAAAAGGTCAATATAATAATGTAATAATAAAAAAAAAAAAAAAAAATAAGAATAGGAAATTTGTAAAAATATCGATATCGATATTTAAGTTTTGTAAATGGCATGACAACATCATTAGTGTCTCGACGGGGCGCTGGGTCATACGAGTCGAGACAATCTGTCAAACGAAAAGAATCACACACGGTCCGAGTCTCATACCGCCGCCCTATTAATCATATTTCGGCCTTTTTTTACTATTTCCGAACGTATGTTCTCTCAGATAATGGCTACTATTCTGACGCGGTTTTCACAAAACTCACTGTGCCGTTTCCAAAACTGAATATAAATCTTATTTACCTTGAGTTAGAGGTCAAATTTAATATTCTTCTGTGTTCAAATGCTATCCCAAATCGAGCGGTAAGGTCTTTTAAACAATACTTGTCGTTTGATTTGAGTTGTCATGTTTCAGTGATATCGATCTTGACGAAAATTTTTGTTTGACGGGGTCAAAATGTGTACATGCTCTTCAATTACTATGGACACAGTCTCTGCAATTGCTGGACATTTGAATATGTCTATACAATACGAAATAGATCATGTTGCCCATTGATTGCTATACTGTATATGGGCATGCCAATTGTTATTTTTATGTTACAATTTGTTTCAATTGTAACCATTACCAATCAAAGGCTGTAGCAACGAATAATGTTTTATGTCATTGCGTAGTAATATGTTATTATTATTATTTTATATTATAATTTTATTACATTTAAAACATTTGGAACTAAATCTTTAAAAAAATACTAACGTGTCCTCATATATTTAATTTAAGTTTCAATTAGTTTTTCACGCTGGTTTCATTTTCATAAAAATGAACTAACAATAAAGGTTAACTAAAACTAAACACTAAGGCATCCCCACTGTTCGAAAATTCAAAAAATATTATACAGTCGCATTGATAAATGTTTTAAGAACTGTCCAAATACTAAATTTTCCTGTAAAATGTGTTTTCCTGACTATCAACGCACAGCCAACCCTATAGATACTTTTTTTTATTAGAGATGGGTTTGCTCTTGGCCAACATCCAGCTGGCATATGATGAGGCCTATGATAAGGATGAGGCCTATAATGGAGCGAGCTCACCCAGAAGATGCCTATTCACTCGAACTTTGAAAAGATTTGGGTTATATGCGCTCGGAAATACAGACGCCGGCAGGGAGTTCCAAACCTTGGCAGTGCGTTGCAGTGCGCATTATAAAGGATGTTTTAAAGCGCTTGGTCCGAAAAAGAGAGATTTCGACAATATGATAATGGTAACCAGCCATACGTCTGTATGTCCGTTGGAAGAAAAGGCAAGACGGTTTGAGCGCATTCAGCTCTTGATCACACTCAACTGTGACAACTCAAAATCTATCTGTCTGCAGAGTTTCATCAAAATCGATTGGAAAGTTTATGTAGAGTAGATAATAAACATCCAAACCTCTAACAAAAATGTTACTGTAATTAAAATATACTTATATGAAATATGTGCTAACGCTTTTTTTTATACACTACACAAAAAATAAATAAAATATTCAATTCGATCGTAATTAATTTATAAGATATGTAATGTATGATCAAATAATTTGTTTTCGTGACATCTCTTAAGATACTAAATGTTTAATTAAGCATTTTCTTTCTTTGAAAAGTAATGACGCTCTTATTTATTGGTTGACACGGTTTATTATCGTTTGAAATTTTAGTTCCTAAATAAAAGTGTTAGCAGGTTGCGGTCTTGACACACTTTTTTTTTTCAATTGGTATTCTTTTACTAGCCTGGAGGCATCGTTCTAGGTGATTTTGACATTTGCTATAAAACACATCTTACTTTCTCACACTATATTTTTATTATGATCATAGCCTTTAAGGTTTATTAGGCATATCAATTCATTGGCCTGAATGAGCAATTACTTAAAACTGTAAAAAAACAATTAGGTACACTAAGTTTCGTTAAAGCCTTTATTTTTATGGAAAACTAGTTGGTGCTCGCGACTTCGTCCGCTTTGAAAAAATATATCAACCGAGTAAATATCTAACACTAGCTGGTGCTCGCGACTTCGTCCGCGTGGAATAGTTATTTTGGGAATCATTTGGGTATCTCGAACGGTTTTCGCAGCGCACGCAACGGAAGCTCTCAAAGATGAATAATATTCCCCGTTTTTTTCCACATTTTCGACTGTTTCTTCGCTCCTATTAGTCGCAACGTGATGTTATATAGCCTAAAGCCTTTCTCGATAAATGATCTATCCAACACAAAAAGAAATTTTCAATTCGAACCAGTAGTTCCTGAGATTAGCGCGTTCAAACAAACAAACTCTTCAGCTTTATAATATTAGTAAGTATAGATTTATCGATGCGATGACTATTTTTATATTTTTAAACTAACTATTATTTTTCACATGTTTAAAATCATTCAACGAACTATATGGATCGACCCAGTGATATGTTAACTCTGGAGCGACCTATGTTTGGGGTTTCTTTCGTGGATTAGATCAGATCAGTTCTGAAATTCGCTGAAGAACCAAGGATGTCGACATAACAATATAATGCGTATATGTAATGTACTAAACGTTCATGTCAAGCTCATGTACCGTCATGAAGTCACGGCCACACATACACGGCCCACTCGTCATCGAAGTTCATCTAAAGTCCCATCCGTCTCGTCACGATAACATCTGTAGCTGTCATGATGCTGATAGTTTTCTTTTAAAATCCCATTCGTCTAATTGTGACATCATTCTTTCAATTCATCAGTCAAATATCTGACCTTCAAGTGTCGTGAGACTTTGTAACGTGGAAGCTCAGAATACTGAATAGCCCAGACGGTGAGCCTACTATAGCGAGTACCTAGTCACTCCGTGAAATTGCACATTTTATTTTACCTCAAGACTTGCGAAGTCCTATTACTTATATGTCACGTTTAAATAATTTATTTTCATGTAAGAATTCTAACAATTCGCAGTACAAAACAGTAGGTATCTATCTACCTTAGCAACTTTTTTACTTTAGCTTTTTGCATTTTAATTTAATTTATTGAACTGAATCAAATTCAAATGCATAAAAAAACTGATAACATTACATTTTCCTTGAACGATTATATTTAATTTTCCTAGTATTTGAGCTGTCGTCACAATCTTTGACACTGTGGTGAGCTGGGTTCTGAATAAGTAAATAATATATTTTCCTTCTTAGAGTTGGTTTTAAATTTTTTAACATAAACATAGAAAGACGATATTAATATATACGTGTCATCTATATTAAGCAAAAAAAAGTAAAAAAAGTAGCTAAAATAAAGTAGCTGTCCGCCTAAATCTATTTCCGCTGACTTCTTCTAAACCAGCCATTGGATTTTGATGGTATCACTTATGGAAAGATCTATAAACGAGAAAGATTAATTTTGTGTGTATAATTTGCATCCGTACAAAGGTGGCGGTGGGTTGCTAGTAAATTTATAAATAATTAATTAAGTTTCGACCTACAGCTAATAAAATATTAACACTAATTTTTAATCTTACGACAAATGTTTTCTGGGTAGAAAATTCTGGGTTCTGGGATGTTGAGGGTTCAAGTGCTTCAACTAAACACATACTATAAGTGTGCTATAAGTAGACCATAAGTAATATACCTGCCGTCGTCTGTATTTCCGAGCTCATATAACCCAAATCTTTTCAAAGTTCGAGTGAATAGGCATCTTTTGGGTGAGCTCGCTCCATAATAGGCCTCATCCTTGCTACTCAGCTAGCTGTTGGCCAAGAGTCAAGAGCAAACCAATCTCTAATAAAAAAAACTACCTATTAACAAAACGACAAAAAATGTAACAAGACATTATGCAAATACCATGACAAATAACCGAGTTACCTTATTTGCATATCAAAATATTCTCAACTTTAAAACAATGCTACATTAAAACCGGCATAACCCTTTCTTATCTGTACTTAGCCAACATCAACAAAATCTGAAATGTCGCAACAAGGCCGTGTGAATCTGTCTCGTTGCCTCACAGAAAAAAAAATAACCGATAATTCACTTTGCTCCTATTAAGAAGCGAATAAGCCATTTGTAAAATTGTCTAGCTTTGGGCAATCGCTGGACAGTTACGAAACGTTATTGCGTCAATCTTGGTCACATCATTTTTACTATATGTACAGCAATCACGCGACCTTTCTAATGCTTCATACACTTGTGTTTCTATAACGTCTTTTTAAAAATATCCATGTAAACTAATCTTTTAGACAACAGCAATAGAGTCTAAGTTCCCCTGCCAGCACAGTTTCGTGGCAGCATTTACACTTCTGGCGAACCTGACATGTAGTTCACGAATTGGATCACATACCAAATTTAAATAGCATGCCATCGTAAATCGGATAGAATTCGTAGATTGAGATTGGATCAAACATGTCTGTGATGATGACCGCCAAATGATATTGTAATTGATGATGATACCTTTTTTTTCTATTGTAACATTGACCTCATCTTGTTCATATACTTAGTGGGACATTTTTTATCATTTTTGTTTCAACGAATCGTTGGTACAGGTAGGTACGTTACATTTACATAGGCAAGGGCTTATATTTTATGTTTAGCACATAATTAGTTATTAAAAACTATATTTTCAGTAACAAAATAATCGCAGAGTAATATAACTTAAAAAATTATAATAAATGATAAACTATACTACAATATAAATGAAGAAAATGAAAATGAATAATGGTTCACAATTTTCCTTCTAATTCATTTGGTCTGCAAAAAAATAAAATAATTATTATTTTAAAAAATAGTACCAAATTTGATCGATTTTATAAAATTTGATATACCTACCTAAGTTAATAAAATGAAAAGAACCGTACACATTGTATATAGATAGGTGCATATCATATTGACCACAATATCTTATTAAAAAATAAGCAATACAAGACGGAAGAGCTAGTTTTCAATGTGAGAGGCCTAAGACATTGTCTCAGAGCCAATCTTGCGGCGGCGGCCTGACAAAAGACTCCAGTGTTTATTTGCAGCCCATACCTTAGTTGCGGTTTATGGAAATTGCTTCGGCATGTAAGTAATTTTCTAACGTGGGGAGACGAGCGTTTTCTAAAGGATTTCAATGTAGACACAAAATATTTAGAATAGAATCTTGCTTTCTGTAGCAATTGTGACAGATTTAGATATGGTACGTGAATTTCGCAAAATATCGATGGTCTCCTTGATATTCTATTGTCTAGCGAGGAATAGCACTCCATTTTGAACCCCAAAATAAAAAAAAAACATAAATCCATAAAGTGTTAATATTGAAAATAGTAGAAGAGGATTTAGTATTATAATACTTATTTTAATAACAAATCAAAACTAGATAGCATGAAACAACGTCTATGCAAAATGCATGAAATTTTGCATAGACGTTGTCTGGGACACCAGAAAGGACATAGGGTGCCTTTCATCCAGAACGAGGACGAAGTCGCGGGCACCAGCTAGTAATCTATAAAATATAAAAACCTTTACTAAAATCGTCATTACTTACATGAATTAAAAAATAAATAATTAAAAACAAAAAATTTTTCATAACTCTGCAATATTATTGAAGGGGTTTTTCCATACCTCTCGTTATTCCGCGAGAGCTTTACAGGAAGATGGGAGTTAGATTAGCACGATTAGAGGTTTTGTAATTCTATTACTGGACCTCTTTGATATCGGAGTCATGCGTTATTGTGGTGATTACGGACATGCAACTTGATGTTCATATTCTACATTCATGATGTTCTTAACCTTCGCAATATTAAATAATTTCATTACCAGTCTATTGACATACCTATAGAAGTCAATATAAACAATGCTCATAGCAGCTCATGCTGTAGCAACCTTATAAGTAAAGGACATCAATCAGCTGTTTTGTATGAATATCAGGCCATCAGTTTATTTTTGTTTCAACAGTTGAAACTTGTAAAGCAGACAAGAAATGTGCTTTATCAGTTTCGATTACAAATTCCATTCATTTCAAAATTAGGTAAGGCTTAGATTTGAAATAGGTATTGATTACTGATTGACACAATTTGTCATCGCTAATAAAGATAGCAATAGAAATTGTCACTTTGAATTTTCAAAGGAAAATAGACCTTATCATTCTAAAACATACAAAGAATGTTCAATCTTAGGGTGATAAAGCACTTTATTTGTCGAGTTTACCTACCATTAAGAAAGAAAAATATATAGTTTTTACTTTTACTACGAAAATATCGTGTAATTTGGCAATAACGTTACTTACATAGATATTTAAATTTTAAATTTATTAAAATATCGTTCATTTCCCAAATACAAGTAAATCATTTTCATATTTATTTACGAGATCTGCAAAGTTTATAATATGAATTTCTAATAAATCTGAAATATGTATTCACATGCATTTACTAAAATTAAGAAAAACTTTTATTACAAAATTCTCCAAAGATTAACAAACAACTTTGAGTGGCAAGAAAGACAACCTTCTACTAACCCACGAGGGTAGTTGACATGCTGTGACCCGACTTCCAATAAATTATGAAGTACACTTCGTGGGACAACAGCATGTGCAGCCAACTCCACTTGAAACAGTGATTACAGCAATGATATTCCCGATAATATTGAACAATATTTTTAGTGACAACTACGCCGACAAACACACTTCACTATAATCAAAGTGATAAGGTTTATTGGATGTGTTTTATGTCGACTTCAAAAGGTAGGTTGTTACCTTCACTGTCAATCAAAATAACATTTGAATAACAAGTAAGTAGGTACTCTACATAATATAGAATTCATACCAGCTTTTCTTCAGTTACAGTATTGAAACAAACATTTAGACTCGTGGGCAGTTTATTTATATTTATTTTATTTTTCCCTATCGTTAATTTATTTATCTATACTAATACTAGTGACCAGCTCCCGACTTCGCACGGATTCAAAATAAAAATCTCATATTTTAAGTTGGACCAAATTACACATAGTTACGAAATTTTATCAAAATTGGCTTAGTAATTTAGGAGTTCATCTCGGAAACACAACGTGATACATAATTTTATATAGGTATATAAAGATAACAAAGTTTGTTTGTTTATTTGTATGTAGGAGGTAATCTTCAAAACTACTCATTCTAACTATTGGTGAAAAATTCTTTCACCAATAGTTAGTGGGCACCGGCTATCTAAAAACAGAGACCCAAAGCTTGGCAAAGGTTAATAACAGTTAAAGACAAGTCAGAAAGTTATAATTCTAACCTAATATAAAAATTATGTAAATGCGAAAGTTACTATGTTTCTTACTCGATCACGCCAAAACGGCTGGCTGGATTTCGATGGGATTTGGCAATTTGGAATAGTTTATTACCTGGATTAATACAAAGGATACTTTTTATCCTGGAAAAATATTAAGTTCCTGCCTGTAGGATTTAAAAAAAAATAACTAAAGTGCTTACGAAGTAACGGTAACAGCTAGTTTATTATATATGAGAAAACAAGCCAACGCCTGTAGCCTATGCTCAATATTTACAAGCATAGGCATATATTAGCATAATCTGACAACCTTAATTTATGAACTGTAAGTGAGGTGTTTGTTAATAAAATAATGTATTTTAGTTCTGAATCTAATCTGTCATACTGTGCAGCAGAACTAGTTGGAATTTTTTTGTCCAAAAAGTTCTATCGTAGTCTAGCGGTTAACTCCTAGCTTGGCCCTTAATTAGTAACTCAATCAAGCTTATTTTAAGTAAGTGAATCTAATATTGTACCTACTTATCAAATTTAGCTTACAGCATTTAGAACCTCTTACTAAATTGAAAGAATCTCTGATTTTACTCGCCCCTTATAGGGTATTTCTCAAGAACGTTTGATTGATTAGCTGTTCGCAGTAGTTGACGACAGTTAATAATCACACCCCTTGTTGTCATTACGACAAGTGTTGGTCCAAGTAAAGAAATAAGTACTACTTAATATTAATTAATTAAAAAAAAAGTTTAATACCTAAACACTTTTAAAACAATTTTAATGCAATAATAATAATAATAATTTATTGCATTAATTATCCAAGCCAGGCTTCTTATCACGAATTTTGGCATCCAGCTGGTCAAGAGAGTTAGATTAATATTTGCGTGTATTGTTTCGCATACCTAAACACGCTGGTCATGACCTTTCTGGCAGATGGGATCGACACTGGTTGAACAGCTGTTTCGTTGCTGGTGTGTAGTGGTGGACCCATGTCTTATGCATGACAGAACAAAATCGGTCAGATCTTTATTGAATCGAACCAAACTTTGCAACAAAAATGCTTTTATTATTCTGGTGTATACTGAAAAACGGAAACAATTTACTTTTTTAAAATTATTATTTTTAAATTATAAATTAAAATCAATGTAGGTACGTGTACAATATAATTTTGTTTTAAAATCACTTCAGTAAATGGTTTGCGCCAAGGCCAAACCGTTCCATTCCTGAAGTATTTTCTTTGACAAGTGAAAATTAATAAATTTCCCTTTTGTAACATTACTTGATAGTGTCAGTACCTAATAGTAAACTGATATGGTGGCATTTGGTATTAAATGTAGCAATTGCCATGCCAAGAGTTGAAAGAGTTGTAAGAATAGTATAAAAGACGTTCTGAAAAGACAGAATACTTTTCAACAATATATCATAACAGTTTTAAATTCAATTTTATTGACATACAAGTTGTACCTATAGGCTGATGCATGAAAATAAAGTTCTAACAATATACATACACACACAAAACTACGAGTCATAATATCACAAAGTTATCTTTGTACGATTAAATAAGTATTTTACTTCGTAACTTACCGTATGTCTATGATTATAGCATAAAGTCACAGACATACTTATTGTGATTATAGGTGTAGCCCAAATCAAATCAACTCATAGAACGTCTCGTCCTGTCACAAAGCTCTATATAACACACAACTGTAATTAGTTGAAAATAAGGGCTGCTGCGTGCCGTCACATGCCACTCATTGTGGACATTGATTGCGGTCCAGTGTGTGAGAAGTGAGGGCGTAATGGCGAAATTGTGTATCTTGGACTTTTCTTAAGCATTATCTTATTCTTTTCTTATCTTATCTTATTCTTATTCGGGTTTCTTAAGCAGTTTAAATTTCGGTTTTCGAAAGAATATAAGTTACTACCAGTTGAACCTGGACGTTGGCTCGACTTTTTTTTGAATTTCCATGGTAACTTAAAAATAAAAATTATATTAAAACACTTCTGTCAAAATGAAAATTTAAAGTCAATTCGTCGGCTAGTTGTCAAAATGTGTGGACATTAATAAACAGACGCTAAAATTGTATGTATATACTTAAGGTGTATTGTATAATATATGTGGGTTTATTTATTTTGAAAATGATTGCTCCTACGATATTTCACTTTTAATTTTCTTTTAAATATTACTAAGGTTGGCAGGCACAGCGACTGTCCACCTTGATGGTAGTTGGTTACCGTTGCCAACGGATACAAGCAACATCAAGTGATATCTGCAAACCAATTCGTTCGTTTATGACTCATTAGAATAACCACATACTTACATGTGAGTATGTGGTAGCCCACATTACCACATATTTCTAAAATATTAATTAAAAACATAAATTATTCATTTACAAACTTACACAGTTTTGCCGTATTAACGTAAGAAACTCAACATTGCCCTTTGGAATATCGGGTACCAAGAAAATTATATTTCTAACATTATAACTAGCTAAAGCCATTAGACTATTAGACTTTGTTATTTCAAATTTAGAATTAGGTATATTTCGTTCTGTAATCAAATACAATCTTAGGAGTTTTTATAGGTATTCATCTTCATTGATATTTAAGTGACTGAAAATACCATGACTTACTGCTTCCTATTTTTATTAACCTGTCACTAGAAATATTTGATTTTTTTTATATAAGTATCTATCTTATTTTTTTGGATTTTATTATTTAGCACTTTTTCTTTTAGTGGTATAAAAAAAATTGTGCTAGCATTTAGCAACTTATTATGTGTCTTTTAACTGACAATTATTTGTATGATTCTTAAAATTTCTTTAATCTTACTATAGGGAACTTGACCTGACTGCTTTGGACTTGACGGACCTGTTTTGGAAAACTAAGAAAAAATTGTTGTGCTACTTTTGATTTTAATTTCAATTTTGCCTTTTTTTATTTTAAAAAAGGCCATTACAAATTGCTGTTTTTACTAATGACACTGGCAAAATCATCGGAGAAGATCTGATGGAGCCAAGACATTAAAAGAGGAGAAGAAGAAGAAGAAGAATCCTACAATAGTCGACTTGTAGCACTTGTGTTGTTGTTTCTATTAATAGGCTACGGTAGCCACCCACCATCAAGGTGATTAGACCGTCAGCCTGTCTAACAACTTTCAAATAAAAAAATAATAATAAAATAATATATAAAAGTGTATATTTCATCATTAATGTCCCTAAAGGCATTATCTTAAACGGCGTTATCGGGCAATGATTGACGTGCCCATTATCAGTGTTACATGCGGAAGCTCTCTGTATCCTTACCCGCATAATCCTGGCTTACAACCACCTTCTATTAACTGGGGTCAAGGGTGTTCAATCTACCCTCAATTTAGATATCACTTCAATTAAAGGCAATATTGATATTGAAAAGATGTTTGGAATGATTACTTTTCAATGATTTTCTTTTATTATATCTAAATGCAGGTACAATTCAGTTTTTTTTAAATAAAAAATACACATAAAACTTTAAGCTTAATAATATTAAAACAGATTTGTCCCTCTAAAAAGAAGAATTCAGTAATGTGGGAAGTTCGCAAAAAAATAATATAAATATATTTTTTTAACATAAACGCATTTTAACTACATATTGTTTTTAAGCAATATTCGTCAAATAAATGAGAAATATGTCAATATTTATTTATTTTTAAGTTACTCTAATCATACCTATAGAATAGACTAATTCGCAATGAAACACTTTCTCCTTGATTATGTCATTTAGCCAAGTTGTAAAAAACACTGCCTTATAGAAAGTTTTTATAGAAACAAAGATAAACAATATACATATATTTTTTCATAAATGTTTAATGTCCCAAACATTTTAGAATGTTATCTCTCAATGGGCAATTCATTTATTTTCGGAGACACAGGAGTCATACCACCTGCACTTGAGATTGTGGCAGAAGCTTTTAGAGGAGCATCAATAGATCCAGATTACGCCACTTCAGATGGCGAACATGTTCAAATTAAAAATAAATCTAATTGCGACGACGTTGAGTCCAAATTCGTATGTACCATAAAGAACGCTGACAAATCTTCTGCTATTGATAAAAACAAAAATAGACTACGCGAAAGTGAATCTAATGACTTCTAAGATTTAGCTTCTATTTGTATAACAACCGAGTTCATTGGTAAAATTAAGAAAGTGTTATAGAAAATTGAACTCAAATGTAATGTTTTTAAAGTTTAATTCGGTTCGACTGTGGGTGAAATTCTCCTGGCGCCTCGCTTTGTCATACCGATACAATCTATATCCGGTGCAGTTTCTGGATGGAAATATTCATACTTATCTTAAGTGGTTGTATCTGCTTATTAATTAGCTTTGGAAGAACACATCGAGCTGTCAAATCAAACACTTTGTCGGCATTAGAGGCTGCTGTATCGACTGACGATGATTCCTTGAAGATTGACTAAGACGTCACTTACGTTTGTAATAATAGAATTTTTAATTGTTTCCCACCGTTTAGTCATCGGCGTTTTTGTTGGGTACGCGGAATTGTTTTTAGAGATGACATTTGAATTTTTTTCGAGTACACGAAGACGTATATGATAATAAAATATGATAAGACTGATTCATGCCGACATCATATCATGATCATTTGAGGGGTTTTTAAAACAATCAAAACTAACATGTTTTCATAAAATATGCGTGTTTTTTGGGACACCCTAATTTTGAGAGTTATTTCCGGAACTCGCTATAATTATACTATAATATGTTTTAAAAATGATTTATTTGAAAGCTACATATTGTTCTAGCTTGACATGGGCTAGGTATATATTTCTTATATATTATATTACTATAGCTATTCCAAATTGTATCAGAATCAGAGCCAACCGTAGAGCCTAGCTCTCTCTAGTATGTTTATAATAATAATTACACGATATCACCAAATCTACTTACAGTCAGGTGACCGTTAAGACAATCATCAAGTGTTCCGACTTCCTGCATTACCCGACAAGATAATACATAGAAATTGTATATTGGACTCACCTCATAAATATGTATATGTCTCGGTCCGTGGTCACACAAAATGCTTACGCAATCTCCCGTGCGGATAGCTGGACGGTGGACAGAGACTTATATTCTTACATTATTTAGTAAAAAAAATTTGTTTTGTATTATAATTAATAAGTGACATATTAGAGAAATGACCGATGGTACGCCAATAATTGAAAAAAATAGATATTTCTGTAAAAATTTTACGTTTTACTAGCTTTTGTTCGCGACTACCTCCAAGCAGCGACCTTCAGAGATATACTATTTTCGTTGCCTCCAAGTAGTGTTTATTTATATGAAATATAATCTATGTGTTATTATGGTATATAAACAATATCGCTGTAAAATTTCAACAAAATCTATTTAGTTGCTTTTCTTGAAAGAGTATTAAACATTCACTTCACATTAGTTGGATTCAATTTATTATTGGTTCGTATAGTGCAAATATTTATTGAGATTATTATTGTTGATAAGGCATTAACACGTCATGAATTTTTTTTTTAAATGTAAAAAAAAATGGCATGTGAATAAATTTAACATCGCCATTTGTATTATTTGTATTGTATTATAGATACTAGAGATGAGTAAGAAATTTTATATAAGTACATTTGGCATGAGTTTTCACGTGATGTTCTTTGTTCTCAGAAAATAAGACTTTTTTTAAGAAATTTACATGAAGATACTTAGCATTTTTTGTGTTAATTTTTAAATATATAACTCTATATATCATCAATTCTTCCCATTGAAATTGTCAGCTTTCTTATTCTTTATTGACTTATTGGTAGGTACTGATATATTTTGTACTTAGCTACTGATCTTCTGTTCCTTCCATAGCGACGTACGGTCGGCAGTCCATGACGTGTAATAGAAAAAGTGATACGCGGTTTACCGCACAGTAATACATTCTTATGTTGTATTTGTACCGAGAATAAAGAAATGTAAGCTTTGTGCGGTCCATTCCGCGACCGCGCTTTATTACTGTTTTCTCAAACATTTTTTTTATTTTTCCGCGAGTCGATGAGACGTCCGAGGCTTACCTACTACTTAGGCTGTCTGTCTGTCTATCACACATTATATAAAACACGTCTCCCAGTAGTAAAGTAATGGTTGCAGAGTTTAACTGCATGATTTTGTTATCGATTAGCATTACTAAATAACTTATTTAAATAAACCTGAATTTGAAATAACTTCATAATTTACTGTATAAGTTGTAAGGTAATTTGGATAAAATTTGTGTAACAGCTGGAAATCGCTCGCAACTTCATTCGCGCAGTTTTTAATGCTTAATACATTTAATATATTCTATAGGTACTATAAATGTCTGAAAAGTTTTCTAGTTCTAATATTACCTACTTAATATGGATTAACCGGATATGAAAAATTTTCCAAATACCGAGCAATGCTCGCTGGACCTAAATTTGCAAGACTGTTACCTATGAGACAACATATAGATAGGTATTATAAATGTTATCATAGGTAGTTAGAAGTATAATATTAGGCGTATGAAACAAGGCCATGCAAGAACAGTTTCACAATAAGGAAGGATGGGCGATATATCGTAACGCACGGAAGGAAACCGAGGAAGTTAGCTAACCGGTCGCTCACGCCACCCGCCGGCAGTTTTAGGGTTATAGGTATTTAATATGTACCTATACTACCCACCTACTTAGGTACAACTTCATAAATAACATCTAATATATAAAATTCTCGTGTCACAGTGTTTGTAACGAAACTCTTTTTTGTGTATAAACACCGAATAATCGGTAGGTCTGAGAATGGGTAAACTATTTTTATACCCCAAAAACCTTTTTTAAGCAAAACAACGCTACGGGGTCAGCTAGTTTCACATATATATGTAAAGGTTCTTCGACATATTTATGACATATAATTATTTTCGATATATTTATATTTATTAATCAATTCAAACAAACTTTAAAAAATGTGATAGTCAGTACTGGCAGGGCACAATACGTTCTCCACTCAGGCGCCGAAGAGTCGGCCGACGTGCCCGGGCGTACGCCGCGGCGCACGTTGCGTGATAAATTTCAGGGCGTCTGGCGGGGACATCAGGTGTCCTGAAACACCTAAAAATGATGCGTGGCGGCTCACAGGATTCCTGAGTCGCCACATTGAAACGTGAGGCGGATACTCGCCACGAGATGAGTCCCAAGCGGACGTAGCGGTGAGTGGGGATCCGAGGAAATGGCCTCGCTGTGATCTTGGACCCACACATCTCCGCTGATGGTGGAACCGGGGGGGTTTTAGTGGGTATTCCCGGTGATAAGTCACTTCACCGGGCGAGTCCCACACTCCCCCTCGTCGACTGTCCCCGTCGACGAGGGATAGTGCGTAAATGTCATTTCCCCTCCTAAAAAAAAAAAAAAAAAAAAAAAAAAAAAAAAAAAAAGGCACAATACGTTCTGCAGTCATAGAATCCATAGATAAATTGGTATAGAATCCTAACTAATATGAGAATCCTATAACTATAATAAATGGGTAAGTGAGCCTGTTTTTCTTTTATTTGTTACGATTTCACGCCTTAACTGCTCAACCGATTATAATAAAATTTTGCATAGATACAGTCATGCCAGATGATTGCCCAAATGATTGCGATATGCAGTGTGCCCTGCCATTACTTGTCAGGAAATGGGCTCTGGCATCCCTTTACTCGCTCACTGAAACACAAAAGCACACTGGGTGGGAACTACTTTCTACTTTCTAGATCTAGGCCGCAGTGTCAATTTTGAAAAGTTAATTTGCAAAGTTGGCCCTGCCGAGAATCGAACCCGGAATCCCTGAAACGAAGCGTTAAAGTAAACACCATGACCACTAGACTAAGGAGCTCATCAAACTGAGAAACTCTCAATGATTTTTGAACCATTCTTGATAGACAAGAACAATTTAAAAAAAAAATCATCCTAAATCATTAATAGATACAAAACTGGGCTAAACGAACACAACCAGTTATGATTACTGTTATTTAATAAACATTTTTATTGAGCCGCGAATAAAAAATGCCACTAGGTAAGCTGTAAAAGTATAATAACATAGACGAATGATTGATTACACGAATCTGGTAAATATTAAGACTGTGATATATTGATCGGTTAACAGTAAAAAACAGCATCGATTATGCACGTATTATAACGTTTCTGAATTTAAATGGCTTTTAAATTAATTGAACACTATTTTAAGAATAATTTATGATTGCGTAGTTACTAGAGTTCCTATGTAATGAAATGAAAATGAAAGCATTTTATTTAAACTATTAAAACACAAGACAGGCATGTAAGTAGGCAAATAACGTTGCTGGAGTGGCGAAGCATTTTAGTAAGAGTGGGAAGCACATGTGCTTTTGTATTTTTAAGCATAAGTAATGTCAGAATTTATTCCCAAATTTTTTTAACTTGTTCTATATTATGTCTACTACTTACGTCTAGTTTTATAAGTTAGTCGATAAGTTTTATCAAAATCGGTTCAGTAGTTCATTGGCGTCAAATAAAGTGACACGACTTTTTTATATAATATATGTAATAGAGTAATAATGCCTATTTTTGATGACTTACTTATAAATTACTGATGATAAATTACTTATAGTAATACTTCACAAGCACTTTGATAACTTTGATTGAAACTTGAACTTTGAACACAAACTATGCAGTTTATATGGACTAAATCTTTTTTCCTTTTTTCTCAACTTTATTAGCACATACATACAATATTCAGCCTTAATAATAACCAACATCTCTTTTTCACATTACTTAAGTACCTTTTTATGGTTTAATAAAATATGATACACAGAATGCTCTTTGTCGTAAAACGACAATCGCTGACTATAATATTATGTGAAAATTTTATGTAGCATTATTTTAGCATATATACAAATAGTAGAACTAAGACTTAGGGCCTCTTTCACCAACTACAATTAATAAAGTATTGATTAGTTACTTTTCAAGTAACGCTAAATCCTAAATGTTACAAGTATCGAGTTTATTGATTTGGTTATTGATTGAGTTTATTCAACTTCATTGAAATTCCTCATTGAGTAATGCTACTCCAAGATGGTGATCGTACGCTTTTTTACCGCGGAGTTTAAATGGCGGTTAGCCTACTTGACTCTTTATTCAGAGATGGTGATAGAGGCCCTTACAGTAGGGGAACTATTGCCAATTTTTTTACAAAACGGCTCTACTGGGTCCAGCCATTCAAGATTAATCCAAACATTGAGTAAGTATCTACATACATCATTTTAGATAGGAAAAGTGACGATCGGACTACTTAATTAAAGCGTGCTAACGTCACCCTTCAAATACAAAACCTTTAAAGTCCTATTACAAGATACAAGTCCTATTACAAGATAAAAAAAAAATAAAAAAACGAATTATAATAATTAAAAATTATTTCCCAGAATGAAAGGCTTAGAATGCAATTTTATTGAGTATTTTTGAATTATGTAGAATGAATATTTGAATTATATAGAATAAATTTTGAATTATATGAGTAACTAGCTGACCCGGCAAACGTTGTTTTGCGAAAAAATAAATAAATGAATTTTGGGGTGGACCACCCTTAACATTTAGGGGTTATAAAAAAACACCGCGACACGAGAATTTTATATATTTAGATATATTGAATTAATACATGTAATTTTGAATCTCAATGTACTTAAGTATTTACTATGAGGCGAAATCCGTACGCTTTATAAGGTCCGTCTTTTAATTATAACCTCCAATGTGTTCTTATCCTAGTAAAAGCGTGTCGTAAATCTATGGCGGTCGTCCCCATACATTGTTAGTCCTTTGCTCGAGCCGCTTTATTATTGGTCCAATAATGAACTTGCGAAGTAATTATCGGACCGCTATTAACTATTTTTATTATTAGGTGATTGCTTATTGTAAAATTCTTGAACAACAAGATAATAAGTGTTTTATACAATTTTGATATTTCTAAACGATATTCTCAAAGTTTCGTTCGCGTAAGTATTTAATGCTTATCTTTTTTTGAATTTATTTTAGACAATTTATTATTTAAGACTGTTTATTACTAAACAAAAATACAAAATACATCTCTTTTTAATATTAGTATATATAGACTACATACAAGTGAATGGACACAAAATAATTCAATAATTTAGCAATTCTTAAAAGTCTGTTATCACAAAAAAATTTAACCGGGCGTTTAAATTGTCCACAACAGGAAAGATGCTCCGTCCAGTGGTCACATTAGCATTAAAACGGTCACACAATTACACCGTGATTAGTGTGTCGCCGACGAAGTGAATTCATTAGTTCAGCTCACCTGATTTTATTTAATTAATGTATATGTGGTGGCCGGCAACACGATATTAAATTGTGTTTAAACCATAGTTAAAGCTTTTCTTAACGCTAAGAAAGCAAAAATTCACTGTACAATATCAAATCAATATACATTTTATTTACTTATATGTTATAATATTATTACACCATTATTACCAGAAAATCTTGTAATCTGGTAATAATGATATTAATATCTATATACCTACATTATTATATCTGCTTTATAATTAGAAAAAAAAATAAAAATTAAAAATTGTTATTAAATTATCAATTTTAAATATACCTAATTAAAATAAGGCAATAATGCTAAATTCAGTAAAACATATGAGAACAACATTAATCTAAAAAAAATTTCTTTGGAAAAATTAACATACATAACTATTGGTTAATTAACGACTACAGTGCCACCGGCGCTTCAGCGATAAGAAATAAAAACGTAGGCAGTGAAATGTCTCAGCCCTCGGCAACGAACCGTCCCACTGTGTGAACAACGCTTGTCGCCTGGCCGTTGACTTACTTACATATTGTTCTTATGTTAATAATATATATTCTAAATTGTAACCCTTTACTTGAACAGCAAGAAATAATGCGTGCTGTTTTTTGTTTTAATTATTTTATTGATTTTATTTAACCATTTGGTCTGATATTAAAGACATATTGGTAAATTATTAATAAATATTATAGTGAAACGAAGAATATCAAAACAAAAAAAAAGCTGTGATCAATATTTCAATTAATAAATTTATGTTATTCTAGTTCTAAATTTAAAATTCTAAACTATGTTAAGTATGTTAAAAATAGAAACGAATAATTTAATAAATTCAATTTGATTTGAATCAAATTAACTCTATAATACATAACCATCATCATCGTCATCATCATCATCACCTCAGCTACAGTACGTAGATATGCTAATATTGGTCAATTCGTGCCCAAGAAATCTCGCGACCTGATACATTATTAGTTTCATAGGCCATGCTATAAAGATTATATTAATTAAACGTCACAATATATAAATCAATGTCTTCATTAAAAAAGATCAATAAAAATTAGAGTAAGTAGTGTAGGTAATCAATTGAAAGTTTATAGGTACTTTAGTCAATTTAATCAATAAATTAAAAATAAACAGCCCACCACTACGAGTGAGTTCGAGGCGAAATTTTTCTCTACAATAAATCGTGTGTGCCATTACTTATATTTCGCTGTGCCATGATAAATACAGTCCAAGTATTATTTATAGTATGTTTGATCAGATAAGTCCGATGTCCACATCTTGAGCGGACGCTGGGAGGGCCAAATTGGACCCGTAAATCAAAGAGGAAAACTCAAGATAGGAGACTAATAAATGTAGGTTTTTGTGTTAATAGCATTTGTTTGGACGGCAATATCTTATAGCTGTGATTTATTGTGTGCTTTTCTTCGAGCATAGTAACTACTGCCCGTTAGAATTAAAAAAGTACGATGTAGCAGACATTTTTATTTCTATTTTAAAAAGCCATTCTTTTTTACCATCATGTGGACAATCTGAGTCTCTAGGGGTCCCCAGTAACCTAGGGGCACAAGTAACCTTCGCGTGGGTATTGCCTGGGTGTCTCCGGGCAGTCCCTTTCTTTGGCGATAGCCTAGCCAGTAATGGCTAGGCTGCCCTGGGGGTGGATCGGAGTTAGTTGCCTCGGCAGAGCCCGGTTCACCCCGCTCACAGGGCAAGGAGGCACCGGGGAGTTTTAGTGGGTATTCCCAGTGCCGCTAACATCAGGTGCTGGGCGATCCCCACATATCCCAATCGCCTAGCCAGCAGTAGGGAATCTGTAAGCGGATTTCTCCTCGTCAAAAAAAGATACAAGTAACAAGGGAGTTGTTGATAAGAGAAATAAAGAAATCTTTAAATATGATTAAGGAAAGAAGGGATAGGGGAAATGGGCTCCGGTATCTCTTACTCACTCACCTGTTTTCTGTGAGGGTAATTAGTAAGTAGTTACTATTAATTTTAATTTCAAATTAAAATCATTCTGCAGCCATCATGCGGCAGTATAAGCACATGAATATAACATGAAATATCAGCACCTGTATTTCATATTTCGGTGCGTGAGAAAGAGAGACTAGATTCGATAATTTCTCTTAGTTATTTAACCTATGCTGTGTTCCAGCAGTCCCTTGGACCAATATTGCACGACCTAGATTTGTTCGATGATGCTGGGACGATCTACGATAGCTACTGTCAGAATTTGAGTTCAGCAGTGTTTTAAGGGGGTAAAATTCATTTTTTTTTTTTTTACAAAAGACCACATTGGACATCTGGTCGAGATTAGATCGACTCAAAAGGCAGAAAAATTATGGACAGGTCTGACAGGTCGCCCAGAAACCGTATGATTAAATCTTGTTTGGATCGAATTATGCTCGAATGGCAGTTAGAGCAAAATTAGCCTTGGCCGTCATAATAAATATGTCATAATTAATAAATATAAATATTGTCTTAATAAATACCTGAAATTTTCTGTATTTCTTGTAATTTGATACTTAAATAAGTAATTAAATTTATTGCAATAGTCTTAATTTATCGACCACACGTTTGGTCTAGTGGCTAGTAACCCTAGCTGTTAACCAAGCGGTCGCGGGTTCGAATCCCGCTAGGAGCAAATGTTTATGTGTTAAAATTTTACCTTTGAACCTGAGTCATTGATGTTTTGTATTTATAATATGTATTTACAAAAAAAAAAATTGTTTGTAATATATCAACTGTTTGGTATCCATACAAGCATTAAGTTGCTTACTTTAGAACTAGATGGTGCTGTGTAGAATGTGTGTGAATATATATTTATTTATATTTATTTATCTCAATTATTTTGAGACGAATTACACTATCACCACCAAACATTAGGTTATATGTCATCTAGCATTACCGGGTGTCGTGCACTAAGCAATATTGACACGTTCATTAGAGGGCCTTTGTCTTTAGGGAGGAATGAAGGGCACGAACAGTCCTATAACTAAAACGTTTTTATTTTCACTTCCTCCGACTTAATTCCCTATAGTGTTCCTTAATACGCAATAATATACCTAAATGGTGCAAACGATTCTGCCTAACTTTAGTTAAAAATGTTCATTGCCCATATAAAATTCTTCACCTATAGAAAGCTACATTATCAGCGAGTAACATAGGCTATATTTTTAAAGTTACGCGGGCAAAGTCGCGTGTAACAGCTAGTAACTCAAATATTGCATTTAAAAGCGTAAAAACTTCATTTTAAGCATAAATGTAGTACATTTTAAAATAAGTGTATGTGAATGAATATGTTTGGCGCCGTAGGTACAAACAGGTAAATATACGTGAGTAAGTAAGTAGGTAAGTATACGTGAGTACTTAGTTAGCATATAGGTATAGCAAGTAGTTTTTGTGTTGTATATGAACGTATATTTTTGTAATTAGGTATGCAATTGATATTTTATTTTAATTGTCCACAAAGTTTCATATACTTGTGTGAACAACACATTGATAAATGATATTACGTCCCATAAGGCTTATATGAGGACAATACTTTTGTTTTAGGGCCAGTGGCCCCTTGCCGTAAATTTATTTCGGAGACTGCCCTCCCCTGTTGCGAAAGTCTGCAATACAATCTCGTGTTTAATTTTGTCTTTAGAACGAACGAACGTCGTGCTTTTAACGACCAACCAGCGATAAGTATAACTATAACATAAGGTGAACCAACTCATCGCGTGACGCTACGCTCGTTAGCGTGAAATGAGCACCATGATGAATGATGACCCTTCGGTGACCACTTATTACATAACTTGCATTTCTACCTATAATCGTAACATGCGAAATGTCTTTATCTCTGCTTAACTCATACTAATACTAATTATAAGCAGTAATATAAAATAATAATAATAACTTTATTTCAGACATAAAAGTCCATAGTTTAAATATACACACATATTATACAAAAAACAAAAAGTAACATAAAATGACGCATAATTATTCGGCAGACCAAGCTATAAATTTACAATTAAAATTACAAATAATAATAAATAAGTTTACAAGATAACAAGTTATCAACTATAATTAACTAATTATTTGTTGTTTTCACCTTTCTTTTTAAATTCTAAAATCTTCGAAACATTATTCCATCAGGCCATAAGCAGTGACCATTGATAACATTTATTTTTATGTAACGAAGAAACAACTTGCAGTATATTATTATCATCAAACCAAAATTATTTTTTGTAATTTTAAAACAATAATAACATATTTATATTGTTCGATAATAACAGATTCTTTACGAAATGTTTAGATTTTTTTTTTGGAAACTTATTTAGTCTAGTCATTCGATTTAACTAATCCTTAAATTAGCCATAGGTAATCTCGGACAGTTAATAAAAAAAATGTTAAGAAAATATTTCATTTTCAGAAATAGAGAGTCTCTGAAGGTATTATACTTCAAGATATTGAAATGATTTAAGTAAGTTTACTTTATATATAAGCTTACACGGTATTCTGAATTTTAAACTTGTGAGTATTTTTGAAACGCAGGCTGATAGTCCACTGGATGGTAGATGATTTGCTTAGCTCATAAAACTCTAAAAGTGATCAAGTACGCTGCCGAACTGGTTACGTTGAAGAATAAGAACAGGGAAGAAATTTTGATTAAGTTTCATGATATGTACCAAAACGGCTGCTGCACTCCAATACTGATTTATTACCAAGAGAGCTTTGAGATGGAAATACCAACAGCCATTACGTATCTACAGAAGACGTAGCAAAAATCTTTTCAAATTGGTTGTTCTCGACTAAAACAAAAATAATTCAAAAAGTTGTTCATCAAAATATTACACTGATTTGTGTGACTGAAGCAGACTCATTTGGGAGGAGCGGCGAGGAACAATACGAGTAATTTTCGTCCGTATGTACCATGATTGATAGCCAATCCCATTTCTTTGGTTGATGCGTCAAAGACGTTTTGACAGCAATAGATTGGTAGATTTATAAGTTCTGTTCACGAGAATAGAACAGTAGGGGCAGTGACACTCGAACCAAAATTTCACACAGCTTACTTATTACTTATAGTAATATTAATGACATAGTATTTTATTATCAAAAAATACAACAAGCAAACACAAATTAGTATCGATAAATTTTAATATAGTAAACTAAACCAGACAATGTGGATTGTATGAATTGTAACAATTACATAATTGAAATACAAATGTCAAATACAAATTAATTTCAAATTCTCTTAATGATTATAAAGTAAAACAAACATTTTATGCACAAAGATACGCTTATCCAGAATTGCTTCTCCATGTTGCTCTCAAAGGTCGCAAATAACAACTACAGCTCGTAAACTAGTTGCCGCATTAACCATAACGAATAAAGGCACTAAAAGCACGTCTCGGCCATCCCTAAGGGCCGTTTCGGCTGTCAATGTGAAAATTTAAGTCCGCCACACCCATGCACTCCGCGAGGGTCGACCTTTTTGCCCTTTGTCTCAATTATTACTGCCTTAACATTCCCCGATTCCTTTTTCGACTTTGTCACAGTTTATTTTCTTCCACCACAATTCATTCCAAGCGCTGTACTTTCTGCAGTTTCCTCCTTTAGTTCTTATTACTCTGTGTCTTATTGTTAAGTGTGTTGTGTACCTTCGTAAGTTCGTTCAGTTCAGTTTAGAACAAAGGTACGTTAATATATGGTAGATATTTTGATGCATTCCTAAGTGGCTTTGCTCATAAATTTCGGTCATTTATTCTTGAACAGAATTTCTTTAAAAAATAATTTAACGAAGAATTAATTTAACAGTATCTTTTAACTAACTCTAAATCGACTTATAAAAATACAAACAATCAATTTAATTTATTGTGTAATAGATTTCTTCACGGATTACATCGAACTGAACAACAACAGAGCCTAATTTCAAACATGTCTTACAATGTTTGCATACATTCGTCTGTTCTAATCATGTTTAGTGGAATGTTACCGACATCGAGCAATCTATCTTGTTGTAACGACAATGTCTTGATATATATTATCACATTTAGCCCCAGTCGAAATATTTACTAACGTCGACCACAATACCTTGACCTCTCACCCCTCTCTCTTCTTTCACAATCATTGATTTCTTTGAAGCAACTGTTTGATGATTCGAGTGTCCCTTTCGGTTGGTTTTTAGTAGGCATGACCGTAGTGTTAACGTTCATATTTGTCATCTGTCAATTTACCTTCTATTTTTGTTGGGGGATATGAAAGCTTTCGTTTATAACTAAACGTGTTGTCGTTGATGTTTTGTCATCATTATTTTTGGCTCTTTTATAACGATTATTGACAGGGGTGAGGCGAGGTGAAATGTTTTTGTAAAGCTGACAGTTAATCAGAACATTTTATGGATATATTTATCTTTGTTAAATACATTGTGTGTGATACAGATTATATTGAAGCTGTAACATTAAGCGAAACAGATATCAAAAATATGAAATTTCTTTTTTTGTTTACTTATTAAAAAGAAAATGTTAATTTAAGGTAATGAATAATACTTAATGTGCATAATAGAGGCTTTAGGAAGTTAAAGCTTGTTATAAGAAAAAGAAGAGTCCAATCAAAGAAGCATCCTCACACATATAATATAACATACAAAATGTATACAGAATGTAGAAAGATGTATATTCTAACTTTAAGAACTGATCTGGGACATTAAACGCACTGCTTTTCGCTAACACATATGATTTTTGATTTATTGAAAAGTACAGTAATAAATTTGAAATGGTGTTATTTAAGACTATATAATATTTCTATCTAATAATGCAATTTTTTTATTTATGTTTTATTAAAAATAAACTGTGCAGCCGTAATCGTCGAAAATTAACGTGAAACAAAAGAGAAGCAATCAAGAAAATTAAAGCACAATCTGATAGAGGATACCGAAAGCCAAATCCTGTAGTTTACGCCCAATTAATGACTACGTAATGGCAAGTCTCCGGAGAGATTTAGAACATTTAGGATGCTTACAAATTATGTTTAATTGACTTGCACCCGTCAAGTTTTCACAATAAATATACCCAGTGACCGCAAAATAACAGTTCTCACGTGCCGAAGATTAAGTGTTTTTTATATGTGCCCTTCATTTTCAAATCACACCGTTTTGTGGCTTGTGTGTAACTTATTATTAGTACCCCATTTAACTAAGATCTACTGAAAGCTAAGGGCATCCTGTACGAGTGAGTGAAGTCATAAAATAGACATTTGTTAAAATTTCTTTTCTCAGCTTACTAAAATGCGAATAACCGAAGACAGAATGCGACGCAAGATGTTGCTGCACTTAGCTACTGAACTCGCGAAAATAATATTTGCGCCAACAATTCCTTTATGAAAAACCTCTATAGATTTGTAACTTAAGGGGAACCCAATTTTAACCCAACCCAACCCAAGCTATATACATATACAATGTATATAGCTTGTATACATATACAATGTATACATGTACAATGTATATAGCTTCATAAAAAACATTATTGGGTTTTAGTCAGTAGGTAATTATAAGAAAACTGCAAAAATGTCATAAATTAATTTCAGTTTTTTTTGTTTACATACAAACCTTTATATTATATATGTGTTGCTATGACCATAACTAACGAGTAACCAATTAATTACTTAGTATGAAATAGGTAAGCATCTCGTGTTTCAACAACATTTTATAACATTTTTGAATATTATTTTTTTTAAATCCAAAGGGCACCACGCATTTAACCTTGGTCATGGGTTATCACGGGTCTGTAAATGTTAAAGAGATTGTAATATATGTAACAGATATGTAAACTTTTGTACTCGTACATCGTTACAAAAACACACCACCACCGCCAGTTTTTAATAAAGGCAAGAATTTAATTAGAAATCATCTCAAGTTTAGATTAAAAATTAAAATATTAATAGCCAGTTATCCTCGAGCTTTTGATTAAAAGCTCTTCAATATCTGAACAATGTACAGTTCGGTGCTGGATCTATTAAATATCAGGCTGCCCATTACCTGAGTATATAGAACCACCGCTTCACCCTTAATCCCTATAATTAGGGCCATCCCACACCGAGTGATTGATAGTTTGACGGTGAACAATTCGGTAACGTCAAATGGGATTCTAATCACTTTTTGTGAGATGCCGCAGTTAGGAAGAATGTACAATGAAAGCTGAGGCGTTAGGAACGGGATGCACTTCCAGATAAACATACCAGAAGTCTGTCACTTTCAATAGATACCTACGAGTATATACCAAAACTTTCTGAAAATGGATATATGACTTTTGGCCACAATTTTTGGCATAGTAAGACTGAGGCAACTTTTGACAAGAATATTTGAATATTTAAAATTTAGAAAATTTGGTATTAACACAAGAGATAATTTTATGACTTAAATGAGTAGCGAGAGTAACTGAGATAAACGCGTTCAACCAAACAAACAAACAAACTTTTCAGCTTTATAATATTAGTATAAGTAAGTATAGATTACCTTTAAACATACAAAATTCTTGAGTGTATCAATGTCTTAACATTCAGTTACCCTTAATTTCCAACTCGACTCCTGAACTTGCCGGTTCAACCCCAACAATCAGAACACGTTTAGGAACGCCTATTGTATTGTGGTGAAAATTAAAAGCATGTAATTTTAGTAAATGGCTACCAATTTATCTATAAAAAGGTTGCATACCTGAGTGTTGGTTAATGTTTATGGTCACGCTGATGAGATTACTTTCTAGGAACAGCTGTACAAATTCAAAACTTGTTTTTTTTTTTAAACAATTTCAATTTTATTTAATGAAATTTATTCATTTTGAATACAACTTTTTTTCTTAATATTGTCCTTCTCTATTGACATCTTTTTGTTAAATATATTTTTTAAATTAATTTCATTTAGATTTAAGTGTCTTTTGATTTCACTGTATAGGTCTGCATCCCATTTGCATTGCCACGGTAGCCATCATCACAGAAACCATCAGCTTTCCTCTTGAACTTACATTTTAAAAAGTGCAGTCAGAAAAAAAATTGAATATATAATCCGAATGATAGTATATTTTTTAAATTAATATATTTTATTCTATTATTTCATAAAGTATCAAATAATAATATAGTATATAATATTATATTTCTGATATTTATAAAATCACGTTTTTTTACCAAAATCGAAAAAATGTAGAGGCCGTTTTATGTTTAGGCATATTTTTTGTATATTAAAGTCATAATTACGGTCACAAAGCGATTGTTAGCGATGCGGGACAATTAGATTTTGACGGGCCTTTGATAAATGGTTGTCTCGATTTGTGTTACATAATTCAAGTAATACATCGAGTAGAAAATCTTAACATATTTTATTAATATATTTCATTTATAATCAATTAAAATTTTTCATTAAATTATTATTTATGAGTTTGACTAACGTCTTATCAATCTCATTAACTATACTATAAAATGCGTATTCACCTCTAAAGTTTTATTGAGTTAATATTTTTTCTTTTCCTTTGTTATTAATGTGTTCGAAACAAAATTTATTATTAAAGTAGTATTTTTAGTACCAAAAACTACCAAAAAGTTTCTAAATGTTTAAATAAATATACTTAAGTTTATTTTATAAAAACATGATAATATGTAGGTATTAGTATCCAGACAGAAAATTATTACTTATTTTGTGATTAACATCACAAAATAATAAAAATATGTAATAGGACTACTCCATACACTTCATTGTTCTTGTGAATCTCTTGATAATTTACCAACAATGCGACCTAAGTTATTATTAAAAGGATCGTTTCCCCAACCGGGAATTATCAAATTTCTTTAACTGGCCCTAACATTATCACATATATCCAAATGTCCCGCGGAATCGTTTATAACAATAACCAATATAATGTGACCTCTAAACGAATTGATTTCATTCAAGTAGATCGTTTTAGCAAGTTTGGTTGAAAACTTAGGCGATTAAAAGGAAATTGCAAAAGATTACAGCCTTGTCCACAGTAATCCGACTAGCAGTTATTGTAATTATCATTCGAACGTTTAACTAGCAATTTAATTAGAACAATTCACATTTGACGGTTATTTATTTTCTTTGTTTGATAACGATTGCTTGCAATAGGATCTTCAATTTCTTCACTATTAAATAAATAAAAATAAAAAAGCCCTTTAATCCTTGCACTATTTTGTACAATTTAAACTTATTTCTAATAGGTTAGTTTTAGCGGGTTAGTTTAATTAAGTATGATTATTTAATTTATTTTATTTTATTTTCTTCACTATACCTACTGACATATAAAGATTTCAGAATTCAATTTAAAACAGTTCAAAATTAAAATTAAAGTTCATAACTGTAGTATTCAAAATTCATTCATCTGTTAACTATAAGATATAGGGTATCTCGTCTAGGTATTTGTGTTAATAAATAATACTGAATTTTATAGCACATGTCCTAATATTTCTCTAATTTTGACTTTCTTCATTGACCACTGCAATTGATTAGATTGCTTTTTCTCATTTGTTTGGCTTTCCGTTTCGAAAGACAAAGTCATGTCTGATGCATTTTTGACCGATGTTATTGGTACCGATCTTCGACGTTTTAAAGCATTAAGTTAACAGCTTAAAACGTAACACACAATAATAACCAAATAGCTTTACGAAAAAAATACATCTCTAGCCAATACTAATAATATTGGATTTTACCAATAATATACATATAAATATAATAAATCATCATCTTCAATCTAAATAGCATGACATATATTTATTCAGAGCAAATATCGCAATAATATTAGTAATAAATGAAAGCTGTGTTTTCCATACACTTCCATACAAAACAAGAAGTATTTAGGATCCCGGAAGCAAGTTTGTTCAATAGTACAAAAGTAATAAACGAATGTAACAAGTAACAGCATTAAAATCAGCATAATTAGATAGGAAGTGCGCTATGTACTTGACATTTACACTCGTGCGCAACTTCACAAGTTGTAACTTAAATAATTATACTTCTCTCACGCGGTTGTTAGCTAGCTTTTTTCTATTACGCGGAGTTCTATTGTAATTGGTTTATATCCTACTGTAAAATGTTTATTATTTTTCTGTTTTGTAACGTTGAATTTTTTTGTAATTGTTTTTTAGTTATTATTTTACCTACAGTGTATCTTCGTTCATTAATGTTTTTTTTAAATTACTTCCATAGTAGTAGTGCAGGTAAGCAACTCAACACTGTGAACAGAGTTACTTGAAAATTTTATAGAACATCTATCTGTTACTTCGTATTCGTATGTAGTTGGTTTTTTCAAAATCCTATAGGAACCTAACATTATTCCGGGATAAGAAGTATACTAAGTATATGTTAAATCTAAGTAGGTATATCTTAATAAATTAGTTAATAGTAATAATAACAATGTGCCGAATTTCATGCAAAAAAAACATACAAACATACAAACTTCCGCATTTATAATAATATTATTAGCTGTTGCATGCGACTTCGTCCGCGTAACTTTATAAAATACAGCCTGTGTTACTCGCTGATAATGTAGCTCTCTTTCTAAAGATGAAAAAATTTCAAAATAGGTCCAGTAGTTTTTGAGTTTATTCATTATCATTACAAACAAAAATACCAATCTCTTCTTTATATAATATTAGATTAAAGATTAGGATTTTTCGTTACAAACAAAATATGATAAAATGTCCATTGAACAAATAATGATTGTACGTAGGAGTTTTTCCGGAATTTTATTTTCCGGATATAATAAAGAAATATCTATTGTAACCGTCATTGAATCTCGCGGTCAGTGCATGGTACAAATCCCACAGGAAGGTGGCAGAAGTTTTTACTTGCAAGACATTTAATTGCGTCCATCTATGAATAATTCAGATGCTCGCGTTGCGGAACGGTCACAGCACGCGGTGTAGCGGCACCGACGATGTGAGATTAGTTGTGTGAGGGCATTTTTATTACGTTAACTCGAAGAAAACGAACGACACAATAATGTAAAGCGGAACTCAATGCCTATTACTTTTTTTTTTTATAAGAGATGGGTTTGCTCTTGGCCAACAACCAGCCACGTGGCAAGGATGAGGCCTAAGACGGAGCGAGCTCACCCAGAAGATGCCTATTCACTCGAACTTTGAAAAGATTAGGGTTATATGTGCTCGGAAATACAGACGCCGGCAGGGAGTTCCAAACCCTGGCAGTGCGCATTATAAAGGATGTTTCAAAGCGCTTGGTCCGAAAAGGAGTGATTTCGACAAGATGAGGATGGTAGCCATTACTTAAGTAGCCGGGCTTAAAATTTATACCTCAGTACTTTTTCAAATTTTACAAATACAAATTCAAGAATATTTTACCCGAAAGAAGATTTACAAAATCATTTTTAGACGTCAAAGAATGGCACATTCACTACTAAATTGTGTAGAAGAAGAAGAAGAACGGTCACAGGCATCGCTTCTTTTGTATTTTCTCTTGTACTTAAATACAGAAATATACATTTGTCATAATATTCTCCTATCCAATATGCTGACTTCTTTATATTTAAACAGTTTTTAATACCAGTTTAGCAATTAGCCTTTGTTCATAATTTCGCATGCGTAAATTATAAATTGTTCTATATATTACACCATTGTTTGGTAAAAAGTTACACCATTTTTAGCGTCGGGTTTGGGGGGGAAGAAGTTGGATTTTGTCAGTTTTTCTTAAATATTTCGAAAACTATGCGGTTTAGCGCAAAAGTGCCAAGGAGAAAAATGGTCTATATAGCATAAAAATCTTGCTAAAGTGAACGGTTCCAGAGCTCAGGTTTCAGACTGTTGGGGTTTGGCAGTTTTTTGAGCTACTATAAGTAGTGAATGCTTTCGTAATCGTCAATTCGAATTTCAAGCTAAAGTCATTATTATACCCTTGTTCAAGCATTACTCCAATACTGCAAATAAACTCAAAAGAGACACGAGTCGCTTTTTCTTTTGACACATTCCCGAAACATCCGAACCTGAGATCACCATTTATCCTCCAGCGAAACAGTCTGATACTAAGTAATTTGGTTCAAGGCGATGGACACACGTATTGAAGAGGAATTTTTGACATTCCGTCACCGCCCCTAAATACATGGCAAGCAAGGCTTACATGCCTAACAAATTCTGAAGGAAACCATTAGATTTTAAGTTGTCGGTTTTTTTTTTAATGTTTTGTTCTGTGACTTTTTCTCTTTTGTACAATAATTCTTTACATAGTCGAGCATAACTTAGTTAAGGTAGTCAAGTTAATGAGCTTCTGGTATTCATTAATTTAAGTACTTCTTTGTCTCTTCGTTTCAATGTTATAAACTCATGTAAGTCGACCATAAAAATGTTCTAAGTTTATTCTGGTCTCCACAACGCCAACTTAGATTTGCATAATAACATGGCGACTTTTTATTCCCATACCTTCGGGCGCTTGACCAGTTTTTTGACAAATTCTTTCTTTCTTATTATTTAGTGTTTTGAGTTTATCTTTTTTTTACCTATCACCGTGTGTGCGTGAGACACTTGTGTACCTATACTTAAAATATAATTTCATACGAGATTTACAATAACTATTGTATATAATACATAATATTCATTATAAGCAGATACTCGTAGTTTGTTGAATCGATAATTACTTAGTAGTGGCAAGGCACATAGTGTTTCGAAGTTATAAAGTGTCGGTAATACGTAAAGTCTTTGGGTATACGTAAGGAGTACCTAACCCTTACAGAAAAGACCACCGAGAAGAGAAATAACACGACTTGTTCTGTTTTTTAAGTGCGTTTGTAAGGCATGACGGTACCTATTTCCATTCCTTGTTTTTTTCTTCTTTTACTACAGTTTAATTTATACGTTTTAGTTTTTTATACTTTTTCTTCACCTTATTTATTATCCTACCTGGATTAGCAGCTCACGTGAAACCACATGGTGCTATTCATGGGTAAAGGCGACTGTAGCTATCAAGTGGACCAAAAGTCCACCTGATGCCCTATTTTTTCTTCTCTATTAACGACACTGCTGTCCTCGTCCTCATCTAATCTTATGATTTCCCGTTAATTACTTTAATTACTTAGTTCTTGTAGCAATATACTTAGGTACTGACGATAAAAATTGACGGTAAAAATAACGAAATAACATCACGTAAAGATCCTCCGTTACACATATCAGTGTAGCCATCGCATTAAACCACGACAGCTATTGCAACCTCGGACAGAACGGTGAAGCAACTGGCACCCACCAAACCATGACGACACTCAACAGAAAACCAACTTAAGTTTGCAATCTAAGAAATTCTAGGAGACATTGGAACTTGTATTAAAAAATTGAATAGTGGAATAGGCACGAGCGCAAATATAATATTGTCTTGCAGAACTCGTGTGCGACAGGGTAGAAATTAACAGCACTAGACTATTGTTTTGATTCATATACCGCGCAGTATTCTTCAGTGATTATTTAGGCTGTGGCAAGTTACGTTACATACGGATGTCACGGTTTGATGGTTTTGTCGCTTCGCGTAATTGTTGAGCGCTCGTCCAATGGTGAAGTCGCAATCTCGATTGTTGGAGACAATGGACGCACATTATTTACTCATCGTATGTAAGTAAATAATGTGCCTCGTAATTTTCCGGTAAGTGCGTTCAACAATGGTGCTGTAAACAAAAGACTACAATCGTTGTTTGAGACAAAAGACAGTGGCCAACAATAATGTTCCCATCTGAGATAAGACCAAAGAAAATTCTTACATTACTTATACAAAGTCGCTGTCCATTTAAATACAAATTATCATTTAATCCTAACCTAATTAATATATATTTAAGTTATGTAACTTTCTTATATTTCTTTCATTATAATTTTACTTTTTTCTTAATTATATTAATTATAATAATTTTTTCTTCATTATATCTCTCTCTACTTATTATAAATTGAAGTCGAGGTCAGCGTCTATATGTTTCTCCTCTAATTTCGATTCAATAATTGAAAAAGCGATCAATGAGGAAGCTATATATGTAGGTAGGTACAGAAAAAAATTGCATTCGTGTGTAGCCGGAAGTTGGCCGCTACAGTTTATAATAAAACTAGATATATCATATATCACTATTTTAGAAAAAGATTTTAATATGATATTATAATGATAATCACGAAGCGTGTTATCATATACTTACTAAATTTGTCTTGAGTATTTAGGGGATGGAGGAAACTAACAATGACCCCTTGATCTTATTACCATGTGTTGGTGGCTTTTCTTCATAACATAAAAAAAAAATTAAATTATAAGAAAAGATTGTTAAGTATGTAGGCATTTTTAAGTTCATATAAAGTAATTTTAATTTCTATCAGCTTTTCCAATGTTTTTTATTAGTTTCTATGATAATTAATCTATTAAGTATAATATCTAATCTATACATATCCATATATGGAAATACAAGTGTGGCAAAAGAACTTTGTGGCAAACTAGTTCGATTATAAAACTACATATTATTATAAAAGTACATATTATAAATCTAGCTAGTGCCCGCGACTTCGTCCGCGTTCTGGATGAAAGGTACCCTATGTCCTTTCTGGTGTCCCAAACAATGTGTATGCAAAATTTCATGGTGATCGGTTCAGTAGTTATTGCGTGAAAGAGTTACAAACATCCATACATTATCCATCCACCCATACAAACTTTCGCATTTATAATATTAGTACGGATTAGTACTGATAGTCGCCAATCGCTGTCTATTTCTCTGCTAACTTATTTTAACTGATAAACGAGGAAGGTTAAACGAGGATTTTTGTATATATATATATATATATATATATTGCCGACAATATTGCAAAGCTTCTCTCTGCCTTCACTTAAAAAATATTACTTAAGTTTAAAATATTCTATATTAAACTAGCGAAGGGGTCGGATCGCAAGTTTATTAATAGATTTTTATTAACGATATTATTAACGCCAGTTTATTAACGTTTAAAATCAACATAAATATATTTGTTTCTTTACACTAGTTAATTATTTTGAATTAAACGCTGCGCAATAATATAAGTACTTGTTTGTAGCTACATTGTGACGCGTAGGCTAAAGTTCAAAAGTCAAAAGATTCGTGCATCTGCATGACAACATAACGAACTGTCAAAACCAAGTAGAGGCATCCGCGATTAATGGATTTGTCATCGTTATTAATTCTATAGGAATTAACATGCGAGCGGCGATCTTAAGAAGCGGTTTTTTTTTTCGTAATAATGTTTAATGACTATCTGTGGTACCTATGTAGACGGCGAATCAATTGACAAAGTGCGTGACGAATCCAAAATGGGTGGATTTCTTTTGAGTGTCTGTTGTTAAAATTCATATAGGTATAAAATGGGATCGCAACGAAAGTTCATATTTACTTTCGTAGGTTATTACATATTATTATATAGTTATAATGGTTAGGATATATATATATATATATGTGAATTTGGTTCTATTGAAAATCCGTACTAATCCATACTAATATCCGTACTAAAAACTACTGAAACGATCACCATTAAATTTTGCACACACGTTGTCTGGGACACCAGAAAGGACATAGGGTACCTTTCATCCAGGACGCGGATGAAGTCGCGGGCACCAGCTAGTATAAAATATAGTGAATTTCGACGAGTCTCTCGGTCGAGTGGACAAGGTATTTGCTTTAACTCTCTGTTTCAGGGGGTTCCGGATTCAATTCTCAGTAGGGCCATCGCTTTTTTTAGTTGACTCTGGTCTGGATCTGGCAAGTGGTGGTACTGCGTTTCACGGTCATTTGTTTAGCCTGTGATCACCGCCTTACAGAAATCTCCGTAAAAAACAAGTAGATATATAAAACATGTATATTAATAATTATGTTAAAAATAAAAATAAACACATTAAGTTATTTTTAATAACCATAAAACGAGTATATATAGTTTAATATATAAGGAGTTTTAATTATGATAATCAAAAAAATTGCACTTCTATTAAAATGCAGAAAAATTTAATCTATGATAAATTTGAGTTTAATAACTAATGAAATTTGGTAATGCATTATTTATTTAAACATTTTAAATGGATTCGATAACAGTAATAAATTGAATTATTTTAGTTTCGGCTCGGTTGTTTTATAGCGGTCTTATGCTATATCAAATTGTAGAAGCAGATGTAACAGTTCTTAGTAACCACATAGATTATTGCCAACTATAGTTGTGTTAATTGGTCAACTTGTGTTTTTTTTTTATTTTATTTTTATGTAAGTAAAGAGCTTCAGACAGGCTGACGATCTCATTTTCAGTAGTTAATCGAGTCATTAGATAAAAATTTTGGAAGACTTACCACTAAGTATTGCTATTTTAATTATTGTGCAATATGTTTCAATATAAGTCAGTATGTATGTATAAAACTTTTAGTTAGATCTTATTAAAAAAGTATTAGGTATAGTTTTACAAAACTGACGAGTACTGGGCCACTGACAAACTTACCAGCTTACCTTACTACTTTTTCATTATTTTTGGTTTATTACTTATTTATTTATTGATAAAATTTATGTAATTTCTTTATTAATTCTGTTGTTTTTGTTTGTTTGTCCGTCACAAAAAGCGGATTATCAGTTCCCGCTTGCAACACCACCACACCAATAATTACGACATTGACATTCCATCTTCTTAATTCATCGCTACCAAACAGTATTTTAATATATTTAATTCGCGCCTCTAATTACACACAATCATAGAACGTGAGCGCTCGTGATGACTCTGACATACAAGGTAGTCTTTTGTGCCCCCTGTCATTGCTCGTCAAACATGTGTTTTGCTTGTACGTAACCTTTTCATAAATTACACTAATCATGTCTTCGGTTCTTTTCAAAGGTTCCCCTTGGACACCTGTTTTAGAATACAATGCGGGGGGCAGGGTGAGGCTAGACGTATTGGTGATCCGTTACTATTTTATCGGAGAGTAGTAATCAAACGCAATCATGGAGTGATTTTTTTGTCATTTTTTCAACGTATTTCTGGTTCAATGACAAAGATCGCCCGCCGTACGTTCGATTGACAACGAATTGTTCGTAATTATTTTGATGACGCCGACGGAATATTCTGTAATAATGGGCTATAAAAAGTGTGTTTTTACCCACAAAAAGTACAGAAAATCATTGAGTATTATCAATGATAATAAGTCTCTTCGTGCGAAAGTTTATAAGGCGTTAGTAGGTAAGTAGGTATATGAAAAACTCCGGTTACATTGAAAGAGCAAGTTAAAAATATTGTAATTATGGATTCAATAAATTAAATTAAATTAAATTATTTCACTACTGATGATAAAGGAACAATTTTATTGAGAACTTTACTGTTTTTTTTTTTAATATTTCTTTAATATTTTGAGAAAATTAAAAATAAAATAAAAAAGAAGCGTCCAAATATAATTTGATAGTAGCCTGCGGGTAGATACAATACATAGGTAATAAATAATTGATATAATATAAATTATTTTCATCCTACAATAAATATGTAAGTATTAGTTGAATTTTAGATGATCAAAAATGCATTAAAATGTCGTATCTATCTGTAGATCACGCGCAAAACAAAATGTTGGCTCACAGGACCCTAGGCGCTTATAATTGGTACAAGCTTCGTACACAATAAATAATAAGGAACGAGTGTAGTAAGGAGGAGTCACACAGTATCTCGTGATCAATGCTCGGAGAACAATCGCCATTGTGGTGTGCTGCCGGCGGCATATTGTCACTGGGTGGTGTGGTTCAAACTTCGGTGCTGGGGCGCAACTATGAAATATGCGTGCAGTAACAATGAAGGTTTCACCTTATCCTACCCGCTTCTTAGTAAAATCAAAATGACATTGTTTTTCCACACAATATTCTCCGATAAATTCGGTACACATGAAATTATTATGATGAGTTGAAAATATCTTGAAGATGTTTACTGTGTCTGTTATCCTTATAGACACGCAGGTGTCTATGAGGATAATGAAGCTGAGTGAAGTTCTGTTATCTATAGTGAACCCACCGGAAATCGAACCAGAGGCCCCTGAGACGTTAAGCAACCATCTCATCCAACGGACTGTCAAAATTCTAAATGTAATGCATTTTAAATTATTAAGGAAAAAATCTCTGTATAGTGTTCTAATAGTAAAAGTAAAGTGTTCTACGAATACTTATGATCTCTGTAGTCCAATATACCCATGCAATTGTCACGCGAAAATAAGATTTTACTTTTTTTTTCGAAGTATAAAATTATCATACCTGCCTGCGTGAAGCATTGAATTTAATGCAGGCGAAGTGCGACATCTTTATCAAGCTGGCTTACTTACCTTTTCAGAAAGCCAGTAGAGAGGTAAATCAAAAGGTATCTAAAGCCGTGGACACACGGTGAAAGTTCACTGGCGTATCGGCGCCTTCGCCTCCAGGCTACGACCTACGCTATGGGATTTATTACGAAAAACGATATAGAAATGTTTTCTTTGCCTTTTGTAAGAATTCTAATTCTAATACAACGCATAAGGTATTAAATTATTAAACATATTTTAATTTTTTTTATCAATTTTCAAATAAGTCTTAAGTTAATGGATTTAATGTACTTTAATAAATAATAAAATACTTTATTCGTGAGAAACATGGAAAATATTTTATTTAAAAAAAACCTTCTACTTCCGCCAAAGTGTTAGCTAAAGTTTGGTCAGTGTTGCTAAATAATGGCGTCGCCACACCAACATACAGCCGTTCAGTCGCCGCAAAAGATGTTTCGCATCAAAAACAATTTACATAGGTACCTAATTAATAAATGGAAATAATATTTCAATTAAATACTTTCTAAACTACTATATTTCTCTAAATTTACAGTTCATTTTGTTGCAAATGGACTTATTGAAACATTAAGTATTGAACATAATTTTATTGGAACGACGCATTCACGTTTTATTATCGTTCATCAGAATAGTAACTCTGAGTACAGCATCACCCACAAGTGCGGTGGACAAGCGATAAGGCCATTAACGATTTATTGCCAACAGATTGCTATCATTACGCGAGCAGACTGGATTATGTTGTTTGAATACGTTATTAGGAACTTCGCTTGGTGGCTTGGCCGGGTTGGAATTATTGTTGTGTTTAACGTCTTTTAGCTTTAGTGTCCTTTATTTTATTACTATCGGAACTTGGTCTGTGCAGACATTTAATTTTTATGCTTTGAAATTTTTAAACGTTGTCATTAATGAAGTCCAGACGGAAAAATAGCTAGCTCAACTATTATAGAAGGCCGTATGGTGTAGGAGGCGAGCCGGTTTCAGACCACGAGATTATTGTAGTTATTTATATGCAATTAAATCTGATTTTTTTTTTTTTTTTTACCTTATTCGTAAATATCCATGTTTGACATGTTGACAGGTAAAACAAAAAATCAGATCCACTCAAAGAGCAATAGAAAGAAGCATACTAAAAATAAGAAAAATTAACAAAGTACGAAGCGATTTAATCAGGAAAAAAACCAAGCTCACTGATGCTCTTACTCAGGCCCTCAAATTAAAATGGAAATGGGCGGGACATATTTCACGAATCAACGACAACAGATGGACAATTCAAACCACTCGATGGAAGGGACCACCAGGCAAAAGGAATGTTGGCAGACCGTATAGCCGGTGGGCTGATGACATCACCCAAATCACTGGGAAAAACTGGATGACTGCAGGCTTAGATAGGGAATCATGGAATAAGATGGAGGAGGCCTTTACCCAAAAAGGGATCCATATCTCATAACAAAACTAACAAAACACTAACAACTATATTATAAGAATTTGTAAAACTAATACTAACACTTCACTAACTTTAATTGTAATTTTTTTAGAGATATGGAAATAAAAGGCTATTATTATTATTATTATTATTATATGCAATTAAATCTAAAAAAATTATGAAACTGAGAAGATTTATCTTCTGAAAAACTTTTCCGTTTATAGAAAAAATATAAAGCAAGAATCAAGGCAAATAGCGTATTACAGGAACATTGTTATTAAAAAATTAAAAAAAAAACTTTTTTTTTAATTAACATTGAAAGCTATAAATTGAATCCTATCTATCTGCAATAGTTACATAAAGTGTGAATCCCAGTCATAAACTGAGCATTACATCTGATGGCCTATCTACCCCATTACTGAAGACCACCATGAAATGACAATGCCTTACCTACACCATGTTTTCGATGGGTGAATAAGTAATGTCCAAATTTCGTTCCTTAATCCCCTCCCTGATTCTTTATAATGTCACGGTCCTGTGGTAGGTAACATAAACTCATTGATAAAGTTAGAAGATCATTAAAACTTTTTTTTTTCTTTTTCATGTCACTATCCCCAACCCAATTTCCATTTATTGCTTCGCGCGGGCAAGGTTTGTGCTAGAGAACGACCTGGGCCCTGATTCTGTATGGCAACTACTCTTGACAAGACAAGGCAAGATGTCTTGTCATGAAATTCTTATGTCAGTGGAATTGTCAAATAAATACAATAGTATACTGTGGTTTCTGTTAAATCATATCGTGCCATAGATAATAAGACATAAGACATAAGAATTTCATGACAAGAAGGCAAGACATTAACGTATCTTGCTTTGTCTTGTCAAGAGTAGTTGCCATACAGAATCAGGGCCCTGGACCTTAATCAAAAACTTATTCATAGAATACTGCACTAAAATTTGTATGGTGTCATGCCATTACAGGAGATAATAATAATGTAAGAATATTAATTAAAATTATAAACTAGCATTAATTTTAAAATGGATGAACAAAGGACCCTTATTGTACAAAGAGTATTGTAAACCCCTTCACCTACATAGATTTAACGTTAGAAAATATAAACACCTATCACAATATTTGAGAAAAATAAGTCAAGAATCAATTTTGCCAAGCCTTCCCTACATTCTGCTCGATATCACTTGTACTTCGTCTTTAATTGCGATCCAATGAAGCGACACTAATTCTCCCTCGAACTCTAATTCCAACTTCGAAAAGTGTTCGTCCCTTTCTTAGCACCACATACAAGAAAAACAGTAAGTAAAGATAGCCGTATTCCATTTAACATGCATTGATAACGCACATTAATCTATATGAAATTTGAATTTTTTTTGGTGATATTATTCTCCGTATAATTTATTATAGAAATTTGGACTTTTGTCAATATTTAAATCAACGAAAAAAAATGTTAGGTACCAATCGTTAGTTAAGTTAAGAGCCATTATTTCTATCCTAAATTAGAACGTCGTGTTCATACTTTAGGTGCATAATGGGTGACTTGTGAACTGTACATAATACATAGGCTTTGTATCATCTATAATATAGCCTTTGGATGGCTCTATAACCAGGATATTTTTTTTGCAAATAGTGACCAAACATTTGCACCTAAGTTTTTATCATAAGTACTAGTCTCGACCGATGCGACCAGAATTTGTCAGGGTGGAATTTTGGAACTATTTTTAAAAATAAAGGAATTGTCACTAAGTTAACAACCTCTATAATTTTATATTTAATTTATATTTTTTATTTACATTTTAGATATAATACATAACCGTTGATGGAATAAATAACCGTATTTTTTATCAGTGGAGTACGAGTATATTTCTTTTCCCTGTGAGTTTTATCTCTGTATTACGTATTATCTTTATACTGTGCTAACACACTTAGTAAGGGGCAATCAATAAAAGACAACTGGCAAGTCCAAACGTTGTCGTACGTGACTCCATGTTTATTGATGTTTTGCTCTGGTCTGATTATTAATATATACCTACTTGGTAGGTAAACATAAAGTTAGAGAAGCTACGTGATCCTTAGTAAAAGAGAAAATCAAAATGTGCCCTTTCTTCTTGAATTAGGTATGAATTAATATTTATTCTCCATTTGCAATTGTTTAATGTTAGTGCAATTGTTTAATATCCGTAGATATCCTTATTCAAAATAAAATGTTAAATTAACAAAATGTCTATATTTAAAATGTTAAATTAACTTTACAAAAATAACTTTAAACAAATTTAGATATTTAATAAAAATATTAAAATTGGAATTCATTTATTTTCCACAAATTAGGTTTTTTGAAAATCTCTCAAAAACCTAAAATATTTCCTGAATAAAAAGCTTCCGGTTCATAACAACCAAATCCCAAATGCCTGAAATGTGAATACGTCTGAATGCCGAAATAGACTGAATTTTAAATCGACTGAATCCTAAATCGACTGAATCTGAAATAAGTATCCTATAATTATGTCAATCAAGATAATAAACTATGTGTCAAATTTCATCCAAATCCGTTCAGCCGTCTTTGCGTAACAAACAAACATACAAACTTTCGCATTTATTTTAATTTAGAATTTAAGATTTTAGAATTTTGTAAAGAGATCAGAATAATTTTATTATATAAAGAAATGAAATTTTTATTTTTTATTAATTATTATTATGTTTTCATTGTGATGATATATACCCGTAATATTAAGATACTATGTACATCTACATACACAATAGACTATACTATACATGAAACAATGTCAGAATAGCGGGAAGGAATGCTTTCAATCACGGCTCTTGTCCAAGACCGGGCGGATGTCTCTCCACGATCGCGGTATGTCTGGTACGCATTCCTGTCACTTCGCTCTACACTTGCAATGCACAATACCCTCACGATTAATTTGAAATTCTATTAAGAGTATGTGTACCTATATATCTCATATGATATAATTCCGCGCGCAAATAATTCATGCACCGAATAATGAGTCAATGTCATTTAAAAAAAATTATTGTTTCTTTTTTTTAATGTTGTTTTAATGAAAAGTACAAAAAAAGTTTTAATGAAACATTTGTCAGGCCTGTTGAATTGTTTTCGCCGCCTCGGAACTCTAAATATATGGAGCTACAGTGTCTCAGTGACTGCGTTGAGGTGTGGACTACGTTTGTGTATTTCGTGCGGAATTAGTTTGATATATATAAACATTCTAAAGGTCATATCGGTGAAGGTCAAATCGTCAATGTCATTCGCCTTTGTGAATCCCTTAACATTCATGTATTCGACTATGTAGGTACTGATAGTTGTCCATCTACAGAAAATATTCGTAAATAAAAATGTATAAATTTGCTTAAAATAAGCAAAAATTAGTCAATTTATAAAATTATAAAAAATTTTTTTTTAAAGCTGACGTCAAGAATCAAGATGATTCCTAGCTATAACTTATGAACTAACTAGCTTAGCTATATCTACAGTTACTTCGGTGGCATTTCCATGTTATGGTAACCTTGACCTTATGCACACTATGGACACAAACTAGACAGGTTTATGAATGAGGATAAATCTTAGTGAAAAAAGTATCGCTTTACTTCAAAAATGTTTCTAGATAATTTAGCAAAACAAGAAGAAAGGTTAGAGGGGAAATCGAGCCATTTGGCGTCGCCAAAGTAAATCGAGTCAGGTAGAAAAACATGTCGAACTTACTTGAGATAAGGATGAGGACACATAAGTCACATGTAGAGTGGGATTCAGCGATAAAATTAGTAAAATTACGCACTAGTTTAGATATACCTTTTAGCCAAAAAATTGAGATATTTATTAAATCTATACAATTTTTATATCTCTTATTTGGTCTTTCTTTACTATAATGAAATTATGTGCACTTATAAGAACAAAAATAAAAAGTTTTTTGATGTATTCTTTTTAAAAATTCTAAATAAAAAAATTTAGATTTCGAAAATTTCGATAACTTTACTGTACCCGCCAAAAAAACAACACAATTTGAATTTAATCGAACTTAAAATCCAAGTACTAAATATGTTTATGCGTGCATTAATAATCATACATTATGACTTAATAGTTATTGCTGACATCATCAATAAATTATCTAAAATTACAATCTACAATGCAATTCGACTTCTCAAAGCACCATAACCGCACCTTTAAGAAACGCGAGAGGCATGTCCTTCAGACATTAGTGATGGGGTGGCGAGGACACGACAGGGCCGGATTCCGTCGTGAAGTATTACTAAATAAATTACCTCCATATTTGTTAGTACGTGACTACTGGGCCAGTGATGTTAGACGATATATCTGTTGTATGAACGAGCATCAGGTGGGGCTAGATGATATAATTTGTTAGGATTATTTAGGTCTTGTCTGTTGATGTGGCAAAATGTTGTATTTGTTTTTGTAAGTGCGCAATTAATATTTTTTTTATTACGTGTTCATGGTTACGTGTTTGCTAATTGACTTTTTAATTGCAACTTATTTTTCTTAGAATTTTTTTTTTAATATAAATAGGTAATAAAAAAACCAATAAATAATATATTATAAAAAACGTAAGCTAGAGTGCCGCAAGTAGTCAAGGTCCAAGCTACCGGTGATTAGGCCTGCATATTAGGAATATCGCTTCTATATTATTCAGGCATCTAGCGAAACAACAGTAGTATTGTTTATACATGTGGATACCTACTTATGTGAGTTTCAATATATTTATATATATAAAAATTTCGTGTCTCATGTTTGACGCCAATGAACTCCTAAACTACTGAACCGATTTTGATACAACTTCGTAACTATGTGTAATTTTGTCCAAATTAAAAGACAGGATAATTTTTGTTTTGAACCCGGGCGAAACCGGGAGCGTGTAGCTAGTATTAATAAACTATATTAAATATAAAATTAAATAAATTATTTAGTTTTACGAAAATTAAAGGTTGATTAAAGTCCGTCCCACGATTGAGGGACATGTGCCACGACACCGTGAATTCACTGCGCACTGAGGACGGTAATTACAACCGCTTGTGATAGACACCACGACCCCCTACTTTTATTTCGACTTGTCTGTAATGTAGTGTAGCTACACAGAGACAAGAAAGGATAAACATATCTTAACTACTATAGATATAAGACCGCTGAGAATATCCTGTTCGATTTATTTTACTGGACGAAGAGCAGGAGAAACTCGACCCTTTTGTGAATACTTATGTCTTTTTTAAAACTATTATGTACACATAATAGATAAGGCAGGTCATACTGCGTTTTGCAACTTTCGCAGTCATTTGGGCAGCCTGTCTGGCTGGAGTAACCACCCCTTTTTTTTACAAGAGAAATCCATCATAGATGGAGTCCGACATAACCCACCGGTCTGTCCCCAGCCCGATGGGTTATGTCGGACTCCTGCCCCGAGATGGTATTGGAGAAGACCTACCGACTAAACTTCTTGGCTTCCTCCGCGTCCGCTATGAGGCGAAGTTGCGAGGTCATAGCGGACGAGTTGCGGCATCCTCCGCGTCTGCTATGAGGCGAAGTTGCGAGGTCATAGCGGACGAGTTGCGGCGTCCTCCGCGTCCGCTATAAGGCGAAGTTGCGAGGTCGGACGAACACTCTTCCGCACCCCCCTGTATAGAAAACCACAATGAAATTCGCGTTTCGGTTAGTAAGGGTAAATAAGTTAGCTTTGTTTGTGTTATAGGTTTATAGGTTTGTATTTCATAAACGAAACATATAGAAATAAATAATAGTTAGTTTTCATTTACGAATATGAAATAAGAGACAGATGAATGGGTAATTTTTGTAGGTCCTTAGCCTTATAGGCGATAATTGCCGCCTACTATCAAGGAGACAGTCAGTCTTTCTGTAGACCTTAACATTAAAAAAAAGAGTAATGATTATAAATTTAGTTGAAAAGTTATTAGTAATTGCAATAGTAGACTAAACGTTTTGCAATTTTTGCAGCTAACGGTCGTCTTCATCTAATATTTAAAATTCTCGTGTCGCGGTGTTTGTTGCCAAACTCATCCGAAACGGCTGGACCGATTTTGATGAAATTTTGTGTGCTTATCGGGTAGGTCTGAGAATCGGCCAACATCTATTTTTATACTCCTAAATGTTAAGGGTGGTCCACCCCAAAAATTTATTTTTTATTTTTTCGCAAAATAACGTTTGCCGGGTCAGCTAGTTTTATTGTAAAAAGAAAAAAATACTTATACTATATAGAAATAGTACCTATATAATTAATTTGTATGTATTTTAAATCAAAGCAATTTTCGTAGTAGAACAAAATGTTTTGAGATGTAGGCACCATCGTTATAGACGTGACGAAGACTAAATTAATATAGAAACTTAATCCGTCCATTAAACGCCGTAATAAGATCAAAGTGAAGAATTATAAACAATAGGATACAATTTAACATTTAGTTTCATGGATGATCGTGACGATTCACAATCGATACAGCAGTTAAGAGCTTGGCAGCTTTTAAATAACAATACCAACACGCCTACCGATCTTAAGTACGATTTATCTCAACAATCTTTCTCAGGTATTATTGAAGAGGCTATCATGACGTCACATTATACTATTTACCCATTTACTTACATTACATTTACATTATTTATTTATTATTATTAATAATAAATAATATAATAATAATTATTATAATATTTATTATTTATTATTATATTATTGTGTACGAATTAACCTGGAAGTCATTTTCAATATATATCCATTTTTTTTAAATCAAGCATCCATGATTTATTCTTGAAAGATTAAATTATCAAGACAAAGATTTTTATGAACTACTTCAAATTCAAATTCAAATTCAAATCATTTATTTACAACTAGCTGCTGTAACTTGTAAATTATATACTAAAATCTTCCTCGAGAACCACTCTATCCATTGGTGAAAACAGCATGAAAATCAGTGCAGTAGTTTTTGAGTTTATCGCGAACAGACAGACAGATGCGGCGGCGGACTTTGTTTTATAATATGTAGTGATTGAGGATCAGATAACAGTGTTTAGTAGACATTTAAGTACTTAATATACCGACATTATATCATAATTATACTTTTGTCCTACCCTTTCTGCCTTATTTCTCTATTGTTGTGGCCATCATAACTTAATTTTATTCCACTCGCAGTCTTGTCTGCGCGTTTTAGTATAAACAAGAATTATGAAAATAAAAAGAAGTGTAAAAAGGTAAACATTGTTTCTAACTTGTAAAAAAATCTCGTTCACAAAGTACCACTACAGCTACAATTAACTGGAAATGTTTAGAGGATAAATGTAAATTTAGTAGATTCTTAGAAGTTCTAATTGTAAAATATAATATTGTAAGTAGATATATCCGGGTAGTGGATATATCTACTTACAATATTCTAGAAATGGAGTCTCGAAAATTCAAAACTGGCGTCTACTATTTCGCAATCTTAATAGCTGTAGGTAATAAAATAGATAATTGTTACTATTTTAAACTTATAATGGTTGGTACCTCTTAAATTTTAATTACCCGAGGTTCGCGCTAAATATGCTCACCGAGGAGTCACATTTCACGGTTGGCAAGTGAAACTTGGTGAGTGCAGAGAATAGTGAGCCCGCGGCAGTCGCGCCCACGTTCAGGCCATCTTATACGTCTCCTGTCTTGCATAGAATACTCACAAATAGGCAAACTATAAACTTGAAAAATCTTTGAAAATAAATTAGCTTGATCCATGTAAAACACCTGTAAAATAACTCGGAAAAATAAAATTCACGTAACTCACAAATAATTGAATAAGTAAGTGATCGGAATGATTAGTTTTGATTTACTCGAAAACTAATCATTTCTCAACAAAGTTTCAGCGTCCGAACAACAAAGATAATGAACTGCCAAACTATTCTTGCACTAAAATACTTAAAAATGCTTACATGTGCTGCTTATCAATAACAGGATGATTACTGCCTCCAATCGGACTACTTAATTCATGACTTCAGAAGACAGTGACCCTAAAGCTCATTAAATATTTTGTGTTAATGAAATAATTAGGTTACCAATTCATCTCCGCGTGCTGTCGGCCTAAAGCCCCCGAGCGGAGACCCTTACGCGGATGCAGCTCAACCTAACAATTTCTTAATGTCATGCGCTTTGAAGGGAATTATTGTTTTGTATTAGAATAATGGTTCAGCAAGATTGTTAAACGCAGATTGGGTGGGGCCATTCTCCGCTGACATATCGCGTTCGGTTTCCTTGCATTCAATTATATAAATCGGATAGTAAAATGTCAAATCTACGTTACACAGCAGGTGATCGATGTTTACATTAAAAGACAACAGTCGGAAATATTTAAATAAAAAATAAACTGGAACAGATAAAACGTTGACCTACTGTTTTTTTTATTTTTATTATTATTATTAAAGATGTGTTTGCTCCTTGGCCAGCATCCAGCCGTGCAGCAAACACAAGGAAGACAAGGCCGATGATGGGGCGAGCTCTTCTAGAAGATGCCTATTCACTTGAACTTTTAAAAAAATGGGCTATATGAGCTCGGGAACACAGACGCATGGAGTTAACACAAGCAACAAGAAACCCCATAACACAAGCAACAAGCAACGCCATAACACAAGCAACAAGTAACCACATGACACAAGCAACAAGCAACCCCATAACACAAGCAACATGCAACCCTATAACACAAGCAACATGCAACCCCATAACACAAGCAACAAGCAACCCCATAACACAAGCAACACCATAGGTGCTGCAAGTGCACTGCCGACCATAGAAGGATTAAGGGATAGGGATGGACGTTAAGCAAGCACCTTAACCACTAATCCAACGGGCTCGTCAAAATAAATGAAAATACATAGACACAAATTCGATATTTGAGTTTTTAGTTAAAATTCGCGTGGAACAGCTAACAACTCTTGCTAAGCTTGCTAGAAATTTTAGGGTTGCTTAGAATCAGCCACAGCCTTAGTCTTTATAGTCTTGATTGGGTCAAACCTTGAAGATGAATTTTACAACCGTAACCTTGGCCCTTGTAAATTACATAGAGCAATAAACATAAAATACGTGTGCTTAGTATGAATAAGCGTTTTCTTCATTTAAAGCGTGAAGAAATATTTTAGAAATAAGGCGTGTAAAAGCGCGTTGACATAGTATCTCTGTGCGATGAGTTCTCTACGAGAATGAAATGCAAAAAATGTGTACCTACCTTCTATTTATTAAAAATTTTTATAAGGTACACAAGACAGGACGCTGACATTGAATAGATAATTATATCGAAGTGAACTAGACAGCAGCACAAAAAATATGTGTACGCCGCATGTCCAAACAAAGCAGTTTTGCTTCCACTTACAGAACGAAACAAAAGAGGAAAACAGAATATATTTTTGAGATTCAGTCACTTTAGACTTGTAGACCTGTTTTGACCTGGTCTACAAAAAAAATAGCGTTGGCTTTTAAGATAATGTTTAACTTGGGCAACTTAACAATCTAAGTTAGACTTGATACACTGATATTATAAGACACATCTTCATTTCATGCATAATATTTTATTCTTGAAATGACTACACATATCTGTTAAAAAAAATAGTCAGCCAGTAGTAATAAAACAGAATTAAATTTAATTTTAGTTATACATATGAAACACTTAAATAACTTAAAATTTTTGTTATAGTTGCACTTTTACGCATGGGAAAGTCGATGAAACTCAAAATGGCAACCGCTATATTTCCGTTGAATTTACAATCGAACTTTATAATTTTTACGACCATTTAATAAACTTAAATAACATCCGTCTACATAACTGATGACGGCGTTCATATGAAGAACGTAATCCAGCGTGGCGCATTATTTAGCTAAAGTACAGCACATTATGATATTTAACAATATCTAAATGCTGGCATTGTCTTCAGCATTAGACACGGGTTGGAGCTCGCCCTAAGCCTTGTGCTTTGCGTAGGTGTCACATAGATTAAGTATCCAGCAGAAGAACAATCATGTAGGTACCTACAACCTTAACAAGAATATTAAAAAAAAGTGTATAGACTTATAAGCGTCCTCGGCCACCTTGAAAATCTTATCAGAACTCTAGGGATCACTCGACTGGGATAACTTGAACTTAATTTGCTTCACATATTTTAATAAGTATGCACATTTTTGTATATTTTGGCAGTTTTCTAACGTCCACAGTCCTCAAAACGAATGAATAGTGACAGAAAGTAATACTGTACAACTTTTTTTTATGTGAGATAACACAAGGGATTTAAAAAAAATTGTTATCCTAGACACAAAGCTTGACCAAAATACGCAAATACGTAAATTATGTTAATTACGTCTTAATTTTGTTTATATTTTATTACATTAAGGAAGTCAAAATTTATACAAAGAAAATTATACTAAGTAAGTTGGGAAGGTGCCGAGATGGGTATAAACCGCCAAAACAAAACAAGAATAAATAACTAAAAAACCAAAGCCATAATTTAAAAAAAAAGTAGAGTTATTGTACCCTCTGATCTTGCACCCTCTGAGTTATAATCTTTGCATCTTAGTCATAGGGTAGAGAAAACGCCGCCTTAGGCAGGTCAAAATAGTCTCCAAGAAAGCTCGCTTTGTGGAGATAACATCACAGGATTAATTAACAACGTCTTCAAATAAAGGTAATATATTGTTGTTGCTAACATCCATTCGTAAGATTTAAGTAGGTACAAACATACATACTTAAACAATTTATAATTAATTATATAATATTGCCTTGTGTAAATCAACAGACGTATAATTTTATTTAATAATCCTATTACACGTTTCATGGTGTTGCTTGTGTCCTTAGGTACGGTAGCCACTTACCATCAAATGGACGGTCATGTTGATCTACGTCATGCCATTAAAATCTTGATATTTGATTCAAAATTAGTTGAGTGAGATATCGGTATCATTCACAGAAATTAAATAATATATCTTAATGCACACAATTGATTATATTATATAAGATCTGTGGTATTATTACCTTTTGTATCATTACTTCAAACCAACAAAACATCACATACCTACAGCTAATATAATTACTGTCCACGTACGACAACTAATAAAATAGGAAAAGAAAAGGCTATTCGACACTCAAAGCCCTTCGATGTTAAAGGGTCCGCTCAGTATTCTTCTCGCCAACCCTAAGGAGTACAAAGGGAAAAGGGCAAACACTTTACGTACGACCAAAATAGAGAATGTATTGAGTCGCGAAATAAAATAAGGGTGCAAAGAGTGTGTGGATTTCTTAACAGAACGCATTTATATAAAAATGTTTATACCACTTTTCTTACAATTCTTTAAAAAAATATATATTACCCGTTACCTCGTAAGCCACGATCTCATTAAATTAATGATAGATAAGTCTTGTTAAATAACTTTAGCCTCTTAACAACAGATATATTAGAAAGATACTTGAAGATGTCTTTAAAAATAAAACAATAAGTTAAGAACAATTCTAAGTATAAAATCATAATATTTATATTAGATATAAAGAATGATAATTTAAAAAAATATATTAAGATATATTTTTATATATATTAGATATGGATATATTTTTGTCATATTCACATTTTGTAGGAATATACAGTAACGAATCCACTGGAGATATATATTTTTATTTCTTTATTATTTCGAAAAATAACATACATAATATTATAAATTGTGGGAATTGATTATTGATTTTACAGTTAAAATATTCAGCAATAGCTACAGGCTATTATTATCTATTATTATTGTAAACCTTGTGTATTATTGTGTAATAGTGGTATTTATTGTGTGAAAACTGTCATGTCTGTCATGAATGAAAGTTAAGGATATTGTTATTCTTCTTCTTCTTCGGTCTCACTCTTGACAGAGTGGTCGTGGTCATCATTTCAGGTGTTGGTAGCAAGCCTAACAACACGCCGCCACTCCTCTCTGATGGCCGCCTTGCTCGTGCATTCCTGTAGTAATGATGAGCCCATTTGCCCTCGGTACACATTAGTATCATGATAATTATTAAATATTGTTACTAAAACTATTAAATTAGATAAATATTACACAGATTTATTTAATTAAGACCAACATTTTCAAGGTATTGTAACAATTACAGTTATTATAAAAGTGATAAAATCTTTTTAAAAAGGTCACAATACGACGTTAAAATTCTTTCCATTTAAATGATGAAATACTTGTATAAAATTTTCCTCAGTCTATAAATATTTTCCTCTAATTATTCAAAGGAATATACCGGCTTTACCCATGACACTTGAGACAATATTATGCGCTTGACAGTCACGACAATCATGGTAAGTACCTAAGGCATAATTTTCTTGCGATTGTCCCATATTATTTGCATAACCACTATTATACTAAGATAATTGATAGCATTCCTAGCTTTGATTTCCATCGAGTAGTTTCTTTATTCCCATTGTGAAGGTTTTTTTATCAATTAATCATTTCTTATCTGTCCTATAGTAAATATTTACCTATAATAAATTTGTTTGTTTTTGTTAATAGAAATATGTATGATTTGGACCTAAATTTTTTTTCTACAATAATCCCAATAGAAAACATTGGGCACATTAATCGTAGGTACGAGGCCCATTTCATATGATAGCAACTAATAGGATCAGGTAGTGACATGGTGTATATCTAACATATCTCTTATATTTTAATGGCCAAGAACTAACCCATCTCTTATAAAAAAAATCTAACTACCATACCAATGGACTTAATAAAATACATAATAGCATACCTACTACAACAGCAAAACAAAATAATACGTAAAGAAGTATTATTAGTTGTATTCTGTGGTATTATCAACTTAATATATATATTTGTTAAAGTGGACAGAATAAGGGTGACCGCAGGTGCTTCGGACTACTGGCGAACTTTTCAAATATTTGCTTTGGTGGCTTTCCCATGGATTTGTTCGAGTTTTCTATCCCTAAACGCCACTAACGATAACGTACAATTTATTTAACAGAGCGGATCAAGTATGCTTTGACACAAAAAGGGACGAAAAAAGGACTTCGCGAAATTGTATTGTTGAAATATTTGTTTGGGACTGAATTTGTATTTTGAGATTTATGAATCAAATTTATTTAACTTTTTCATTGTGTGTTCTTGACTTACTCGTAATAACACCTTAAAATATTGTGTTTTTCCAGTTAATTTGACCATCTTTTAATTAGGAAAACAAAAATAAGTCAGTGATAAACAATTTTTATAAGCTTGGTTTAACGTTATACCAGATATACATAATTATACTGAATACCCATTCGTTTTATCTCGCCACTTAAAATCGCTAACTTCACATCTCGGTCAAACGACAATTCGATACAATTAAAGAAATCGATTTCCTGATGGTTCGAATGATTCAAATTGTGCAAAAACGTTAACCTGCACAATTAGCAATGTGATAAAGCACTTGTTGTAATAACCGTGGGAGTCTGGTTTTTGTTATGTGGTGCAAGGCTTGGAATTAAACCGAATAAGATTATTGAAATCAAACAGTGAACAGTAAGATGTAGGTGGCAGTGTATACGCAAAAAAAATCTCTATAAGTAGGTTTCTTATGTGGTTGAGCTCTGAATACTCTTTATGATTCTTCTGTTTACAGCTTTCGACTTTCGACTGCTTTTTTATGCTATTTTCGCTATTGTAATAAGTTGCCAGAGTTTATCACTTGGTCTTGGCTTTTTTACTCTGCATCTAAACATTTTACATCTAACAATCTACAGAAAAAAAATTAAATGTAGTCATTAGGTATACAAATAGATTATAAACAATTAAAGGAAATAAATTGACACAGTAGCATAAAAAAAATTGTTCCATAAATTATTTCAGTTATTAAAAAGGGCAACAATAATAATTATCTAATTAATTCGCTTGAACTAGAACCACGTAATAGATCTATTCCCAACAAAATAGTATATCTCTGTGTGTTTAGAATAATATAAACCATGTTCTGTATTATGTAACAGAAAATCCTTAAATGTCTTACATGTAGCAGTAAGTTGTAAGTCGCTTATGACTTAAATATTACAATCAATAATAACAAGCGATAATTGTACGCCGACAGTCGACACCTTCGTGTCAAATCCGATAATATTAATGTCGGCAATAACCGTTAGAGGCCGAAAGACAAAATTCTCACGGGCGCGCCCAATTTGTGTGGCGCATTACGAATTTGTCACATTATACCCGAGTGCTTGTATCTTTGGCTGAGGACTGAGGACACGACGCACTTAGTGACTTGTTTAGTGTTGTACTACGCTCCTGACTTTTTGTGTCGATAATTCGATTTAGGTCCCATTCGCCCACAAGATCCGCCCGAATTATTTTTTTCCCAACTGGCCCGGAAAAGTATGTCCCATTCACCCGAATATCAATTTAATTTAACCCGAATTGTTATGTAACTAATTTTCCCTACTTACACTTCCAGGGCTTTACACTAATTATGTTCAATAATTCAAGGCGAATATCAATTTTTAACACGAAATATCTATATTATGTTATGCAGCATTATATCTAACTTAAGTGGACCATTTACCTGTAGGCCGCATTTTTTCATAAAAATACTTCATGTAAAATGCAAATATTACCTACAAAGTAACATACATATTATCTAAATTACAATTTTTGGTCGAATATTTGAACATCCCAACAGTCACCGATGAGATCGAAAGGTATAGGAAAAAACATGCTGAGCGCCTTAAACGACACCCAAATAGCCTCACCATTCAATTGCTTAATGTTGCTGTAGGAACTGATAGGCTGAAAAGGAAGCAGATTCTGTGATGGAGAAGATCGGGCGTTGGCCCGCTCTCTCTGAAAGACATAAAATCGCTCAACGAATCTGATTAAAGTCTGGAAGATTGATTGCAGATTATTAAGAAGAAAAAAAAAAAAATCTTTTTGTTTTTAACGCAGGTGTAATTTGTATCGGTTTTATCTATATTGTATGGAAACGTATGATTATTAAAATACAAAATTTTATTACGTCATTAATTACGTTTATTAAATACAAAATAGGTAATTAACTTAACAAAAATGTTGTCTTAATATTATCGACATTTCATTCCATATAAACTATGTAGTTCACAATTCATCGATAACATTAAATTGCAGAGGCCTCACTAAATCAAATGCATATTTTGAATTACCATAAACAATTATACAACTATTAGTAATCTTGGCACATTAAAGTTAAGGCGGCAATAAATTTATCGATAGCTAATCTTACACAACACTATTTCGCAACCAGGTATCCGGGCGACAAAGATAAACAATTCAACAAATTCACATACTAATGTCACAGTTCATTATTATACATATATACAGTTCTTTCTGTTCTGCTTATTACGTAATGCAAAACAGGGGAATTGTTTTCTACTGTGACACAGGAAATACCCCTGTACAGGTTCTTTACCAATTTGTCTGATTGAGTCATGGTATATTATCAACATTGATATTTCGATTTTAATGTCTTAAAGTATTTATCGATACCGTTGTCGAACGGATGAATACACTCGTAAATTTCTGTTTATGTATGAGAAACATTCAATGGAATCTTTTTAATAAAATAGTATAAATCAATTTCTGTTGTTTGTCTTCCGCAATTCTATTAGTACTAGCTGTTGCACGCGACTTCGTCCGCGTAACTTTATAATATATAGTCTATGTTACTCGCTGATAATAAAGCTTCCCAACAGTGAAAGAATTTTTCAAATCGGTCCAGTAGTTTCGGAGCTTATTCAATGCAAACAAACAAACAATCAAATCTTTCCTCTTTAATATTAGTATTAGATTATCGCTAGGTAAGCAAAGCTCTGGGATCACTTACTTACTCACTGAAAATGAAGTCACTGTGGCGTTGCTTGTGTTATTAGGCGACATTAGCCACTTACCATCGACTTTTTAAAAGTCGATGCCACTAACCATCAAGTGGACCGTCAGCCTGTCTGTCTACCTTAACCTAAAAAAAAATCTTTGACCCGTTCATATCTCCTCTTAATTTTTTCTTAGGTATTCTTTTTTTTAATATACCCACTTTCCAGTGACCTCGCACAACGCGAAATGTCCGTTTGTACGACAAGCAACACCTTTCGCTGTCCATCACACAAAACTGTCTGTTCTAAAAAGATTACTTTTTAGAACAGACAGTTTTGCTACAATTTTTTTTATATCATTTAAATTATCCAACTAAACATCGAGATCCATATCTGAAGAGTGAACTACAGATTTGACTAAAGAAATACCTACGTTTTTTGTTTAACTAAACTAAACCATGAAATTATTTATTTTGTTGTATTAAAAATCTACATTAAATGATAAGTAAATTAAAAATTGTAATTTACTTTTGTAGTGATATTTACATAACAGTTATACCTACTTATATTTTAATATATTAGGTATTTGGTACCCTATTACTTATTTTTTTAAATAATGAGTTATTTTGCAGTTTTGTAAAATATAAAACTGCAAAATAACTCATCATTACAGTAACCAATAAAAAAAATTATATCATAATATTTTAAAAATACACGCTGAAGATGTGAACAAACAATAACAGGTTGCATTAATCAATCAGTTAAATATAAAATAAATGCAATTTATAAATTCAATGCTAAATAATATTTTAAATTAACGAGTCCTTGCTTCGAAGCACTTCCTAAGATGTGTATATTTGATGTTTATACAACAATGGATTGTGGTATTGTATAGTTACATTACACTGTTAATAGCGTGACCGCGACTTATTTGGCGAGCTTGTCAAAGTTCAAGGCTCTTAGTGACCGTACACACTGTCGCTGTGATATCCACTACATTTGTTGAATCAATACAGTACAGTTCTATTACTATATAGTAGATATAGTACCTAGTTGTAATATTCCGCAATAGAAATTGTAAACTAGGAGCCCGTCTAAGCGTCAACTTCATTAGATATCTGGTAGGTATACCTAGTTATAATATTTGTTGGGTAGAGACGCTTTGGCGTCTCATCTGTTAATGAAATGGATAAACGAATCTCTAATGACATGAATAGGCCACAGCATATTTCCCTATCACTAACTTTCCTATGCTTCACTAACAGCACCTAGACGTAGGTCTAGGTCGAGCGGCACGTCAGCCTGTCAGTCCATTTTTCATTAAAAATATAGGATTTAAATCATTTATTTATTAGTTATTAAATTATTTAGGTCTTAATTTTTATTTTTTATTTCATGAATAAATTAAAAAAAAATCATTAAAAAATATTATTAATAACTTATTTTATTGAAGGTTTGTTCATTATCCTAATGCATACCTACTTATCTTATAATTCACAATATATTTAATAAACCTACGCTACGCCAAGCCTATCAAATGTAGTTTGTATTCGTCAAGAAATTATTTGATATTAGATAGGTAATCTCTAATGTTGTTTGTTTACCTACTCAATCCTTGTCAGACAGTAAGTGTTTGAGATATCACATTATGTTTTATGATAAATTATGTTAGATGTAATAATAAAATTAACATAAATACGACAATAACATGAAGAATAATATTTTATATAATTTTTTTTTATATTTTATATTTTTTTAGTTATGCTAAGTTTCTATTGGCAGATCTCTAAAGATATTTTTTGGTGAATTAAAATTAGAAAATTATTTTTTGTTTATGAAGTTTTCTGTGAACTTTGTAATTTTTTTTAATCCAACAAACACACACCAAAAAAGTCATAAAAATTCTATAAGTATTATTTTATTTCATTTCAATGAATTTTATTTTAGTTTAAACTTTTATTGTTTCTGTTAATGAGTTTAGTATTTTCACACAAATGCGTATATGGGTCATTCGGCGAGTGTATACAATTCTTTAGATATTATGTGGTGTGTACGAGTAATGCTAATAGTGTCCCGCGGCGGTTTGACCGCTGATTGAGACAATTACAACTGATTGTGCCCCTTGGACACGCTTTACTTACATTGTGTGACTGTTTTTTGCGTTTTTTTTTTTGTCTTCTCTGTGATTTATGAACAAATTGCTATCTTTATTGCGGGACTTTGTAAATGCTACAGGTCACCGAAACGTGTGTGTGACACTAAAAACAAAAGCAACTTGAAATTTTTTTTTCGATGCATAGGATCCAAATAAGTATAATATAATTTTTGTAGGCCCATTTTGCATAAAAAACATGTTTAGATGTTCTTTTTTAAAACATGCTTTGCAAAGGTAGGCAGAAGGTAAACTTGATGGCAGGTTGCAAGCGCTTGATATTGTCACGGCAATGTCTTTCTGACTCATTCAATATAATTATCAACAAGTAGTAATAATTTTAATTAATCAAGTCAATTAGGTACCTAAAAAAAGATAAAAGATGTATAAAATATCACTGAGCAAATAATAAAAAAAAATATTAAAAATAGAATTTTATGAAATAAGTAGGTGAATCTATAGTGGATTTGTTTCTCATTATAATATAGATAAAAATATATCTAAAGGTAAAACGATTTAATTTAATGCACTAATTAAGATAACATAAATTAAGTTAGTGCCTTCAAACACAGTTAATACTAAAAGACATTTCATTAACACACCACCCACTTTAATCTAATATCAATTTAACGTAATATCAATTTATTAATTTAATCGAATTTAAGTGCGCTCAAGCCTTCTAGTGCAAAATCTAAACCTGCGGGTTAATTCAATCCAACACAATCACAACATTGCATTTGTGTACAAAGACATAAAGTGTTAGAATGTGTCTACATTATAATATGTTATTAAGTATTCTTGGCAATATTTTCAAAATTTTTGTAATTTTTATAATTTATGTAGGTAATTATTTTGTTGTTTATTTTAACTTATGTATATATGATTATTCAAAATGAACAGATACATCGAATTAGGAATAATCCTGTAATGATGTACCATGTGTGTTATATTGTAAATAAATAAATAAATAAAAAATGTTATTCACCCTTATTTTGTATCATTCAATTTATGGATAACGCAACCGTTATAAATATGTCTATAACGGTTTACGTTATTCATAAAGTGAATAAATAAATTAATAAATAAATATTCACACATTCCACACAGCACCATCTAGACTTACAATCATATTATGGATACCAGACGGTGGATATACTACATACATTACTTTTCTTTTTGTAAATACATACATATTATAAATACAAAACATCAGGTACAAAATACAAAACCTACAAACGTAAATGTTAACACACAAACATTTGCCCCTAGCGGGATTCGAACCCGCGACCGCTTGATTAACAGCTAGGTTACTAGCCACTAGACGAAACGTGCCAACGAATGATACGGAATAGGGCTGATTGTCTAACGTAGCAATCAAGACTAGGATATCGATAAGAAAGTACGATTTTTTTATGAGTTTACTTTAAAAACAATTAAACTTCATTAATTAACAATTAAACATTACAATTATTTGAAGTTAAAAAACTCAAATTAATAACAAATACTTTAAAAAATAACAATGGCCTTTTAAGGCTCGATTCCTTTATTATTTATTTTTATTCCTGATTAATTAGGAATGCCTATTTTTTTTTTAATATTCATACTCTCATCCTAATGATGCTGTAATGGTGGAAATAAACGCTGTAATCGCTGTAACCGCGAGTAGTCTAGTAACTCACTTCAGCATAACTTTACAAAAACCGAATATTCATTTAAGTAATCTTTAATATTAATTTCGTTTAAAAGAAAACACATAATATTAACCTCCATAACGTGTTAGGATCTAATTCTTCGATCGAAGAGTATTGTTTGCACAATTGCGCTGAGTCAGTCGGTGTGGGCACTTGTACGGTGTTGAAACACTGTTCACTCGCGCCACTTGACTCGCCCGTGTCAACACACCTACACGCAATGACATCCGATAGTTGGATCGCATTTGAAGCATCCATTGAGATGTTTTACTAACTCTGTTTGAATGCGACAGCTTGTGTGGGACAAGCCATCTTGTTTGTTCTGGAGAACAATCATTTCTCATTTGTAAGTTGTATTCTTTTGATTTGCATTATTAAACTGAGAAAGTTACATTTTTAATTTACACTTTAGTTTTACTAATGCTTTTAAAATTACCTCGATCGGCGTATCCGTTTTAATAGATGCTAAAAGTGTACTTTATTTCTTATTCTATGTTAAAATAGCGGTACTACTTGTAATACTATTAGGTACTTATTCTGTGGTAGTGTAACTCAGTCTAATTGATACAGAGTGAAATAAAACAGCAATCAAATTATAAACAACTACATATAGTTACACGCTCCCAGCTTCGCCCGGGTTCAAAATAAAACTACTTATCCTATCTTTTAACACTAGAAAGACGGAAAAAACAACTAACCTCCAAAAGACGGCCAGGGGTCATTTGACCTAACACAATTTGTCTTGTATATTCTTAACATATATAAATATGTATATAGTTAGTCATATGGAAAACGATGTATATAGAAATATATAGGTTTTCATTACAACAAAAAAATAACAACTAACCAATTTCACTTACTATGCCAACTGTTCTTATTTCAAACACTCATAGAAAATAGTCAATTAACTTTACATTACTGTAGATGTTAGGTTAGTCATTCTGAGTTATCTAAATCCCATCAGCGATAAAACGAGTCGCTTGTCTCCTTGTACGGGATTACATCTAATGCTGATTTACAATTAACTGAGAATGGTTTGCTTGGATGCGAGTTGGCGGCTAAAACATGGCGCCTTTGACAGCCCGTCAACTTTATTTATTGAGACATTTGAATTGATGTGCATAATAATTATTGAAGGTATTGCTTCACGCGTCTAAAACACATTAGGCTCATGTAGTAGATATTTAGTGGGATTAGACATCGAGTTAGCGAAACTAAATTTAATTTATTAATTACGTGTTTATCGATTGTTTGAATAATAGGAGTAACATACAGCATAATTAATTGAATGGTAAATGTTTGTTCCTATGCTCTATAGTTGTAAGACTTTCTTAAGGCTCAAATATTTGAAGTCAACCTAACCTATGTTTTATTTAACGGCAAACAATTAAATGTTACTGAATTTGATCGAAAAAAAATGGTATGTTATTGTTAATAAACATCCTTGATCATTTTAAGGTCCAAAACGTAATTAGCAGCGAATAACTCAGACCACTGGTTTCGGCCGTTTTTATTATTTATTATTATTTTTTGTAATTTATTATTATTTTATTATTTTTTTGTTATTGTTGTATTATTTTTTATTATTATTTTATTATTTTTATTAATTATTATTATTATTTCTTTTTGACTAGTACAATTTGTTTGTTCGGAATTTGTTTCGGAAATAGATCATAATCATGAGTAAGTAACTATTCCTGTTTTTTTTTACACAAGTCGTCGTCACTAACGGATCAAATCGAAAAAAATGTAGAAAAAAATACATATATTTACCTACTAATAAAGATTATACACTTGCACCTAGTTTAGACCTCTCTTTGGTACTTACTATATATGTGCAAGTAGCTACCTCGTTTATTACCTGTTAGTACACAAAGACTAATATGTGTAATAGATTAAGTTAAAACATTGAGCGGATGGTATTTGTATGATAAATGCTAAAGAATAGGTAAGTAGAAATGTTAAGGTGACGCTCCCAAAACGCTCTCTATGGGCGCACAGCGCGGTACTGAGGAACACTCGCATGCATTCCCTTTCAAACACAAATATGGTTCGAATAAGGTTGAATATCGAATGATCCATTTCTCTGTTTTTCTTGCATAGAACTAAAGGACGTAAGTCTCAAATCAAATTTAATTTATTATGAGAATAATAATCGTTCTAGGTAAATTTTGTCTTGAGAATAACTAATAAAACCTCATTTTCTTTCTATGAGTATTTATTTTGCATACATATGTAACTAAAGTTGCTTCTGAGATAAAAGAAAAAATATCGATAAAATGACTCAATTTAAAAAAATAAAAGTATCAAGTCAATTTCCACTAATTGTGTTTCTGTCTTGACATTGACTAGAAAAAGTTTTAAAATATAATATTATTTAAGTTTTGCATTGATGTGATATTTGGTTTACTTACAGTTTTACGGCAAACAATCATAATGTTTAGGGAGCGGGGCCTTAAACAACAATGTCCATTAGTTAACTTTAACTTCCTAGATGATTGTGAAGGTGAGCGCAGGCCGCAGCGACTAGTGGCCGGTCACGAACCGTGACGACATTATTTCGATGAGGGTACCACCATATACAATTAATCAACTAATTATATTTACAATCATACATATATTATATGCATTGTAAACAATTTTATTATGCATTCGAGAATATCCTTTTAAGTTGCTAAAGCTAAGTGGACAAGTTACTTGCATTAGTAATTTGATACATTGCGCTATGCAAGCAAAAGTGTGTTACTTACTTGCCCTTTAGTGTTCGTGTTCAAAATTCAAATTAGTAAGCCTTTTCACCATTATACCTTGTCTCAAATGATAGGTAGGTACTATCGGATAGCCTACCTGATGAACCCCCATTAACATCCCTCCCTCCATTAACAAATCTATCTCATTTCAGATGAATTTTATATTTATATCCCAATATTTTCTTCCAGCAAGCTATGATAAATAACACTTTTAAAACAAATTACTTTTTTTCGTTAAAAACAACTTGCTCTTAATTTTTTAACACATTCTGTTTTAGGTCATTTTATAGCTGCGTAATTATAAGTAACATAAATATTTAAATTATATAAGTAACATCTTCTTTTAATAGCTATAAACCAAATTGTCGTTGCAATGACACATATAAATGATATGCTGTTAGTCGTCTGCGAATTCGGCTGGTGGGCGATAGACACGAAGCTTTTTGATTACAGCCATTTATTTTAGAAAGCCATTACTGTGCAACCAATAATTCTTGATCAGTTACACAGGAGTCATGTTTGTAAAACCCATTATGATTGACGTCATATCTGTAAAATCCGGTGAAGTTGCAGGTAAAATACCTGCAAATTCGAATATTTACCTCCTTTGTTTGTTACGCATAAAGCATTAGAAATAATGTTTAAAAAGTTTTTTAAGTATTATTTACTGGAACTTTTAAAAGATTACAGAGATCATTGGTCGCGATTTATTCTCTGACTCAAAGTTATCAGTTTGAATACTTTGAATTTATATCAAAACAAACTACCTACAGAAATTAACTCTTAAATGTTAAAATTGTCTTAAAAATTAAAATGGTAATATGTTTGTGTTTTGAGTGAGTAAAAAAGTTATGCCATATTACTTTCCTATCCTTTTCTTATACTATACATCTTAGATCCTATCAAAATAGTATTAAATTAAGTCATTTATGTTGTGACTTTGCTTGTGTTAATAAGGTAACACCTACTAAGTACATATTAAGTGGATTATCTAGGCTGCCGATATTTTATACTAGGGTCACTATTGTGATTGTTTGTTTTATAGAATTGTAAAAATGCACTTCAATAAATATCTAAATTTCCATTTTCAAATACCTTTAAACGTAGTCAAGTACCGTGGTCTCGAAGCACCTTTTGAAGCGACAAAAAATTTAAATGAAACAATTGCAATATAAAAATTGGTAAATCATTTTAAACTCTTTTATACGGTCATTTAGATCTTACGAGATCTGTCAGTCTCGAAAAACAATGCACTATAACCGCACGTTTCCGAAAACAAAAGAATCAGAGACAACGTATTTACGTAACATAAAGTTGATTGATAATGTCTATTTAGAATACATTTATGACTTCGGAACTGTTACAAAAGTGGGACTCAGCCGCACCATTAGCGAACATTTCCAAACTTTATACACGTCACACTATAGCTGATAATACTCCAGTAAACAATCATTTTTTCTTATGCTTTTTGTAGTTGCCATAGCCCACATTTGAATAAGTCGTCTCAACATCATGTTTTAATGTTTTTTATATAATATATATTGTAAAAAATTTAGAATTAAGAAAGAAATATGTGTAAATAATAATAATATTTTTTTATTTAAAAATGTATATTCACTAAACTCAAATTTTTATAAATATGCACGTTGTCGTTCTGTTTATATTTTAGTGTTCGTGTAATACGGCTAATATTGAAAGGGCTAAACCTATTTTGAATGAATTTTCGTTGGGAGATAACATTGTTCATAGAAAAATCCATACGCTATTTAAGACATAAAGGACATTTGGGATCATTTAGAAAAATAGGCGGCAGAAGCCACCTATCTTGAAGTACCCTCGTGTACCTGCCTCCCTCTCTTTTTAATGCAAATGTTAAAGAAGCTTAATTTTTTTTTAAATAATTTTATAATTATTTTAAAAAAAATTAAGCTTCTTTCTATTTGTCTTTTTAATGAAGCATTTAAATGAGATTGTATACTGTATGTTAATGTACCTGATAATATGATTCATAACGTTAGGTACGCTCATTGTCTATTCGCCGTTTGTTTGCTTGTATTTAGTGTATTTTTCGTAACATTTTCGTTTAGTTTGTTAATATTAGCTTAACTTTTTAATGGTCAGGTGTTGATTGGACGTGAATTGTGAACTAGTTCATACTACTGTGAATTAAAGAACGTGTTTGGTTTCATATTATGTACTTTTTCTGTGAGGCTCTATATTCATTGAATCTTATGGTTTATTTATTTTATGATTTTTTTTCAACACTTTAATGCTTGTGGTTGTTTGTGAGTTATAATGGCTTATCCATTAAGTACCTAGGTCTGTACTGAAATGGACGAAAACCGAAGTACTTTTACAAGGCCAGTTTATTTGAGTATACTACCGATTTTAATAAATGAGAAAGTTTGTATGGATGTATGGATGTTTGTAACTCTTTCACGCAAAAACTACTGAACCGATCACCATGAAATTCTGCATACATGTTGCAATCACCATGAAGAACATAGGGTACCTTTCATCCAGAACGCGGACGAAGTCGCGGTCACCAGCTAGTTAAAAATAATTTTAAAAATTAAATAAGTAATTAAAAGTTTTATCAAAAAAATACAATTCTTTTGAATGTAAAATCATTATAAATAAATGTGCGAAACGCAATAAAACCATTATTACTACCTAAATGTGAAGATTAATCTGCCTAATATGACCACGACCAATGTCAACTCGATTTAGACAAACCGAATCTCTCGCAATCGGTTGACAGGCATGAAGGCTGCATCGGTGCACGACTCAGTGACGTCACACGCACATCATGATTACCATGATTGTCATCAACGCAGTAGGGTTGCCAACAAACAATTTTCGTCGTTATTATAATTACTTTGTACAATATAACGTGATTACGTTTTAAAATTTGCTTCCATAGTGGGACCTAATTCAGAAAATTTATGATAACAAAAACATACACCTGTTCATATCTACATACAAAATTTAATTACACCATTAGATAGCTTAAGGATCAGAGATTGTTTTGGTATAGGTATATGGTATATTCGAACTAGTTGGTTATAGGTACTACTTATAGTATACTTACATAATACGCTTAATAAATATTACTCGAAACGTACAAGTAAGTATTCACTTAAATCACACACCTCATTTTTTAAAAGCTTTTTGTTTATGACTGATTACTGTGGGCCAAATTTCATCCAGATCCATTCAGCTATTTTTGCGCGAAAGAGTAACAAACATCCATTCTCACAAACTTTCGCATTTATAATATTAGCACGATAAGTAAATATCAATTATTATTTTATTTGCTGATGAATATCTTATAAATTGGTAATTGAGAGTGATTTCCAGTTTTGATGACCCTAATGCATTATTACGATGATGATCGCGAATCGCGGCCTTGGCGGCACAGTCACGAGCGGTGACAAAATAACAAGTTTTGTGTGAATTTTGTTCAATTTTAGTGTAAAATCACCCGTAAGCGGAACATTACTCAAATGTTGTATTTATGTCGGATTTATAATTTGTGATTTATTACCAGCAGTGAGAAATCACATTTGGTAATCTCTACAATATTAGCGAATATATTAGCGGCCCGCTCCCGACTTTGCACGGATGCGATATTTTCTTCTAATTACTACACGATCCTTCATACTTTATCGCTCTTTACATAATAAGTGAAAACAGCTAACTATATAGAAAGAAGCTTTCATTCCCTTTCATATGCCACACCATATCAACAAAACAATCACATGTAAAACAACAAAATTTTGTTGTTTTTTTTATATATATTTTTCTCTATGTAAATTTGCAAATTTTCTGCGCGTTTATTTTAATTTACTTACGAGTATTTAACCTTTTGCCAATTTGTGTGTAAATTTTAAATTTATATCTACAATAAAAAATACTATAAACATTCAACTAATTAATTGAAACGGTGTGAACCATTATGAGATTTATTGAGGAGGCTTTTTGAATTTACGCATTGATTATTTATTAAAGCTAACATCTTGTCATCTTCATCATCTTGTCGAAATCCCTCCTTATCGGACCAAGCGCTTTGAAACATCCTTTATAATGCGCACTGACAGGTTTTGGAACTCCCTGCCGGCGTCTGTATTTCCGAGCACTTATAACTCTAATCTTTTCAAGGTTCGAGTGAATAGGCATCTTCTGCGTGAGCTCGCTCCATCTTAGGCCTCATCCTTGCCACATGGCTGGTTGTTGGCCAAGAGCAAACCCATCCTACTAATATTATAAATGCGAAAGTTTGTATGGATGTATGGATATAACTCTTTCACGAAAAACTACTGAACCGATCACCATGAAATTTTGCATACACGTTGTCTGGGACGCCAGAAAGGACATAGGGTACCTTTCACTTAGAACGCGGACGAAGTCGCGGGCACCAGCTAGTCTCTAATAAAAAAAAATAAAAAAAAAATTTAAGATTGTTAGTAAGACCCTATGTTCTTTCTGGTGTCCCAGACAACGTGTATGCAATATTTCATGGTGATCGGTTCAGTAGTTTTTGTGTGAAAGAGTTACAAACATCCATACATCCATCCATACATCGATACATCGATACAAACTTTCACATTAATATAAGTACGGATAGTTATATTAATATTCGCTAATTAAGAAATCAATAAAAATTTCGTAACCTGCGAAACATGTCATCAAGAAGAACCAGTTAAGCTTAATTAATACTTTATTACTACACGAGACCAATACAATTAATCACAGAAACGACCGCTGTGTGACATTTTGGATAAATATTAACATTTATTCATTATTAAAAAATATCCTTAAGAAATTTTACGAAATATATTATTGTTATAACTTTTTAGCGGCTTTAAAATGTCATCATTGTAGGTACAGATTTAATACTTTTGTTTTAATAGGCAAATTTATTTTTAAACCGAAAAAAATCGATTATAGATTTTTTGTAGAAGCTTATTTATAGGAAATGTTAATGAGTAAAAAAAACAGACTTTTATTCTTGTCGTTTATTCATTGAGTCAATATAATCATTTAATTGTTTAACATCGTCGTCGTCATCATCACAAGCATAGTATAGTATAGTATAGTATAGTATAGTAGTCATCAAGCGATTACTACTAGTTCTACTAGAGTAGACAGATCGCCGAGTATCAAAATTTTAATGACAATCCTAATTTAGTACCTAATTTAGCTCCTAATTTAGTACCTATTCATATCTAAGTGGCAAAGTTTAAAGACTAAGGTATACTTGACTAGCTATTGCACGCGACTTCGTCCGCGTAACTTTATAAAATATAGTCTATGTTACTCGCTATGTGGGTTTCTATGGGTAAAACCAATAGTTTTGAATTTATTCAATTCAAACAAACAAACAATTAAATCTTTCCTCTTTATAATATTAGGGTTTTAATGACAGAAAAACCATCGGTAGGTAACCATACAGAGATTATTCTCGATTGACGACACTTGCCATCCTACACTTTTATTTTATACTGAATCAAAGCAATTTACGAAGCTGTACACAAACGTTCTCGGGTTTAATGTCTGGTGACAAATAATAAGGCATTAGCTACTGTGGGAACTGGGTCGAGAGATTCTTAATTTTGTTGTGACACGATCGAAACAGGCGCCTCGCCGGTATGACAACAAGCGTGGTCCAAGCGAATACACATTTAAAATAAATAAGGACATTGTGCTATTTAAAAAAGTTAATAATATCTTTGCAAATTTTATTCATCTCATTAATCTAACTTCATTTGAAACGTAGCCTCGACTTTGTTATTTGATGAAATTTTAAATTTATTTATATCCATACTTTTACCTGTATATTTTATGCCTGTAATGATAAATAATTGTAAGTTAGTTAATAAATAAATTTTCTACATCTATGCATATTACAAAATAAAGTCCCTCTCCGCTTCTGTCTGTTTCTCCGCTATTTTATTTGTATTAAATTATTGAATAGTAACAAATAAAATAAATATTAAAAAGCTTATTTTTATATTAGAATTTTTCGTTTGTTTGAAATTGTGTGAGAAAAAAACACTTATTTACTCGCTCGCAGCTTATGACTTGTAGCCCATTGTACACAACATTTGACATATCACAAGTGATTAGAAAGAAGCCCCAAACTGAATTTGATACGTGACTCGATCACGATCCAAAATGATATAATGACTGGTCGATATTCCGATTACATGGACATTTGATGAAGACAATTGATATGGGATGTATTTAAAAGACCGATGCGGACATTGCTGGTTGTTTTGTTGAGTTTAATTATTTATTTTTAATGCACTAATAACCGAAATTAGTTATTACTAGTTTAATGTATAAATAAACCATCTTAACTATAAAAAAGCATTATTGTAATTATCTCTTTCACAAACTACAAGTAAATTGTTGATTAGTTACTTTAAAAAAAAAAAAAAAAAAAATTATGCACTCGGTTTAGTGCATCTTTATATGCGATTTTTATTAATTATTTTAGTTTTAATTTTTGAGAATTTTACCGTACAAACAAATGTATATTAGCTAAATTATTCCCGGTGACAGGTGAATTGAAACGACGGTTAGCCTACTTGACAGATGGTGAAAGAGGCCCTAAAACTAATATCTAATTGCTTAGACTAAATAAACTAAATAATTTGCTTCAAAAATCATTCAGTAGTGGCAGGGCACACTGCGTTTTGCTTTTATTTGGGCAGCCCATCTGGTGGCAGTAACCAACGCCTTACAAGAATAGCACCGTGAAAAAACAGCACATGTGCTACTGTGTTTCGGTAACTGAACAAGGGATGCCAGAGCCCATTTTCCCATCCCCCAATCTCCATAATTTTCCAATGGGACTTGTCAGAGGCAACCGGAACCAGCGTCGTCCTGCGGCCCTCTTTAGTTCGTCAGTTCACCTTGTATTGTCGGTGGACGTCCTACTCTGCACTTGCTGATCCATGGCCTCCGCTAGAGAACTTTCCGGGCTCCGCTGCTGTTGGTTCTGCGTACTATGAGTCATCCCCACTGCCACTTCAACTTACAGACGCGCTTGGTTATGTCAGCAAATTTCGTTTGTCTACGGATCTCCTCCTCGAGCTTAGATCGTTGAGTTCCTTCACAGAAGGAATTGTGAACTTTCTATCACTCCAGTAAAAATAATGTCCCTAATAAATATTCATATAAAGTATAGACACAGAGTTTGCAATACGAAATGAAATTAATACTGTCATTCAATGTCGAAACACCAGATCGAGATTGTGCCCACAGAAACCACGGTGAGATGTCATGAACGTAATTGTTTTTTGTATTTAGGATGTCGTAGGCGTCTCATTTTATTTATCAAAATACGTTTTCCAACTACAGCGTGATCGTTGTCACTTTTAGGCGCCGTGTTCTTTTCATTACAAACTCGGCGTGACACTGTGCTTTCTGTGTGTTGAGTGGAAATTGGTTGAATTTAATAGGAGTCTCCCGCTGGCACCGCCATGTTAGATTGATAGATGATACGAAAGCTGTTTTATCGTCCCGCTTTGGACCAAGTTTTTTTTCGGGGACCTTTTAAGTGAGAATTGTCTTTGGTACATATTGGATTTTTATCTATTGTTGCCGTTTGATTGAAAATTCTCTGCGGTGGCGGTCGGGGAGGCAATTTTGTCAAATTAACTTTATAGTGTATCGGATCAGCCATAAGAAATTTAAACACATCTATTGCTCATTGTTTAAACATTTATTGTGCCCTATTATATCTTAGAGCTGACATACATTTATATATTTGATGAAGACTTTTTATCTCTCTAAATACATATGAAGGTGCTATTTAATTACTTGCTATTTTAATATTTAATTACTTGTTTGCTACTTTAATTTAATTATGTATATTGAAATTTTATTAATGTTGACTATTCTTGGAAGCCTTCCCAACTTTTATCAATTTGTGTTTTTTTTTTCCTTTGTTTTCTTGTTTTGTTTTGATTTTTTTTTTCTTCTAATACTTTGTCCATGACCTATTGTGCTGTGTGTAATGTTTAATTTAGTTGACTTGCGATTTTTGACCGATTGATTAATTTAAATATGTGTGTGTCTAATAATATGCATGCTGTGGTAGCCTATAAATGTAATTTGTGCAAGCTAGCTATAATATGCAATTTGTTCTATAGAATTTATGTGTAAGTACACTATTGCGTTGGCTACCCTATTAATATAAAATAAAAATAAAAAGACAAGCTGGCTATATATTGTTATAACAACAGCTTGTTTATAACAAACTAGCTGGTGTTGTTCCCCCTCGCCTGGGTTTCTAAGGGTCATAGCGTCATAGCCACCTATCATAATATCAAATACCAAAAAAATTCTAATCCTACTCGTAGTTCTCGTAGTTCAAAGAAATATAAAGAAGCTTTTCATATTCATTAAATTACTTAGTATAAATTCTGATTTAACCTTCTCAAACTCTTTTTGAGTTTGAGAAATTAAGAAATTTTAGGAATATCCTTTATTTTGTAATAATAATTTAACTTAGTAAAATATGCAACCACTGAATTCAAATCACAACAACTTACTTTCTTTTAGAGCCCTTATCCTAACTAAAGGCACCTTGAGTTCTGACAAGTTAAAGAAAACATACAAGAAATTCGGGACCAACCTTGCATCTGACCATAAGAAGTATCTGTTGAATTATATTCAATACAAACTGAACTCTACACTGCATCAACTTTAGATCTATTTTTGTCCCTAGGATACTCAACTAGAATGCATCAAATATTTATCACGAATTTCGTATAGGTAAGTCATTTGTCAAGCATCGGGTCAAAGGGTGCGATTCGTCTCGTGTTAATCAACGCACGGAACGATAGACAAGCAGATGATGAATTATATTATGGAAAACTGCATGGGAACTTACATGTAAATCTTTGTTAGTTTATTTTTTTATTGTAATAAATACGAACCGTTCATTCACCTTGCGTTCACGTGTCGCCTTTAAATTGAAGAACAAGCCTTCTCTGGCGGACTATTCAAAGAACATTGTTATAGATAAATCATCAGCAGGAGACAAATAGTCTACGATTATTACAATTTAGAGACACTAATTTATGCTAGTGGTTTTTCTTCTGTGCTACTCCAATTAAACTCGAGAAAAATCGGCTAATTTTTATTTTAAACATTATTTAAAATCCGAGGAAGGTCAATATGAAGAGAAGAGTTGAAAAAATTGTCCGTGCGAAGTCGGAGGCGGGTCGCTAGTTTTAAATTATAAGGCGTAAAAACTCTCCAGAGTTTTCAAAGCTCATCTAAGTAGGTACTAAACTGACTAATATGTGGACTAACGAAGATATATAGTTTTTATACACCAAACTCATCTGAACAAATGTAAGTAGGTATATGTCCCAAAAGTCCAGGTTCTAATCTACAAGATAGCCTGTAGATTTAGATTTAGATAGCTTGAATCTTGTAGATGTTATGTGTTTAATAGGGGAATAGGAGGAGGTTTGGTCCGTAGGTCACTGGAGTCCCAGTGGACTCGGGCATACTGATGCAAAGCTCAGAACATCAGTATCTTTAATGGATTTCCTCCTCCTACACAGAAAAAAAAGGCTTTCAAAATCCTGGAAAACTTTAAGTTGCCATCGTCTAAAAAGGCGCCACCGTTTATATATTCTTTATGTTTTTATGTTTTTGTATTTTCTTTTTCAACGTGGACGAAGTCGCTGGTACCAGCTGGTTACTAAAACATAATCAGCTATGAACAAGGACAAAATTTGAATCAATCTTATTAGGTATGATGTATTGTAGGAACAAAACGAGTACATATTAACTTGAATGAATAAACGTGGTGATATTATCTCATTAATAGTAACAAATGCTCTTGCATTTATTACTCAAATAACAAATGTGTATGGAAATTATGATAAGTTTGTTGTTATTACTAAGTATATACATAAACAGTTTTACAAGTGATTTTATTCCGATTGTAAATATTATTTTGTTGCTAAAAAAATAATTTTATTAGTTTAATATCTTGATACATAATAGTAGTAATTTCATTACCAAAGATATGTTCAAGATACCAAAATAAAATGTAATTTTTTTTTAATAAAATATAAAACTAAAAAAAAGCTTACAAATATTAATTACGAATAAAAAAATTACAAAGCTTTATTTAATCCCTCAAAAGAAAGTCTACCTTAAGGGTTGACTCTAACCCTTAAGGATTTAAGGGGATACCGCAATATGTCTCTGTAGTTTGGTGATATATCAAAGACACTGCATTATTCACTAGTGCAAGGGACGTATTCCTAGTGATTTATTTATTGATGTATCCTTCCCTGTTTTATGTAACATAGGTATAGGTACAGATTAGGTTTAGTTATGCTTACCAAACTGGACGAGATTATTTTATTTTAAAACTAGCTGGTGCCCGCGAATTCGTCCGCGTTGAAAAAGCAATATATCGCCTGACATCGTTATTGCTATTATACTTAGCCAGGAGTTAGTTTCCTTAATTTTAGATAATCCCTCGGGAGCAGTGCTTTTTTTCTGGATGAAAGGTACCCTATGTCCTTTCTGGTGATCGGTTCAGTAGTTTTTACGTGAAAGAGTTACAAACATCCATACATACATCCATACATCCATACATCCATACAGTGTATGGATTAGTATAATACTTTATTCACACAAAATTCAAAAGACCAAATAAATATCAAAAAATTAAGAGTTGACTTGAGAGGGACCTCTCATGCCCTTATGCAGACTATTTCTTTCATAAAGAATCGAATCTGCGTCTGCAATTTCGGCAGCCAAGTTAGTGTCCAACCCAATAAGATTTTTACGACCCAATAGTGGCGGGACTCTACTACCTATCCTGGGCATCCCGTCTGGCGACCCTTACAGATGACCACCATGAAACAACAACTTGTTTTCTGTACGCAATTTCTTGTTATTAATTGTTATTTGGTTTAATTAATAAACAGGATCTTGTATTGGTTACTAAATAACTGGCAGTGTTTATTTGACTAAGATGTTTTCTTGTGAACATGACAGGCACGATAAATACTACATAGAGTATCAATATGCAAATGGCAATTGGTAATATTACTTCGAGTTCGGCCGAGACGGTCGTGCGAACGGCCTTGTTTGGTGCAAAGGACATTGAAGCTTTTGAGTCCATCTCCATTTTCACACGACGCACGACACGACACGTATTTTTTATCATGGTTGAATATTTTACGTGGTTTTACTTAATTTCTTTGCTTGCAGAATAGTTTAACAGTTCATAAAATATATACCATACATGTGGTCATTTGTTTTTCGGCTATCAGCAGTTGCATCATCGAGAAAAAGCACACATCAAAGAGGCTTCATTGTTGAGAAAAAAAAAGATAAGCGAATTTTTTTTTCCTGTGTGGCCGAGGTGCCCCCCACAAGTACCTGCAAGGTTATCCATTACTTACCGGACACCCTGTATATATTACACACTGAAAGTTTCAAATCAGGAGTTTTGCGGTATCAATCCGATTGGGGAACCACATACTAATTATGCTATGTAACCAAGTTTGCTTAACCCTAAATAAACAACTTCATATCATTACAGTATAATGGAAACAAGGAATAGATTAGTCACAAGCCAACACATGGGGCATTTACGCAAAGCTAATGTTATCGTGAGTCCACGTCTCGACAGCCACTTATCCTACAATCGGGATATAACTACGTCACTTGGTTACCGCTAAATCACGAAACTAATGACTAATATATATAATTAGTGTTCCCATATAAATATTGCACGTAATCGTTTATTCCTAAAGCGGTTGTCTTATCGAGTCATAATTCGTGCTAAGCTTCTATGCCTATCGTAGAACAAAATAACAGTAGTAGAACTTAAACTTCATAGTGATAACTATTCATCTAATCTGGAAAGGTCTGATTCCGCAATTGCCTGCACAGACTAATTATAGGCTTCATTAGTCTGTGGTGGGGCTTCATGTCGCTACTCTAAGGAAGGTACTCGTATTTAAGAGAAATACATAGAAACTAGATAGATGCTAACATAGATACTGTTTTTGTTACAACAGTAGGTAATAACAAACAATAATAAAAAATATATACAAAAAATAATTGAATAAAAATTACAATAATTACAGGATTTCTTTAATATAGTATTTATTGTAGACATAAATTTGAACTCAAAACCAGAAAAAATATTGATTTGTTTGTTTTTAATTATTAAACTTCTGTCTTAAAATTACTTATATTTATTGAATTTTTATGGTAATGAAAATTTTAAGCTGCAATATACAAAACACCCTTTTATTTAATTTTTAAGGTGTATAATACAAAATTCTTATACACTTGTTTTCTATACTATGCAATCAGATGTTATCTTGTTGTTCCACTTTAATAATGCATGAATCAATTAGATCATTTACTCTTGTCAACATTTTATATTATGAAGTAATAAAGTGTATAATCTGACTATAAGTTATAGGTAACATAGGAATCCTGTTACTGTATAAACATATAGGTTTACACAATTCTCCGTGGTTTACTCTTGTCCTGTATCCTATTAAGATCGGCAGACCACTTGAACCACATGTGGCGTGACTTCCATTAATTGGCAAGTGACCCGATTCATATCACCCATAAAAAACAATAAGCAATTGTTTGAGTATTGCTACTTTCTGAAGGAATATCCTCAGATTAGTATGGGCCTTTTCATCTATGGATGGGCCTTTTAATCCAACAGCAATGATTAATACATTTTCTTTATGTAACAATCTGTAGCTACTGTTAAGCTCCATTTATTAAATAATTCATTTTATTTTATTTTAATGTTTTTTTTATTCATTAATTTACAGAGTTGCTAAAGAAGTCACTCGTTCACAATATCATGAGAATTTATAATTACATCTCTAATTGCCGTTTGTCAGATAGTCCTACATTAACAATATTCCAACTCGTAGAGATGGGGCACATAGCGGACATCACTTCCTATAGAGACAGCGAATGTATCGATACATTCCAACATTTGTTTTTCTTGGTATACGTTCACCAAAATAGATCATAATATATTTTATGATCCCGCGTACTTTCATATGCGTCACCAGTCGCTCTCGTGACTTCTTTGCTGTATTTGCTGTATTGAATGGATAGAAGATCTCAAGTTTCATTATACATATAGTAGATGCATACTTCATATTCGTCAACTTATAATTAGGTTATAATTATGCTTAAACTTTTACCATTTTCACATATAATTCACACATAATCGCATACCTAATTCAGGTCGTCCTCTTCATTGCTAAAGGTCGTGCCCGCTCTGAAATGCCTTGGTGGCATCGACCACCAGCTGCTTCCATTCCAACCTGTCCTCCCCGGAAAGTCCAGATTAATAATAAATGTTCTAGAGATTAATAATAATATAATATTATATATCTTTAACCGTCATATATATAATTCTTACAAGACTTTCCAATTTTTTTTTTCTATTTTGTTTAAGCAATCAATAGCAAAATCTAATTTAGTTTTCACGATAGTCGCCATTTCTTTCTTTGAATAAAACACTAGGGACAATTTTCCAATTGAAAACAAACATTACACCCACAATAATACATGGAGGCATCGTAGCATTCAACAGATACTCCCACTTAAGGCATATAACACACAAGTTGGTCCGCCCACGCTTGTACAGTAAAACCGTGTATCGGTTGTGGCATGTCGCTGTCGAGTGGCAACATAAACGTCACGTATCGACACAAACGCGATACAGCACTTGGCGCGAGCTCAAATTGATATTGAATTTATTTTCAATTTTAACATTCGTCCTCCTTAAAGAGACAGAGTAGATGCAGTTTCAGAGAAATCACTTTAAAATAATCGTAATACGTATTCGTATCGTACTTAAGTGTCCCTTTCACACTGACTCCGTATAACAGAGACAAACGGAACTTCAAGAGAATTTATTTAGTTTCACATAATACATTTCTTTTGTAGAGTAAAATTTTATAATACGAGTGTTTATTTTACTTATTCCAACCGTAATATATTGTATGTTTTTTAAATTTTAATTTTGAATATTGGCGTCATGTGTTACTGGATACAAATAAATTCTTATTGACTTGTTCTTACTGATTTCAATAGTAAAATAATATAAACACTACTTATCTGAACAAATTATAAAACATTTTGCTTAATATCACACTAAAGAGAATTTTAATAAATATGTTTAGTCATGAAGGCATATACCTACCGCTACAAAAATGAGTTGTAAATGTAATGTAAAAATGTAGCACACTCGGCTTTACTTACAATAACTAAGTAAATTATATTATTATATATTCAGCGCAGTATGTAGTAATTTTGCCATAGGAATAAGGGATTGCCAAATTCTACTAAAAATATTTTACAAGCAACAGACTTAAGTGTAATTCACATTTTCACAAAAAATATTACATATTATTTAGTGCTTCATCTGTATTTTACACTACTCTATAAAGTTGACAGTGAACAGGCGCCACCGCACCGTGGATACAAACGTCAAACGCTATTTCTGTTACGACTGCGGTGTGGCTGATACACCACAACTCCTTTGCACCCCTCACCACCGCACCCATACTCCCACAGGAATGTCCTATAAACAAGTGCGCGATGTTTTCGTATAGATTTTAAAATTAGGTTATTTGCAATAGCTATCGGTTAGATTATAAATAACTGAATCCCTGTCGGGCATAGCGGGCAATTACTTATGCTTCAACAAATAAACTATATGAGCTGTGCCGGTGATTCCATGAGATTTATTTTCGTAACGTTCGACACTACATACTTACTGTATCAACTTCACTTCAGTCTCAACTATTAAAGTTGTTTAGGTCATTTGCGTAAGAAAGAACTAAAAAATGGTGAAGTCTCATTGCGCAACTTTAGTACTGGATTCAATGTGCTTCAATTCGCCAGACTTACCTTCTTAATACTAAAACAAGTTATTTTTTTTAGTAAAATGGGAATTTAAATCTTTGCACGTGATTAGAGAATTTTTTTCAAATGTTGTGTGACGCTTCTTGTAACGGTTCTGAATGACATGTACTCGTACATATCTACCCCTTGCTGTATATATTTGATCGCCAAAGAATTATTACTTCTGATTTTTGTGATATTTTTTTACTCTGAATACTCTGAATAATATTAATCCTCCTTAGAATAGAATCCTTAACAGAGAACCTTAATGCAATAAGATCTGTAGGTACCTACTTTAGTGTTTTTGTGAGTATGAGTAAGAAATTGCCAGAATATATTTACCTAATCCTTTATACTACTAAAAAGACTTTATACTACTAAAACTCCTTTATACTACTTATGTGGCGTTTTAATAACAGGCAACGGTAGTTACTATCAAGCCTTCCATAAAAATTCTTACAGTTTTCTGTTTCTTTCCAGATTGATAGTGAGAGTGCAGGAGCGTCTTACGGAAACAAACCTACGGAACAAACCCGAGACTTAGGTTAACCGGTACACGGAACCTTAAAAACTAACAGTTGCCGCTGCCTCGAGACATCTGAATATAGATGTTATCTGTACATCACGAGGCGGTCTGAGCGTGACAGATCGCGCGACAGATATCAATAAATTGACAAAGGACGATCGCGAGCCATTGTTAACCGGCCGTGATAGTTTACTTTAGATCGAAGATTCTATAACCAAACAGTTAGACGTGTCGCGTGCACGTTCATAAAAACTTTTATTTTTATTAACAAAATTTGTCGCTTTCATAAATTCAATTATTTACTGAATTGTGAAGAAGATTCTAGTCGAATGCTTCTCGACTCAAGGGTTCTGTGGCGCCCATGCCTAGGTGTTGTCTGGCTATAAATCTGGTCCGAAGTGTTAGTACCTACGTTTAATTCCAATAGTATAGATAGTAGGTACAACAAGCTTTGTTATGCCATCAGAAACCTTTCGAATATTTTTCAAACTTTTTTAATATTTTATTATAACAATGATGTTCTGTCCGCTTCTGTCTGTTTCTCCGCTAATTTTTTCTAAACCACCTAATGGATTCTGACATAGTTTTGGATAATGGAAAAAGAAATAAATGAGGAAGGTGTGTATACATCATTGCAGAAAAAATTGCATTCATGCGAAGCCGGAGGCAACTCGCTAGTGTGTAAGCAATAAATGCCCAATAATGCCTACTCCTGTTTCGCAATACTTAAAACCATTATTGTGGAGTGACGAAATCAATTTAGTAAAAAGACATTAAATTTATTTACATGCATCTCGCAAATAGACATCGTGTGTAATGTCAAAAATATCACTTTCGGGTGTCAGGGCTGTGTCTAACGTGGCTCGGCAAATTTTACATGTGAATGCGGCTTCACGGGGAGACGGTAATGTGACAAGCGACAACCCTAACACTGCATAAGTTAACTGGCGATGTTATACAAAGGACCGGTTGAACAAAAAGTTTGAGCCACAGGAAAAGTTACAAAGATTGACAGCGATGTTACAGGTGCTAGGAAAGACAGTTTTTATGAATCCTTATGTCGAAGTCAGTAAAGTCTCTTACTTAGTAACAATCAGTCTCTCTGATTTGCTAAAACTAGTGGGGAATATTCAAGGATGATTTTTTTATCATTGACATTTTTTATACACTATAAAGAAAGATTTTCTTAAAAATATCAACACTGAAGTCACTTCTAAAAGAGGCGTTTTGGACACGCTCTGTGGAACAGTTTTGCAATTTACAACCAAATGGTTATAAAATGAATATTCACCCATCCGTTGACAGTTAGTGATTTAAAAAAAAAATATTGCTAATTAACTACATACGAAAATACTCAGGAGACCGTTGACTTATTTTATTATTTTTTTTCAAAATCCGTAATTTTAGTTATAAAAAAAAAAACATGTGTCCTCAAACATCATGTTAATAGTTATTTTATATCCCAATTTAAAATTTAAAGATGTATAACTTAAGCTGGTTTTTTTTTCTGAGCGAACTATAAGCTGCCATAAACTGTATGGAATCGAGTAAGCCTCTGAATTTATTTAATAATTTTATATGCCAAGATAACTTTAAAATACATAGTTCAATACATTTGTTTTAATATTTTTTTCTTGTGCGAAGTATGAATTGGCAACTTGTCACAGATCGTTTTGCCACATGACGCGTTATGCCGCGTGAAGCGTAAACCGCAAGCCATTACTAACGGTTCCGTACACCGTACACTGGGGAAGGATTTATCCAACCCCTACACAAACCACTGTTTTATGGATATCTGCATTTTATTGGGGGACATTTGGCTGTTCAAAAGTTATATTTTATTGGTTTTACAAGTGAATGAAAATATTTTTGCAAGTACATATTTGGAATTTTTTATGTATATAAATTTTATGGTATAAATCTATACTAATATTATACTAATCTTTAGCTTTAGCTAAAGAGTTTGTTTGTTTATTTGTTTGTTTGAACGCGCTAATCTCAGGAACTACTGGTTCGATTTGAAAAATTCTTTTTGTGTTGGATAGATCATTTATCAAGGAAGGCTTTAGGCTATATAACATCACGTTGCGACTAATAGGAGCGAAGAAACAGTCGAAAATGTGGGAAAAAAACGGGGAAAATTGCTTCCGTTGCGTGCGCTGCGAAAACCGTTCGAGATACCCAAATGATTCCCAAAATAACTATTCCACGCGGACGAAGTCGCGAGCACAGCTAGTCGTACATAAAGTGGGATACCATACAAATTAAAAAAAAGTAAAAGTCATAAGTAATGACTGTATTTTCTATAGTTTTATGGATGTCTCTGTGACACTTCGAATCTTGATTATTGTGGACCTATAGGGTGACAACTCAGTTGTGGTGTATTTGGGTATTCGCGTTTTTTAAACAAGACAAAACGCGATTTTTAATGAAAGTTTGGAAATAAAATTATCATTTTGCTGACACCCCTACCATTGTTTTCTGTATATCTGCGAATAGATAAAGTGGAAAGTGCATCTCTTGGTCGCTTCAAAGTAGCCGATAACATTTAAATAAATAGCCTCTGTTTGATAACATTCGACATCTTTGGATTTTTGATTATCAAAGGTACTATCTTATTCACCGATCATTAAGGCATAAAACATTAGACGCTTTCACTTAGTTTGTTTTAAGTGTTATTAGAATGAACAATGATTATTAAATTATTGCCATTAGCTTGTTGAGTAACATGTTAAGAGTATTAGAAATTCAATGCAAATCGTAAACGTTTAAATAATTGTATTTATTATAAGTTTAGACACAACTGTGTGTTTATTTTCTCAAGTAGATGTTCCTTTTACTCCGAAGTTCCAAATGGGAGCGTAGCTCTCCCTTCGTTGGATACCCGTGGCAGGGCACCGATGTCGTGTCAAACGTCCCTGCGACCTCGCCCTACCGGCCGCGCTAGGAAGTTGTTGCGTCTTTAGCCGGTAGGAGTACTGGATAACCCAGCAGTGTCACACTGCACCAGCACTGCGGGGTATCCATGACGATTTCCCAACGTTAAAAATAAAGGTTGCTTGGTTCGAGTACCGGCAGGGTCAATTCTCGAAATTAATTCTTCAAAGTTGACTGATCTGATTCTGAAAAGTAGTGTCAGGGCACAAAGCGTTTCGCAGTTATTTGGGCATCCCGTCTGGCCACCGTGAAATAATAGCACGTGTGCGGTTGTATTTCAGTGAGTGAGTAAATTCAGTAGTAGTAATTTCAGTGAGCCTTCCAAATCCCTCATCCATAATCCTGCTATAATCGGACCGGGGTCCTCTACCATGGGTGCGTCGACCACTGGGGTTCTCTTGGATCCTCTTGGATACCCGGCAGTGAAGGGGACACTGCGGGGTTATGCCGGATTCCCACCGGCTAAAACCCAACGACTTGCTTTCTTTCGCGGCAGTTGATGGGCGGGGTCGTGGGAACGTTATTACACGACTTCGGTGCCCCGCCACGGCTAACCCGCGCAGGGAGGCATGCGCTCCCTGTCAGATCCTCGGCGTACCCGAAAATGGAGGTACGCCGGCCTACTCGGAGGACCTTACGACGGGCGGCAGTCGACGGTACGACGGCAACGACGGCCAAGACCACCGCCCGGGTCCCGGTCAGGGTGGAGGAGCATCAAATAGACATTCAGCCGTCTGCTGCTATTAATAATAAATTGTTATTAATTAATAAATAATTAATAACAAAAAAATGTTTAAATATTTTACTGACTGTAAGAACTACACCTTCCTATTCCACGATCGTACCTACCTACCTCCTGAGTAATTCACCTCGACATTTACTCGGTTTTTTTTAATATCAATTATAAATACTAACGATAAACCGTCAAAACAATTACGCACTGTTTATGATCGATCACTTCACGGAACATAGGTCGCTAACGTTACCTATTTACTCAAAAATTACAATCACCAAATGATGAGCGCGTTTGCACAGACGATTTATAGATAAATATTAATAATCTATAAATTAACATTTATCTATAAATCGTTAATATAAAATAAAGAAAGTACTTATATATGAAAATCTATACTAAAGCTCTATTTAGGCCATAAACACTAAAATGTAACTTTAAAAAAAGGATATTAATTGTTATTGTCAAAGTCCTCCTCACAAACGGTCCACTTTAGTGAATCGCTTGTTAAAATTTCCGACAATTACTTACATACTAGGTTACGCCCGCGATAGATGAAACGTATAAATAAAAATATATTTTGTTTTGGAAAGAGCACTAATATTGTGTATATAATTTTCAGAAAAAAAAAACATAAGTGCAAAGTCGGATAAATTTCAAAATAAAAGAAAATTTCCGTTTTAGCGTGTCCACACGATACAGCCATACCTAGCCCATTTTTTATTTCCATGCGTTTTTGATTTTAATTAAATAACGAAATGGTCCAGTTACTGTTTAGCCTTTATTAGATTAAGTAAATACCCCTAAATACCAGTTCACACCTAAGACAGATAAGACGATATTTCAAAAATCGGGTCATTGTACATATTCTTCGGCTTATGGACGTTTATTGAATCATTTAAATATCCATTAGTTATATACATCCGTCAGCCAGATTGATAACAATCTGACCTCAGCCATAAATTGAACATTATGGCAATATATTTCTTGAGTAAGCCTTGCATCTTTTTCTTTGGAAATTTGAAAGTTACATCGATTGTTAGATAAATTAATTTCGTAAAGTAAAAAAAATCTAAACGTATTATATAACAATCTATGAAAAAATCATAATATAATTTATATGTCGGAAACCATCAGAAATGAGATAAGAGTTCTTATTATTACTTAAGTTCGTGGGCAAATCGTGCAGATGACACTCTACATACATCGTCTAAAGACAATACAATTTACTTATTAAGATTTGTGACCATGTCACAAATACTTAGCCAAGCGTTATTCTTGCTGTTTTCACGTATATTTCTTTCAGGACCCGACATATATAAAGTAATAAAAACTCTGTCTGTTTCTCCGATAAACTTCTTCCAAAGCAAACAACGGATTGGTCTTCTGTGAGGATATGGTTACTGCCGCCAGACGGGCTACCGAATTTATACCACTGAAACACTCAAACCAGAGCCGGATTTGAAAAGTCAATTTTCAAGGTTTACCCGGGACCCCTAAGTTAACCAACTTAACATTTTTATATATATACTTATAAAAAAGAAAGGTTTCAGATTTGATTCTAAACGTAAAGTAAATTCAAAACTGTTATAAAAAAAACAATGAAACGGAGTAAAATCTGAACTCAAATTTCAAATACAGAACATTCGCCTATGCGCCTAAATCCACGTCACTCCACGCGACAGGGCTGACAACATAAAAACCGTGTCGGTGTTACCACGCCTAATCCTTAACACTTGACGTCTCAATTGTCTTTGATCACAAATACGTGAATTATTCAACAGTAACACTCCCCCCTCCCCTTCCCCAAACTCTCTAACGGCGTGTTCGTCACTTGTCATATTGGCTGACTTCATTTGCATGATAAGACCATTTTGTCAGTCTATGAGATTTTGTACATCATATTTTTAATACTTACATGAAAGGTTACACTTTTTTTTCTTTTATGTTAAGGTCGACGAATGGCCGGACCGGTGGTCTTGGAGGTCGATGAATGGCCGGACCGGTGGTCTTGAAGGTCGATGAATGGCTGGACCGGTGGTCTTGGGGGACTGTCGCTGGTCGTGAGGTCTCCCGAGATGGCCGGCGTACCTCCAGTCTCCACTTTCACGCAGGAAGCGAAGTCTTCGCCGCGCTGGATAGTTGTCGCGGGGCACCGATGTCGTGTCATAATGTAACCGCGACTCCGCCTATCTACCGCCGGCCGCGCTAGGACGTTTTTATTTTATACATGCTGTAGCAAACACGCGACCTTGTCAGTTATCTTTACTAATACCATAAAGAAGTAAAGTTTTTATATATTTTTTTGTATGTAAGAGGTAATCTATTTAAAAATATATATTTTACCAATAGTTAGAATAGAATTTCATACGCTAAATATGCCACGCGGGCGGAGTCGCGGGCACCAGCTATAGTTTATAATATATATGTATAGCAGACAAGAAAAGAAGGAAAACAGACCTTATCATTCTACAACATACAAAGAATGTTATGGGGTGATAAAGCACTTTATTTGTCGTGTTCGTCGTGTTTTTACCTATATAAAATTTACATTGCTGTATAAATAACCCAGTATTATATGTAACAAGTAAACGAAGAGCTTCCGAAAATTCGGTATTACTGTAATTAGAAATGCAATAAAAAAACAAACTCCGAGCGAGTCTCAATACGTCCCGAGTAATTCCACGGAACCGTTTGAACTCCTTTAAGAATTTTTAAACAGATTAAAAGAATCATTAGCTATTCTCACTTCAGAGGAACGTTTATCCTGCAATGTAAAAGACAAGGGAGATTAAAGTGTGCCCTCCGGCTTCACTTCGTGTTGACTCGAAGATTTCTGTGGATTTTCCGCGTTTAATTAACCGTCACAAGAAAATATTTTCAACATAGCTATAGTCGAAATGTAACCTAAAATTTTCTTTATAAATAATGAAGTCAAATTTGGGCAAATATACTCGTACCTATGCGGATAGAATCCAAAAGGCAATATTTTACTAAGTGCCCAAGGCAGTTAATTATGGTTAAGCATCGCTTGAAAATTTTTACTTACCATTTAATTCAATTACAATGTATTACACAATATCATTTGATATCTGTCACTACCGAGATTTGAATCTTGGTTAGGCATATTATCTGTATTTCATATTTTCACTACGCTTCAGCTGAGATTAAGCTGTTTAATCTATACTAATCAACGAAATAGTATCTCAAAGGTCGCTGATACTAATATTATAAAGAGAGAAGATTTGTATATGTGTAATAAATAAACTCAAAAACTACTAGACCGATTTTGAAAATTCTTTTACCTATAGAAAGCTACATTAGTTTTTTTTTTATTAGAGATGGGTTTGCTCTTGGCCAACAACCAGCCATGTGGCAAGCATGAGGCCTTAAGATGGAGCGAGCTCACCCAGAAGATGCCTATTCACTAGAACCTTGAAAAGATTAGGGTTATATGTGCTCGAAAATACAGACGCCGGCAGGGTGTTCCAAACCCTGGCAGTGCGCATTATAAAGTCTCATTCAACAGCTAGTGTTAATAATCCGACATAGCCAATTTTCGCATAAGAAAGAAAGGTTTTCCCTTAGTCAAATAAAAATATACGTATAGGTAGAATCGCCTACAATATACGCAGTCAGAGGGATACCAGTGTGTTGACATTTATAATTATCTTAAGAATAAAGTAAATAATGAGAATAGAGGAAAAGAGCTTCAAAACAAATACACAACAAGGGGTGGTCACTGCCAATCCAAAATTATTCATTGCATGGTACCATTAATTAAATTTAAAATAACTTAAAAAATAAATAAATTAAATTAGAAATTAGTACATTTTTAATCTATACTAATATTATAAAAAGAGAATTTGTATGTTTGTAATGATAATGAATAAACTCAGAAATGACTGGACCGATTTTTTAAATGATTTCAATTCAGGATATTTTATAAAAAAAAATATGCGGGCGAAGCAACAGCTAACTATTAAAAAGTAATAAATTATTTATTTCAGTAATTCCTTTAAATATTTTTCCCAATGCTATCTATAGATGTAATGTAAAAATACAGAAACGTCTCACTACTTAGTTACTTAGTTACTCACTGCCAGAACGGACAGTTTCCACGCTATAGTGAGAAAGAGGATTGCCTCTTTGATGGAGCAGACGCGGGGCAGCTCTAACAGCCTCCTGAATACAATATCTATGTGTGTGAATTGTCACTTAAGAAAGATGTGGACAAAACCACAATTTCTTGTTGTAAATATAATTACTAACATAGTTTTTAAGTTTTTTCTTTGTATTACTAACACTATATGGACACCAAGTGTCTGAAATAAACGTTATTATTATTATTCTTATTATTATTATTATTATTATTATTATTATTATTATTAGTAGATATCATTAAGGAAATAATGAAAAAACTACAGGGAATCAACTAAAAATGGGTAATCTTAATGTCTACACCAAAATTAAAGCCACTTTATTTTATTTTATTTAGGAAAATAAACAATTACACCATATACCTATGGTAATTATAAAGAAAGACAGACATACACCTATAAGTAGAAGTAAACGTGCAATCAACAACATTTTCCACGAATTGGTACATTGGTTTACAGAGAAAACTACAAAAAATACTTATTTAAGTATATACAAAAAAGAAAAAAAAAGTTGACTATATTGCCATGTCAACTGAATGCAAGAAAATCAACCAGTTAATGTTTCTAATTATTACCTACTTAGGGCCGGTTCCTATATCCCAACAACGAATCGTTTTTGCCTACACACGGTACTTATAGCCACGAGTCGTAAGGGTGACGCGTTCCTATATTCATCTACTTGTAGAAAACTTGTGGAACGCTTTGTTACAATCCGTTGTCGGAAAATGAAAACTAGTAGTTACTTGTAAACAGTGACGAATGGTAGATTATAGGAACCCGCTGTTAGTTATAAAATTGTACTGAATTCCGACAGTAGTTATGAGATTAGCGTGAAGGGGGACTCATAGCCGCATAGTTTGTCAAACCTTAATTAATAAACTACGAGTAACTGTTGCGACCCGAAGCAAGCGATTACACGAGCCGAGTTAGCGCACGCCCCGCGGCTACTTCTGTTATAATTATTTCAATTAAATTTAATATCTTCAGTTGGGGCACAGGTTTTGATTAAGTCGTTGTTTTGTCATAAATAACATGAAATTTCATTTTACGCTTAGCTAATAGATATAATCAAACTGTAGTTCAATACTTTGATTGTCAATTTATACCTAATCGTACTTAGTTAGATTCTAAGCTTGTGGACAGGCCATTAGTTTTCAGATAAATGATAATTTTTTATAACAATAACAAGTGATATGCTCCCGGCCTCGCTTGGGGTGCAATTTTTATATAGGTACTTATACAAACCTTCCCCATTTATCCCTCTTTCCATAAGTGAAAACAGCATTAAAATCGGCTGTACGGTTTTAGAGTCGATAAAGGATAAACATACTTACATTGTTCATTATATATTAAGTAATATAAAAGTAGCCTATCCTGTGTCCCGTAGGTACATCTAAATGTTTATGTACCAAGTTTCATGAAAATCAGTTAATTCGTAGGAACATACATAGGTACATACATACATACACACATACAAATACATACATAGAGAAAAAAATCTAAATATCGTCTATTTAGTTTCAGTATCATGTATAGAGCCTATAAACACGATATCTCTGAGAACAAAGTAACTTACCTACTCCATGACCAACCCTTACAGATTTATTATTAGTATTGATAACCTACGTTACTCGCTGATAATTTTGCTTTCCAATTATCAGCACCAATTGGTGAGAGAATTTTTAAAGTAGTTTTTGAGATAACAATCTTCTCTCTCCATAATATTAGTATAGATAAATTACTTACTTCAAAACTCACCGTGGCTGAAAACTTTTTAAAAGATCCACCAAAAAAAAATTTGTTCCCTTCAAATAATTAGAACAGAAACAAATGAGGCCGTAAATCAGAGAAAACAGTTTGTCAAATCCAAAGAACGTGTTATTAAAAATGTTGTCAAAAAAAATGGCACCACAGAACCTTGATGGGCCCAGTAATTTGTAGTCATTTTTTACGGAGCACGTTGGGAAAAATGTTACGAATTCATTTGAACCGTTTCGCCCTGTAATTAAATCGTAACATGTACAGATATTATGGGACAATTAGCTTAAAATATTCTCACGGCAATGGACAGGCGACTACATAGTAATGGCTTTTGATTGTTTTTTTTAATCTTGAGGTCAAAGCTTCTACTCGAATGGCGTCTTATATTCCGGTTAAACATAATTATAATATTTATGGTCTATTTTTGATTTTGCCATTTTGATATCCATTTATAGAAATGTAGAGTCTATTATGTTATTATGTTACTGTATCAATACTAATAATAAATCTGTAAGTGTATGTATGTATGTTCCTCCATAACTCTGAAACATAAACATTTAGACGTACGGTATACAGGATATTGCTACTTTTTTCACGCGGACGAAGTCGCGGGCGCCAGCTAGTATCTCACTCTATATAGGTATATACCTTAAAATTTCAAGCGAATACTAAAACATTTTACTTTCGATAATTTTTTTGAAAGATAAACTCAAAATCTATTTTTTACAATTTTATAAATTTATTTTATCTAATTATAATTTTTAAAATTTAAAATGTATTGTTTATACTTTACCATAAATATCGACTTGACATCATAAAATTTTTTTTTGGTTCCAACTGAGATGGCTGACGGTTCACCGTGATCACAGACCGTGATCGTAGACGGCTTCCATCATGTTTCGAGAGTCAATAATTTTGTGCTGCTAACTGCGCAAAAATTCATTTACCTGTACCTACCTACTTGTAATAAAGTCTTGGAATAAGGTAACAACTAACTGTTCTTTAGGTACAAAGCTTTATAAATCTTCTAGAAATATATTGTGCAAACTGAATTCGGTAACAAACACTCAAATCGGTTTTAAAGAAAAAGTTTTAAACAAGTATTTACAATGTTGTATTGTAATCAATTCTTTCTTCCTAATTATGTCTGTCTATGTTGAAGTTTACACAGATTGAAACGATTAAAAAAATACTGTTTCATATTTCATAGTACTATGCAATCACATTAATAAATAATTTATTCATGAACTCATTTAAAATTTAAAAACAGATGTCGCGGGGCTACTGAGGAAGCAACTGTAAACTGGTTCCTTCCTTTATAATATTTAACTCGTTGAATAAAATATATTAATTCTGTTTATTTTATGAGCTATTAACTACTTACTACAGTCGATTTTTCAATAAGTTAGGTGACAAATATTTTAAATTTCGGTGTAGTAGTTTAGTTTAAATATAGTTTTAAATAGTGGTAGTAGGTATTTTAAATGGTAAGCAAAAGTGTTGCTTGAAATTAAAACAAGAAATATTTTTCTTCAATGATTTTATTGCGCAGAACAATAAATGAAGCTGTTCATAACGTTTATACTTTCAACATCCATTACGAATAATCTACACGATACCATGTCGTTTTCCGCCCAGATTTTATTTAAGTTTAATATATACACACACGTCCGTATTGCACTTATCAAACGCCAACACAATACCAAAGCGGTATTACTATCCCCTATAACTTAAAGTTCGTGGGACCAAATTACAATATATTTGTCTAAATATCACAAGAAAATACAAAACGAAATACGAAATAGTATTAACACAATTAATATTAATAACAATTAAATACAAACAAAGTCTTTCGCGTGCCGTTGGCTTGGGAGATTGAGGTATCACCAGGGCGAGCGGGGATCGTATCGGTTGCGTCATGAGACAGGCACATGGTGCTGGTAAAGTTGTTCTTGACGCTCGCATAGTGATGTCATTTTCTTGTAGGATTCTGAGGTCTCGCGAAAAAGCAGTTTTGCATCGTCTCTGGGCCTGGCGTGCGCTGCATCCAGTCTTCCTGGAGACAAGACTGGGGGCGAAGATGCAGACAGAGGCGAGAAAGATTCACGAGCTGTCTGAGCACCAGCCGAAGCTCCGTACGGGCCTCCTGACTGTGGGATTCCATTACCCATTAAGAATGGGGATGGAAAAAAACCGCGGTCACCAAACTGTGGAAACAGCCCAGCTTGCAAAGCGCTCAAGTTTCTACTATAAAATTTCATTGTCTCGCTCATGTAGCGAGGGATTTGCGACGAATCATCGTTACCGCCATACCGTAGACTTTCCAACGTCGATGCAAGACCCTTAATATCAGCATAAAGCTTATTTAACAGTTCTGTGTTAACTTCAAACGCAGGCTTATGTTGGACGTCCGGAGAACCTGTAGAGAGCAGTCTCCTATGCAAGTCAACATTTGAACTATGTCTGTCTCTACTCCGCCTCGAAGGGAATGCGGCATCACAACCATTAACTTCGCACGGATGAAGCAACTTCAGATGATCGTTTCTATAATGCATGCGCAATGTGAAATGATTTTGAAACACTTTGCCACATGCAGTACATCTATCTGGATTTTCATCGTCAATTGGAATCTCGAGGTCATTAAGGTCTGTACGCTCATCGGTTCGATCACTACTGGCTGACAGTGACCGAGCCCTCGCTAGACGCTCTTCTATTGTATGCAAGTCACTGCCGCTGTCACTCGGTGTATATAGATCTGAACGCAGTCTTAGTCCTTCGCGAACAACGCTCGGTGCACTCGATTCATCATCGGATTCACTCTCAGCTTTCACCCGTATCACTGATTCTGATTCTACATTAGCTTCTTCGCTGTTCTGAAATGGCTCCCATTTGTCTGCTTTTTGTTTTTTTAGAGATAGAGGTTCATCTTCCGCGCGACTTGAGCCAGGCGTTGAGAGGTTCCTGAACAGATCTGCGTTGTATTCCTCATCTGACACGCTGTATTCGTTGTTTTGTGAACATCGAGTTGGATTACCACTCTTTCTTTTACGCTTGTTGGGTACAAATGACGACAATTTATCATCAGAAGTGGAATCACTACGATTATTAGGGTCCGATTGCACGGTGGTTGATTTCGTTTCACTTCTGTTTTTATTGACACTTAAATCCTCTGGTTCATCGTTATAATTTATCAGCCTTTTATCAGTAGGAGATTCTGATGTTTCTTCAAGTTTATTTTTGTGTTCATCTTCGGATACATCATCATTATTTTCATTGCAATCAATAAAACTTTCATTTATGGAGGGTGGTTTTGCAAGATCCATAGCAACACGACACGACTCCTCTGGAGAAGGAATTTTTCTGTACATTTTTTCTATTTCACTAAAATTGCGAAGGTCGTCAAGAGGGGCCCTCGGAGGCAGTGGAGTAGCACCGGGTGGCGCAGAAAGCGGTGGAGGAAGTCGTGCTGTCAATTCTGGAGGCAGCAGGCCAGGCGGTGGTAGTGGTAGCCGCGCCAGGGCAGGCAATAATGGGAAAGGTTGTGAAGACCTACCGTCGTGCGCGGAGATCTTGCGCCTCACGTGCGGAGAATGTAACTTGGGATTCGGATTAGCACTGTGTCGATTCCTCGAGCGACGTGAACTGAACATCATTGTACACCCCTCCACTGTGCACTTGTGCATTTCGCGCAGGTGGACCGCAGAAAAATGTATTTTCAGCGCACCCTTGTCGCAGAAAGTCTTGAGGCAAACATTGCACTGCACCCGCTTCTTCCCCGTGGCCGGGTTGACAAATTGCACGCCGAGTCCGAGCGGCCAAGGCGCGGACGGCGGCTCTCGTCGCTCCGACGGGTATTCCGGCGATCTTCGTTCATCGTGTCTGTCATCCTCCCGACTGCTGAAGCTGGCTCCTAATTTTCTAAAGTCGAACTGTGGCGGTGGTTGTGCAACTCGCGGCATCATAAAATAGTCCAAGCCGGCCGGTAAGCCGGGAACCGCACCAAACTCTTTGCCCTCCATCACGTCACTGTCATAATATTAGCGCGTAGTGTGAGGCGGGTGGCGCGCGACGCGGCCGCTTTGCGACTGAGGACGTTTGACACAGGTGACCGCGAGCGCGCGGGCGGATCGCGACAAAGGCCGGCGGTGCGGGTGTGGGGGCGGGCGGCGTTACAGGCGGGGGAGGGGGTTCAGTGCACAGAGGACACTCCGAGGGGAAGGAGGGGAATAGGTGGGAGGAGCGAGCGCTGGGCGGAGCGGATCGATGCGCAGTGGGGACAGAGGACAGTCGCCGCTTTCGGCTCGCACCGCACCGACCGAACCGTTTGTAAACACTCGACACAAGTGAACCATACTGCCTTACGTAACTGCTTCATATAAATACTACCTAAATGCATATGCCTACGTGACTTGTGGATGCACCTTGCGAATGCACTTGTTAACAATGCTTACATACATACCTATAATGTAAAACACATTTCAGAGGTACGCCGTTAAGAAGTATTAGTGGTACTGACAATGGTCCTTTATTATTGTCCTTAAAAAGCAGAAACTCACTTTTATTTTAATAGGCGAATGCCTCGTAATACAACTTATAAACTTGTCTGACAAACTTTACATTAAAAAAATGCAACGCTTAAATCATTTAAATAAAACTTAATGTAAGTAAATAAGATACTTACGTCAAAACATTACCACATTAAATACAATTATTGTGAAGGCACTACTTGTAATATTATACTGGCAAAAAATAAGGGAATTCCCTTTTTGCACTTAACATTACCTACTTATTGTGCAGAGGTCACTTAATATTTTGTTGCATCTAGTTCTAGCTATATAAGTCTGTATAAGTCTATCTATTGAAGGTGTTTATCGAGGTTTGAACCATCTCTTTTATAATAGGCGAAATCAACCCTTTTGTCTATACTTTTTAATTATTTAAAATCAAAAGCTTTTACGAAGTTTTTACGTATTTTTGTTACCACACAGCGTTCTAGTGGTCAAAACACTATATTAAGGAACCGTTCTCAAAGTGCTGCTTTTTTAATGGCTTTACCAATGAAGTCTGTAAAACAAGATACTAAATAAATAGTATTGGTTGATGTAATCCTTAGTTAAATGCTAACAAATCAACACAACACTTCAAACAGAACACAATAAAAGTAAATTTATAGAGATCACTAAAGGGTTTTCTAATAAAAATGTAGTTTAAGTTGCATTATAGAAACGATCATTATAGATACAGTATAGATAAATAATTATTATAGTCAAAAGAAGGGGATATATATAAGTGAATATGCGGTATTATTAAGCTATGTAGCTACCTACCTATAATGACTCTCTTTACTTGAACCATTGCTTGGTGATGCATGTGGAGAGAGGCAAGTCTTAGGTGATAATAAATTAAGTTAAGTTTATGTTTATGTGTACTAATACTAATGATAGCTTTTGTAAGATGTACCTATAGGTAGGTACTAACACTTTGGTTCCAAGTAACCTGATTAAAGAACTTTATTATTATTATATTATTATAATTTGAAAGTACAATTTCTTAGCTAAAAGAAACATATTTTAAGCCTTTTTTGAAATTCAAAATTTTTTGAAATTTTCAATTTCAGCCTAATGCAAATCAACTTTTACCAAATTAAATTGTTGCTACAAGGTCCTACCTACAATAATGTTAATAACGCCATTTGTGATAACAATACAATACTTAAGGCTAAACAAAATTTATATTACCTACTTACATTTACATATTTTATTACACAATATAAAGCTTCGATAATTTGTTATTAAAATTATTATTACCTACTATATTTGTTAGTTAACATCTAACTGGCACAATTTTATTGTTTTGGATCTATTAATGTTTTGATGAAAATGATATTTTATAATGTTTTTTAATTTAGTATTCTATTGGAATACTTCGTAAAACCGTTAGGTGCACGTTTTTCGCTAACCTGTTTTAAAACCATTAAAAGGATTCAGGATGAAGCTTATTACATGAATAAATTAATATGACAAATTTACGAACCACAGCCAATCATCATCACGTCCATAGCAGTCTTGGGACTCCATTATTATTCGCTCACATACGGTACAGATATCAACATATTAATTATATGCCTTGTACATTCATATGTATACACACTTTATAACTACCTACGAGTGGGTAAATACACGTATATACATAGCTAAGTTCACGTTGGTTTTTTATTAATACTAGCTGGTGCCCGCGACTTCATCCGCGTAACTTTGTAAATTATATACTAAAACCATCCTCGAGAACCACTCTATCCATTAGTGAAAACCGCATTAAAATCCGTTACGTAGTTTTAGGTTTAAAGATCTAAGCATACATAGGGACAGACAGACAGACAGACAGGCAGCGTATTGTTGTGTTTCTGTAAGTTAGTAAGAGATGCCACTAAGTTTTTCCTTGTACGTTGAACCATCAGACTGTCTTCTTTATCTATACTAATATTATAAAGCTGAAGAGTTTGTTTGAACGCGCTAATCTCAGGAACTACTGGTTCGAATTGAAAAATTCTTGTGTTGGATAGATCATTTATCGAGGAAGGCTTTAGGCTATATAACATCACGTGGCGACTAATAGGAGCGAAGAAACAGTCGAAAATGTGGAAAAAACGGGGAAAATTATTCATCTTTGAGGGCTTCCGTTGCGTGCGCTGCGAAAACCGTTTGAGATACCCAAATGATTCCCAAAATAACTATTCCACGCGTACGAAGTCGCGAGCCCCAGCTAGTCATAAAATAAAAGTTAACACATTTCAGTGTAACATTCAAAATAATAAAACCTAAATTAAATCCTCAAGACTTGCTCAATTTGCGTGAGTCATAAAAAAATAATCATTCCATCCGGGCACACGATACGAGAACCAGTCGATGTCTGTCAAACGCATGTTATAGTTACTGTTCGATGTCGTATCACACTTTATAAACGTTATCGATTATTCTCGATCCCGGGAAACAGTTACAATCACTTCGGACTTTGGATTATCGTTTCGTGGGCACACCACGTACACCACTACGCCAGTAAACATCACTCTTTTGGTGTGTGGTACAAGCACTATAAAATTACAAAACGCTCATTATATAATACTAGCTGGTGGTAGCTAGCTCTTCAGCTTTATAATATTAGTATAGATTAAATCATTAGTCTTCTTCATATTTCATAGCCCGTTAGTTTTCTTTTAAGCTAAACAGGCCTATAAATGCGTAGTACACAAATAACACAAAAAAACATGTGCGCTGCCTTGCAAGACAAGGTCACTACTATTTAGGGTGAAAAAATGGGAATCCATCACATACACAACGAGCCTGTCTTTTGTAAATTGGTAGGTAAGTAACCACTCAGCCCAGTTTTTGACTGAGGAACGCTAACCTTACGATACTCTTGTTATACAGAAACGAAATTATAATGGACTAAAGATAGTTTAAAAAAACTACAAAATTGGTTCAAGAAGAGTTAAATTATCGTTCTCGCTTCCGCTTGTGACATGTGGCAAACACCGGTCACCCATATACTATCCGTTTCGCGGTGCGTATAATGTAAACACGTTCTCTTTTTGTCCTAAGTGATCCGGATCTGGTCAACGTTGATTTTTACAACGTTTTGAGAATATTTTACATTACACTTTCTTATTTCATTTAAACGTGGAAGACAGGCTGACATGACAGCCCACTCGATGATAGGTGACCGTTATCTATTAACAAAAGCACCGCCTTAGGGGTTGCAAATGAGTTACCGATTTTGATAGGATATTGATAAGAAGAAAATGCAATTATCGATTATTTGCACTCTATTAGCCAAAATGTACTATTAAGTAGGCTAGGATTTTCAGTGTGAAATATGATTTTAATGTTCGCTTTTCAATACACCTAGCGCCATCTAGTATTGAAATTTGTAACTACTAATATTGCTAATCTAAAATTTGATATTAGCAGAATTATTCGTATGTTCTTGTATAGACTCAGTACTATACAAGAACACAAATTTAAATAATTTTTTCGGTGTTTAACTGATGATAAGACTACCTATGTCATATAAAAAACGCTAATAAGTACTAAGTTTTTTTATGACTTCAATTTGTTCATGATTCTTTGTTGATAATCATCAGAAATACCTGGTTGTCTACTGTTGATACTTTCATAATATATGATAATAGGAAGGAAGAAAGCCATAGGAAGAGTTAAGATGTTATTACATATCTATACCTACTAATATTGTAAAGAGGAAAGATTTGATTATTTGTTTGTTTGTTTGTTTGTTTGAATTGAATAAGCTCCGAAACTACTGGACCGATTTGAAAAATTCTTTCCCTCTTCGGAAGCTATATTTTCAGCGAGTAACATATTTTATAAAGTTACGCGGACGAAGTCGCGTGCAACAGCTATAGTAAAACATAAGATTAAAATCAGCTTGCATGTAATCTCTCTAACTCCGCTGTCGGTTCGCACCGAAATATTTATTTTGAAGAGCCGCCGCATGTTTGTTTGGATTAAAAATATTTCTGGATACACTTGCACACGACACTCGGCCAAGTATATCGTCCTCGAACCACTTGATACTATAAAGACACGAGTCGTACATTAAACATTTTTACTCTGTTACAAAATCAAGAAAACATGAAAACATAATTATTTTTAAAACGCACGTATTTAATAAGAATTGTTTCGATATTGAAAAACTTATGAAAAATTAGTTTTTCAAGATAAATAACTAGCTGATCCGACGAACTTCGTAAAGTAAATATTGTAACTATTTAGTTAAGTAATAAATAAAGTAAAATGATTTTTTTAAATTGTTTTTTAAATAATTAATTAATATTACATATGTATATATTTACATATAACCTACCTAAAACTAAAAACCTTAATTACTAAAACTTAAATTAATTACATCATAACTTTTTTTCCTCAATATTTCTGTTGTTTTAATAGTTATTCTGCTTATCGGGGCGGAGAGAAAAATTAGAAATATCATAAAAATCAGTTCAGCCGTTCTCAAGAATAAATGGTGTAACTAACGACATGATTTTCTTCTATATATACATTTACTTATTGGAACATTGGCTCCGGGTTTTTGATTTAGCACTAATTTTCCTCATAATTTGCGGGAAAAAGATTTTCAACGAAGACAAGACAATAGCTACATTAAATCAAGTGAACCGTCAGCCTGCCTGCGACCTTTACATTAGAAAAAAATTGCTTGCACAGGAAACCAACACCTCAATACATTATTGACAACGAACACGATATCGTATCGTGTGTAACGAACAAAAACATATCTTTATGATTTTTTTCCATTTTTTTTCAACTCAGTTTCCGCAGAATGAGGCCGGACGCAAAATCGTTATCACGCAAACTTAACCGTCCGTGGAGCCATCGAAAGTGTTATGCATGGATGCAATACGTAACTTTGTTTGCTTAATGATTGGTGACAAGGTTGTGCTTTACCTACTAAGTGGGTACCTACTAAGTAGTACCTACCTACTACACTGTACTATATTTATAATACCTACATGTATTTACTGTATAAATACTTATATAAACACTTATACAGTAAATACATGTACATATGTAATATATGTAATACATATACATATATATGATACATATATTACATATGTAATATTTATTTATTTATTTATTTATTTATTTATTTATTTATTTATTAGGAAGCCAACACAGTATACAACAGTACATTTTATAACATAACATTTAAATACCATTTTATAGCATTGTATACTCCACTTAAAGGCTAACTCAGCATGCATTAAAAACGAACACAAGACATTTTTTTTTCAACATAAAACTAATAAAAAAAAGAAAACAATAAACCAAACCATACCAAAACAAAATAACAAAAAAAAAAAAAAATTTTGCAAAACAAACTCTAAGAACAACTATCAAGCAGTACCCGATGACAGAAACTTATTGATATCTCTTTTAAACGACTCTGCGGAAGATCGAAAAATATCTATGCCAGTACCACTAATTAATTTATTATAGGCGACAACTATTCTGCGCAATGGAGCGGCTCCGCCTAGGTTAGTTTTGATAATTCTAGGTCTGAACGTTAGCCTGTTCTTAATATGAGACCTAGCATTACACTTTGGTACCGCCAATCGCACCCTGCTCAGCAAATTTGGGCAATCGATCCCTCCATCTATAATTTTTTTCAGGAAAGCGAGATCGAAAAGATCTCTGCGATCGGACAGTGACAACACATCGTATAATTTTAAGAGATCAGAATAGTTATTAACTTTTTTTAACACTTTGTCCTTGTATCCTAGGTGTCGCAAGAATTTCTTCTGCACTCTCTCTATCCTATTATTATGTATTTGATAATATGGACTCCATGCAATAGAACAGTATTCAAGTCTGCTACGTATTAACGAGTTAAATAGAACTACTTTTGTGGAAGACTTTTTAAAGTTCTTTGTATTCCTAATGATGAAACCCAACAATTTTAATGAATTTTTAGTTACGTAATCAATATGTGGTATAAAACTCAATTTTTGATCTATTATTACGCCAAGATCCTTTATTTGGTTTACATTCTCCAGCACATTGTTGTTAATACTATAATCGAATTTAACATTTTTTAATTTTCTACTAAAAGTGATGCTATAGCATTTTGTGTGGTTCAATTTCAAATTATTGCAATCACACCACGCAGCAAGCCTATCCAAATCACTTTGCATATTGATGGAATCATTAGTATCACCAATCCTATTATACATCTTAAGGTCGTCTGCATATAGTTGGAATCGACAATGCCGGAAACACTCGGCTACATCGTTAATAAATATTATAAATAACGCAGGACCAAGATTAGAGCCTTGTGGCACTCCTGACGTCGCTATAAATGTGTGCGACTGATATCCTCCAATAACCACATTCATTTCACGGTTTATTAAGTACGATTCGAACCAATTAACCAGATTCCTACCGATACCGTATCTTTTGAGTTTCTCCAACAAAATATAATGATCTACTACATCAAATGCCTTTGCTAAATCTGTGTAAACACAATCTACCTGCGCATTATCGTCTAGTGCTATCGCTAAGTCATCCACAAATAGGGCCAAATTTGACATAGTAGACCTCTTTTTAATGAATCCGTGCTGATTTTCTAACATTGCCGGCTTCATGTACCATGCCAGGACTGAACAAACCAATGATTCAAAAACCCTAGAAAACACCGATAAAATACATATTGGCCTGTACTTTGATATGTCCTTTCTATCCCCACTCTTGAATACAGGGACTACTCTAGCTTTTTTCCAAATAATTGGGAATTCGCCATTACACAACGATTTGTTAAATATCAAATACAACGGTTCCGCCAGTGAAGCAGCACAATGTTTAACAAATATGGGCGGTATGTCATCCGGTCCTGGCCCTTTGTTTACATCTAGGCATTTTAATTGTTTTATAACATCGTTTTTAGATATTTTTATGCTATCTAGTTGTGAATTATCTAATGAATTTGTATTAATAGATGGTTTCGTACTTATTATTTTGTTGGACATTATGTACATACGTGAAAAATGATTAGCGAATTGGTTACAAATATCCGAGCCGTCCGTGAATGAAGATATATGTAATACAGATTGTAATATATGTAATACATGTAACATATGCCATTAACATATACATGTTTAACAGTTTAATGACAGGGCATGGCCACAGATTAAATAATAGTTACTATGCATGGCATACTAAGTAAACTAAGTTTCTCAGTCCGGCTGGCGACAATTCTCATCCCTTTTCAGAGGACCACTCTTTGAAGATATGCAGTTTGAAATAAAAATAGCACAGAATAAATAATAATACTAATATACCAATACAATAGTGCAACAAATAACAATCCGTACTAATATTATAAATGCGACAGTTTGTATGGATGTATGGATGTTTGTAACTCTTTCACGCAAAAACTACTGAACCGATCACCATGAATTTTTGCAAACACGTTGTCTGGGATACCAGAAAGGACATAGGGTACCTTTCACCCAGAACGCGGACGAAGTCGCGGGCACCAGATCACTAGATTAATAATTATAAATTAGGGGTAAATTGGACCAGGACGAAGAACCGAGATTGTCGACATAGCACATAGAATAATAGTCATGAAGCGGGGAATATGAATATGGGCATTGAAGTAGACTAGATTTAGAATGGAGTCTATGGTTGATACACCATCATAGTCTCTACTCTACTGACCATGACTCTTGAGGTCATCAATTCGCTGGATTGATGACCTCAAGAGAAAGGCTGTGACAGTGGATGGATCAGGTTGGTTAGATTAAAGATGACTTTGTCCAACGGTGGACCCTTATGGGTTGATGACGATGATGATGAGATAATTTGTCTAAATAAATATTTCAAAGTTTTTTTTTACCAAGGCAAGCTTTAAGCAGAATTCATACAATTGTGGACTTGAATTGCGTGACAGTCCGCTTTTGGTATCATTGAACAAACACGAATTACAACGCTCTGATTGCCACAGTTAATTAATTATTAAATCGTAATGCACATTTGCTTGGCTGATGATTTATACAACTCATTTTCATAAACAAATTGCTTTGGAGTCTGCGAAAGAAGGTTAACATAGTTATATAATACTGAATATAAGTCTGTAACATGTATTTTTTTAGTTAGGGCGACAGGCAGGCTGACAATCTCACTGAGGACAGGTGGCTACAGTCGTTAGTAAGACCTGGGAACATGAATTTGTGCAACTCTACTAACTATTCATATTCTTTGTTCTTGTTCTTTCTGGTGTCCCAGACAACGATGCAAAATTTCATAGTGACCAGTTCAGTAGTTTTTGCGTGAAAGCGTAACAAACAAACAAACTCACATTCACATTTATAATATTCGCTAGGTATCCGTGGACTAACTCGATCACACAACTATATTAGTAAGGAAAAAAAAACTTGTGTTCGTCCACTAGTTGAAACTAAACCATATTAACACCACATATGTGTACATATAGAGTTGTATTTCAGTAAATATATGACGTAATGGATGCCAGGGCACTACCATCTCGGGGCAGGAGTCCGACATCACCCAGGCCGGTGACCTTCCACTCGAGAACCACTCTATCCATTGGTGAAAACAGCATGAAAATCGGTGCAGTAGTTTTTGAGTTTATCGCGAACAGACTGACAGACGCGGCGGAGGACTTGATAATGTGTAGTGATACAGCTATTTAAAAATATTCTAAAATTTATCATCTTCTTATGAAGATGTCTTAATAATTTTGACTTTATGAATAAATTTAGATAATAATAGCAGAGCATACTAATTTCTTAGTATACTGTGCTAAAAGCTAATAGGCTTCTAGTTAAAGTGTCGGCACTTATAATTGCACAAATATGACTCGAAAATGGCCAATGGAAATCGTATCCTTTGCTATGAAACCTTCGCATTTAATGACAGGACACAAAATTACCAAACGAGCGTTTGTGTTCACAAAATAAAACTATATATTACAATCACTCGTATTGTTCTCATAATAGAGTTGTATTTAAAATAGCATTGAAAATACAAGTGGGGAAGATGTGTTTTGTAAAATAATTTATTAGGTAATTCGAGTGCGGACGGCGCAGGAGTTGAAGCGTATAACGCCCTGCGGATGGTATAAGTAAAAGCAATGATACATCGCGGATTTGGTCGCGTCGTTAGTATGTTCCACTTATTACTTTTGTATTTGACCCTTATATTGTTATTTAATTATTTACAAGGAATACGAACAGCTTTCCTTACAATCTTTAGATCGTATAAAACAAAGTTTTGTAAAAGGTTGTAATAGCAGAGTAAATTAAATAAAAGCAGTGGATTAAAGAAAAAACTTATTATTGTTGCAAGCACATTACACTGATACAGACAATTCCATTGAACCAACTATATACATTTTATTTTAACATTTTGACATTTCATTCAAATAATTGTTAGTGGCCAGGACGAATGATTACTATACAGTATGCAACCTACAACACAAAGTCGCCTGCCGCTGTCTCTCCCTCTGTAATGTATGTACGCTTAGATCTTCTCAACGTATTTTAATGCTGTTTTTACGAATAGAAAAAGAGTTAAACTAGGAAAGTTTTTTGCAATTTAGGATTAGTTAGTTTAGATAATATTACATGAAGATAACATGAAGTATATTGTTTATTTTGTATGTAGGTACATATTTAGTCTACTCAATCTAGACATTCAAAAAAACATAAATTTACAACAAGCTGAAAGTGAGTAAAGTTGTTCAAAACATAATTAAAAATAACATTTTTGAAATTCCTCATCGTTCCGGAACTCGGAAAAAAAATTACTCGAGGTTAAAGGTTATTGCTGTGTATAGACTTAAAAAGCAAGAATTATTTATTAATTCGTTTATTTATTTATTTATCTATTGAGTAGCAATAAAAATATAATATATTATAAAAGATATAATATAAAATAAAATAAAAATTAAATATTAATATATTAAATATATATAATAGATTTTATAGATAAAATGTACAATAGAGGATCGAATCAATTAGCTCCAAGGAGAGTATAGTGTTTACAACAGGGCGAGGACATGCCAACACATTTGCACACGAAGGAAATGAATCAGTCGGCCTGTTTGTGCACCGGAGCAATTCGGACTTGCGCAATGACCCACTAACTTGAGGCGGGTGGCATTGTGCACGCGATCAAACATTTTTTAATTAGATGTACTTATCTGCTACGGACCATTATAATTATTCATCTATTTTATAGATATAACATACTTACTAGCGGTTTTTTTTAAATAATAGACTTTCCTCGTTTATCACTCTTTTCATTGTAGAAAACTGTTTCAAAATCCCTAGTGTTGTTTTGAAGTAGTTACTTAGCGGAGTTAAACAGACAGACGCGGACAGTTTTGGCGACTTAATACAAACCTTCCGTAAGAAATTCCGTAAAAAATTATCTAACTCATGGTGAATTTTGTAATCGTATTATATAGTTGTATATAGTTTTATATTAGTTTTATATAGTGAAACTTTTGATTATTGAGTGAATTATTTGATACTAAAAAAGTCATATTAATAAAAATTTAAATTAAACCAATCTGGATTTATGTCACCTTTCAATGAAATATTGAGTTAAGCGTTATTATATTAATATTACTTAATTAAAATACAGTACTTTAAAAAAAAAATTTTTTAAATTACTAAAAATATCCAAATGGTGTATCCTACATCAATTTTTTTATTAAAACCGGTGTGTATGTGCAAAACAATAATACGAAATAAAATTTTATAAAAACCTGCCATCTAACTCTAAAAAAAGTAAAAGCTCTTTTAGAATAAGAAAGTCACAATTAATGCACAGTTAAAGCTTTCTCATTAAAAACAGAAATAACAAATTACCGCCCCAAACAATGCGAAGTCACTGTGACGACAGCTTTGAAATTTATTATCCCGACACACATTTTAAGAGGTTCCCGAAGGAAAACATTTTAACTTTAGTGAACACTGTGAAGGAGGAATCTCTCGATAAACAAATCGCTAGGATAATGTTTCTATAATAACTCAAGAAGATGTTTATAACAGAGCCTTATTAAAAAATTTATGTTAATATTAAAACATTTACTTTCAGAGGAATAATATGAATTAAGAAAAAAAATTCTAAAAAAGCTCCACAGAAAGCGCTTATCAGGTTATATATGATTTTAGATTTCCTTCAAAGTCATTAGACAAGATGAAATTATGTATAATTATATACTCAAGCGTGTCTTTTTTCTGCGAAATGGAGTCCATTTGACCTGAACCCGTCATTCCGGGGAGTGTCTGTTCCAATCACAGACCACATGCAACTCCTTGGTGTAGACCTTAATGCCAATCTGAACTTTGGTAGGCATATCGAGTCCATTGCCAAAACGGCTGCCCGAAAATTGGGCATCCTTTCCAAGGTTAGGCGGTACTTCACTGCGAGACAGCTCCTAAACTTATATAAAGCACAAGTTCGATCCTGCATGGAGTACTGCTGCCACCTCTGGGATGGGTCTGCCCGATATCAGTTGGCTGCACTGGACTCGATTGAAAGGCGAGCTAAGAAACTCATTGGCGACGACTCCCTTGTGGAGTCTCAACTTCAAAGCCTGCAGCATCGCCGAAAAGTAGCATGCCTATCAATTTTCTATCGTCTGCACCATGGAGAGTGTGCGTCTATTCTCTTTGATTTGATCCAACCGGAACCGTTCCACTTGCGAAACACGAGGCGCGGGCGGGGATTTCATCCCTTCGTGGTTGAAGTTCCTCGGTCACGCACGAAGCGTTACAGTTCCACCTTCCTTGTCCGAACTGCTAAGAAGTGGAACTCACTGCCTGCGTCTGTGTTTCCCCAAAATTACAACCTCGGGGTCTTCAAACGTAGGGTAAATGGGCATCTACTAGGTAAGCGTGGTCCACCTTCGGCTGCATCTGCACCTAACATCAAGTGAGATCGCGGCCAAGCGCTGCCTTGACTTATATAAAAAAAATAAAAAAAAAATAGATATACCTAAAAGTGTGATTTTTTCTCAACATAGAGGCATTTAGGTCGTTGCATTTAGGAGATAAGTACTTACGTGTTTTTTTTTTTTTTTTTTTAATTTTAAATCAAAATCAGAATATTTTAGGCTACTCTAAAAAATCTTATTACCGTCGTCTTAAATTTAAATTTACCAGGAATTCGGAAAAAATGCCAAAATGATGACGATCCTAAGAAGAAACTCCTAAAGAAACTCAGGATATACGAGTACCTACCGTTCTTCTTGTCATTTTTGATATAATAAAATAATAACAATTACATGTCATTTCGATTTACTACTAGCAACCGTACTACTTATCTTCTTCTTCTTCTTTAAGTGCCCTATCAGGTCTCCCCGACGTTGGCGATCACCCTCGAAAAGGCCTCCTTGTCACGGGCCACTCGGAACAGCTCTTCCACTCCCGCAATTCCTGTCCATTGCCGGATGTTCCTTAGCCAAGACCTGCCGACTCCTCTTCTCCCCTCAATCTTGCCCCCCATGATAAGGTGGAGCAAGTGGTACTTTTCTCCCCTGAGGATATGACCCAGATATGACACTTTACGAACCCTAATATTCGCCAGTAGCTCTCTGTACTACTTACTACTTATAACAGGCGTTTTTTAAAACATATTTTACCTAATAATTAAAGTAAAGAATTGTTTCCTATTAACATCTCTCATTATATAAATTACTATTAATGGGAAACGCTTAACAAACGGGAGAGTCACAACAGTCATTTGTTTTGTTGTCATTTGTTTAACACGGGACATCCCCACTTCACAATCTATTCCCTAAATTGCTCGTGACAGGCATTTTATTGCTTCTTTCATTTGCATATTTCGCTTACACGTGTTTAACTGTACCTATATAAGTAAAAGTAGTAAATAAATAAAAAATGAAAAAATAATAATAAGTAGGTATACATGAAAAAATTGACTAACATTTTTATGCATATAAATTAAATTTTCATAAATATACTGTTAAGTGAAAACAGTTAAAAATCTTTCCTTGAATTTTTCTCGGAGGAAAGACTGCGCACTAAATCCAGTAGAAACGAATATCTTTATTAGCTATTGAATAGAAAAAAAAATCGATGTAACTCACATTTCTATTTAATTTTAAATATTTAATTACTTAAATTAAATAATTTTATTTATTTTTATAATTACAGTATAGTAATAAAATTCTAGTGTCAATCCAAGCAGAGCTTTTTATGTGAAGGATTTTATAAAACAAAATTAATTCACCATTCAAAAGTATTTGTATAAAACCCAAAACCCATAACCCTCAATAACCCCTCAGGTTTAGGATAATTAAAAATATCATTGATATTTTTAATTTTCATTGATATTTTTAATTTTCCTTTAACATTTTAAGCTGTAAGTCTCGATAGATAGATATAGTATTTTATTGGTAAAATAGGTAACCTTCTGGATTTTGTACTTAAGGGCAAAATCCACCGGCTCGTTATAAATGTTTTAATGGCTACCATTATGCAAACACATTAAGGGATCACCCTCCGATGTTACGCTATTTTTCGTGTGGTACAAGTACAAGTTACCTACGTAAATCAACAAATAATAATAAATAATAAAAAACCTCATATTGCACATATTTAATTGGTGAAAAAAAAGCAACTGAGGTATTTAATACCGCTGTATTGAAGCGCGCGCTGTACTGAAATCTGTTTTTCTTTCTAAAATAAAAGTAGCCTAAGTCGACAGACAGATGGACAGACAAGAAAATTGACATAATAAACAGACAGTTATTTGTTCTTTTTTTTGAATGTCATATTTAAACAGAAACTACTTATTCAAGACAAGATAAAAATTTTAGAAAACCTATATTATTAAAATAAACGGCAGTTCAACTCTTTTTTTCTTTTGTTTTAAAATCATTTTCTTTTTTGTAGTAAAAATAAAATTAATAAACTTTAGTTATTTAGACAGCTTCTTTTCCTCACTTTCGAAGATTTTGGTAAAAATTCTAATACGTAGAAGTTGAACACTCCTATGTGTAAATTAATAAAAATAAATAAATATGCAGTAAATATGCAGTAATTAAATAAGCGAAACGCTTTGCGCTCATGACTTGCGTATGGTAAGAACTTTTTTAGTCTCTCCTAATGCTTTCAGTAGACACTTGGAGTTATGATTAAAATGTCTTCAGCGCATTATAGTTGCGTGACGAAACAGGATTATCGGATTAATGTATATTTTAATTTTAACTTATTTATTACTACAAAAAAAAACATGCTGTCTAAAGAACTAGTGGCTAGTGGCTTTTTTTTTCTAAAGATGTGTCGTGGTGTAAGATAGTTATTTTAAAGGTTAAATTATAGAATACATCATAGTATAAATATAAGTATACTCATACTTATACGTCATAAGTATAAGTATACTTATACTTATGACATGTATGTAATTATATCATATGACATAATATGACGAATGTATACATAAGTATAAGTATAATTTTTTACCTATTTAGACATACTTAACATATAGGATAAGAAGTATCCTATCCAGGTAATAAATTATCTGTTCGCTAAATTTCATCCAAATCCGTTCAGTACTTTTTACATGAAAGAGTAACTATAAACTATAAAACATACATCCTTCAGTTTAACAAACTTTCGCTTACGTAGTAACCAGTTAGTAATATAATAGTTAATATGTAGTAAGATTGAATATTATAAATTTTTGTTGGTAATTTATTTTTATGTAGACAATTGAGAATGATGTAATGTTTATTTTTTTTAAACTAATAGTTGTGTGATCTGTTGTGAAAATCTAATTGCAAAATTTGCTCTTGCACCAGAAAGGGCTGTCAACTCTTGACCCCTAAAGGGTGGTATTAGTAGGATTTGAGATTATCAATTTATTGCATACCTTTTTATATAATTGAGAATGTAGAATAATAGAGAATGATAATTTATATAATTTATATAATAGTATATATGTATAATAGTGTTGTCTCTTTCTTATCAACTATATAGTTAAAACGGGACACATATTACCACTTTTTAAACTCTACACTTTTATCACAAACGAAGTTGCCAGTTTAAAAATAAGGGTCATTTTTTTTTAAATGTATCAACCGGGTCAACTACACTTTGTATTTAATTTACACAACAAAACATTTTGCGTGATGTATTCACAAAGAGCCGGATATGTCGACAACGAAACCGATCAACAAGTTGTTTGTCACCCTCGTTTTCCACCCCTTGCAATGCACGGACAAAATGAAAATGGAAAGCTAACGCGTTATAACTGAAAATGAATTTTATTCTATCGTTTTCTAAGAATAATTGTATATATCAATAGTTCTGTTATAGGTGGGTACCTACTCTAATCCTATAACCCATACAAAAGAAATTCGCGAAGAAACACACAAAATCTAAACCAAATTTAAACCAAGCTTTAAATTTAAGCTTTAAGTTTTTTTCTTGTACCTACATTTCTTTATTGTAGACAACTCAGGTGTACGCTAGAAACTCAACTGAGTTTATAGTGCACCTCAACTGTGTACCATAATATATTGTTATTTTTGTGTGTAAATAAATTTAAAAAAAATAATAATATTTTAGTGTCACTACAAATATTATATTTTTTTGTGTAGGTACTTATCCCATAACCCTCCTACAGTGAACCGGGTAAAGCCACGATCACTTGCAGCGGGGGACGAAAAAATTCCCCGACGGAAAAAATAATAATAACACGGACTTAGCGCCTTTTTACGGCCGTATCTTGCATAAATAATGATAAAGGGAAATTAAATCAAAGTCTTATTAGAATATTAAAAGTACGGAAGGCGTTTTTTTTTAATGTCGCTACGCATCGTTTAGGGACGCATAATTCACTCAATTTGCTAAATGGAAGGTCGTGGTGAGTTAGACCATAAACTTATTGGAGGGTTGTTTAGTTTTATTAATATTTTCTTGAGGTTATTAGAAGCCATTCATTAAAATTTATGCTGCATAAACTTCTTAGTTAGGTACTTTTTGTAAGCAGTGTTTAAAACATTGCTATGTTACGGCAAACATAGCAATATTGGCGATAATTTACTTATGTAAAGTTTTATTTATATAAATAAAAGACCTTATTAATTTAGTAGTATTAATTTATTATTTATTAATTAGTTCAGTAGTAGTTCAGTACCTGATTGGGTCTACATAAAGTAATCATATTATACCTACTTATAACTATATGTAGGTACCCGCTATATTCTATATTACTACATATTATAATACAAAGTCCTACGCCGCGTCTGTCTGTTCGCGATAAACTCAAAAACTACTGCACCAATTTTCATGCTGTTTTCAGCAATGGATAAAGTGGTTCTCGAGGGAGTTTTTAGTATATAATTTACAAAGTTACCCAGGCGAAGTCGCGGGCAGCAGCTAGTTATATATAAAAATAACGTGTCACGTTGTTTGACGCCAATGAACTCCTAAACTACTGAACCGATTATGATAAAACTATGTAACTATATGTTAGCTTTCGGGTGCGTGTAGGTAGTTTGTTTTATATACAATAACTAGCCCGCGACTTCGTCCGCGTTCTGGATGAAAGGTAGGTACCCTTTCCTTTCTGGAGTCCGTGATCAGTTCAGTAGTTTTTGCGTGAAAGAGTTCCAAACATCCATACATACATCTATACAAACTTTCGCATTTATAATATTAGTACGGATGACTATGTTAATCTTCAGTACTACTTACGTGGGTATCTAAACAGAAACTACTTGCATATATACCTACCACTACATGCAATTCCCTCGCGTGTAAACTTGTCTAGTGCGGGCCATGCGTCTTGTCTTTACCGGGTCTGACCGACCGCGCCCCGGACGTACTCTGCACTTTGTACTGCGATACATTAATCTTGACATCTGAAATTCATTTAAAGTATGAATGTTACACAAATAAAAGAAACAAGCCCATTTATATGCCGTGTAAGAATGATATTGTAGGAATATGAAAAATATGTAAAAAAAAATTATAGCGTTTTTTTCTGCAGTTTATTTATATACCTACGTAAACTTTCTTGGTTTATCGCTATTTTTATTAGTGGAAAGCGTATCAAAATCTGTTGGGTGGTTTTAGTGAAGTTATCGGAGAAACAGATAGAAGCAGACTGAAGTGACTTAATTTTTTTTAGATCCGGAAAATGTATAAATATTTTATAATTTATACTGATGGTATTCATATTGAAACATGAAAGTGAAATTTTGCGTAGAAATTCAAACAAAATGTAGCTACAAAATAGTTAATGAAACTGAGATTTTCGAGTTCGAACCTTTTAATAATACTTACTAAGGTCAGCCAACGACGAATTTTTAAATATGTATAAATAAATATGTACCTATGACTTTTTTCTTGACTTGACACCAGATTTCGATATAACAAAGCTTAAATATTACTCCAAAATTAGCTCAATCTCCTTGTGAAAGCCGCATGAAAATAAATCAAATAGTTTCAAAGATTAGCTCATTTATATAATATACTAGCTGGTGCTCGCGACTTCGTCCGCGTGGAATAGTTATTTTGGGAATCATTTGGGTATCTCGAACGGTTTTCGCAGCGCACGCAACGGAAGCCCTCAAAGATGAATAATTTTCCCCGTTTTTTTCCACATTTTCGACTGTTTCTTCGCTCCTATTAGTCGCAACGTAATGTTATATAGCCTAAAGCCTTCCTCGATAAATGATCTATCCAATGCAAAAAGAATTTTGCAATTCGAACCAGTAGTTCCTGAGAGTAACGCGTTCAAACAAACAAACAAACAAACAAACAAACAAACAAACTTTTCAGCTTTATAATATTAGTATAGATATTTATATATTATAAAATAAATAATTTAATAATCATTGTTGTTGGAAATAAATTTAAAATTTGACAGAATAAGTCACACCTACTACAACTGTGACTCGTAATGGACTATACGAAAGAATATTGAATTAAACTGTCATGTATATTCATATTGCAATAAATAAAGTATTGCTCACGAATAATCGAAATCGTATTTTTAATCTGATTTTGATCTTAATTGAATCATGTCCGGCAAGAATACTTTATGTGAGCGCGTTATTGCCTGTCACTAGATAAGGTGATATGTTTATATAAACTAAACATTTCGCATGGAACATTTTATTACGTTTTCATTACGAGATTGTTCTTTTGATATATTTTTGATTTAATAACTTTTTAATCCATCTGGTAATTTAAATAAATAAAGTCATTTTTTATGTTTAAATCTGGCGGGCAAACTGATAAATCACGTGACTAATCTACCATCACTAATATCGCCTATGTGCAAAAGTAATACTAGAATGCACGATCTTAAAAGAAAAGGCGAATGGGGAAGGAAAAGGCGATGAAAAGGCAATGAAAAAACCATATACACTGGACAGCAAAGAAAAATGGTCGTTTAGAAAATCTTCAATATCTTCAAAAGTACCTGACCTAGCTTTTTGAAATAAAAACTAAATTAAAGAATATTTTAATGTGCTTTATTTTCCCAAAAGCTAGGTAAGATATTGAAGATTTTCTAACCGATCCTTTTTCTTTGCTTTCCAGCGTAGTAGCTCGTTTCAACTCTTAATGTCAAGTGGTTCAGGTGCGTTGTAACTCAGGGCACTCCCAGGTTCGAATCCCGGCAGGGTTAACTTTTCAAAGTTGGCTCTGCAGGGTTTCACCCCCTGTTTTCCTATGTAGTAGATAATCTTGAAATCACAAGCACCAGCTAGTAATTATATAATGGTAATGGTAAGACATAATATAAATATTATATTATTTATAGATTAGAATAATTATACTCTTGTTATAGAACATTGCAAGTATCAAAATTTGTTTTACCCGGTACAACACGGTCAACCATTAGGGAAATCTGCGCGGCAGCAAGTACTGTTTAATTTATTCGCGTAAATATTCTTAAACTATCGGTTTGCTGGCCATTGCGGCGATACCGCCTCGATTTATTGGCTTCGGTTGACGAAGGCCGAATTACATTGCCCCCTTTGGGACCTACCAATCAATCCTCAGTCGGTTAAAAATCCACACAATATTCAAATAAACAATCCTATTTTTATAAAAATAAAATATACTTATTTTCTTATAAATTATAAACTAAGAATCGACAACGAAAAAATTGTTATTAAAAAATTTGTAGTTTAGAGGCTTGTTAAAAAATGTTGAGGGAAAATACTTCTAACTATTTCGTTAGAAGATTTTTGGTAGAAAATAGATTTTGTTAGTAGATTATACAAACATTACAACATAAACTTTACAATAAAACGTCTTATTTTTTGTGTATACGGTACAGTACTTATAACTTAATATTTTTATGACAAAAAATGGCAGGCCAGCTGACTCAGCTTTATATAAAATCTTAATAGGAGCTCAAGAAACATCAAAGGGGATTCTAACGTGCTGCTGACTCTTACAAATAAGGTTAAGGAACAGAGTAAGGATAGAATTATGGGCTCTCGCATCTCTTATATTATATATCAATACATGAAAACAATTTCGAAGTAAATATAAAAAATAATTATTTACATTATTAGTGAAATTCTACATTACAAGACTTTTTATTACTTGGGTGTATATAATAATGTGTACTGAATTTCTAATACAGTACATAGTAACATAACATTGTATATAATAACATAAATCGCTAGTAAAGTTCCCATTGTCATTTGCAAGCCTAATCTGAAGATTGCCTGAAAATTTTATCACAACTACAGTAACAGGGAAGCTTTTCCACGGCTTTAAATTGATATGAAAATGTATACCTACTTTATAATAGCATTAATCAATGCAATCGAGTATCAAAAGGTAATTCATAATCTCTCTTTAATAAAGACTATACAATAATAATAACTTACGCTTTTCTTACAGGAATTAAGTGCCAACGAGTATTATTAAAAGCGTCTTTGTAAATTCTAACCTCACATTAGAGTCCCTCGACAATATTCATTACCAAGGTAATTTACACATTTTGGCCACAATTTGCCAGGGAATGGCATAAAAAAACAATTTCCACAAGAAAAAGTGGCGTAAAAAGCCAAAGTGTAACATACGAGCTTTCGTAATATCAATTTGCTTCTCATACATATATTCATGGCGCATCGCGGCAGGTCATATAATTTATATGTGAAAGGAGAAACAATCGTATTCACGAACGATTTGGCCGAAGCAAGAAGCGAAATATATTCAAGCCAAGGTCTAGCGGGTAGCTGGAGGTGTACCCGGGTATTATGCATGCAAGCTTCATGCCACTCTTGGGGGCAGTTACTTATATCCTGTGCCGTCTTTTAAGATCCCTGAATATGTTACAATATTTACATACGATGCGTTGTAACTCTGTTATTTAAGTAGTTTATTTATATATCTACTTATCGTATTGACTACGAATTGTCTACGAATGTTATTTTAAGTGAAACTATAGATATAGATATAGATATAGATATAGATATAGATATAGATATAGATATAGATATAGATATAGATATAGATATAGATATAGATATAGATATAGATATAGATATAGATATAGATATAGATATAGATGTGTTAAAAAATATCATTCCTGTTAGTAAAAAACTTCAAAACTTTTTAGAGTTACAACCTTTTTACATGAGGTGTTTTTTGGAGCATAGATTTTATCGCTCTTTATTGCTCGTGACAACGAAGTGATAAACTGCGTGGGGTTTGTTTAAAAACTTTTATCTGGAAGATTAAAAATAGAAAATAATGATATGTTACAAATATAACATTATGAAATACTTATGCATTTCGAATATTTTTATTGAGTTTCGTCCTACGTTTTGATTTGGACAGCACCGTCCAGCAGCAGTAACCACCCAGTTACATAAGACTACTATAAAATAATAGCATTAGTGCTTTTGTGTTTCGCTGAGTGAGTAAGGAATGTCAGAACCCATTTCTATTCCTTATCCTTAATCCTACTATGATCGGCGACGCACTTGCTCGTGTTATAGGCGACGGTAGCTTCCTACCATGAAGGTGGACCGTCAGCCTTAATATATAAAAAAACTCATTAAGTATACATTATAACGACATGAAGTAACACAATTGCAGACATCGCGAAATGTAAGCATGTGTATATTATAGGTACAGTCGGGGTAAGAAAAGGTTCGTCATCTTAAATACGACCTTTGTTTGCACCAGGGAAATTTGTCAGTCATGCCAAAAATTCATTTCAAACGTGTGTCAGTTGTCTGCTTAGAGCTTTAGTTTCAAAAAATAATAAGAGTATACGAGTTGATAAATGAATGAATTTTAAAACTGACGAAGTTTTTTCGTGCACCGACTGTACTTACTGTCTTTTATTACTAGAATAAAATATTAGAGCTGATTTTCTATCCTCAACATCTCTTATTCTCAAACTATTAGGGTCGGCAAATTTCGATTTTTTTTATTTTGATTTTGGCACTCTTGGTGCTTCTATTTTAATATGCAACTTGAAAAACTTTATCTTATCTTGAAGAACTTCAACCCACGCAAATGAGGTGCAATATTTTAATGATTCGTTTGTATTTGACCCTCAGGTCTAAAGTTGGAAAAGCAAAATCAACAGCCGGAGGACTGGACACTCATCAAACTTAACAAACAGTGACCGCGGCCTTTGACACGGGCTTCAGTAAACAACCGAGCTGATTACCTCGCTCTGCAATTAATTCCAAACGGAAGGGATATTGGGAGAATTTATTAATTTTTCTTTTTTTTCATATTTTAATGTTTTTTTACTAAGTAAGGCGTGATTAAGAACATTTCTTTAAAACATTTACTCAAAAAATCTAAAAGCGAAAAGTTGATTTAAAGAAAATACGAGTTACTAAGACTACTCGCCGGAATTTATCTCGTTCGAACCGGCGAGTTATCATTTTTGATTTTTACCTATTAGACAACTCGCTCGCTAGCATAATGTACAGTCCGTTACATAAAGTTATAAACCGAATTATTAAACTATATAGAATAGAAATATTCTTATTTCTTACTGCATGTACTACGTCTTTATCTCCACTACCTACTTAAATTTATGAATCTATTACATAAATATCACAATTTTATGTACTTATCAAGCGGTATTAGAAAATAGATTGAATTATTTATCATACTCTATGCGGTGAGCAAATCCTGTAAAACCATCAACTATCTAATTAGTGAAAGTTGCCAACTGTAAACATATCAGAACAAGTTAACAGTCCTACCTTAATTAATAAACTCGGCCGCATGAACGAAATTCGCGCGAGTTGTACCTACGCCACATTCACGTGCTCTCTTGGACTTGTCATATTTTGATAATATGGCTAATGTAGTCTATGGGTATGCAAATCAAATACACTGCCAAAACTGTTAGGAAAAAGGTACTTATTAACTTTAATAAAAAAAAAGTAAAAATATTATAAACAGTTATAATATAACAGTAAACCTAAGGATATTAAGGCCTGTTCTAAACACAAAATGTACACACTAGCTGTTCCACGCGACTTCGCCGCGTTTCATAAAATATGGCCCATTTTACTCGTTGATAATGTAGCTTTCTATAGGTTCTATAGGAGTTTTGAAAATCGGTCCAGTATTATATTACAGACATACAATAATACAAATATATATTCTTTATAATATTAGTATAGAAGTAGAGATATGATATTTACGCGAATGATAATGGTGATGATTTATTAGGTATAGAATCTACAGGATTACCTATGTAATAAGCTCAGACAGTCCTAATAGATCACGGCCAAGCGCTTCCTTGACTTTTATAAAAAAAAATAGACCAAAATATCCAATACCCGCACTCTAAATGAGTGTATTAACTATAGTTAGATGGAAGCCAAGGGCTAGACATTGTCGTGAATAAAACATTGTATTCGGGTCCCGCGGGCCATCGTGTGTACCGGCTGCTTAATGCCATGAGTTTTCCTATTAGTGGTAAATACAGGAGCATCTTTAATTCAATGTTTAAATGACCACTCATTAGAAATAAAAGAAATTTTATTGAGTCAACACAAATAGCGCATGCAATGCAAGTTTAATAAGAACAATCTTAATCGTATTGGCAATAGTACCTTACTTGCCAGACTATTGTCTCGACCCAAATAGGGACCCAACTCAGCATATGCTGTGCGTGCTACAAGTCACATACAGCGTTGATCTTCCGCTGGGGACTTCGTAGTTGGCTTCACAGACGCGCGCTCAAGTCTATAATATTACAAATACATAAATCTATACTAATATTATAAAGCTGAAGAGTTTGTTTGTTTGTTTGTTTGAACGCGCTAATCTCAGGAACTACTGGTTCGAATTGGAAAATTCTTTTTGTATTGGATAGATCATTTATCGAGGAAGGGTTTAGAATAGGAGCTAAGAAACAGTCGAAAATGTGAAAAAAAACGGGGAAAATTATTCATCTTTGAGGGCTTCCGTTACGTGCGCTGCGAAAACCGTTCGAGATACCCAAATGATTTAAAGTTGGCACCTAAATTGATTTACTAGTTTAAAAATAGTTAACAAAAATTTTTCAGTGATAAATTTATTTCTTTCATTCATTTGCAACATTTAAATGTTAAATTCAATATCTGTTAATATTTCTCCTAACAAAGAATTAATAGCAATAACAATCTTTATTGTTTATTGCGTCAATAATGTTTTCAACGCGGCTCCAATCGAACCATCACCGCAAGTGTTAACAACTCAATCGATTTCCATTCATTCGTTCTTCCAACCTCTCATCGCTTCCATATCGTAAGCGAATTGAATGAATGAATTGGTTTCAGTGAATCTCGATTCGCGATCGGCTGTCGCGACTGTGCAATTATGAGTCATTTAGCAATGTGAGATTAGAATGCAAGATTGTTTTACAATAACCACAAAATTAAAAAAATATATTTTCATTTTGATTTGTGGTCTACTTGTCTCTACACAATTTAGAATACTAATAAGGGTCAGAAGAGATAATACGATTGTTTTAATAATAGGTTTTTCTCAATTTTCTTGTGTATTTTTGTGTAAGTTCAGGTTCAGCCACAATACTAATGTAGATCATGTCAAATGTCAACTAAAGATGATGTCAACTAAACAAAGATGAAGATAAAAATAAAAGTTTTTTTAATTAAGACACGAAATACAAATATAAAATATACAAATACTACAAAAGTTTTTAAATTATTTTTTAGAAAAAAGGGGGCAGGAATATTGGTTTGGGTTGCATAATAGCTTAATATTTATCTAGGTACTATCTATTTGATATGTATTGCTTGTATTATTATATTATTGTATTATTAGCCAACCCACCATCAAGTGGACTGTGTTTATCTACATAAAAATAATCTAAACTAAAATAAAAATTTACTAGATTTTCTGTATTATCAAGTTTGAACCCCCAATCAAGCCATTGTTCAACAATGGAGCGAAGCAGTTTTACATAACTACTTAATGAAATTAGTCAAGTTATTTCAGTCTCTTATTTCAAATATAACATAGAAAAGTTGGAAAAATTTAAATAATTAAAAAGATTAATAATTAAATAAATTAATTAAAATTAATTAAAAATATGAAATAATTAATTTAAAAGATAAAATAATTTAATTTTAACATATCTGCGTACATTGTAGAACATATTTTCTCAATACAAAATACCGCCCACTCGTAGGGCTTTATAAAACGTTTTAATGTCTCATCCGTACACTTGTGCATTGTAATTGATATCAGACGGCTCTGTGGCATTTAGTCATTCTAAAACTACTCAAACTTCCCATGACATCATTGTTTATTTTTTTATGTATTAAAAACTTATTGGTATTAGTGCCACAAATAATTTAATAGTACATAAACAACGAATTGTGTGGATCGATTTTCGCCTTCGGTTATGGGAATGCTCGTGTACCTAAGTATACATATTAGACACAATACAAAAGACACTGTGTTACAGAAAACTGTGACCATGTCCACCGTGACTCGTCAGTCCTGAAGGTTAGCCGTCAACTTCCTGAACCAGTCTTTGTCAAAAGGGGATTAGCTGCTCGACCGAGACAATTCCAGTCCACTATCGGATATTTCTCAATCATGATTCATGACTTTCTCCTTCGCCCAGCGCGTCTATTCCTTTCCACCTTATTATTATTATTATCATCTGCTTAGTGGCTATTTCTGTCTGCTAGAGTACCAGTATCACTTCGTCCATTGCTGAAATATTGTGATCGCCACGTAAACTAAAGCTCTCTACCAATACCTACCACGTTAAGAAACTGTAGTACTTTTTTGATAGAGGCATTCCTCACATCTTCACAAGCCATTGTGTGGCTTCCTAAGATGTGACTACGCTTGTGCATCAAAGGGCCACACTCGCACAGGATGCATTGGTGTTTCTTCTGCCTCATGGCAGAAGCGACACTCTCCTGTACTAGCGAGACCCATTACCGATCCACCCTCCGATCATATTTAATTGGAGCAGACATCTGACATCTGAATTATATGAAGCAGAATAACCCATCTTAAAATATCTGCGATATGGAACAATGGCATCGGTGAGTCAGAGACCGTGCGAACCGGTGGTGTTTGGGAAGTATTCGCTAATCGACGCACCTACATTATACCATATAATAAGTTTACATTGACGCCTCCCATTTTGTATCTACTTAACAAGAGTGACGAGGTGTGAAAAAATATCGTTCATTACACCCAGTAATTCTAATATTACAATACTTGATGAAAGACCCAGACCCAGAAATTGTGGAATATGCTCCTCCGCTCGCACGAAGAATCTGGCACGAATAATTTATTCCCCTTTGCCACTAATAAGTATATAAGTATGCTACTGCCACAAATAAAAACTTTTTAAATAATTTGACCTTTCGCACGAATACATATGCTCCATTGCCACGAGATACGAGACTACTCTAAATTTGTACAGTTAGACGCAAAAATAAATAAATTTTAACTCCCAACAATGTAATTATGGAAATTATATTTGTATTTCCTTGTTGCCGAATGCAACATATTATATGTTGTTGTCTGTTTCAAAAATAGGTCATAATTTATATAAAATAATACCTATAAATAAAACTTATAACATAAAAACCTTTATAACAAAATTAAGTAACTGTCTTCTTAACAACTCAACCGACTGATACAGTTTTCACTTATAATCATTTTCTGAGATACTGCTAATTAAGACTATTTAGACTCAATGCATAATTTCCGTAGTAAACTAATTGATATCTTTTATAACATTGTAAGTTCTTCACAAGAAAATTTTCCGCTAAAGCTACGACAAAATTTAAGAGCCCCTTTCGAAATGAGGTACTTTAACCCTCTTCAACCCTTTGAGAGAAGCTGTAAAATCTCAAAAAACTCCCAGAAGACATCTCGAAGACACCATCAAGGACATAATTCATAATGAAAAAGTCAATTTTCACGGGGCCAAAAGGCAATTTGCATATTTTTGTTCGTGAACTTCAATTATTCGAGTGTGAGCTTTTCGGTTCACTCTTTCCTCGTCCCTAAAAACGGTCCACGGGGTGCCGTTTCGTTCACGGAACCCTTTAGACAAAATTAATTTTTCTCAACTAATTAGCGAGCGATGTTAAACCTTGCGCTGATCAACTCTTCCTTTACGTTTAGAGGCACAAAGAGCTTTCAACTTGCTACTTTTCATATTTCATTTTCTTATACCTATTTACATTTCTTTATATTTCAACTAACAAATGTTTTTTGTTAAAATTTTTACTTGCTTTATAATTTAATTACCTTTTTTTTATTATCATATTGTATACTAACATTAGCCCCCTGCTTCTCTAATAAAGTATTCTTACATTTTAATTTATAGGTAACTTCTAGACTTTTTCAAAAATCTTATAAAAATTATTAATTTTGGTATATATTTATAATTAAAAAGTTATCATGTTTTTAATTAATCAATATACTAATACTTGCACATCTTAATAAAATAAAGTCGCAGTCCGCTTATTTCTGTTTCTGTTTCTGTTTTCAATAACAATATTTAATTGCATTAATAACTGTTAATCTATGTATATGTAACCGTTAATCTATGTAAAGTGTTGATTAGTTACTTTCATTACCTATTTTCTTTTTAATGTTTTTGACTTCTACCTTACAACCAAAGTTATATCAGCTACACCATCCCCGGTGACCGGTGACTTTAAATGGCGATTAGACTACTTGACAGATGGTGAAAGAGGCCCTTAATGTAAGATCATTAATATCAATGTGACTGTAATAAATAAATAAGAAAATTTAAATATTTATCTGTTTCTGATAATCTGATAATACAGACCAAACTACATAATTAATACAATATGATTACTAAATTCTTTGATGAATATGTACTTACAAAGAAAGAATCTTATTTATTCTACTTAATATTATAGGTTTTCTTAGTAACAAGCACAAGGACGAAAAAATTGTTTTTAAACAAAATTGGTCTTATTATCATTGGTACGCCTCATTTTTGATGACCTATTAAATTGGTTACAGATAATCTTAAAGCCGAGTAGGTATAATCTCTCGAAGCCTTTCCACGAACTATACACGCAGTTATGCGACGTCTTCTGGTCATTACGAGTCATTGTCTCTCTCAACTTTATAGCCGTGAACAATCTGGTACTAGTTTTAAAACAGTGTACTAAGGTCAAGTAAGATACTACCTTTAGTAACAATGCGCATACAAATTAGCATAAAAAATTTAAGATCTTAAGTTCATTTTATACTTAACACGTGGTATGCTAATTGCTGAAAGACTTAATTAATGAAATGCAAATTTATCGTCATTGAGCAACATGTCTAGAGACAGTACGATTAATAGAATAAATACAACTTTGTTAATATTGCTCACAAATCTATACTAGTCCACACTCTATACTATCTAATATTATAAATGTGCAACTAACTCCGTTTGTCTGTCTACATGTCTCTCTGTCTGTCGCTTTTTCACGTCTTAAATACCGATCATCATGAAATTTTGTATAATTTTGCAAATTTTGCATTGTCAGGGATACAAGAAAGGACATAGGGTACCTTTTATCCAAAAAAAAATTGTTGTTCCCAAGGGATCATCTAAAATAAAATAAAAAATTACGCATGGCCAAAGTGTTATAGCAACAACGAACGTCAAGAGTTATATTTATTATTACCGTCTACCATCAGCCTGTCTGACGAAAAATAGAAATAATCAATATAATTCTTTTGTATTATAAAGATTTATTTATAGCTGTTGCATGTGACTTATTCCATATATTGATAATATTACAGCTTATCTCTTATTCTGACGCAATTCATAAAAAAATCTGTAAGATTTAATTTGGTATTTGGTAATTTTTCCCAGTGTGAGAACTTTGAATCAATTTATATTTTTTTGATACGACTACGAAAGCAAAATAAATAACTTGTAAGTAATAAAAACATTGAGTGTTTTATGGAATCAAGACACTCCCTATTCGGAGGACTTTTGAAAATTTCTCTCAAAGAGCTCTTTTGACCCCGCGCGCCTACATTCTAATTGAGACCTGTCTACCGGCCCACTCAGACGGTATTCAAAAACCGACATGTATACATTTTAATAAATGTATCGCCCGTGAATGGATGCTTTTATCAAAAAGAAAACCCAACCGCTGCTTACATAATGCAAAAAATATATAAATTAAGTGTGGGTGGGTTGAATGGGCTCCGAACGAGAATGAATGAATGGATCTGAGCGCCTCTACTTTAGGGTTAAGTGTACAATCACGTTGATTTGATATTTTGTTAAATATATAACGAGACTTGGCAGCGTTGTGACGAACCTTAGATTAATGATTGGTCTCGCTGCGCTCGAGTGAAGCCACCCACTGACCTGCACACCCCCTGGCACTGGGAAAGGGGCAAACAAGGGGGGTGGGGTCTCAGTAAAGATGCGCTGGCTTGGGTGATAGGTTGTCGCTAAAGCCTGCCATGTACACACCAAAGCTATATTTGGAAATTTTTGATGATCGCTACAAAGTATCTCCTTGGTCCTGAGGCTTTATCTAGTACTAAAATGTAAAAAGTTTCCACAAAGTATAACAAACCGTATTTCAAGTACCTACTTTCTTAATAATATATAATATTATTTATTATTTTATCACTAGACTAATAAACATTTTAGTATGTTGAATTATACCTAACATGTAAACTTCTTCAACGTCTAAGTTGTGTAAAATATTCCTTTTTATTGGTTAAGGACGGCAGACAGGCATCGGGCTTTCAAAGTAGGATCTAAGAAATACAATCAAAACCAAGGACAGGATAAAATGCCATGTACCTACTGAAGAATATATTATAGTACCTACACATTCTGAAAAACATAAATACTTAGCATAGTTTTTTTATTCGCTCGATAAATCTTTTTTGAACAATCATCTTAAATTATACCTTCGATTTAAGACAATTAAATATCAATGAGAATCTTTTGCGGATGCGGATATCTGGAAAATTTCCTCAGGATTAATTGTGATGTAGTTATCTACTAGTAAATATATAATTTTTATATTTATTAGCGGTTTAGTCTTAACTTTTGACAAGTCACAAAAAATGTCTAAACTAATGTGGTATTTTTTAATTTTTTAACCAAATATACCAGTAACCAAATTTAACATTGCGTAGGTACATTAAGTAAAAAATATATTTAGTAATTCAGTATACTTACTACATTATTGAAAAAAAAACCATCCACTTAATTATAATTTTCTCCGGCTCTTGTTTTCTTTTATAATGTTTCTCTGGCTCTTGTTTTTACCTCTTTCCATACAATGGGGGCCTCCAGAAAAATCATGTGGCCCTACTCGACTGAAGCCTTGAAGGCTTTAAAACGGGCAGTGACAAACTCAGCGTTGTCGTCTCACTCTCGCCACGCCCATTGGCGACAAAGCCTTCACCACGCCCCTAGGCGACATTTTCCACCAATCGTCGAGTGCATACGTTTTTTATCGAGATGATAACGTAGTTGGGAGGACTAAATACTAAAGAGTATGTGAAGTAAAAATATTTAAATGTAGGAAAAGAAGCGGAGTGAAACAGTTAACTTGAATCATTTTAATAATTGCTTTTATCTATAATATATTTAACAAAAATAGGGCAAGCTCCTATTCATAAATCTTATCTTATTTATGTAATAGGTATAGCTAATATTATTTATGAAACTCATATTGAAAAGTATTTTTCAAAACCTCAAAGCAACAAAATAAATTATGCTAAAACAACTTAACTTAACTTAAACTTAACTTACAATGTATTCGTTAATATATCGACAAACAATTCATTCTAATAATAAATTTCAATATACCTACACAATTTTATGAAAGTATTTTTAATTTTATTTTATATTTTATTTATATTCCTAAAATCAGCTTTTATGCAATAGTTAAATAGTTTAAACTTATTTTAATTTTAATTTTAATTTAAACATAAAATATACCTACATATTTTATACATATTATTTGGAAAGGTACAAAGAGGGTCATTAATGAAAGTGACTATCGGTACTAGGTATTTACTATTTACCTATGCGATAGCTGATATGCTTTTCATGAGAAAGAATTATTATACGATACAACATCGAAACAATTTTGAAGGCTTCTTTTTCTCCTTGAAAACTTCTTAATCAGTTAAAGTACACTTTCACGTTACGCTGCTTTTACGACATCTCTGTTTCACATTAGATACAAACATAATCAACTTCGTAACTCCAAATAAAAGGAATGAACATAAAAATGGCAACATAATATAACCGCCCAAGACCGGGAGGACGAGTAGGGTGGTTAGAGGCCAGGGGGGGACAGCCACGGCAGGGGGAAGGGGGGGGGGGGTGCAAAAAGCTCAAGTGCAGAGGCTGTATCGATCCGCGGCGACCGACGACATGCCCGGGTCACATAATAAAACCTGTAATCCACTGCCAAAGCTAAGCTGCATCAAGCGAAAATTTATATAAGTAATAATAATTCGATTCAAAATATGTTTTAGTAATTTAGTGGAAACTTTGCTGATTTATGTTTTTCTTATATGTAGGTATGTGTAATGTGTATCGAGATATTGTTTGATTCCTAAAATAAAATAAAATGAAATAAAATAAAATAATTAATAGCAACATGTATGACAGAGCATCACTTGATAACGACACGACCGATTTTGATAAACTTAGAACAAACTTCTTTAGACACTTCATATACGTTTTGTATGGGGAAAAAGCGCTGAACTCGCGTGACCGTCACGGTTTAATATAAAATATAAAGGTGTGTGTGTGTGTGTGTGTATGTGTATTTAGGCGATGGCAATGGTATAAACCAGCTATGAAAAAATAATAAATAATCCAGGTCACTTGTTTAAGAAATAATAGACATAAGTATATTTGAAAATTGGGAAAACCGACATCCAGACAATTATAGGTATTGGTAATCACAATTTTTTTCACTTTTGCAGTTACATTTTTTTTTTGTGTAACCTTTACATAGGTCCCTCTGTATGTATATACGCTTAGGTCTTTTGAACAACGACGACGAATTTTAATGCGGTTTTCACTAATGGAAAGAGCGATAAATTTTTTTATATATAATTTGCAGAAAAATTGCACAAAGGAACGGGTCGCTAGTGTTATAATAATTCCTTCAAAATACTTTAATATTTGACAATCCATACAATATTTTAGGTGGGTAGGTATACTATACTAACCTACCTATATAAATTTGCTAATAAGACTTTTATATTTATACACTATATTTTATACATATTAATTAATTTATACATTGTATTTTTTATGTATACAAACAACCACCTTTATTTATATAAACTGGAGACAACCGAATTGTTTACATAAACAAGAAAACAATTCGTCAGTGAACATTGTTTAAAACTAATAAATTCCCGCTCTTTGACATTCATAATTTTCTCCCCCAAAAGATCTTGTTAACAAACGGACCTGTCGCTTCAAAAACCGACGGCTCCCCAAAGAATAGACTAAGGTAATATTAAGTCTGAGCAATTCTTCGGGACAAACGTCGACACCGTGTAAATCATTCAGTTTTGTGAAGGCGCGAATAGAATTAATATTTGTTTACTGTGGAGCTACAATTATACTGTTTTCTGTATCACCGTTCGCGCGATTAAACACAGACTAAAAAGAATGTATGTAGGTATGTAGAAATGACACGTCTTTGAAAATCATATTTTCCAAAAAAAAAGCCTTTTGACAACAACACACTCAAGTTACAAAGCCACTCAGAAACTACGCGCCCTTAGGGACTGGCTGATCATTTAACTGATTATGATCATCTTCTTGTAGTGCCATCTTCTATCAGAGGTTGGCTATCATTATGGCTATCTTAAACCTCGAGGCGGCGGCTCGAAACATCGATCTGGTACTCGATATACTTTGGCCATACAATTCGCGGAGATTCTTGAGCCAAGAAGTGCGTCGTCTGCCCGGCTTGCGTCTACCTTGTATTTTCCCCTGCACGATCAGCTGCAGGAGATATACTGCTCGCGGCGCATTATATGTCCAAGGTATTCCAGTTTCCTGTATTTTATGGTTATCAAAACCTCATCCTTCTTGTTCATTCTCTGCGACTATTTACACTAACCCCATACCCACCCTCCTCCAGAATATTTTCGTCAGCCAGTAGTTTCAACACTTCAGCAAAAATCTCGTCGGAACTAATGATCATATGATCAGTCAAATGATCAGTCGTATGAACTGATGGTCTTGTATGTACCATAAGTAGGTATCTATCTGTGCATAAAGGTATTGTAAGGGACTACGCTCACTGCTTACCTAAGTAAAAGCAGCGTCGAGGCAGCGTTTAATTATTATTTAAATAATTTTCCTCAAAATAAATGTTAAACTATAGAAAAATCACAAAAGAAAACACTTTTATTAAGTAGGTATTTTCAAATTTTCATAGCATTATACTTTCGAGAGGCCTATGGCATCTGTTACTGTTTTATTCTATGAGCATCTCTCAAGAGGGCCTAATTTGACTCGCGACAACCGGCCGATTAAATTTTAATATTTGAAAACGCTTCGTTCGAGACGAGGACGATTGCTGTGGGGCGCGGTGTCGCTCTGTTTTCGTAGCTCTCTTTGTGTTTTTCCCAATCGCAATTTCCTCGGAATGTCTCAGTAGGTATTATAAAAGAAAGTATTTTCAAAATATTTTGTTATATTTTCAAACAAATCTCTCTACCATCTTTATTTTAAAAATCTAGACGTATACCATCCTCATCTTGTCGAAATCCCTCCTTTTCAGACCAAGCGCTTTGAAACATCCTTTATAATGCGCACTGCCAGGGTTTGGAACTCCCTGCCGGCGTCTGTATTTCCGAGCACATATAACCCTAATCTTTTCAAGGTTCGAGTGAATAGGCATCTTCTGGGTGAGCTCGCTCCATCTTAGGCCTCATCCTTGCCACATAGCTGGTTGTTGGCCAAGAGCTAACCCATCTCTTATAAAAAAAATCTTAATATCTCATATTCAGTTTTCACCTATGTATGTTTCTGGCAGCATTCACATTGAAACCAGCTTCCTTTTGACATAAAAAGCCTAACAAACTACTATTAATAATGAAATTTTAGAATTTTGAAAATAGAAATAAATTCTAACAAAATGGACCTAATCGATAACAAAGTTTAACAGCTGGCAATATTTTCTCAATTATTTCGCCCTTCTCTCCCATCCTTACGCTTTCTCGGTGCCAAAGAGTTGTTTACGGTGTTCGGGGTTAGAGTCCCGGTAATAAAGAATACCAATCCGCCAACTCCCGAGGGATATCGCTTGACCTGCTTGCTATAAAGGGTGATTGCTACGACGCTTATCGAACCCAGTAAATATACAAGCGTAACGGTATGCAGTCAGTGTACAAGTTGGTATTTTTATTTGACAATAGTTTAATATTTTCGTTAAAATCTAATTTTATTTAAATAATTACTGTTATAGTGCTATTTATTTAGGTGTGTTCACGAAGAAGACGACCGCGGCGGCAGCCAGGCAGCACGCGCAAACCGACGTGCGCTCACGGAAAACTCCGCCCAAGTTGCGCCCCCCTCGCTCCACGGCGGTGGTGGTTACACTGTCTCCCATGGCGATAGAAAGGGGCGAGAAATATAAAGAGACTCTGGGCGAGCTGAGGTCAAAGATTGACCTCGAGCAGCTCGGAATCCCATCTGTCCGATTCAGACCTGCTAAACGGACAGACGCGAGAATTTTCGAGCTGCCGGGTTCGTTGACCGAAGAAAAAGCCGACGCCTTGGCTGCGAAATGCCGTGAGATCTTGGGAGACCGAGCGGTGGTAACGAGGCCGATGAAAACTGCAGAAATGCGGATCACTGGCTTCGACGACTCGGTCTCAAAAGAAGAAGTGGCTGCTGCTATCGCTCGGGTGGGTGGCTGCTCTCCCGACGCAGTAAGGACGGGAGAGATACAAATCTCCAGCGGAGGATCGGCCTCACTGTGGCTGCGATGTCCTATCACCGCAGCCGACAAAGTGGTAAAAGGCGGTCGCCTATTGGTTGGCTGGGTATCAGCCCAAGTCAAGCTGTTGGCACCCAGACCGCCAAGATGTTATAGGTGCCTCGAGACGGGGCACGCCCGCCATAAATGTTCCGGTACTGACCGCAGCGCGCTGTGCTTCCGCTGCGGAAAGCCCGGTCACAAAGCGCGAGAGTGCACAGCGGAGCCAGAATGCCCCGTGTGCATTTCAATGGAAAGACCTGCGGGGCACAGCGTGGGCAGCAGATCGTGTGGTGCCCCCCGCAAAAGGTCAAAAAACAAAAAGAATGGAGGGAAACCCGGAAATGGTCCTGAAATCGTTCCGCAACCCGCAACCGAGCCTGCCTCTCAGGCGGACGGTGCGATGGACGTTGAGACCGTTGCCAAATAATGGCCCTTCACGTGTTGCAAGCGAATATTAACCACTGCGCCAGGGCACAGGACCTTTTGTGCCAGAGTCTGGCGCAATGGTCGATACACGTCGCAATAGTGGCCGAGCCATATCTGATCCCGGCAAACTGGGTCGGAGACAGAGACGGGGTGGTAGCGCTCGCGTCGCAACCTGCTGCTGGTTCCTCCACCTTCGGGAACATAGTCCGGGGAAGGGGGTACGTCGCTGCTTTAGTAGGTGGTACTGTTGTTGTGGGAGTGTATTTCTCCCCCAACAGGAGTATCGCTGAATTCGAAAGATCCTTGTTGGATCTGGGCGAGGTTGTCCTTCGAAGCAGTCCGCACCCGGTTCTCGTCGCCGGGGACTTTAATGCCAAGTCCTTGGCTTGGGGCTGTCCGACTTCGAATAACCGTGGGCGTCGGCTCGAAAGGTGGGCCGTTTCCGTCGGACTCTCGTTACTGAATCGAGGGTCGACACAGACATGCGTCCGCAGGCAGGGCGGGTCCATTGTGGACCTCTCGTTTGCCAGTCCTGACCTGGCACGCCGTGTCCGAGGTTGGAGGGTCCTCGAAGGCGTCGAGACCTTGTCGGACCATCGTTACATAAGGTTCGGTATCTCCGCCTCCCGGGATTCCCCGAACGACTCTCGTTCGGTGGCGGGATGGACCGGCCCACGGTGGTCAATAAAGGACCTCAACAAGGATCTCATCGAGGAAGCAGCGATCGTGCAGGCGTGGGTGTCCGGTCCTGTGAATCCGGCGAATGTCGACACGACTGCGCACTGGTTTGCAGGAGCTTTGAAGCAGGTGTGCGACGCGGCGATGCCTCGACGTAGCTGGCGAGTTCCACAAAGGCGACAGGTCTACTGGTGGACAGAGGAAATAGCGCAACTCCGTTGGGAGTGCGTGAGGGCGAGACGCCGATTCACCCGAAGCCGCAGGCGACGGAACAGGGACGAAGCGCAGGAGTCCCTACTGTACTCTGAGTACAGAGAGCGATCCCTAAGGTTGAAGGCAGCTATCGCCGAGGCGAAGTCTCGCTCGTGGACGGAGCTGCTGAATAGCATAGACGGCGACCCGTGGGGCAGACCTTACAGGCTTGTGAGGCAGAAAATGCGCCCGTGGGCACCTCCGCTGACGAGTAGTCTGGAACCACAGCTCCTAGAGAGAGTAGTGCATAACCTCTTCCCCGACCGGGTCGAACATTCACTGGGGCCGGTTCCGCTGGTGGAAGCTGCGGTCGAGGGAGAGGATGACGAGGTTCTCCCACCGGAGGTGACCGAAGCTGAGCTGGATGCCGCCCTACTGCGTCTACGCAAGAAGCCGGCAACTGCCCCGGGGCCCGATGGCGTGCCTGGCCGAGCACTAGCTCTGGCCGCGGGGCCACTCGGGTGCCGTCTCAGAGAGCTAATGGACCTCTGTCTCCGGCACGGTTGCTATCCGCGCAAGTGGAAGGAAGGCCGGCTGGTGCTAATCAAGAAAGAAGGACGACCGGCGGACTCCCCGTCGGCTTACCGCCCCATCGTATTGCTGGATGAGGTGAACAAGTTGTTTGAGCGAGTTATCGCCACTCGCCTCATTAAGCACATCGAAGGAACTGGGCCGAACATTAGCACCAGCCAGTTTGGATTCCGTCGTGGTAGGTCTACAATAGACGCGATAGCGAGCGTGCGAGACCTGTCGCACGATGCAGTAGCCCACGGGCAGGTTGTGATGGCGGTGTCATTGGACATTGCTAACGCCTTCAACAGCCTACCGTGGCGATGCATAATGACTGGACTGGAATACCACAGAGTACCAGGATATCTGCGCCGGATTGTCGCTGCGTACCTCACTGATCGCTCAGTGAGCTATCCGACGCAGACAGGATTGAAACACCGCCATATTACGTGCGGAGTCCCACAGGGGTCGGTCCTCGGGCCGCTCCTGTGGAACATTGGTTATGACTCGGTGCTCAGAGGCGCTAACCTGCCGGGGGTCGGCGTGACATGTTACGCTGACGACACCCTGGTAACAGCCCGAGCACCGGACCACAGACGGGGTACCATTTTGGCTACGGCTGGCGTGGCTCACGTCGTCGAACGAATCCGGCGGTTGGGGCTCACCGTAGCCTTAAACAAGACCGAAGCCATGTGTTTTCACGGGCCTCGGAATGCACCACCGTCGGGTTCAGAGATTATTATCGGGGGAGTCACCGTGGACGTGAAGCCCACGATGAAATACCTCGGCCTTGTCCTGGACAGCCGCTGGAGCTTTGAGGGACACTTTCGGCTCCTGGAACCGAAGTTGGTGGGAGCCGCTGCTGCTTTGGGTAGGTTGCTTCCAAACCTGGGTGGGCCAACCACCGCCTGTCGTCGTCTGTATGCGGGGGCAGTGCGGTCAATGGCTCTATACGGAGCCCCAATTTGGGCGGACGGCCTGAGACAGAAATGCAGGGCGCACCTGCGACGCGCGCAACGCGCGTTAGCGCTCAGGATCGTCCGGGGTTATCGGACAGTGTCCTTTGAGGCTGCATGCGTCATGGCGGGCACGCCACCGTGGGATCTCGAGGCCGAGGTGCAGGCGACCGTATATCTGGGCATTGCAGATGTACGGTCCCGGGGAGCTCAGCCTCCGCAAGAGGTTGTTTCGCGAATCCGTTCGCGAGCACACGAAAACCTCCTCCTGAAATGGAGCGAGAGGTTGGCCGAGCCTAGTGCCGGCCACCGCACCGTGGAGGCTATTCGTCCAGTGTTGGACGAGTGGCTCCAGAGGAGACACGGGGCTCTCACGTTCCGCCTGGTGCAGGTGCTCTCGGGACACGGCTGTTTCGGGAGCTATCTCCACCGGGTGGCTCGTAGGGAGCCAACTCCAGAATGTCATTCGTGTGCCTGCGCTGAGGACAGCGCACAGCACACTCTTGCGGAGTGCCCTAGATGGTCGGCGCAGCGAACTGAGCTCGCTGCGACCATTGGATTGGATCTCTCTCTGCCGGCCGTAGTAAAAGCTATGGTCGGCAGCAGAGTCGCTTGGCGAGTGACGCAATACTTCTGCGAGGATGTTATCTCGCAGAAGGAGGCGGCGGAGAGAGAACGGGAGGACGACGTCCTATCCCATCCTCTCCGTCGCCGACGAACTGGACGCAGGCGGCTGGCGTACGCTCGCCATCTGGATCCCTGACAGGACTAGGGCGGTAGATGGGGACTCTACCGCCCGCTTCATCCTGAGAGGCACGGCGCACTTTGGCAGTTCGGCTGCGCCGTCCCAATGAGCAGTGCCCGGTTACGGACACCCGCGGCGGAGTTGCGGAAGAGTGTTCGTCCGCCCTCGCAACTTCGCCTCATAGCGGACGCGGAGGACGCCAAGAGGTTTAGTCGGTAGGTCTTCCCCAATACCACCTCGGGGCAGGAGTCCGACATAACCCACCGGTCTGTCCCCAGGCCGGTGGGTATCCATGATGGATTCCTCTTGTAAAAAAAAAAAAAAAAAAAAAAAGGTGTGTTCACGAATATGTCATGCTAACTTCATAGCGTCATGGTGAAAATTCATATGAACCTAATTGTGCATATGTCGTGGGCAGATCGTAGAATTGGGCAGATCGTAAAGTATGAAATCAAAAATCTTTCACCAAAAGTCAAAAATAGGTGCGACGAGGAGCGGAGCGAAGCAAAGAGTGGAGGAACGTGTTAGGTTTACATGGAAATAAATTTGGGGAGCCGAGCGAAGCGCGGAGTTAGGCGATCCTCTCAGTTTTAACAGAAATATGATCTGCCCAGGAATATCATGATATGCCCAATTCTACGATGTGCCGACGACACATATAGGGTTAATATGAGCAGTGACATTCGATCAGATAAAATTATATTTTTTTCGTACTATGTACTTTATGAACTGTCCCCTCAGTCAGCATTGCAAATAGCATCTTACTGAGTGATATATATTTAAAGAGATGGTAGCCAGCTACCATCAAGTAGAACATCACCTTGTCTGACGTACCTACTTATCATAAAAAAAATACTTGAAAACAACTGACGACCGCAATTCGGTAACATTAGTGACTAACTAATTATCATGTTTAAGGTCCACGGTTGCAGGAAAACGTTCTAAACTCGCATCCATCATGCGCAAAAGTGTCCATTATAATTAAATTGAAGACAAGAAGGTTTTCATACTATGTGCCGTCTTTTTCAGACGTAAAGAGAAAGTGTTGTGTGGGAGTGAGAGAAGAAATGTTAATTTATAAGTCCAATACGTCCACGGGGTTGAAGAAGTTTAGCATGCGATGCGTTGCCCGGCGCAGACAAAATAAAACATATCTCGAGGCGTAAAACAGGTAGCCTTGGAAATCATTTAATTTGGGACCTTTTATTACACTGACCATATCGTTTTGATACTTGAGGAAATCAATAGATACCTACTAATTTTCATAATTTTTCTTGGACGAATTTTTCATAGTTCGCTCTGGTCGGGTCTTATTTATTGTGTTTTTTTAGTGTATTTATAAATATAATAAATGCATTTTTAAATGATAAAAACAAATAATATTAATAAGGTAGAATTTTGCTTTTTTTTTTCTTAACTAGCAGAAATTGTCCAATCTTATACTAAATTCCTATTTTTTTTTATTTTAAAAATTGAATGTAACGCTTGATTTTCTGCTTCTTTTTGCTTCTTCGTATTGTGTGTTGTCTTTGTGCTGTTTTTATCAGAAATATAAACTTTAAGCTCACATGGTTGGTGGAAATTCAAAGGTAAACTTTAAACAAAAAATGTATAGTTTCAAAACTGCAAAACATAATGTTGAAATCAAGTCTCAAGTTGAATGGCCCAACACTTGCGATCGAGAATCGCCACACTCAGTCCACCTTCAAAATATTGACGGCAACAATATAATGATTGTTTATTGAAATACGGCGATTATTTTAATAGGACATCCGGTCCAACCAAATGGCTACGTGCAGAGATCGTGCTTAATGGAACTTACCGAGGAGAGCCTTCACGAAACACACTTTTTAACTCTGCTTTTCCTCTGTAGCTAAGCATTAGAATAATGATACGCGTTGCAGGATTTTTCGATGCAAATTTCGGAGCTATTTATTCTCTAATTAAAGGTTTACGACCCCTTATTTCGCATGCTAATGTACAGATGTTAGAAACCTTTGTTCGCTACCTGTGCAATACGAACATTAAATTCGGTGAAGTTTAATTGTAAAGGAGAACACTCCAACGAAGCCCGTTGTTTTCGGTTACAAAATATTCCGACCGATAAAACCGACAATCAAAACAAATCAATTAGCCGGTATCAATGACTCGAGAAACTGAAACCTCCAATTCCACTATTTTCTCGACGGAAATATATTTTAGGGGAAAGATGACAATTTAAACATTATAGCCTTACATTATTTGTACATAAAAAATTACCTACGGAATGATGTACCTACCTGATGATGTACCTGATGATGTATCTGATGATGTACCTGATGTATCTGATGTAATTGATGTATCTGATGTAGCTCAAGTAATGGCAGGACATACTGCGTTTCGGAGACATTTAGGCAGCCCGTCTAGCGGTAGTATCACCACCTCTTGAGTAAGAGATCAGTGGCAATGGGCATGCAGCACCGGTGGTATTGCTTGTGTTATAAGCGACGGTAGCCATCTGTCATCAAGTGGGCCGTCAGCCTGTCTGCCGACCTTAACATAAAAAAAAATCCTCTGAAAATTGCACTCCGATAATTTTCGACTATAATCATGCCAAAAGCCAACAATCGTCTGTAAAACTCCACTAGCACACCTAGAGCATTCGGAAAATTCCCCCAATTCCCAAATGTTTCTTACGGCCCCTCTTTGAAGGTATCAAACGACCCTTTCTTGTGATAGTGAGACATATGGACTTAAAGATTATACGACTTCTAAACCAAATAGGGAATAATAATTGCATCATTTTAATATATTGCTAACCTTTATAGAATTCGGTGTCTACATCCCGGGTTAAAATTGACATTTCGCGAGTATAGACGAAATAAAGACCGAATCAAGAAATATATAATAGAATCAAGAATTTATATACATAATTTAAATCTATAGTATTGTACACGTTTTTTTTTTTTTTAATTCAAAATAACTTATTTAATTTGTATGGTTTCTAAACATTCAACAAAGTAAAAAGTCACAAAGATCATTTATTTAAATCCCTGTTAGCGATGACATCCAAAGGAAACTCAAGGGGTGGGAAAATATAATTTATTTAAAAAAAACCACTTCCTGATTTGGTACCTATTACGGAAATTAAAAAAAAAACAGAGTTCATAAATAAACCATTCCAGCCGATTAACTAAATTTGTATGATGTACCTGTACCTGTATCAAAAAACATATGACCTCGCAAAGTTTATCAATCTCGTTGACTGTGTGTCAGTCATTGCAGGGGTCACGTATATGTCACACGTCATTTGGATTGTCGCATTTCATCACGCGCCACCAAAGGGGACATTCACATCCATATTGACCCTTACTCGAGGCATTTTGTACCAAGTACCCATTATTTTTCTTTTTCCCATAAAGGTTATGGTAATTCCCTTAGTATGGGGTTAGAGGGAAGTCGTGTTGGACAGATGTTATCGCACTTTTACGTTCTATTTCTTTGAATTCAGATTTCAATTTGACTATCGTATATTGAATATAAATGTTGGTGTTTTAACAGACAAGTTAGTGTATTAATACATTAATCTGTTTTAAAGGAAACTAAGTATCGAAATAGTAATGTTAATAGACAATACTTTTAAGGAAAAATTTTTTAAACTCATAAAAAGAAGGTTGTTTAACTGTAAAGTGTAAATGAACAAATCCTAATAAATGCAAGTTTGTTTGTTACGCTTTCACGCCTTAAATACTTAATCTATCATCATGAAATTTTGCAAAGACGTTGCCAGGAATTTAGAAAAGGACATAAGGTACCTTTTATCCAGAAAAAAAGTACTGTTCCTGGAGTATGATATAAAAATTATAAAAAATAAATAATTGATTAATTTATTGTTTATTTATCTATATCAGGCGTTGTTTTTTTAATTGTTAAACGCTTAAGAAAAAGGAACGCCGATGAAGTCGTAGGCAAAAGCTAATAACCAATAAATCTCAAATAATTGGAAATCTCACACATTTTTGATGCCTGCATTGAAATCTAAGGAAAATGTTTGTTTCAAACTTTGGCCAAACATTTGTCATATAGGTAATATCGCAATGCACTACATTGTGTTAGGAATACATTAAGATACATTTTAAAAATACATTTCCAAAGTTAGCACACAAAACTAAATTCATAACATCACGTTCTCTCAGAGGGTCCGGCAAGTTTCCACAAGTTATTGTAAGAACTTATCTCTTGCATAATGGATGTGCCCTGATAGGTTTCCTTATATAAGTGATTGATAGACGACGCCATGTTAACATACGCATTAATGGCATCTAATTCAACGCCTCAAAAAATATAATATAGGTTTAAAAATTTTCAACGATAAGAAGTATGCCTTATAACAATCTAGATTTGGATGACTTTGTCCGTGTATTTTTATAAATCATAATAAGCGGTATTATGATTTATATAAGCGGAAGGAACTAACCCCTTTACAAATTTTATTAAATTGACTGGGTGCATGGAGTGAAAGAATGAGTGAAAAAAGACTAGATGTTTATATATTACTAGCAGTTGCACGCGAATTCATCCTTGAAACTTTATTAAAATATAGCCTATGTTATTCGCTGATAAACTAGCTTTCTATAAGCAAAAGAATTTTTTAAATCGGTGCAGTAGTTTTTGAGTTTATTTATTATAAACAAAAATACAAGAGTTTTTGTAATATTAGTATAGAATACGATAAAAACGACTAATACGATTTCGATAAAATTATGTAATATATTTTTTTAATCTTTAAATCTCAAGCATCTTATTTTTATCAGCATATTATACCGATGTATAAAAATACTACTTTGTGAACAAATTATACGCGTGATTACAGTCTTTCAAGACTCGTCATTTAATCAATGAAATTAAATTATAATTAATATTTAGGAGCGTCCAATTCATCATACATAACGAAAATGCGTGCGATCAAAAGTACATCTCCATTAAAATATATCAGTAGTCATGCGATGACGGATCGGCGTATCGCTTTGTTGTGCTAATGTAGCGAGCGAACCTCAACGCAATCCCTGCTAAATGGAAGTCTTTGAAAACCTCGCTCTTGGAGTAGGTACCTACTCTCAGTGCGTGACCGATAAACTAAGTTATGATAAAGTTTCCACACTTATTTAACCCGACAACTTTTCTTAAAATATATGAAACACAGTATAGCTGGTGCCCGCAACTTCGTCCGCGTTGAAAAATGCAAAATATAACACAATAATATACGCCTGATATCTTTATCACTATCGTATATTTTTAAACGATCTCTCGGGAACCTAAAAATTTTTCAGTATAAAAAAAGTAAAGTAATATATAATAAAGCATAATAAGTAAAGTATGTAATAGTAACACAGTTTTATAATCCAGGTATTTAACTTCCTGACGTTTTTCGCATTTATAATATTAGGAAGAAATGGCGAAAATTTCAATTCTAAAATTGTGGTCAATATTATAGAGAACAACTACGCAGACTCATATTCCTTGATATAAGTATTAATAAACGAGAAAAAACCTAAAAACGTGATAAACATTTATGTTGAAGAACAAACTGTACCAAAGATCGACTTTTAATCATAGAAAAATAATCACTCCCTCTGCACAACAGCTGTCACGACGTCAAATGATAAATGAATGTTCACAGACGAGAGCGATATTACTAAATTCACGAAATAATCTGTTGTTTCTTTAGATGCTGACTAAAATCTATATTTTGGAATACTTAGAGCTATTTTAATAACATTCCCACAATAAAATAATTGCAAAACCATTATTAAGTGATTACAGATTTATTTTTAACACGAATTATTTGGTAAAAAAATTATTAGAATACCCTTAAAAGCACACACGTACGTAGCGAGCAATCCCAAAAACGGTTTTAATCTACCAAATGGCCGTGTAGCGGAACAAACTCGATAGAACAAGAAAAATTGACACCTAATGTTGTAAACAAAACACAAAACCGCAGAACCCGTAAACAGATTCCCAAAGTCAATTTCCAAATTGCACCGCGACCATAAAGTCAATCCCCTTACGAGTACAATCACACCCCGTCCTTGTCAACGTTTTGTTTTCTCTTTTGTTTAACCCACCATTTACAATAGAGCCCCTTACGCTACCAAATACTTATCGTCAGCAGTACACGGTTGCCTTAGAATTAGGGTTGTCGCATAGTTCTATAGAAAATGGATTTACATTGCCAAAAAGAAACGCTACAAAGCGCATAAAGTTATTTTTAAAAAAAGAACACATGAAGAGTATAATCCACTTAGTCGCGTGCCGCGCTAGCTTGGGGATGTAGCGCATGGGATGAGATCAAAAAACATTCGTACCTATTTGAATTTGGAACGCGTCCGTTCCTTTATTTCAGCCAGTCAAAGAGTAGGGGGGTAGGGAATTTAAAATGTACTTAAATTCAATTCCTGTTTCCGCGTGCGCGTATGTTTTTCTTTTTAATTTCAATTCGTGTCCATGGCGGGCCTGTCGGTAGTCTGTTTTCGTGAATTCGACCATTCATAGTTAACGTAAGTGATCTTTTGTAAGGGCTCTCTGTGAAATTGGAGAGGGCAGTGTTTTCGCCTTTTTGCCGAATCAAAATTGCCCTTCAAATGCGCTCCACTGTCTCTGCTCTTCGTAACGTAAATAGAATCAAATATGTATATTGAATTCTATACTTTTTCGAGTATTAAAGTTATTTTCATTATCATTATTTTTTTATACATTTTCAAAATAAATGTCTCTCAGCCGAATTTACTGGTGAGAATTTATGAGAATTTACTGAATTTATGTATTTACTTACTAAATTTTTCTACTATTTGAAGAAATTTAAAAACTTAATTATTAATTTGTCGTTTGTAGTCAATAATTATTTTAGAACAAGATTCCAATGTACATCATAGAATCCCATGTAAATAAATTCTTCATTTACAGATAAATTTCTAAGCGTTACTTCCAAGCTACTTAGTACCTTATGTATTTGAAAAAAAAATCGTAATTTTTATTGAGCATTATGAATGATGACAGTCCACTAACGTTAATAAGACCAAAGGTTAGAGATAACGTTAAAACATTATCAAAAACCAAAATATTTATTTATCAATTAGGTGGTATTTATCAAATAAAATGGTAATAAAAAAATTGTAGTAAAACAATTATGCAAAATAATTACGAAGATTTTTATTCCTTGTTTTAGCAATATAAGCAACCTAGTAGTGTTCGAGAAAGAATTGTGATTATTATTTATGGTTTATTCTATTATCAGTTAATTAAAAATATATCTCAATGTTTTTACCTATACATAATCAATTCAAACAAGCTAGGTACTCTAAACAACGCATTGTTCTTCCAACTAAAAACACGATTACAGAAAAATCTATTTTACATCTGAAATCAATTGAAAATAAAAATGTAGGTACACATATACATATTGTATCAAAAAATACACACTACGAGTATCTAAGTGCACTTATAAATTAAAATTGTCAAAACATCACGACCCCTCATTGTGTAGTGAATTGATAGCCGTTTGCCCTCCCTCTCGTCCGTGACATACATTCAAATGGCTTGACTTGGAAACTCTGATAGCATTCAGAAACTACATCGACTTAAATATTTTTACACGTCTCGTTTCAGGTACAGTCATCTGCATATAATTATGATTGAAAATACTCAATTCATAATCGCACACAAAGCTGTGAACACTTAATCTTTTTTATCCTTACCTACATATTATAAAACAAAGTCCTCCGCTGCGTCTGTCTGTCTGTCTGTTCGCGATAACCTCAAAAACTACTTCACCGATTTTCATGTTGTTTTCATCAATGTATAGAGTGGTTTTAAAGGAAGGTTTTAGTATATAATTGACAAAGTTACGCGGGCGAAGTCGCGGGCAGCAGCTAGTATAATATATAGAAATGTTAAGTTGATTTGTGTACGCTTCAAAAACTCGAGAATGGTTAGACCGATTTGGATTCGGTTTTCACATATGGAAATAGGATTAAACCCGGGCGAAGCAGGAAGCGGGTCGCTAGTTGAATATACGATTCTGCATAATTAACAAGTATTCTTAATAATGCTGTTAAAGTATACATAGGTAGCTGTTGTATACATGCTAAAATGTAGATACATATTCTCAAGAGCCCTACCTATTGCATTTTAGGGGAATATTTCACTTCATTTTAACTGTTTATATTGAACGAAAAAATAAATACTTAAGTACATAATTATATGCTTTTATATAGAACAAAAAAAAACGAGCCACAGCGAAGCGTGGCTGGGTTTAGCTATTAGTAAAGAATAGTACTATTGCGAATACTCGCAACTTACACAGGTATTCTTTTTTTAAATTAAATTTTATCTTCATACACAGACTCCATTCGAGAAAAGCAGACAACTGGGATGTCTAATCTAACGGAAACCATTCGTAAAACATCACTTAAGGAATGCCCCCAACATGTTGACCGGAAAAATCCGGAAATTTTCAATTGGATTCTATGTCAGGGGACGCGTCACTCTCGCTACATTACCCATGAGCCTTTACGAGCTTAAAATATAACTAGCATTATAAATGCGAATGTGTGTTTGTTTGTTTTTTTAAGCTTTTTTAGCTCAACTACTCAACCGATTGGTGTTGTAAATGTATATTGTATATATTCTGAAATTGTCATTTTTATCGCAAATAAAATTTATTCTTATTCTTATTACCTAACTACTTTAAGAGACATTATTGGGTTGCAAAATAAAATAGTAAATGTAATTTTAATAATATTGTATAATGGCACAATATCTATGAAACTTTAGATTTATTCTAAAATATTAAAAATTAAATAGAACGTAAATAACGCATTCGTGCCACAATTTTGATTTTTACTCTCATAAATTTTCAATTTCATACCAGGGGCTTATAATATATTTATATATTTACAAAGACTATATAAGTATAATTGGGAGTATAGACACGGCGTAGCCCACAAAAAATGGTAGTAGTAAAATTCGTCCACTCGAGCCGAAGTGGACGAATTCGCACATAGTCATTCGCTAGTCGTAAGCTAATCAATATCGTTGTGCAGTATACATTGATGCGTTAGTACAGAAGACTTTTAACTAGTTTCTTTTTACAAAAGCAATATTCATTTGGAATTGCGTGTCAATCTCTCAGTAAGTTCGTAAGTATGATTTTAATACTACCACAGATTTCAGGGCTTTTTGCTTGCTACGCCGCATCTATAGTTTAGATCAATGTATATTTATATATGCAAATCGATTCTTAAGGAATAAACTCCAATAATTGCTTGTGGTACTCAAATAAACACTAAATCATCACTAAATGAGGATTTTATTGCGTAATTTCAAAATTATAGGTAGGTATTACCTAGAGCTTTCGCTCGATCGAGATATTACTATGAAACTATTTTAAAAGTTCCGAGCTTAACCGAATACTTTATTACGACCTCTACTTCGCTGATTATTTTTACTATTATAAAACAAGCCGCGAAAAACAAATTATCGCAAATCTCACCTCGTGCCACATTATTAAAAAAGAGAACATTTTTAGCATCAGTATATTTTTTGAGTCTCTGAAAATGTCGTAAAAATCACCAATGACTCGTATGCCATCAGTGTAAGGTTGAAAATTGGTAAAGTTGTAATAAATTTTCTAAATGTAAAATTGTAGATTCAGGGCGTGGGGCGACGGTATCACGTTGTCTCGGGTATCATCACATCAGGGGGTCGTTTGCAGTAGCTTTATGCAAAAATATAGTCCTAATATTCAATATTTCCTTGTTTTATGGTTCTAGTAGGCGGTTTAGACTCATGTAAGTCTTTTAGTACGTAAAAATGTAAAATTCAAATTAAAGAATCGATTGAACTAAAACTAAATGTAATCCTAATATTATAAAAAGAAATTGTATTTTTGTTTGTCAATAACCAACTCAAAAATTACTGAAGTTATTTTAAGAATTGTTTCACCTATACAGTTATGCGGAAGAAGTCGCGTGCAACAGCTAGTATTATATATACCTTTATTATATAGTTTGTTGAGTATGAGTCACTAATCACAGATTACCATGGAATAAATATTATCGTTGAATAGTACGACAATATAAAACCAAAATTAATTTATGCGGGCACAAGAGAAAAGAATTCGAGCGAACAAACAACAAAGACAATGGAACTTTCCATATATTTTGATAGAATATAAGCGCGGGTGAAATATTAGCCGTGTAAAACTTTCGCCGCGTAAATTCCGCCATTTTGAAACTCTACGACATTTGTGGGATGCCAGACGTTCCCGGCGAAGGAAAGAAGTCTTTTAATGTTTACCAAGAGATTGTTTTTCACAGACACGTCAGTCTATTGAGGTGATTTGTGGTTATGATTATGATTTCTGTGACAAGAATGGCAGGCAGGTACTTTGTTTTATTTGTAAGTTTAAAAATCAAAGCAATTGAGCTATACGATTGCCCTGTAAACCTAAAAAACGAATATTTTTAACCTTAACTAAAATGTTTTTCGAAATACCTACTTCAAAACTATTCAAAACTAAATATCCACTTCTTTAAAAATCTTCCACCAATAGTTAGAATTTCAGGATGGAATGGGCTAAATATTTCACGAAGGTGAAGCCGCTGGCACCAATTATCTGAAAATAAAGATCCGATGCTTGGAAAAAGTATGATGTCAGACGTCAACGTATGTTAGACGTAATATTGCTTTACATATCTTGTCAGGCGTTATATTCTTTTTTTTTTTTCAACGCAACCAGATAATAAATATTATAAATGAAATCACTTATTTATTAAAAACTAATTTCAGATACTCGTGACATCAAGTTAGAACTGTTTAGACAAGTGACTTGAAGACTGCAAAGAAACGAGTGGAAGTATCGACACGTGAATTGATCCAAGTTAATCCGCTTGGCGGCGCTGGCGACATCCGGCGGCGATGGCGACCGCGCCGACTCATTTCCGCTTCCGGTATAACAGCACAAAGGATATAAATAAACGGAGCGTGCATCACACATCGCGTGAGATAAATCGTGTGGCTAATACTAAGACATTTATTTGTCTACAGCACGACTCTTGTCTTTGAATTCTTTTTTTTTATCTCTCAGCCTCAGCTATTGCAATTATTTTTTAAAAAGGGTGGCAGATATGACCACATCACATAAATCTATACTATAATATTATAAAGCTGAAGAGTTTGTTTGTTTGTTTGTTTGAACGCGCTAATCTCAGGAACTACTGGTTCGAATTGAAAAATTCTTTTTGTATTGGATATATCATTTATCGAGGAATGCTTTAGGCTATATAACATCACATTGCGACTAATAGGAGCGAAGAAACAGTCGAAAATGTGGAAAAAAACGGGGAAAATTATTCATCTTTGAAGGCTTCCGTTGCGTGCGCTGCGAAAACCGTTCGAGATACCCAAATGATTCCCAAAATAACTATTCCACGCGGACGAAGTCGCTAGCACCAGCTAGTAGTAAGATAAAGCACGTCGCTTTACGGTTTGAAAAGATTGTATTTTTAAATAATCGTTTAAATATTGTTGTTTTAGAGTTGAAGGCGAAAAGTTGACCAAAACATTCCTTTCTGTGAAATCCTCCTAACAAGGAAAACATGAATTTTCCTCGTGTTGTGGCTGTAGAGATGAGACAACATTCCGTCAGTGCGTAGAAAAATATAGGATAATTTGTGAGTGGCCCCCTGTCCCCGGCCGCCTCGTTTACGATTCGGACTAATGAAGCGAACGTATTGGCAGGGCGCGACCAACCAACCAACAATGATGTATAGAATATCAGAAGTGATAAGATTTTTCCAATATCTATCACTACAATTGCAAACTTAATATTTTTTTCTTTTGAACATTAAATATAGTTTGCATTGTGAACTATTCATCGTCCATACAATTATTATACAGAGAAAAGATTTGTATTTTTGTATGTTTGTAATGAATAAACTCAAAAACTATTAGGCTCCGAAACTACTGGACCGATTTAGAAAATTATATCACTAAGGGCACAATATAAAGGATAGAAGATATGATGGGGGCGAGAGAGTGAATTGGCTCTGGTTTCCCTTACACCTGGACCGAAACAGCCTCAAAGTACTGATAGAGAATAATTAATATCGTGCACAACCACTAAACATCTTACAAAATTAATTAAATTAAGTAGATCTTCAAAATATATCTCTCTGTCTCATCTAGTTTGGTCTACAAATACTCGAACAGTATATTGGGGACCGCTGGACAGTGGTTAATTACGTGCGATAGTTGGAAGCTCACGAGAGAATGATTGCTGCCCGGTAACGACGTTCTTGGCGTGAACTTCGGTGTGTGTGGCCATTAAAACAACTTTTTTGCAATATTTCCAGTCAAAACCGCAAATCTAGTTCTATCTTATCTGTCTTACCATTTTTAAACTTTCCTTCTTGCGGTCATGTATACAAGCTTAAGTATCTCCTGTTTACATATTCCCGTGTTCCTCTTTGAACATTTAGGGCTGGTTCCTATATCCCAACAACGAATCGTTTTTGCCTACAAACGGTACTTATAGCCACGAGTCGTAAGGGTGACGCGTTCCTATATTCATCTACTTGTAGAAAACTTGTGGAACGCTTTGTTACAATCCGTTTTCGGAAAGTGAGTAGTTACTTGTAAACAGTGACGAATGGTAGATTATAGGAACCCGCTGTTAGTGGCAAACTCACTGAACCCTATCACTGAGCGTCAAAAGTTTTCGTATTCTATACTTAATAACAAATAATTTATTTTGAAAGCCATCTTGAAATTTATGATATTCTATTGATAAATATCACATACTTATTTGACGTGATAAACTATAAAATAAATAAAAATATATTCTTAAATAGTGAAGAACTATCTAGAAAAGGAGGATCAAAACGAGGTTTGCCACATTCTCCATAGACGCTAATCTAATGGCCCTACAAGGTAAAAGCACGTCTTTGGTAATGTCGTTTGGCACAACAACTAGTTTATGAGCGCATTTCGTTTGTTTCGTGTTCAAACTGTATTGCACATATACACCTATAAACTGAAGGTAAAATTTAGCAACAGAGAGAAAATTATCATACTCGTATTGTATCTTAGCTACTATAGATGCGCGATGGTCTCAACCAAGTTTCACAAGTGAGCCTTAAGATAAATATGGAGAAGACGAAAGTCATGTCTAATGTCCATTTTGTGTCCACCCCCATAACAGTTGGGAATTCAACTCTCAAGGTTGTTGACATGTAGGTACAGATGTACCTACTTGTGACAAGCAGTCCAATTGGGTAGAGCCAACTTCGAGAAGGAGGTCAATCCTCCTTCTCGAAGATCGGATGGGCAGCGTTCGGGAAGCTTCGAAACATCTTCTGGTCCAAGTCCGAAATCCTCAGTGTCTTAGGGGATCAGTGCCTGTATGATATGCATAAAGGGTATTAGGAAAATGGGATCTGGCATCCCTTGCCCACTCACTGAAACAAAACAGCACACATGCTATTTTTTCACGGTGATCTCTGTACCTAAAGGAGTGGCTACTGTCGCCAGACTCTCACTAAACGCTACTCAGTTTTTGACTGCGAAACTCTGCTTCAACAATCGCGATAAGATTTCGCCTTAAATTCATAAATGCGATCTTTTAACACAGCCAAAACGTCATTCTCAGTATAATTTAAACGACATAGTTTGAAACAAAGAATCGATTTAAAAACGGAGTCATTAAACTTAATTCGCCAAAACTCATTTCGTCGAATGACCCCCCGGGCGGGGAGAGCCTTGTACGTACGTTGGTATCCCTTCGGCTCTGCGTCCAAGTGACAAACTCATGAACATTTGTCACTGAACGGACCGTCCACGTAATTGCAATCCAACATTTTGTGCGGCCAACTTAATTTGACACTCTTGCAACGAATAATTTCAAACACATTTGCATGGAGTAAACGGAGGGGAGAGGTCAAATGATATTGGTGGGTGTATTACTTATTGATGCCCCAAAACGTTTAGCCGATCCCGTTCTAAATTTGAACAAATAATTTACAAACGTTCAGGGTTGTCACATATCCTAATAATATTATAATGCGAATAATCCTAATTGATGTTTGGATGTTTGTTACTCAATCATGCAAAACCGGCTGAACGGATTTGGATGAAATTTGACACACAGATAGTTTAATATCCGGATTAACATATAGGCAACGATAAGATTAACATATAAGATACTTTTTTTCCTTGATAAATGTTAGGATCCTGTGGAATTGTCAAAAAAATCGCATGTACATTCAAAAATCATATAATACGAGTACCAATAGGTATTGAAATTTTAAATTTTAAAATACTCTAAATAATAGGCCTATTAATTACTATGTGGACGATCCATATTTTTAAACTAGGTACTAAAAACGATGTTATTTTATCTCATTGACAGCCTAGGGTTACCAAAAAATAATAGTAATGTCCTACGCCGCTCACTCATTACTCATGTAAACCCCATCTCTGGAGAACACGAGTACAACGACCAAAAATTGCCGAATTATGTTGATTAGCCACACGAATTAGATAATAGAGGCCATAATCCGATAATTCTAATAATTTTCCGTTCTTAGAGGCTCTTATGCAAGAATTCCAGTTCGCGACACGACGTATTTTGAATACATTATTCTTTACGAAACATTTTATGGTAAATTTTAATGTTGGGTTGCTACTACAACCGATGCTTTAGAAATAAGACGAAAGAGTTACTAAAAATTGGCATATATTTTACCTAAATGTTGATGCATACATTTCTGACTGGTTTGCATAGGTATGTAAAGTTAATAAAAATAATAATTTGCCATATCGCTGTCATTGTGGGACCATACAGAACAAAATCATACATTTTCTATGGTATGTAGACATTTTCTTAATGTAAAAGTCGTCAGACGAGCTGATTACACCAGCAACACCACAAGTGCCGACCTTATTAGGATTAAAGATAAAAAGACTAGGAAGGGATAACGAGATAGGCTCTGGCATCCCTTACCGAAACACATTTCACTGTGTGATCTTCTGTAAGAGGGTGCTTACTGTCGCCAGAAGGGCTGCCAAATAACTGCCAAAAGCAATGTGCCCTGCTATAGCACTTGGTCTATAGACCAAGTGCTGCTATAGACGTATAGACCGGAGCCAACTTTGAAAACCTCATTTCCAAAGTTATAAAATATTTTTTCATTAAAAATAATATTTATTTATATCCAATTCTAGGCTTTAAACTTGCAAAGAGGCTAGCACTTTTTTCATTGTACTTATTTGAATAATTACCCAAGAAAGTTATTTCGTTAGCCGTCTGAAGAGCACGCGATTAATGTTTCCCCACCCGGAACCTATACATGACCAAGACAGCTGTGGTCAAAACCTTTGGGAGTAAAGGGAGAGGGGTGCCCCTCTTACCACCCTCCAAGGAGTGAGAGACAGGGGGGTGTCCACAAGACACGTAACGACGTCTTCACATTAATTATCTCAGGAACCCGCCGACCGCTGTGATTCTTGTAAATCTTCGCTAAGTTTTGTGTTACTGCTATGAAGGAATAACTTGCGTGTTGTGTTTGTTGTTTTGTTCTGTTTTTGGTGGAACTCATAACTTTTTTATTACAATTCACGCACAACTTGCAAAGACATTCGATTAATTTGACCATAAAATAGTATAGAATACATCCTAAAATGCTACCTGAATATGCTTACGTCCTCTAAAAGCATCATCATGCGTTTCGATAACTTCAGAAAAAAACATACAAGACTTATAAATACTTATATGAATAATATTATTTTGAATTTAAATATGTAATTGTTTTAAGTAATAACTTTTCGGTCATTTTAGTTACGTATTACATTTTGATAGAATTTTTAAGAAATAAATAAAATTATTAAGGCTTTTTTATGATCTCAATTTATTTAACAAACTTTTAACAATCTGTGAGATCTTTTAACATAAATACAGACGGCATGGGAAAGTTAGCATGTAGGTACTCGTAGATATTTTATAACATAGCCTATGTCCACCTGGAATACGGTACCTTTAAATTATTGAAAGAGCTCCACGTATAATATACCTACATCAATTGTAACCTTAAATGTTACTACTTAAGGATTGTTTTGCTTTAATTAAAAACTATTATTGGATATTTTTTTGTAATGAAGAATGGTAGACAAGGCAGGCTGATAGATAGAGACTAGTTGCTTTCAGGAGAATAGAATTTTGACACTAAATATATGCACCGAATTATGTCATCACACGTGATGTGCGTTATAACTTTTATTTTTCCACGCGGACGAAGTCGCGGGCATCTACTAGTGCTATAATAAAACTAATTAAATACCTATAGAATAGCAAAAATGATGGCGCAACGAAAGGGCACACGTTAATGTTAAATTAGGTGATCAATCTAGGGGCAAAGGGCGTTAAGGGTACAATAAATTAGTTGGGGACAGTCGGGATAATAAACACAGCTAGAAAATGGCAGCGCCAAATAACTTGTTAGGAGGTTCTCACCCTATTGAGTAATTACAGTACTTTATCTAGTGAACAACCTCTTTGCTAAAATAGAAGGTTTTAACTAAGTAACTGCTTAAGAATATTTTTTTGTTTTATGTTATAACTTTATTGTAAGTACTATTTTTTTATCTAAACAAGTAAATGAGATAGTTGTTTAGGATTTGGAATCATTTAAGGTTTTTCAATTATCAATCACATCTTCACATAATTTTAGAATTTCAAATATTCTAGGCAAATGGAACTACGCCGCTGCATCATGCACGCATAGACCTAACTCGTAAGTATATTTGCAAAAGTCAACTCTCCGATATTTATGTAACTAAGTTAACTTCTAGCAATGTTCTGCGTCTAGTGTTGACTACAAATATTTTTATCCTTTACAGTTTTAGGCAGTTTTTTGCAATAAACTATGAAGCGTAATGACGTGATATTTGGTCCATCGCAAAGCCACTGATACGCTGCGCTCTGATTGATAGGTAAACCACTTTAGCGACATTTCGCATACAGACCTCATACTATGTTTTTGATTGTTATTAGAAACTAGCTGGTGCTCGCGACTTCGTCCGCGTGGAATAGTTATTTTGGGAATCGTTTGGGTATCTCGAACGGTTTTCGCAACGCACGCAACGGAAGCCCTTAAAGCCCTCCTATTAGTCGCAACGTGATGTTATATAGCCTAAAGCCTTCCTCGATAAATGATCTATGCAACACAAAAAGAATTTTTCAATTCGAACCAGTTGTTCCTGAGATTAGCGCGTTCAAACAAACAAACAAATAAACAAACTCTTCAGCTTTATAATATTAGTATAGATTATTGTAAACAAAATTTTTGAGTTATATTGTAAAATCTAGGTGAGAGTTTTTATTTTTTACTACGAAATATTCTACATTTCTACACACGTTGTAAATTGTTAAACGGTAACCAACAAACAATATTTCCTTCGAGATACATTGCAGATGTGAGCAAAGTCGATCGCGGCTCGACTTTGGCCGCATCTATCAGCCTAATCTACGAGTTAGGCGTCGCATAAATCGGTTCGGGGCCGCCGCTACGTAAAGCACCGGCGGTGTCCTACAAGGATGCCCACTCAGGGCCGAGATAGCGCGACAACAGACGCGGTGACAAATACCTCCGCGCAATCTATTCTGCGATACACTCTCTTGTACTTTAAAGATTACCTTCGAATTACAAACAATGAAAGCGATGCATTTTTGCGATCCCACACTTACTTACTTACCAACCAACCAATGTTTTCGGACATACGTATTATTTTTTTATTCATATTTAGAGTAAGATAAGCCTAATAACATTTTACAAATAGGTAACATACTAATACTAGCTACACGCTCCCGGCTTCTCCCGGGTTCAAAATAAAAACTCCTATCTTTTAAGTTGGACCAAATACACATAGTGACGAAGTTTTATCAAAATCGGTTCAGTAGTTTAGGAGTTCATTGCCGTCGAACAATGTGACACATAATTTTTATTTATATACTAGCTGACCTCCAAACGTTTTGCGAAAAAATAATAAATAAATTTTTGGGGTGGACCAACCTTAACATTTAGGGGTATAAAAAATAGATGTTGGCCGATTTTCAGACTTACCCGATAAGCACACAAAATTTTATCAAAATCGGTCTAGCCGTTTCGGAGGATTTTGACAACAAACACCGCGACACGAGAATTTTATATATTAGATTATAAAGAGGTATAGTACTATTTACGATTTATAACTATTATAATATAATCTGTAAGAAACTTCAAGATGGACGGACAGGCGCAATATTCCACGCGGGCAAAACCGCGAGCACCAGCTATCTTAAAATCAAGATCCAACGCTTGGCAAAAGTATAATGTAAATCATCAATGCATATTAGGCGTTATATCTTTTATATTTCAACCCAGACGAAGTAGCGTGCACCGGCTGGTTAGTAAACATTTTACTTTTTAGCATTAAATATTCCTCTTCAGTTACAGCTCTTATACACTTTATACATTGCGTTGTTTTTAAACCATGTCCACGCTTGCTTTAAACGAAAAGCGCAATGTATACTTGGCATTTCAAAGCTATTGTTCTGGTGACAAAATGGAAATATTCTACACAAATGTTTCACGGTAGAGAGTCGTGTTATCGAATTACGATTTACGGTGTCCGAGATATCTGTTGAAGCTCGTGTCCTCTTATTGTTTTTACGCTTTTTGTTTAAATATTTATACATTTTGCAAAACAATACGTTGTCAGTACTTTATTGTTCTCTGTCTCCTTTGATATTTTATATAGGAACAACATCACGATTTTATTATCACTAGTGTCGATGACAAAGTCATTTGATACGAATGTGAATTCGTGGGATCATAATACGTTAAAACAATAATTAAATTTTACAGAATATAGACTGCGTTTTGCAGTCATAAATTGGGCAGTCCGTTTGGCGACAATAACCACGGGCTACAGAAAACTACTTCTCCGATTTTCTCTATTCCTTATCCCAATAATAATCCTTACTAATATTATAAATGTGAATGTGAGTTTGTTTGTTTGTTTGACGCTTTCACGCAAAAACTACTAAATCGATCACCATGAAATTTTGCATACACGTTGTCTGGGACACCAGAAATCATAAAACGCGGACGAAGTCGCGGCCACCAGCTAGTAGATATTATAAATGTAAAAGTTTCTATGGATGTTTGTTACTCAACGACGTAAAAGCTGAACCTATTTGGATGAAACAGATTATTGCCTGGATGAACATATATAGGATACTTTTTATCCTGGAAAAATTATAGGTAATTTTCAAAAAAAAAAAATTACGGGCGCAGTTATTACGGGCACAGTGAAGTTGTGAAAATTTTACATTGTAAAAGATCGACGGAGAACTATTACAATATTCCTGCTAAATACTTAATATCAAAATATATTTATTTTCAAATATCAAATCCCACATAAAAATATTCGGTAAAAGTTATTCTCCACGTGAGCATATTTTTACTTGGAACAGTCCTCCTAATATAATTTACGTAAATGTTTAAGGGATTCCGTGATATAGCAACGTTACTATCATAATTTCACGCTCATACTCATATGTAATATCATCCATGATCACAAACACAAATACAGGGACAGACTCTGACTAGTATGTTTATTTATTTTTTCTCTAAAATAAAATTAAATAAATAAAATATTATAATAATAGGTAAAGTCGTTTGCTTCTCTCCTTGTGTCAAAATTAGTTTTTCTTAAATTAAAAAATATGTTAACCGAAATAACATACTTACCTATATATACCAAATTATATAATTAAATCATCGAAAAAATTAATAATAATATACTAAATAGGCAAAGAAATAATATTCTAACCCTTACTTACATATTATAAAAAAAAAGTTTAGTTAAAAAATCTCAAAAACTACTTAACGGATTTCCATGCGGCTTACACCATATAATCATAATTCATTAAATAATATGTTTATAAATCGCACGGGGGTAAAAAATTACCTCTATGCGAAGCGGGTCGCTAGTAGAATAAAATCGAATCATGCCTTTAATTTTTATTTGTGCCTTATCAGGATTAAACTTAAACTTAACTTAATCAGGATTAAACTTAACGGTTGCTAAATCCCGAAAATATCACTTTAAGAACATTTATTTTCTAAGTTATTTTTAACTTGGAAAATATCTAATTGTAAGTTATTTTTCACTTGGAAAAGTAAGTATTTTGAAACAAGTGCGTCACCGTAATAGGCCATCGATAGTAACGGTGGCGCCCCACGAGAGTCGTACTGCCTACGAAAATCATTCCGTCGGTAAAATATCAATAAAATACAAAGAGCCGCTACCGGTGCGCGCCCGCGGGACTCATTCGCTTCGCTCTAGAATTACAAATGTACACCAAATACGGGCCTGCCCTTTTGATGGGACACTTTATTTTTTCCTAATGGCTAATGCGACCGCAATAGTGGTTTTTTTGGTGCGATTTTATGAGATTTACATTGACTCGTGTCGTTTTATTGCACGTGTTATGGTTCGGAAGCCAACCGAAAACACTTTAGCTTTCCGAAAAATTTATTAAACATTACCGTCACTAAAATGTACCCGGTTTCTTTACTTAAACCTAATATTTCCACGTTCCTTTGAGTTTATCCACGTGCAAACCTTGACATGTATTGAATTGAAAGCGATAGTCTCAAAAACTACTGAACGGATTTTCATGCGGTTTTCATTAATGGAAAGAGCGGTAAACGAGGACGGTTTCTAGTTATAATTTACGGAAAAAAATAACACCCGTGCGAAGGCGGAAGCGGGTCGCTAGTTTACTAATAAACAGCAGGCATAAATATAACACAATTTTATTGCATTTTGTATCGAGGCAAGGCAACAGATAAGCTGTTTACCCTACGTACGAATAAATAATAAATAAATAAATATCTTCACACATTCCACACAGCACCATCTAGTTCCACACTAAGCAACTAATGCTTGTATTATGGATACCAGACAGTTGATATACTACATACATTACTTTTCTTTTGTAAATACATACATATTATAAATACAAAACATCCATGACTCGGGTACAAAGGTAAAATGTTAAGACACAAACATTTGCCCCTAGCGGGATTCGAACCCGCGACCGTTTGGTTAACAGCTAGGGTTACTAGCCACTAGACCGTGTCGTCTGTCCAATGACAGTATAAAATCTAAAAACTTGAATTAACATCTTACTACTCGTACAATAGCTTAAATCAAGTACTTCACAAACTGCGTACTTTAATTGATCGAAAAGTTTCTACAGAACACCATGGAGTCCACAGTTCATTAAACTTCCGCACAAGTTCAGAGAGTGTTAACTTCTACCCTCTATCTTAAATACTGGCGCAGAAGAGGGTATTTATTGGTAGTAATTAAAAAGAAAACAGACAAAAGGTTCGCAGCTGACCGAAACGTGCTGAGAACACTAAAGGCAAAGTGAAGGGCGCATGTCGATAAATTCGCATGATGATAATCGACAAAACAACATTATATATTTCATTCAGGTGTTCTGTTTGTTTAATGCCAGACAATGACATGTGAAACAATTCAGTTAATATATTTCTTCCTCTTTTCAAATATCAACATTCATAATCATGATGTACACGGAGGATTGTCGTGTTCGCCCTCCTTGGCGCGCATTACCGCCCCTGCGATGCTTCTCCACTTTCTCCTATTTGTGGCGTCACGAGCACACTGTACCACAGTAGATTGGGTTGCGCATTTTATCACGTCTGTTCAGCGGGTAGGCGATCTACCTCTTGGGCGCTTGCCCTCCACCCGACCCTAAACCACAAGCCGTTCCATTGAACGTGCGAATCCTGGAGATGTGGCCAAAAACTTCAGTATTCGTAATAGCACAATTGACGAAAGATGCACATAAAAACGATTACGTACATAGAATCATCAAAATCAAAGCATAACAACATTACCAAAGTGACAAAAATCCTAATATGTGTAAATAAATTCTGGAATTACTTTCTTGAAAGTCATGTAAAATATATAATAAATAATCATAGTTTTATCGATAACGAACGATCACATCACCGACAAGATCACGAGTCGCATGAACGAAAAGGGACTTTTATCAGTCGCCACCGATACGAGTATACTCCTAGACTCCGACCAGTAAATTATTGCCACCCTACAAATAAAATTGCTTTTAATAGTAACTTTATTTGTATTGGTACAGAGAATAAAATTCTTTGTACTAAATCCTTGTTCGGTTTTTAAAATATAGCCTTGCTTGACCATTGATTTGGTCAATCGATAATAGAAGCTAAACTTTACTTCGCAATTTATTACTTTATTTTACTGTTTCAGTAAAACCTACATATTACTGTGGTATTAGGATGACCTACAAAACTTTAATCTCTACATATTATTAATCCGTCGGATTTCAACGAATTTCAATACTATTTATTTCAATACAATATAAAAGATGCGATTCCTCTGGAGTTTCTTTGGCCGTTCTTCTCCACTGAGGAATGCAAACCTTTGGTAGTGAACGTGCCATTCTCTGCCATGCTCTGACGTCGAAAAGCAATTTTTTAAATTCTATTTTGAATATAATATTTTTGAATTTTGAATTTTCACTTATGGAAAGAGAGATAAACAAGAAAGGTTTGTGTGTATATATATATATATAAATTAAATGGTATTCCTATGAGCATTGCTGACCGTGGACTCAGCCTAGCTAGGCTCAGTTTTGGTCTAGGTCTACCATCGTTAGCGATTAGCCAACAACCCTTCATATAATTGTCTAATTACATTTAATGTACTTGAGGAGCATATTGTGGAGAAAAATTACAAGGAGCTCGCAAGTCATTAAAATACTTAAGTTATTACTACACAGCTTCAAACAAAAAAATGTACTATATTACTTTGAATATAATAATAATATGATCAATACTGGTTCGTAGGGTTCTGTAAAGTTATTTAAAATTATTTTTAAACTTAAATAGTAGTAAATATTCCACTGATATCTTTATTCTAATATATAAAATTCTCGTGTCGCGGTGTTTGTTGCCAAACTTCTCCGAAACGGCTGGACCGATTTTGATGAAATTTTGTGTGCTGATCGGGTAGGTCTGAGAATCGGCCAACATCTATTTTTCATACCCCTATTTAGGGTAACATTTAACATTTGTTAAGGGTGGCCACCCCAAAAACTTTTTTTTTTTTTCGCAAAACAACGTTTGCCAAGTCAGCTAGTTATCTTATAAAAAAGAACTTCGTATAAACCCTAGTATATAAGGGATAGCAGTGATAGCCCAGTAAGTCTAAGAGTTGCATTTAATGTTTGGGTTAAAATTGCCTGACATGATGTAATGAAGAAGGAAAACTTACACGTCTAAAAAGTCTGCCAATTCGCTGTAGTCTAGTTGTAAGCTATCAATCTATCTATAAATAAAAATTAATAACGGCTAGAACAGGTTTTTAAAAAGAGAAATATTTGAAAAATGGCTTGGATTTCTTTTTTGTTTAAATTAGTCATTAGCTACTGTCACAGTCCAATGGCTTTTGACAGAACGACATAATATGTCGGTTCATCTATAGTTCATCTAGTGATATATAATTTAGTAGCAGTCTAAGTTTAGAATGTGCGCAGCCAGTATAAAATGGCAAAGTAAACATACAAATACCAAATTCTGCCTGAAAGTAAGAATTAAGCTGCGGAACCACCAAGCCTATAATATTTTCAATGGGCAGATGTGTTATAATTAACTAGGTATGGAACAATGTCTTTTACACCATCTTACATTATAGTAGATGCATGTTTACAATAAACATTTTACAACTTCATAGCATAATTATGATTAGTTGTCCATCTGTCTTTATGTTTAGGTATGTACGTAACGTTTACGCTACATTTTTTTTATTTTAGAATATTTTTAATATTTTATTAGAAATTTAAAGATTGGTTCTGTAATAGTAATGGAAAACATGTAAAAGGGAAAGAAAAATTCTATGTCAAGTTTTAGGTGACGATGGCTACCGTCGCCAACACAAATAACGCCACAGGCGCTGCAGTGCGCTGCCGACTACAATAGGATTGAGGATAAGAAATTGGAAAGGGATAGGGAAATGGGAAATAATATTAGTAGTAGGTATTAGGGCCTCTTTCACCGTATGTCAAGTAGGCTAACCGTCATTTAAAGTCGGAAAAAGTTTGTACGGTAAAAGTCCCAAACATTAAAAAGAAAATAATAAAAAATATACGCCTATCAAAGGATGCACTAAACTGAATTATTTCTAAAAGTAACTAATCAACACTTTACTTGTAGTTGGTGAAAGAGGCCCTAATTCATTCGGTAATGCAAGCACCTAAATAAAGATCCATACCTAAACAGGTGCATAGTGAAACACTCGAGGAATATTAAAAAGTGTTAGAAGACGCATGGCACGTGGGGGAAACATACAACTTTTTCGCCTCCAGCCCACCTGAGAAACTTAAGCAAGCGCTCACCGACATGCTGCTAACTTTTCTTCAAGTTTCCGTTGCGGTCGCTTAACTTGCTAACTTTGACGCTTGCTTGATTTATATTTTCCCCTATTTTCCTATGCAGTTAGATATCTAGAGCTTTTTTTTTAATCGAAAACCATTTTCCTCGCTTGCTTGGGAAAGGTTTTTCTTAGTTTTTACTGTTGTATCATGTGTTATCTAATAACTTCAAACAAGCAATTTGTTGTATACGTATATGTCATTATTATATATGCGAAAGTTTGTGAGTATAGATGTTTGTTACTATTTCACGCAAAATCGCCATAAAATATAAAAAGATGTCAGGCGTTATATCAGTTTTTTTTTTTCAACGCGAATGAAGTCGCAGACACCAGCTAGTAAGTACCTATCTGTTGCGGTTGTGCTGTTGCGTTTTGTTGAGTGAGAAAAAGAAGGCAGAACCTATTACTCTTACTCCAAAAGAAATCAATATAAGTAAGAGTTCATATAAGACCTTCATACTGAGCAATTCAGTTAAAAATTGCTATGCATATAGCTTTTCTCAGACAATGCTTAGCAAGAGTTTAAAGCAAGTCTATACCATCTCATATTATTGCTGACGCTTACATTTCTATTCAACCTTCGGATTTATTCTCGTATTGGTTGCGAATGCTCGCTAAGCCTTATTTCCCTACGAAAATAGTTAAACGGCCAGATAAAATCGTTTGACACGATAATGTTGGACATAAATAATAAAAATATTGGCTATAAAGACAATTGATACGTTATGAGTGGCCGGTCGTGTCGAGTGGATGCAAATTTATGGTTAGTGGCCTGATCGACACAGGTTCGATACCCGGTTCGCACAAAAACGGGCCCAACACAGTAATGTAATGTGAAATGATCGCCCGTAATGTGTGTATGGTGCAAAATATTGCTCTACATTTGCATCGCATTGGAAGATGCTCTGTTATAAATTTTATCTGCTCCCTTTAACTTGTTTTACCATTTTTGTGACATTTAACAAAACTTTTTGTTAATCTCTGTTATGATTTTTTTAGTTGATAACAACAGAATTTCTGTTGTTTTTATCCCAATGGTGTAGAGAGGTCAGTAGAAATACTGTGAATTACTGACAATATTTAAAGGTATTTTACTTTATTCCATATAATATGTATAAATAAATAAAAATAAGCTATAGAATAGAATTGATTATTGAACTTATTATTGAACCCGGATCAAGCCGAATAACGTCGGATTAGTGAAAGGTACATAATATTGTCCACCTGTTGTTTCGAATTAACGCATTTTAAATTTCATTGATCATTTCGTCGACTTTAGAAAAAAAATGCAATATTAGCAAGTAGAGCAAACTCTTAGTGGAGAGTAACACGTCATCGTCCCACGGTGAGGTTACTTTATAGGCTTGTCATATCGGTTAATGGCGAGCGAGCTCTTTGTCGCGCGAACCGAACGCCGCCGGCTGCCGACTGCGTATATCAACGGTATCGCGGCGACATCTCGCCAGACGCGCGACACGGAAAATCGAGTAGAGCGTACTGCGTGACGGACCGATTGTAATTTTGATTAACGATCCTACCTTGACATTAACACCGACTCAATTCTTTTTTTAAATAATAATATCCACTGGTGTATACTCGTAACTTCACATAACATAACACAGAGTTGACGCATCTTCTCGACCAGTGTTCAGAGCCACGAGAGCACAGACATCTTCAAAACATCTAAAACATCATGACGAGCTCGTTGGATAAGACAAGTGGTTAGGTTGCTTCTGCTTGTCTTAACGCTCTATTCTGTAGGTCCCGGGTTCGATTCCCGATTGGGTCAACTGTGAAAATGAACTTTTCAAAGCTATAGGTATCTTTATATTATCAAGTTATAATATAAAAATGTTTCCTTATGTTATTAATTCACAATAATATGGAATTGTTTCAGTTTCTAGATCATATTTAAGCCGCGGGACTTGTTTAGTTATAATAATATAAGCAGACAATAATATTAGACCTCTTACATTTTGAAAACAAAACAACAAAAAGTTATAAAGATACTTTTTGTTATCATAAATAAACTTAAAGCCTTGACGGCTTACAAAGTAAGTGGAAGAAATTCCTTAAAATATTTGTCATCATATACCAAAACGACGACATACTAATGAATTATGCAAATAATTTTAGTACCGAATCGAGACACGTTCACTTTTCTAAGAAACACAATAATTCTTTTGTCATGTCAGAAATACCTTCTTAAAGTTCTAATAAAATGTCAAATAAAGTGAATAACTTCGCTCCGAAATATATAGCACCAGTGTTATTCTGCCTAAATGAAATTCTGAAATTCTCCTATAAATAAATAAATAAATAAATAGAAATGTTTATTAACAGTTACAATAATCGTTTTTTACAATAACCATGATTGAAGACTCCTTTTAAGCGAAAGCCTATGCCAGGAGAACAGTTTATTAAGTTTAGCTTCTATGAAACAGTATTTTTATTAGAGATAGGTTTGCTCTTGGCCAGCATCTAGACGTGTAGCCAAGATAAAGCCTATGATGGAGCGAGCTTATGCCTTTTCACTTGAACTTTGAGATTTGAATTATCATGAGCTCGGAAACCATCTCTAATAAATAATTTAAAAAAAGCAGACGCCTGCGAACATTATTTTTAAAAGTAGTTATTTAAACCAAATTTAAACACATCATACTACTACCACAACGTCTTTTCATAAGTAGTAAGCTCCAGTCGTGTGTCGGTACTGACACATAATTTTTTTTACACCCAAAACAGAATCGCTAATAATTTTCAACACATGACATTATACGTCACTGTCGAAATAATCGTAATGTATGAATGTACGAAAAACTCAGGGCCCTAATTCTCTAACACCACTTGGCGATTCCTTACTTCGAAACCGATATAATTACTAATCGATAATATTCGTAAATTGTTACGATATCTACTAGATTCTGCTAAAAAGTTATTCTCTTACATAATATATATAATAAATGCAATGATAAGACTAGGATAAGACATTGATGTGTTTTGGCAAGGTCACAAAAGCGTGAAATCATATTTGCCATACAGAATCAGGGCCAACTTATGTCCTATTGACGTCGTGTCTACTGAATTATTTCGTCAAAATTCATAGTTGTAATCATTTTCTTTATAAAAAGGACTCGTCTACTCCAAAATACAAATTCTCACAAAATGCGCTGTCTTGGATATAATTTTAAATATTATTATTATAGTGTTTTCAGAATAAACCTACCAGTCAGGACCTTCTCAGAAAAGCCGATACATTGTCGTCGAGAATCAGATATCTAATTTATTACAGGTGACATTCGAATAATGAGTCTTTTTCTTTATTATTAGTACATTTATCACGACTTTTATGGTATTTATTATTATTTTTAACATGCAATTTAATTTAAAACACAATTTTAATTAAAGTAACTTTATATTATAAAAATTAATCGCCGTGAGTTGAGTGAAGATTGAATATATTGATTTAATTATTTATTTATTTATTTATTTATAGTAAAATAGTAAGTCTAAAATGTGTTTTTTTTTCTTATAAAACATAGAATATTTAGGAAATATTAGAATCAATCGTCCTCATATGATTGCAAAGATACTGAATAACCAACGTGCATTCGCAGCCCTAATTTTAATAACCATTTCACATCCGTACGCAGGGAACTATTTGCAAATTAATTTAAAACATGAGACAACAAGGGACAACCGGTATAAATATTAATAGTTTACCCTGACCGGGATCATATCTTCAATTTAATGAATAACTAATATAGCTGAATATTATCATTTAGCTTACCGGGGGGCATTGTGAACATATAATTCAAATTTGCGAAACGAAGTTATATACCTACTTTCAGCATTCATATATGCCTTTGTAGTAACAACGCCCTCTTGATACTTCCCGAAGGTGTTCAGTCAAGTTTTTGGACTCCAAATTCTACTAAATGACATCCAGTCTTTATTCATATAAACAGCATTTCAACGATTTTTTTAACTTCTGGAACTTTTCTAACATTGATATTAAAAATGGTCTAGACTATTTTTGACATTAATATGAAATAAAACAATAACATCTCAACAAAATGGTCGTCTCGTTTCTTCTTTGTGGAATTCGTTTAATGTTTCTTTATAGAATTCAACCTTTCACCATTACCTATATGAAGAAAGAATCTTCTCCATAGAATTAAGAAATATTATCGAAAAAAATAAACAAACTACTTAATGAAGGCAGAATATAATTTACTACTAGCTGTGCTCGCGACTTCGTCCGCGTGGAATAGTTATTTTGGGAATCATTTGGGTATCTCGAACGATTTTCGCAGCGCACGCAACGGAAGCAATTTCCCCCGTTTTTTCCACATTTTCGACTGTTTCTTCGCTCCTATTAGTCGCAACGTGATGTTATATAGCCTAAAGCCTTCCTCGATAAATGATCTATCCAACACAAAAAGAATTTTTCAATTCGAACCAGTAGTTCCTGAGATTAGCGCGTTCAAAGTTTCAAACAAACAAACAAATTTGTTATCGGAATAAATTAAATTTTTAAATAGTCATTGAAGTAGTTTAAATGATATTCATTATTAAGAAAAAAAAAATCTAATCGATAAGGAAAGCTTAAAGCAGCGACTAAAGTAGTAAAGTTTTCCTATAATATTTTGCAAATTAATTATTTTAAGAGTTAGTAGCGCATATAAAAACGTTAAACGTTCGATTCGAATGCACAATTTTAAATTCACAATAAGCTTCCACAGGATGGGCCTGACTTGGGACCAAAGACATGCGACCCTTGACTTTGAGACTATGCCAACGTCACAGGGCTGTCACTTGACTAAACAAAGTAGTTTTTGCAATAAAAAAAAAAGACGTTACTACTCTTTTATTTGATAACTAGGTGGTGCCCGCGACTTCATCCGCGTTCTGGATGAAACGTACCCTATGTCCATTCTGGTGTCCCAGACAACGTGTATGCAAAATTTCATGGTGATCAGTTCAGTAGTTTTTGCATGAAAGAGTTACAAACATCCATATATTCATCCATACATCCATACAAACTTTCGCATTTATAATATTAGTACGGATTAATTTAGTAAAAAATTTGCAAAACTAAAAAAGGTGTAGGTACCCTTCTCTTGCCATAAACTATGATATTTTTCTTACCATTATACATTTTTATGGCCAAAAAAATACCTTCTTTTTCCGTTAAAAAGATTTCGCTTCTTTATTATTACCATCTAAATTTAATAGTTAAACCATTATACTTATAGTAGAAACGTCATAATTTTAAAATAATATTACAAGAGTTTTGTAAAATCAGACTAAAATTCAAGGCTACACTTTGCTGTCAATTCACTCAATTGTGACAACCCTAATCTCACCCCTTCCGCTATCGACTCGTCCGGACCCGAAACATCATAAAAGCAATTCAGCAAATTGTTATTGACATGTTAATAGTATGAGTGTCGTGATGTCATACTCTTTAACAAATTTAGCGCTACGGTTAACATGACGAGCCATTTATAAGGTGCCTTTATGACACTAAAGCTGCGTTTACGTTATTTGAAACTGCTTCGGGATCTCTAGTGGAATATATTGTACGGTTTTGGGTATGAAAACATAAAACTAATTATAGAGAAGTCCACAGTGAGATAATAAAGTGATAGCTTGACTTATGTATGTGTATGATTATTCAAAATGAACAGATACATCCAATTAGGAATAATCCTGTAATGATTACCATATGTGTTATATTCTAAATAAATAAATAAATGTAGTCCAAATTGTTTTAATTTTTATAATAGACTAGCTGATGCTCGCGACTTCGTCTGCAATATTCTTTCTATATTATTAGGATTTGCAGGATGGACATAGGCTATATTTTCTATGTCCATCCCTTTTTTTATGCAACGCTTAGCAAAGTATAATATTACGCGTCAATGTGTAATATGTCAGGCGTTATATCTTTTATTTTTTAGTCGTGGGCTACAGCTATTAAGCTAATAAAGATATTTAAAGACAACTTTCCTCTTTCCGTCACAGTTGATATACTCAAATAGCCACACTACTAAATTATTAGCAACGCTACCTTTATCCGTTTACCACAAACACAAGACCTTAATTAGCCAAGGGAGGCTCACGGCGTACCGGCACGAGAGAGCAAATCCAATGTAATCCGGACATTTAGAACGATGCCATAATGAATATTGCCTCAAGACAAGCAACTATTTACTATTGCGCCCGGTTGTTCAACAGCATCTGTCAACCCTTCTGTTAGGGTCAACATGATGTCGCAAAATGGAAGACTGATTTGTGATACAAATTTTAATTTTCATGGCTTAAATTAGACATGTTCTCTAAAAATTATAACAATAAATATTTACTTAAGTTTTTGACAGATACGGGACCTTTTGAACCCACACTTCCTAATACCTACGAAAAATATCCCATTGTTTTTAAAGTTTGGTCCCATAACGTCAGGGTTTCCAAACCTACGTTTGACTCGATTTTATAAAAGGTAAAGTCGAGCTTCTTTACACGGTTACACGAACATAAATGCAATCAAACTACGCCTTATCAAAATATTTAGATTAGGTACTAATATTAAGATAGTACATACTTGTGAAAATGTGGAATTGCGTATTAGTTCAAAAATTTTATAAAATATAGTCTTCAAAAAAAAGCAGGATAGAATCACATTTCCCACGTAAGCTAACTTGGAAACCAATAATATCAAAAATTAACTATTATGGCAACACCGGCCTACGCACTACATGTTTATAAAATCGGTCACTATGTTGTCCGCAAAATTTTACCTTTACTTTTTATTTGGTCTGACATCAAAGGCTAAAATATCCAAAATCGAATGATACATCATGGAGACCGTATTCGTACGACTATATAAATAATTCACTTCATCAAGGTCCGATTGTGCCAATGGCTCTCAGAGCCCGAACATTTGTTTACACTATCCCTTTTACTAATTCAACACGGATCGCTCGTATTTATCTACTGCTTATATTTATTTGTTTCCATCAGAAACTGATATGCGGAATATTCTCTTCATTGATTTCTAAATTTAATTTTATTCCTTTAAAAAGTTATTCTAACACCATAGTGAACACTTCTCACTGTTCACACAAAAATTTACAAATATGTCCTATTTAAAGTAAAGCAGAACATCCTATTTATATAATTAAGTACAAGTGGGACCCAATTTGAAAACAAATTCATCAAACTTCAAGCACCTAGTAGTCAAGCACCACTTCAATTACCTAGGATTAAGATATTACCTAGGATAATATCTTGATCTCTCAACTTCTCAAAGCTCAAGTTCAAACTTCTGCGGAACGCAGAGCTATTTTTCAGCTTAAAGTTTATAATTATTTCCCTGTGTAACTTGCACGAATTCTTCGTACCTACTTATCCGTCTTAAATACGAATCTTACCCTCTATGTTATCAGCTGACTTACATTTAAATTTCAAGGTCTCACTGTCAGCGATTTTAATTATTGGTTAATTTATGGCCTCCCCATTAATCCGCGACCGCGTCTGGCATGGCAACATTAAAAAAAAAACTCCAAATCTATCCCCTTGATTACAAGCTGTCACGTCGTAGGATTTTTTCTAAGCCCTCCATTATAATTAGTCACGTCGGTTTTGTAACAACACCGAGTCGGGAGTGGTGAACATTCATTTTCCTAAATGCCCAATGTAATTGGCCCCCACCTCGTCTGTAGGCAGACTTTAAATTTATTACTTAATTACCTCAAGGAAACTCGTCGCCGCCCGGGCATCTTCAACAGCTGTTTTTTATTCGCGAGCAAAAACAAAACTGTTTAAGAATGACATTAATTAATTCTTAATGAAATTCATCTTCACCCTCCACCATTTTCATTTAAACACGCGATTTATATTCGTACAATTTGTCGCGAACTCCTTGCCGTGTATTAATTAAAACTGGCTCGTCTCGTTTATTAGATACGTTTATTGCAGACAAATATATCGTTATAAAAACATACACATTTAAGCCAATCAATGAATGAAATATGAAATAGACATAAAGAAAAAATCTTTACACAATAAATATTATTACAAACGATTAGTACGATAATATTGTATATTTAATTATAATATATATGGTATTATGATATGACATATATATACTATCATGTATTAATTATGTATTAATAATGTATAGAAGAAAATTCTCATGCATCGACTGATTTGAAAAATTAAATAAATTTAAGACATGTTACCGGTATGTTAGTCATTTCAATTAACTTTTAAATAAAGTTTAAATGGTTGAGTAGGTACGTCTTATATGTTTATTTCATATTTGACTCGATGACGTGTCAGTTGTAAAAAAAACTACAAATAAATACTACAGGAAAACCAATCTCAGATAAAAAAAAATATATCGAAACTTTATCGATATGTAAATGGCTACTTTCCAAGAAGTTTTGGAAAGTTAACCAAATACGACAATCTAATACTTTCTCTGGTATGGGTTATCAATGGCGCCTTGGAACAACGGTTCTTCATATCTGAGATAGCCATCGTCCTGCCTCACCACATCTTGAAAGCCTTTATGTGTTAGGGCATCGCTGAAATCCCCATCCACAGCATCGTGATACTGGTGACTATTTATTAAATTTCTACTGACATCCCTGTTAGACATAACATTGTGTTTGTACTTATCTTCCTTTTGAGGCAACACAGCTGTTGGCGTAACCTTTTCTTCTGCTTTCTTATCTTTATTAACTGTACCAGCTCCAGCTAGATCTCTGTAATTCCTTTCTTCTTTCCTCAACGGTGCATATGGATAACGATTTCTAAATCTGTAATCGTACCTTCCATTTCTCGCATAATATTCATCATCTAATCGCCTATAAGGATCAACGGAGTATCGATATCTTAAATCAACACTAGGCGGAGTTCGCACTACTTCAGGTAAATGAGCGTAGTATATAATTCTCTTCGGTTTTCTTGACGCAGGACTGTCTACTGCTTCGTCGTATCTGTCTACTCGTGGTACATACGGTGCATAATATGGTCTCCTTTTGTCATATATATCGTAATAGGGATCACGTCTATATAAATCATCGGCTGGAATATATCTTTCCTCAAAATAAGGTCTCCTTGACTCCTGAGGATAATACACAGCTTGTCTTGGATACACTGGTTTATATGGTTTCCTATCTTCTTCGTCGGGCCTGACGAATTCTGTTCGTATGTTTTCGTCATTTCTCGAGGTTCTTTGAATGGTTTCTTTGTCGTTTCTCGATTCAGAGGTTTCTAAAGCTTTGTTTTGAGTGACGAAATTGATTCGGGGCATTCGAGAGTTAATAAGTTCTCCGGATGGTTGCGGTGGTGTTAGTATGTCGTCTCTGTCACCTAAATCGTGATCGGGAAATGGCAGTTTTATCCAGTTGTCATTTGATGCTCTAGCCCCTCTACCTGTGGGTTTATCTGTCACTCTTTCCGTTGTCTGGAATAATGGAAGCACTTCTGTCGGTTCGTAGTTAACAATAGGTGCTTTTGTAGATGATACTTCGTCTGTTTTAAATGAACCGGGCAACCATGGCAGTGGCTGGTTAATATTGTTGTCTTTCCTGTTGTCTGAATGGATTTCGTAAAATTTCTCTTCTTCTATCACATCACGGCGTCCTCTAGCAGTATCCAGAGGTAGCAGCTGAAAATATTTAAAGAGTACATTTACCAAATGTTCATAATTCTAACATTTGACTGCCACATTTTTTTCTTTCAATATGTAAATAGTTAAGCTATGCATTACACATTTGCTCTAAATGTAAATGTGTAATATATAAAATTCACATTTATACATAGAAAACTTTGGCTTTAAAACTTTTCCAGTATTTTCAAGTAAAGTCTATAGCAATATTATTGTTTAAAAGCGTATTTAAAAAAATAGTGTAATTCGTTTTTTTTTTGTAATATAAATAGTAGGTAAGGTATAGGTACCTCAGAATGATTTTCGTCTCGGGGAACCTCTATAAACAGCATGCCTTCTATAAGCAGATAAATGCTTAGAAATATTAATTTCGTACTCTTCATTTTTGTGTGTATATATCTGAAACGAATGAAAATATTTTTAAAAACATATAAGTAGCAGATAGAAAGAGAAACGGGAAAAGTGGTGAGAGAATTTTCTCAATCTCGCCAGTTAGTAGATACCTACTGAATAAAATTTCGCATAATTTATAAGACTGACTTTTACGTAATTTGTTTCGATTACAATATACATATAATAACAAAAAAAAAATATACAAAATAATTTATTTACAAAACTTAAGCCTAGGTACAAAAAGGGTGTAGGGGACTTCCCATTAAGTATAAGAATACTTGTAACAGGAGACCCCCGCTCCTCAAACGCCGTACTAAAACTAAACTTTATACCTATATTATTAACATATATTTTTTTTAATAACAATAAAGATTATTTTGCCTTCACCCGTATTTCGGTGCTAATTTAAAAAAATCCATAGCCTACTTAAAACGATAAGTTTTAGAGAGCGTGGCTTAATTAATTTTGGTAAGTAGGTACACTCGTCTACACATACCTATTTCATAGATTAGCATTAAGTACAGCGACCCCAACAAAATAGTGTAGCGGCGGAAACGTGATGAAATCAGACGGAAGCTACAATATGTTCGGCCGACCGTAAATATTATCTGCGTATAATATTACTAAGTAGGTATATTATGGCCTCGCTGGTCGCGACAATTTAGGATTTTCCCAACTCTTGATCAAGGTAATGTATGAGTTAATGCTATAAATTAAAACATGACACCTTATAGTAGATATAAGGTATAGTACACCTTATAGTATAGCAACCCTTAACTTCCATCAGCGAAGTAGACCGTTAGGCTGTCTGACCACCTTTACATTTAAAAAAATTGGAACAATCACTGGATAAGTAAGTGGGACCTTCAGAGCGTAGTTCCTTATGGCACAGATTAAATAATAGTTAGGTACTATCGTAACTTATCGTAACTTATTAGGTAATATCGTAAGAAAGTATTCTTGTAGAAATACAAGAAATACTTAAGAAAGGATACTTACTTCCTAAACACCTTAATTGTATGTTAAACATATCATTTAAAATATATACCTACATTTAATACCCCATATGTTTAATAGGTATACATAGACATACCTAACAAGTTAGTTTTCATCTTCATGGTCATTATCACAAAGTAGCCGTTATTTTGACTAGGAGTAGACATATTTTTGTGGTCTGAGGTTCACATACAAACGGTTCCGCTCCATATAATTTCAGCATTAACAATTGCTACAATGTTCATTTTCCGATCACCGTTATTTCGTTGTCCTATTCAATTGGAATTGTGACCCACTTTTCATTTCAAAGGGACGGTGTCAATACGTATAAAACATTGTTAATAAGACCTATTTAATCTATACCTACTTACTTCTATTTAATATCACCAACCATTACAGTCCTAGGCTCTCATTAGATACCATCGGAAACTCTGTGTAAAGTATCAAGGTCTTACGATTGTTTAGGCAACCTAGTTACAGCAAAATCACCAACCAAAAACCATTGTCACCGATGTATTTATTGACCATCTTGAAGCATATCCATTGTAGGTACCGGATATGCTTCAAGAAACAATAAAATTTATTGAATAAATATAATGAAAAGAAATATTTGACGAATTTGCTTCTCTCAAAACTGGAATGGTTAACCGCCTCTTTAATTAACCAAAGAGTTTTAATGATAAGTATGTTGCAAATAATTTTAACCTTAATGACACTGGCGAAATCTTCGGAGAAGATCTGATGGAGCCAAAGACATTTTAGCTACATCAAGAGAAAAGTTATGTTGTAGTCAACAACAATGTGCCAAAAATATTATCTAAGTAAATAATAATATTATAATAATATTATTTAGATATTATATCTATTTAGATTTTTTATTATTTATTTTATTTACTTATACCTATATAAATTTTTATTATTATATTTAGATTATAATTAACATTTTATCAAAACGTTGGCTCGACATAATTAACAAATTATTAAATTTATTTATTTATTTATTAAACAAATTGAAATGATGTCAAGATAATTTGTTAGAAAAACCGATAATGTCTCAATAAGTAAGTTAAGAACTTACCTATAATAGCATAAGTTTTTGCTTTTGGCGACTTACGTCACTTTCAGTAGGTCACTTTTTGGCTACGCCATTTTAGGGCTATTAAGTACCTATTAGTGCTATTTTAGGCTTTAAAGGTTTTAGGTTTATTATTTGAGATAACTCTGACCATTACATACTTCATGTAGAGAAAAGATCCGTTTGTTTTAAGTAGGTACTAATGCAAAGGTTGACAACAAAGCAGCCAATTATAGCATAAATTGGTAATGATACGGTCTTGACTTAAAAACAATGATACCTACGCTAGCATTTACTGACTAAACTGGACCTAGGTCTGTCAGTCAGCTTGATTAAACCTAGAAGTCTAAAATCCGAATAGGACGTCAACCTTCACACATCTGTTTAATGGATGTAAAGTATTTTAAATGATTGGTCTCGCTGCGCTCGACTAGATACCGCCGTTGTACTTGTAAAATGCGGCAAAAAATACTACGCCGATTTTGGCGTACCCAAGCCAGTCACACTGCAAACTGTCTGTGATGTGTACGTGCCGAATGTTTTATTAAATTTTGAGCATAATAAAATGCCAGTTGGCGTAGTGAAACTGTGTAAAAATATAATAAAACTGTGTAAAAAGTGATAAAAAGTGACGATGTTTTACACACACTACAATAAAAAGTTGCCACATTCACGGAGCTATTGCTTTTGTATAATGCTCTATCTGGTTGAGCGCAGCGAGACCAATCAATTATCTTTGTTGCACTTGTTTGTTTAAAAGCTTGCTTAAGTACTTAGATACTCTTACTCGCTGAAGTAAACTCAATAGCACAGTGGTCACGGTTACTTCACGATAGGTTTTATACAATTTTAATAATAGGTACCTACATACATAAATTAACATGCTTTAACAATTAGTGACAAACGTAATTTAATTGTTGAAGTTATTTTGTAAGAGTAATGTTACAAAATGTGGCCCAAAGTCAAAAGTTACTTCAATTGTTTTATTATAATGTATGACTTTTAAATTTTAGTAATAGTTAATTAGTTATTAGTTATATAACTATTAACTACAATTTAAAAAAAAATATTATAATATTTTTTTTATTAAATAGTTAGAAGTAATTTTTAACTTTAGGCCGCATTTTGTGCCGGCGAGTGTATTATCTTGTATAGATATCTATCTATTAATTAACTTATTATCTTATGAAAGCGGAGCTTAATTTCTACAGTGCGTAAATATGACTGTATCTATTAAAGGGTTGGTCTTGAACTGTCTAGAACACAATCTGACTACATTGTCTACATTTCATTTTTGCCTAGAGCTTAAATTGACTACTACATAATAAGTCCACCACTCAAATCTACTATGACACAAACAAAAAGATATTTGGATATTTCGTACCTTCACATAGTCCCAGGTAGGAAGGTATACACAGGTAGGATGGTTCCGTCCAGCGAGGGATGCAGTACAAGAATGGTCAAAACGCTGGTCCCTCGCGACTTTTCGTCACGCGATGTAAGCATTTTGTTTGTCTACACAATTGATATGTGCGTGTTTCCATTACACGACAGATAGAGTTCATTTTTATTTACTTTATTTAACATTAGCAATAAGCAAATCTATAAAAAATACCTATTAACATTTCCTAAATCAGATTCTCCATACCCTCTATCTATGGTTTCAAATTTATCTATACAGCCCTCTATAAAAACACCTACCTACTTAGATGTTGCGCGCGACTTCGTCCGCGTAACTTTATAAAATAATGCCTATGTTACTCGCTGAAAATGTAGCTTTTCATAGGTAAAAGAATTTTTAAAATCAATCCAGTAGTTTTTGAGTTTATTCATTACAAACTAAATTAAAATACAAATTTCTCTTTATAATACATATTAGTATAAGTACCTAGATATTCATTAATATGCAACCACTTAAATGCTATAGATTGAGGTTGTAACACCCTATTTGGCAAATGGTGTTAATGATGCATTGGAAACAGACTTAACGGTAACGATTTTGAGCATTATTTGAACTATAGCTTTGAACAATGCTCACCAGCGTCCATGACGTGTCGCTTTGTCACAAAATCAGTCAGATATCTGATGACTGGTCACTCACATCAACGCGGACGGCCAGTGTACTAGACTGTGCTAATTTATACTTATTTTTCTTTAGTACTTAGGGCCGGTATTTCAACTGTTACTATTATCTATACTAATATTATAAAGCTGAAGAGTTTGTTTGTTATCGTTATCGTGGAATTATCGTTAATTCGATCGAGGAAGGCTTTAGGCTATCTTTGAGGGCTTCCGTTGCGTGCGCTGCGAAAACCGTTCGAGATACCCAAATGATTCCCAAAATAACTATTCCACGCGGACGAAGTCGCGAGCACCAGCTAGTTACTTAGTAATAAAATTTAAGTAAAGCTTAACTTTACTATAGCGTATTTCAACTTTCACTCAACACAAATTCAGTAGTTGCTTACCGAGTAAGCTTAGCTTTATGGTAAAGTGAAGCTTAGTTAAGTGTAAGACTTAAGAATACCTTGCCAAAACATTAAACATTGTCAAAACGAAAACATGTACCTAACGAGTCGACTTGGACTTGTACATAATCCTTACTAATATCATAAATGTAAATGTGTTTGTTTGTTTGTTACGCTTTCATGCAAAAACTACTGAACCGATCGCCATGAAATTTTGCATACACGTCGTCTGGGACACCAGAAATAGCATAGGGTACCTTTCATCCAGAACGCGGACTAAGTCGCGGGCATCAGCTAGTAATAATATAATCAAAAGCGATTTTTTTTATTTATTTTCTTTGCGAAATACTTATTCCAATGGCATCATAAAGTGATTTTTAATGGATTTACTATACTTTACGTCTGGTATACAGATTTAGGTATATTTATGTTATCAAAGTAATACCTACAATGGCAAATTTCATCCGTGAAAATCCCAAGTTTTAAATTAAGCTCAATGTGAATAAAAGGCCGATTTAAGTAACAAAATAAAACAACAAAAATAGATGTTATAAAACTTTAATTAATACCATATTCTTCAATATAATTAAGAGAAATGCAATTTGTTATTGTTACAAGAAATGAGATACAGTGACTATAGGCATAAAATAAACTAAAAGCCGTATTTCTATAAATACTTATAACAAAATAAGTAACGTATTAATTATTATATAAGAAAAAAAGTAAGCCATTACTTTCGGCAGTCACTAACAGTAACTGAAATATCGCAGAGCAGTTAAAAGTCTTAAACATAACTTCTTGGTACAATCTAAATTATTGTACCCAATTTTATTTTACTATACTGAAAAAGAAACCAAATTTCCAAAATACAACATACTGTAAAAAGCGCCATCTATCGTATCTTGTAAGAACTGCATAGTGTTTGTAAATTCTAAACTCAATCGTAGTTCGCTTTAGCTAACAAGTTCCATGGGAGCGGCGCTGTCGTCGCATTTCAAAATTTTATGGAGGATTTTATGTTAATAAATTAACAAAAAAAAAACGCACCTTAAGTTACTGTTATAAAACATTATAAGTACCCAAAAGTATATTTTTTACATTAAAAATTAAAATTCTATTCATGTTTACTTTAAAGCCAAACAGTGCTTGTTTGCAGTACCTATACAAGAGTTTGATGGCAAAACATACTAACATTTTCGTATTTTAAGATTAAATAAAGCAATAGGAAATTTGGTCATTAAAACCTAGATTTACTCAATAAGGCAGAGCCTCGATAATCCGAAATTACAAACACAATTGCGTTCGAATTATACAGTCCGTTAAGAAACAAGAACGTTTTCAAAAAAATACTTTTATTAAAACTTAAGTCATAAACTTAGTCTGGTCAGTATTTTAGTCTGGTAGATTTTTAATATACCAAAAAAAAGGCAACATTTCTGTGTGAAACACATATTTCCAATCTAAAAGCCGTATTTGTTTAGAGGGCATTTGGCAGTCCGGATATAGCGACGTTCCTATTAGTGGACGACTATCGAGGCTCTGCTGGAGCGTTGTAAGGCTTGGACTGTATTTGTGTTAAACATTGTTTACTCGTGTTGAGCCATCGCTGCAGGTCCGGCTGGCTCTCCACCGTCCTTCCTCTTCTTCGAGCCGGAGACTATGTCGTCGATTCTGAGCAGCAAGATTGCTGTTTCAACTGCTGTCTTATATACCTATAAAAACACAATAATTAACAATATAAAGTATTCATTTTCATATTGACCTTTTTTTTTGCACACAAGTACCTAGACAAAAAAATATTTTTTTTTGTGTTTGAGGGAAATACATAATAATATCTTATTTATTGATATCAATTCAGATTATTATTACTTTCTTAAGTGATTAGTATTAATCCGATTAACCTATCTCTCATGTATAAAGTTCTCGTGTCACAATGTTTGTAACGAAACTCCTTCAAAACGGCTTGACCTGTGTTTATGATTATTTTTTTTGTGTATATTTGGTAAACTATTTTATTTTTATTTTTTGGCAAAACAACGTTTGCTGGGTCAGCTAGTAAATTGTAATAAAGATATCTTAATAAAATGTTTAAAAAAAATTTTTTTTTTGATGCTATTTTATCGAAAATAGTTGTTATTGTATCGAAAAAAGAATGTTAACGTATAAAGAGAGTACTCACTTGCAATTTGACGGCCAGTGGCTCCCAGATGCCCTTAGCGGCCATGTCGACGACTGCGCCCGATTCGCCGTCGACACCTGCGGTGTGACAGTTGGCTGCGTGTTTCGCCCGCAGCGCAGTCAGCGTGCGGATCGTGTTAGCGCCGCAGTTCTGGGCGAGCGTGCGAGGAATTATCTCTGCGGGGAGACACGTCCACGTCAAACTCAGTCAAAATCTCAGTGTTAACCTACAACTTTAAACTCCAAGGAATAGAGTGTTTCATACCAAGCGCAGTGGCAACGGCACGGTAGGGCGTGTTGTGAGCTGCCGAAGCGGCCAACGCCTGCGACACGGCCATCTCTGCTGCGCCTCCGCCCGCCACCAGACGTGGGTTCAAAACCTGACAATATTATCACTACATAGTATAAAACAAAGTCGCTTTTTCTGTCCCTATGTCCCTTTGTATGCTTAGATCTTTAAAACTACGCAACGGATTTTAATGCGGTTTTCACTAATGGGTAGAGTGGTTCTCGAGGAAGGTTTAAGTACATAATTTACTAAGTTACGCGGGCGAAGTCGCGGGCAGCAGCTTTAATTTTATTAACACGTAATTTTATAAACTATAACTAACATGTAGTGCCATCTGTTAACAGACTTTTTCCATTATTCGAAGTGAGATTAGATGAATTAGAGTACTACATTGCTTCAAACAGAATTCCCTAGATGGCGTTGTAAATTTTGCATACACGTTGTCTGGGACTCCAAAAAGGACATAGGGTACCTTTCATCCAGAACGCGGACGAAGTCGCGGGCACCAGCTAGTAAATAATATAAGTCATCACTAGCAATTACGAAGACATGTCGCTAACCCAACGGATTTTGATACGGTTTTCACTAATTGACAGAACAATAAACGCGGAAGGTTTGTGAACGAGGCGGGTGGGTCACTTGCCTTAAATATTTATTTATTAAGAACTTTAAGAGAAAAAGTCTACAGTGAATTCATGTAAAATGTATAAAATACTAAATATACTTAAGTAATAAGGATAAGATAAGATACTTAAGAATAAGATAATAGTACTTAAGGATTAAGTATAATATTTCATTATGTTTTAAATTAATATCTCTACAATAAACTTAGCAATAGAATCTGCGAAAAATTTTGATAATAATTATTAATAATATATTATAAAAATAGTATTTAATAAATAAATAAAAACTTACCAAATTCTTGGCCACGTGCAGAGCGTCCTGAAGGTTTCTTTCGATCTCGTTCAAAACGTCTTTAGAGGCGCCACGCAACAGTATCGTGCATGCCTGAATATACAAGAAAAACATTATAGATTAACCATCATCTCTATCTCTATCCATCTAATATTGTAAATGTGAATGTCACTCTGTCTGTCGGTTACCATTTCACGCCTTAATTACTCAAACACGTTTTAGTAAAAAATAAACTTACTATTTCAGTATAGGGAAGACAAATACTACGTTTCTGCTGTCTGGCAACAGTAAAACCTCCTTAAAGAAATACCACCGTGAAATTTGTATTACAGTATTTGTATTCCTCTGTAAGGAATACCAGAGTTCATTTCCCTATCACTTGTTGCTTGTGTTATAGGCAACGGTAGCCAGCCACCTACCATCAAGTGGACCGTAAGCCTGTCTGTCGAGATTAATCTATAAGTGCTGACGGAAATTTATATCAATCCATCACACATCTGTGCCTTTATATACATACATACATCGTACGCAAACGTGCGTAAAATTACCGCAAATCATCTGGCTCTGGTCTCTGGCTATATCACGTATCAAATATGCGCAGTACCGCAGGAGGGAAGTCACGCAATGATATAACACTTGTACAAAAGAGGAGTAGAGAAAGCAGTTGCGCCGTATTATTCGCAATTTATACATGCCCCGTTCTCGCATATTGACATGAATATGTCTTTTCTCTGGGGTCTATTCGAAAGAATGTGTGTCACGAAAATCGTTACCATGACGTAAATGAATTAATTCGAAAGAATGTGTGTCACGAAAATCGTTACCATGACGTAAATGAATTAATTATAATTTGTTCGTTTGTTTATATATATATTTTATCCCTGTTGACCATAGAAGGATTAAGGATAAGGGGAAAGGATAAGGATAAGGATAAGGATAGGGATAGGGATAGGGATAGGGATAGGGATGGGGATGGGGATGGGGATAGGGATAGGGATAGTTTGTTCGTTTGTTTATATATATATTTTATAATTTGTTCGTTTGTTTATATATATATTTTATCCCTGTTGACCATAGAAGGATTAAGGATAAGGGGAAAGAATAAGGATAAGGATAAGGATAGGGATGGGGATAGGGATAGGGATGGGGATGGGGATGGGGATGGGGATAGGGATAGGGATAGTTTGTTCGTTTGTTTATATATATATTATCCCTGTTGACCATAGAAGGATTAAGGATAAGGGGAAAGAATAAGGATAAGGATAAGGATAGGGATGGGGATAGGGATAGGGATAGGGATAGGGATAGGGACCATTTAAATCTTTCTTTTCATTTATGATATGAGACATATTCATGTCTACTGTGCCATCGAGAAGCCATGGCACTTTTATTATTTTTTATCCCTGTTGACCATAGAAGGATTAAGGATAAGGGGAAAGAATAAGGATAAGGATAGGGATAGGGATAGGGATAGGGATAGGGATAGGGATAGGGATGGGGATGGGGATGGGGATAGGGATAGTTTGTTCGTTTGTTTATATATATATATTATCCCTGTTGACCATAGAAGGATTAAGGATAAGGGGAAAGAATAAGGATAAGGATAAGGATAGGGATGGGGATAGGGATAGGGATAGGGATAGGGATAGGGATAGGGATAGGGATAGGGACCATTTAAATCTTTCTTTTCATTTATGATATGAGACATATTCATGTCTACTGTGCCATCGAGAAGCCATGGCACTTTTTTCATTTTTTATATTCTCACGCTAGAGTCCTATGACATCAGCGCCTTCACAGCCCCTTGACCGCGCGGGAAAATAAGAAACTCAAGAAGAAAGAAAACTCATTTCATACCTTGGGGTTCTTGCAGTCGGTGACGAAAGTGAAGTAGTCGTCCCCGATCTTCTTGACCTCGAAAGTGCCCGCGAGGGTTCCCACATCGCTCTCCTTCAACTCATCGGTGCGATTCACTATGGTGGCGCCACAGGCGCGCGCCAGACGATTGTTGTCAGTCTTACGCAATCTACACCAATATTTAACAGCATTAATTCAAAAGTCATCTATAATATAAATAACGTAGTTACTCCATTACCAGCATAAAATATTGAATATTTTTTGCTGAAAACTTTTGCCCATATAAAAAAACATTGTGTTTAGAGATGCGTACATTTCTATTCAACTTTGCGCGAACGTTGAATAGAAAGTTGAATAGAACAGACGAACCGGAGGATAAGACTTGTCCTTACAAATTGCATAAATTCTCAGTCATTCAACACTGTACGCGGCTGATAGAAGCGGAATCGTTTTATAAGCAGTCAGTGTTGTACTGTGAAATACTGTGAAAAAATTAAGTAATAGTAATGTAGGATTCAGGCTGCTTCTGACCGGTCCTTTTAGAAAATTATGGCGAAGGCCCTATGTCCAGCAGTGAACAACTACCATGAGACACTGGATAAAGATATCACTTTGTAATACATTTTAATGAACAAACATTGGAATCAAATATTATTATGTTGTCATCACCTGCGAATGGCGGTGATTCCAGCTTTGAGAAGAAAATGTTGCGCTAAGTCCGACACTCCCTTCTCCGTGAACACGACGTCGGGTTTGAGGGCGATGATGTCGTCGCACTGTCGCTGCACGTGCTCCTCTTCCAGTTGTAACAGCTTAGTGAAGTCCTGAAATTATTAAGTGAAAGGTCTAATCAAAACACGTTTTTTTTTTTTGGATTTTCTCACTGTGAAAAATGAAATTTGAATAAATATACACCCAGTAAATATATATTTTTTATTGTATTTTGTATGGTCATTTGGATTAGCAACTGGATTGGTTTGGATTGGATTATTTAAAATAAAAAATATTAATACAATATACAATACAAAAAATATTAATATTAATACAAAATCAAACTTAAATATTTATAATATTTCCTTAGTAATAATAACATTTATTGTTATTATTAATAGTCAAACTGAAATCCAAATCGGCAAGATCTGGCCTTTTGTACAGCTACCCTATTTGCATGTGAAGTAACAACCACTGGCTAACAACCAGCAGCTAAAGAAAAGAACAATTAACAATATCTTTAGCTGGATACAATAATATAGGGAAAAATTTAAATTAATACTATGAAATGTTAATTGTATAGAAGAAAAGGTCAGTTATACCTGCTCGCCCATGATCTCAATGTTGGTCTGGCTTTCGCCCTTTTTGTACTCCAATGAGCAATCGAGAAGCAGGATCCTTGGGTTCTGGATGTACCTTCGCATCTTGGGGTGCGTCACATCCTTGTTCACCATTACGCCACTAAGCACCCGCGACTCTTCAACCGTGCCTCCGGGGATCTTCTCCACTTTCGCGTAACTTAACAATAACAGAAAAACTCCAAATAAGTCTCAAATAAGTCAGTCTTATGCCCGTTTTTACCGACGGTCACCTAGAGTTAGGGAATACCTAACACTAAATCTGACTGGCGGTTAGATGATTAAGCGGACTGCCGTTAATGGCTGGCTTAAATAGCAGTTATGTGTACACTAATTCTAGGTGACTGTCGGTGAGAACGGGCATTAGTTTTCAGTACGGCCGAACACTCGTAAAACGACCTTTGAAGATGTATCCAAAAATTTTAAATTAAATACACCCAAATTGTAAGGATTATACCTATTTTGTTTAGCACCATCTGATAACTATTGACAGTAGGTATACAAGTTGTAACGTCTTTATTAAAGAAGCGACCAGTCAGTGCACTAAGGATCGTCACAATAATTGCATTGCACAACCAATGACGGTTAACACAGATTTAAAATAAAATACTATCATATTTATGTTGAGGTCGTCCGTCAGACAGGCTGATGGTCCACTTGATGGTAGGTTGCTACCGTCGCCTACTAGCAACGTGGCGTTGCGTAGGATTTAGGATAAGGGATTAGAAGTCATAGGGAAATGGGCTCTGGCATCCCTTACTAACTCACCGAAAGACAACAGTACACATAATATATGCTATTATTTCATGGTAGCCTTCTGTGAGGGTTGGTTACTGTCGCCATACAGGTGTACCCAAACAACTGCGCAACGCCCTGCCACTACTTAAAACATACATTATATTTTTGTATTTTTTCTTATAATTGTATTCTTCAGTGCTGAAGGTCCGTGTCCTTTAAGTCTTTGTTTTATTTTTATAAAATAGTTAAATATGTTTGAAGAATAAAAACACTTACTTCTTAATGTCCACCTCAACTCGGCCGTTTTCATTTATGGTAACTGTGTTGACAGCGTCCAGCGCTATGTCAACAGCTAAATCTGCCCAACGGCCAATATATTTTGTGCCAACGCACGACCGAATCTAGAAAAAAATTAATTATAGTGAAAACAATGCACAAAAGACAGATGATTTAAATAATAACAGCTGTGAAAAAAAAAAAGCAAAAACAACAAACTAAGTCATATTTTTATAACTACTTACAGACTTAAGTCATTAGATTAGAACCTAAAACCTAGTTCCAAGACATAGTTGTAATGTTTTCTTACCACTTCTTTAACCTTCTCCCTATCATTCAAATCAACAGGAATAGAGATTTTATCTTGCAACAACTTGACAGCATCCTCGAGGGCTTGCCGGTACTCTCTTATGATCACAGTGGGATGAATGTTCTGTGCTAAGAACGGTTCGGCCACAGCTAACATCTCACCAGCGAGAACTATAACTGATGTAGTTCCATCTCCGACCTGAAAATATTTTAAATTATGTGTCTTAATTTAATCATAAATCTTTGAGACCTTATTATTCATAATTATTCTGAAATTTGAACATTTAAAAAAAAATGCCAGGGAAACTAATACCATGGGTACCATGGTTATGGGACAAATTAGGTATTAAGCTTGTACTCTGTTGAAGAGAGCTTGCACTCTGTGAGTGAGAGATGCTAGAGCCCATTTCCCTATTCCTTCCTAATCCCTATACTTTTTACCATTGTAAGCAGTGTGCTTGTAGCACCTTGGTGTTGCTTGTTGGTAGGTGAAAGTAGCCACCTACCATCAACGGACAGTCAGCCTGTCTGTCAGGCTTAACATAAAAAATTGTATAATAAATAGCACAGATTTACTTGACTCAATTTATAAGACAGAAATATTATGACAATGAAGAGTGTGGGTGGCGGGAGCTGGTATGACGCTTCGCAAATAAAAGATGCGCAGAGATGGTGGCGATAACTTGTATATTTCCGAAAATTACATGAAATTGTGACGACACGTATGAGAAAGTGTGCGTGAGAGTGGTACGTGCGTCGCGCGCTGATAGACAAAGGGCACTGAGACTTATAAAAAAATGCAAACGGTTTTATTGAATCGTCGCGTCGCACGAACCTACCCTCACCTTTTTATAAAAATACAGTTCAATTCCTTAAGAATTAAAAAGCTACCTACACATTTAAATTAATAATACAAATTCACCAAGCAGGTACCCTATAAATACAAAAGGCAAATTATCATGAATAAAATATATGAGCACGTCGCTAACAAAGAGATTGAATGAAGATTTTTTTTAATAAAATTTACAATTTTCAAGTGAACATCAGACTGTCGAGTTTAACATAATATATGTATAATAGCACAAATCCACTTGATTTAATTTATAAAATAATATGACACTGAAGATTGAGTGAAGATTATTTAATGTACTTACATCAAAAGTGCCTATTAAATATTTAGCTATTCTTTTTATAGCAAAACACAAAAGAAACCTACATTTATAATTAATTATAACAATGTAATCAAAATAACAGACTATGACTTGGGCACACTCCCAGTCACACCCACTCGGACTATTGGGAAATAGGTGAGTAGCTTGTTAAATATTTGTCCATTCAAACAAAAAATCTAAGTTGACAACAATTGAAATAATTTTCTAACCTCTTCGTCCTGTGTTCTGGCAATTTCGATCATTGTTTTAGCGGCTGGGTGTTGAACAGTGATCTCACGAAGAATTGCGTTACCATCATTAGTCATGACGATTCCTCCCATTGGGTCCATCAACATTTTCAACATAGCCTGAGGCCCGAGGCATGTTCGTATTACATCCGCTATTGTCTAAAATAAACATAACAAGAGATATTTATAGCAATATACTGGTTGAAAATGGTGTAAATAACTTATTTTTAATAATATCGGCTAGCACTCACTTTTCCTGCATTTATATTTTCAAGTTGAACCTTCCTGCCGGACTCACGTTTAGTATTTTGGCCTGAAATGCGACATTAATTTTTCTAAATAAAAAACTGTCCAGATAAGTAAAAATACTAATGCATATACAAAAATTCTTACTCAGCACTAATATCGGTTGTTGTCCATACATATTGAATGTTTTAAAAACTTTTAGCGAATAAACTTAAATATTCTTTCCAGAAATTCCAAAAATGAAATGATAGAAATGAGAAGTCTGAGAATCGCGTGGTGACCAATGTTGCCATATATGTTATAACCTAACCTTCGAAAACATTCGAAAAAAATATAAACAATAGATTTCTTAATAAATCAAAAGTTTTTTACTGAGCTTCCATACAATTATCTATATTTTAATTTTTGTTGATTTAAATAGTAAAACTTTCTCTAAAAGCCAGAAACTTCCAAAATTTATAGAATTTATCGCAACATTTTTGAACTGGTAACATGTTGGTTGGTCATACTGACAATGACAATTGTCAATTGAAGTATTCTTAATAGAAGTCTTGGCATGGGTTCACATGAAATTAAGCCATTTCCTTGTAGAGTTTGTGAAGTGAGTCATCGCGCGTCATGGGTATTTAGTTAGGACTTGGTTGGGACTCTATGGGACTCTAGTGTAATTTCGTAAGATTTTACCTCGTCCTGAAATATTTTTATCTTAAAACAACCTGAAGTACTGACTAACAAGTTTCATTAGCTTTTGAAAGATGGTGCGATAAGAAATCATCGATTTTCTACAAGTGCAATTCATTAATGTAAGTAAAATTCAAAATAGGTACCTACCTATACCTCACTCGTAAGGCACGACCATTCGCTAGAGAGTATATAGTATAGATATTAGGTTCCTTGGGCACGACAGTTCTTTTAGTGAAATTTACCTTACTTTTGATTTATACTAGGACTGTTAGTACCTAACTGTGTAAATCGGTCCTAATTATTTTTATAATTCTGCTTCGCATTTGTCTTTCGCGAAGTTTTATTAGATACCTACCAAATGTAGAATTCGATCACCTATTTAGTAGATATTCAAGTCTATTTTCATATTCAATTGGTTCATTATTTACTTTTATTTCTCGTGCGAAAACGCGTTAAAAAACACTCAAAGTATCGGAAACGCGTGCGGAACATGCACAACACTAAACTTGAATGATTTATGGTCCAGTGTGCCAGGAGCGTTTGCGTTCAGTATAATATGTGTAGGTATATACTGAACGCAAACGTGAAGTACTGAAGTATTTCACTATAAACACTATACACACAATGGGGAAATGAAAGGATAAAAAAAAAACAATTTTTTAATTTAATCGTATTTTATTTAATATGATTTTCAAACATTCATAATATCAGCTTTATCTATAATGCACCAATAATAAAATTATTAACAACAACGTAGACATTAAAACCGAAAATGAAATTATAAAAGATCTTAACATTAGTATTACCTAGGTACTAAATATTTCTATTTTAAATTAAGGTAGTTACATTATGTGCCTGATAAAGGGAAGTACTATATACCTATGTATCTAGTTAATTATTATATAAATTATTATCTATGTACAAAAAAGCAAATCAATACATACCTAATATTTATATTAACATTAAGTATAATATAATGATTATTAATATATTCATTTATAGTAATTTTATGATTATTGTACGTAATGTAGTATTGTAAGGTTATTTCGAATTTATATTATTTATTTATTATCTTATGCTAACTACTTATCTTACAAATTTTACATTTGGAACATGTCTTGAAGTTTCCGCCTTTGTTACGGCTCGGTTAGGTGGGAGTGAAATCGTGCAAATGCAACGGAAAAGTGTTATAGAACGCGTGCTATATCGGTCACCCTATGGCTATGGTGACACTATTGTCGCAAAAGTGAATTATTAAAAATCAGTAAAGTTGCCGCCAAATTTTATCTATACTAATATTATTAAGCTGAAGAGTTTGTTTGTTTGTTTGTTTGAACGCGCTAATCTCAGGAACTACTGGTTCGAATTGAAAAATTCTTTTTGTGTTGGATAGATCATTTATCGAGGAAGGCTTTAGGCTATATAACATCACGTTGCGACTAATAGGAGCGAAGAAACAGTCGAAAATGTGGAAAAAAACGGGGAAAATTATTCATCTTTGAGGGCTTCCGTTGCGTGCGCTGCGAAAACCGTTCGAGATACCCAAATGATTCCCAAAATAACTATTCCACGCGGACGAAGTCGCGAGCACCAAAAACTACTGAACCGATCACCAAGAAATTTTGCATACACGTTTTCTGGGACACCAGAAAGGACATAGGGTACCTTTCATCCAGAACGCGGACGAAGTCGCGGGCACCAGCTAGTCTTAGATATATTGAAACACAGAGGCCATAACGAATTATTAACAAGGTGAACTGTCAAATGTTACACTTCATATTATTATTATACGGCTACTGTAAGTTTCGTTTAATTTTTTTTATTTTTGTACAAGATGTTTTTATATTTCGCTGACAATAATCACTGTTAATTTTTTTGAAGATGTTTAAAAAAATATCTTGAAAATAACTAGATTGACTTCCAAAAAGCCCTGAATATAAATATACAGATTTTTTAATCGAAACAGCTGTTTAATCAATAATATCATCTTCTATATCTGATGATTCAGTTTTTGCATCTTCGTTTCTGTTTACTTTGGTATCGTCCCTGTTTGGTGAAGATTTCATTTTGTGATAAACATGTTTGAGATTCTTCATTATATATGAAGTTCCGTTAACTGTTCCGCATAGTTGGGATCTGCTAGCACTGTTATGGTCGAAATATTTCGATGTCCCCTCACTTGAAGTGTTGCCAGAACGTACAGGAACCGAAAACGCAGACATATGTCGTGGCTTTTGCCCGAAATCTTTCCCAATACGTTTGTCACCTAATTCCTCGTGTCTTCCTTCTTGTGGAACATTTGGGTCGACACCGTCCGGTACAGTTCGCTTTCTGTCATAAATATGCCCCGAAACGCGTAAGTCGATGAAGAAATTCAATGGATCTACTCCGAATTGAGGATTGTATAGAGGTGGATACCACATAGGGGGTGGCGGTGGAAGTATCAAATTCGACGAAGGGACCGCTGTCTCTTGTGGATTTCTTCCGACGCACGGAGCTGGTTTTGGTAATTCCTCAGTTCCTACATCAACATACGATGTTGGTCTGCCTGGTGGATCAGGACTTTCGCTTGGCTTCGTTGGTTCGTCCTTTGGTGAAAGCCTCCTTGGTGAGAGAGCACCAACCCTTGAATGTTTGTCGACTGTCAGCTCTAATGGAACCTCAGTTCGGGTTTCCGGATCCTTTTTTTCTTCGTCCTGTTTGGACCATTCCCTTCTGCACTCGTTATCGTTCTCAGCAAAATACTTATGCGATCTCCGCTTAAAGCGGCGATGGTAATTTGGTGGTCTGCAGCCGTGACGGGCATTAACAAAGGACCTTAACATTTCACTGAAGAAGAACGCATGCGGTTGAAGCGGTAAAGCGCTGTAAAGGTATGGCGGAGTAGCTGCGAGAAGTCTCGAGACAAGTTCAGTATTTCTTATGTCTCGGACATGTGTCTTCGTTGGGGCATCAGGTACTTTCTCTTCTTGGACTGAACTCATCTGTAACAATTGAAAACGATTGGAAATTAATAATATTCTTTCGACCTCAATTTACTGTCTGGCTGGACAGTAAAGTGAATCTGGTCAGTAGGTGTTTTGTGATTTGTGATCCCAATTTGGTCTATATTGAGATGAGAAAATGAGAAAGAAACATGATTCGAATCTGTTTTATCCACCCAGGGATTTTTGTAATGTAACCGAAGCTGCAATATGTAAATTTATACATAGATACTTTTTTGTCTGTGCTATCAGGGACGTGATACATCTATGCGACTGGTTCGTCTGTCGACATCGATTTTTCAGCTCATCGCAGTTTTATTGCCAATATTGGAATGACGCCTATACATCCGCATTCCGTCCTCAATGCTGCTTGTATTTTTCTTTTTTTTTAAGTGTTATTTTGTAATGGAAGCCCGCAAACTTTTTAAATTAAAATACCTATATTTTTTTGCTTTGTTCGAAAATTGAGAATTTTTGATGTTGTACCTAAATTGTACTAGGTATATCTGTATAAAATTAAATTCATTAAAAAAGAGTCAAAATAATCATGTGTTAAAATAATCAATATCCTTAGATTTTAATGAATAATTGGTCCATATATAGAAGTCATAAGTATATGGTCCATAAGTAGACTTCAAAATATAATTTAATTGTGAAATTTCATTTTCATATAAGCATGTATCTAATCTTATGCTTATAAAGATACAGTTGATGCAATCTTTAATCGCAAATAAACAATAGTTTAATGCGACATTACAGCATCATGTCATGAATGAGTTTTGAAGAGATACATCGGATTTGGTGTGACAATAGGCCGGCGCGGCGACAGGCGAAGCGTGGGCGGCGGGGAGGGCTGTACACAATAAATTCAGAGTGGCGTATCTCTATTCAAACAGTTGATACGACCGTGAAGCGGGGATGAAAATCTTACGTACGCGACGATGGGCAAACATGATGGGTGGAAACCCCCCTACGCCCGGTCTAGCATACCTCCACGCTTGAGAATTATGTTAGGAGGTTTTTTAATCAATGTTAATGTTTCCTCTCCATTTTTTTTGGGAAAAAAAGCGAAGAAATAGTCCAAAATTGTGGAGGGACAGTTTAAAGTCCTATAAGTCCTCCTGTTGGAGCGAGTGAAGTCAGTACTTAATTTAGGTGTTTGAGAGAATGTGACTTTCATCACTTGTTACGCTCGCGAAAATCGTTATGGATGGTAGCTATCGCCAGCTTAATTTGAAATTTACATTACTTGTATTGATTTCGTGCAAAAAGTCAGTAATTACAAGAAATCAACCTGTAGTCTGTTGACTATAACATAAGTACCTACGTTCGCCTATAACATAAGTAAAGCCACGGGTGCTGCCAGGGCGCAAGGTCCAGGCATTTTAGACGAAAAATGGGCAAAACTTCAGAGGTTATTTAGGAAGCTAAAACCAAATGGTTAGAATAGTATTGAAGTATTGAAGTTACTGGACTACTTACTATGATAATTCATATCAGTTGCACACTATATTTTCTAACATACTTCTTGTTTCTGTGTTGAATCACAGATTAATAATAAGTTACTTGGTTGAATGTTGAATGAGTAGGTAAGTATTTTATAAACAGAGATTGAAATTAAAATAATAAAAATTTATTCTCTTAACATGTCAAGCATGTTAACGAAAATGTAACGAAACACAAAAATCACTGCAATAACAAATAACATTAGTAAATACTTCTGGATTTATTTTCTTAAAAATTTAAAGCTACTGGAAGAGATGCATCTGTTTTCGAAGGTAGGTATAAGCATTTGCAACTCTGTCACCCTTTTTTTTTTAATGGATACCGACAATGTACAGTATGATATTTTTCAAGTACTAAATCGTTCACCGAGCGCATAAAAAATACAATTAGTCCACTGAAATACGGGACGGAAAGGATTTTTACCGACGAATTGACGCACGCAAATATTTGCCCATAGTAAAATGCAAACGAGACCGCTTTGAGCCTTACTGCTTAGGAGTTAGTGAAGCGTTTCGACAAAGGAGTGAGATTTAAAATTGTAAATGATATGATTGTGTAGGTACGGCTCGTCACACGGCAGCGAGCGTTAATTTCCATATTAAAACCGTCACAAAGGAAGCAGATTCAAAAACCTCGCTTGTGGCGGGGTGGTAGAGGAGCTCACGCGGAGTTAAGAATCGAATGTGACTGATTGAGGTGGTATATCTTACTTACTCTTGTATATCTAATCTTTATTTTTGTATCTATAAAGTATCTTAGGTGCAAAAATAAAAATTTGTATTTTTATACAGTATACAACATACAAACTCTAAAACAAATAGACCGATTTTAAAAATTCTTTCACCTATAAAAAGCTACATTATCAGCGAGTAACATGTATTTTATAAAGTTACGTTATAAGCTAGTTTTCATATTTTAAAAATACACAGAAATTGTTTGAAAATTAATAAATACGTGACTAAAATAAAAAAAACATAACTTAGTTGTACTGCGCCACATAAAAATAGTCAAAAAAACTATGTGTTTTGAACGCTCACCGACGATATACAATATTATTATTTATACAATAATTATACATTAAACAATATAGCAATATTACATAAATAGCTATAATTAAAGTGAAAACTTCTTTAGGCGCATTGGGCATTTTTGAGATGGGACAAAACTATTGAACTCGCGACCCGTTACCGTAATCGTGTAGTGTAACCGATTAATTTAAAAATTTAATTTTTTTAAAAAAGAACAACTTTTTAGATGGGAAAAACCATTTCACTCGTGACTTGTTACCGTGTAACCGTTTAATGGACAAATCTGTATTAGTATGTACTTTCCTGAAGATTTAAAAAATACGCATGTAATTCTTCAAGTTTTCATTTCTGTCAGCACTCCCGGAGTGCCACTGTTTTTTTTTATTATTTTGTATTAATTTTTTTCTACTACATCAATAATATATGCCGCATCCAAAACTGAATGAGTAACAGCACTCCCATTGCAAACAATATTGCGCTCAGATACGGACCGGGTATGATAATCGCGTCAAAACGCACGTGAAGTGCCGCGGGATTGAGGACGACGAGTTGGGGGGGGGGGCTGTGATAGGAGAGGGGGGGTAGGGGGTAGGACTAAGCCGGTGACAGCTTTTAAACGTACCCGATTATCCGACTGAGTGTACTTTGCTAGACCGTCGACAGCAAGCCACAATTTATTGCTTTGTAATAATGCTTCTTTATATTTTACCTTAATACCTTTTGCTTGCGATGTCTCTTTACGGAGACCACAAAATGTAAAAGATATTTACTCTTTCTTGGCAATTATATTAAGAATTGCACTTTCTGATTGGCAAATGATATTTTTCTTAGATTAAGGTCGATTATAACACAAGCAACGCCGCATATGCTACAAGCCCGCTGCCGACCGTAGTAGGTTTAAGGATTAGGGACTAGTATTAGGTGACCTAGGGAATTGTGCTCTGACATCCTTTACTCACTTACCGACCTCAACTACCGAGTTTCCCATAGGGTGGGCCTTAAGATAAATAGATGAATAAGGCCTTAAGGACAAGACAAAAGTCATGTCTAATGTCCATGTTGTGCTCACTCCAGTAAAAGTTGGAATTCAACGAGCTATGGAAAGAGCTATCCCCGGGGTTACACTGCGAGATCAAATCAAGGATGAGGAGATCAGTAGACGAACGAAAGTTACTGAAATAACCTGGCAGATTGGTAAGTTGCAGTGGCACGTAGTACGAAGAGCCAATGGCCACTTCAAGCGCAGCGTAGCACCCACACGGTGGACCAGACGACCAGATCAGGGCCGCGGGTCTGTTTCTTGTCGGTCGTTTTGGAAAACAATGGGGCCCATGTTCAGCAGTGAACGTCTTATGGCTGAGATGATTCAGTTTTCAGCACACATAGCGTTTTTCACAGTTGTCTTCTGTAAGAGGGTGGATACTGCCGCCAGACGGGCTGCTCAAGTGACTACTAAACTTTTGAGTGTCCTAAGTACTTAAAAATAATCTTTGTGCACTTTAGAAGCATATTAGGTACTCGTAGTATGAAAAGTTGAAGTTTGAAAAAATATGATAAAACGTATACACGAATGAACACCGTGTTAGCTATAACACTATAAAACTAGCCACATTTCACCATTTTTTTAGATATCCATCATATTTTCACGCAATAAAAAACGAAAAAAATGAAGTTGCTTAATCACCGACACATACTACGTTGGATAAAACCGAGCCATAGACAAATATTCAGTTTCATTTCCATTTATATTCACTTGTTCGTACACCAAAATCTCCCTGGTTTTCACACAATCAACCAACTCTTATTAGATAGAAATAATGACGCGTGAATGAATAATTATTTAAGGAAATGTATAGACTGATCTATCATCGCTTTTATTATAGGGCCCTTAATGAGAGTTACATTATAATAAATTACATAATATGCTATTAAAAATTATATATATTACTAGCTGCCCCACAAACGTTGTTTAGCCAAAAAATAAAAATAAAATTCATCAAAATCGGTCCAGCCGTTTCGGAGGAGTTTTGCAATAAACACCGCGACACGAGAATTTTATATATTAGATAATATAGTATTTAAATATTATTAATAATAAATGTTTTAAAAATTAAAATAAATAATACTTTTCATGACTTACTTTACTTTTTACGAAATTGTCCTCGTAATTATTTAAAATGTTAAATATACTGGCTTTCTAATATTTATAATAGTATTGCTTTCTCTCTTTGCTTGCTTGATCTTGTTGAGATGGCAACAAATACTTAAATAAAATTAAGAATTAATATAATATGTGTGGGTGTGGTGGTGCTTTGTTGAATGTGTGAATATATTTATATTTATATGTTTTAATATTATTAATATAAAGGTATTTTGCGTATACGATATGTTTAGTCCTTTCGATTATTCGTATGTATACGGTACGTTTAGTCCTTTCGATTATTCGTACGAATGCGGTACGTTTAGTCCTTTCGATTATTGGTACGTATACGGTACGTTTAGTCCTTTCGATTATTCGTATGAATGCGGTACTTTTAGTCCTTTCGCGTCCATAGTACTTACTCCATGACAGTGCGGTCGTCATCCGGCACGAACAATATACCTCTCAGCATCCCGCCGCGTCGCCGTCCGCTCTATTGTTCATCTAACTGTTTGAAACCATTGTGAATGCAGTCTTTTTAGGGTTCCTCATCGGACCAATTCTCTGATGGGACTGATTATTTGAAAATTTAATTGAATTTGTATGTAGTGCTTCAGCGATAGATTTTAAATGTAAAAAAAATATCAACAGCTGCGGCTTTTTAGTTTTCCTACTCGTACCTATAAAATATTGGTCATAGTATATGTTAATTAATACTTCTAGACAAAAGGCATGGAAAGCGGAGACACATTCTATAGAGCAGACATTAAGGCCCCCAATGCAAACATTAAGATTCAATTCCGTTGTCAGGGTGTGTTCATTAGATTTAAAGGATTTTGTCCACAGAGACTGTCTGTTGTCTGGATATATGATAACATTCATTGGCTTAAATTGTATTATCTTAATAAATTAAGCAAATAAAATATACGAGTTGAAGCATCATGAATGACAACTTTAGAAACCTTAATGACTGCTTGTCATTTCATGAAAAAATGTATTGTGAAGATGTATGTATGTGTATGATATTTCCGAAAATACAAAAATGTTCTAAAATCTCGAAAACCAATAAAATTTATATCGCTACTGCAACTTTAAAAGTGTCATTTGTTCGGTGATTTGTATCAACCGAACTACTGCTACTAAAAAGTTGCATTAGTTCGGTCAACCGAACTACTAATACTACACGGATTTTTCCGAGCAGCCATGTATATTGGTTGTAGTATAAAGGTTTTATTTTCATATTCCCCGTCTGATTTCCGTATTCAAATTTCCCTGTTTATACGATAGAATCACAGAAATCTAAAAATACGCTTCGAAATGTGATAACAAACCATACCCTTTTTAATGTGAACACGTATTGGAACCTGTTTCGCTGAGTGTGCTTATTTTAATACGCTCTCTTCGTCTCTCGGTGAGTGAGTTTGCTTGTAACAGTCGATCACAAATACGGCACGACATCTGATACTCCCAATGCTCAATAAGAAAGATAAGGCAAAGGGAAAAATAGCTAAGTCGTTTTACGACGAAAGTCTTCCTAGTCTGGGAATTCAAATAATACAACTTTTTTTTTTATTAGAAATGGGTTTGCTCTCTTGGCCAACAACTATGCAATTCGGCATTTTCACTAGTGAATCTATACTAATATTATAAAGCTGAAGAGTTTGTTTGTTTGTTTGTTTGAACGCGCTAATCTCAGGAACTACTGGTTCGAATTAAAAAATTCTTTTTGTGTTAGATAGATCATTTATCGAGGAAGGCTTTAGGCTATATAACATCACGTTGTGACTAATAGGAGCGAAGAAACAGTCGAAAATGTGGAAAAAACGGGGAAAATTAATCATCTTTGAGGGCTTCCGTTGCGTTCGCTGCGAAAACCGTTCGAGATACCCAAATGATTCCCAAAATAACTATTCCACGCGGACGAAGTCGCGAGCACTAGCTAGTATTTTAATAAGGCGAGGCGTAGTTTGATTACATTTGTGTGGGTATAAGCGTTTTTACACGGCAAGACTGTATTTTACGCTTGTTCTTAATGCGTCTTCCAATTCGTGGCCCCCATTCGAGAACTTATGGATCTTTAAAACAAACTTCTCAACCTCATATACTTAGTATCATACTTTGCTATACCGACCGACCCTACTTTGTGAATAAATTCTTCACAAAATGCAAGTAGCAAAAAGTGACAGCGACATGGTTTTAAAACGTAGCACTACGACGTAGCACCGTAGCGGTGTAGCACGTACCTTTATTGCCTACGAGACACAAAGAAACCCGGCCGCACCCGTATGAATAGTAAATATGGAGCTACGAAATTTAGATTTATTCCCATGTAAACATTTAAACATTCTTCTTCTTTTTCTTTTACCTATCTGTTATTTTATAAACTACGGAATACGGAATACTTAATCGGTTTTGATAGAAGGCTACTATAAACCTATAATTTTGATTGTAGCCTACTTATGAAAAATATTCAACAATTATGATTATTATTTTTAATCAAAATAATTTACATAAATAAAATAGGTTTTTTTTTTAAATAGACAATTATGTGTATAGATGTAAATAAATAGACAAATCTTTATTCTTGTAGGCACAATTTGTTAATTCACTTCGAATCTTACAGCCTTACTTATCTTCTCTGTGTAAAAGTTTTCTTACATTGATGTTACTGCTTTGACGAAATGTAAACAGCAGTTTGCTATTGTGTTGATATGTGATAACGCTTTTATTATTATTATACCACAGAAAATGAAAGAACATTTTATTATAGAAGCTGTCGCAGAGGAGAATATTGTAAGCGGATAGTGCTTATGCTGACGTTTTATCGTACCGAGAATTATCTTTGTGGCTGGTCTTGTATATAATTTAAAATAAGGTCGCTTCCAGCCTTCTGTTCCTTCTGTATATACACTTAGATCTTTTAAACTGCGCAACAAATTTCGATGCAGTTTTCACTAGTGGAAAGAGGGATAAACGAGGCAGGTTTCAATATATAAAAAATTTACATCACGCGTGAAGCAGAGAGCGGGTCGCCAGTTTATTAATAAAAAAATACGCTTCATCAGTTGTGCGTTAGCTAGCAACTAATATGATCAAAGCTCGAACTAAAGCGACATAATCTGCGTCTATAATATCATTACGGCGTTAACTATGTTATTTGTCTACGCTTTGATTACACACCACTCATTAACGGATTTGTAATCAAAGCGAAGACATCGAAAACATATCATGTGTGTTAAGCAAACTGAATTCGTTCTAATCCGCTATTTGACTAATTTTAGAAAATCGTTTTTAATTATTCTTTGTTACATAATAAGCAAACTACATTAATATTTTCGGGAGATCTCCTGTATTATTAAAGTTTAAATTTCCATAACAGCGCCAAAAACGCTGTTTCTGTAATGTAGAATGGCGCTGGTCTTTGACACGTGTGACGTCACACGCTAGTAAACAAATCAATAACCTAAACATACCTGCAATAACCTAAATATTGCGGAAGCAATGTTTACTAGGGTATGATGTCATCAGAATGAGTCTGACCGATGGGTTTGAAAATGACTATAAAACACACATAATATAAGAGCTATGGTTATGTACATGTGAATAGTTTTTGTTTCATCAAAATCGATGCAGTATTTCCGAAATTATTGACACCGAAACTTCGGTCGCCATTTAAATTTTCAAGTTCGCCCGCGCTACGTGTAGGACATCACGCGTGCCGCTGCTAGACCCAAGTTTATAGTAAAAAGAGGGTTTGTATGTTTGTAATTAATTAACTCAAAAACTATTGGACCGATTTTAAAAATTCTTTCACCTATAGAAAGCTACGTTATCAGCAAGTAACATAGGATATATTTTATAGAGTTACGCGGGCGAAGTCGCGTACAACAGCTGGTATTATTATAAAGAGAGTAGTTTTCTGTTTTTGTTCGTAATGAATAAACTTGAAAACTACTAGACCGATTTTAAAAATTCTTTGTAATGAAGCGGCTTTCGCATTATTTTGTTCATTTGTCTTGTGTGTTGAAGACAAAAAGTGTGTCAGTGAAAAGATCCTTTTATATTTGTCGATGGATATCATTTACCTACATTTGAAATGAACGAATGAAATGAACAAGATATTATCATTCAAAAGCGATGGAAATTTGAAGAGTATTTCTGTAATAGAAATGTAAAAGGGAAGTCACGTTTTAATAATAAAAATCGACCCAACAGTGGCAACTTTATAAATGAACTTTTAAAAACAGATAGAAATTCTAAAAACAATTTTTTAACCTCGGTAATATAAGTACAACATAGTTTTTTGAAAAAATATTTAATACAGACAGGCCTGTTTACAATTTTATTATATGTATACGAAAACAATAGTTATTATTAATTTAAAAATAACACTAAATTATTAAATAATAATACCTATTTAATATGTTTAAACAAAATGAGTTAAATCTTTGAATTTCGTATAAATTAAACAAGACTTCTTGAAGTCGTAGATGGGCTACGACTGCTACGAGTGCTACGACGTCAATGTTATATGTGTGCATTAATCCGAGATTTGACGATCGTCATAAAGATATTCATTTCGTTGCGTGATCCATATTTATTCACCGTTGAGAAGGGAGGGATCATTTGGAGGTATTCGCATTGTGTTCGGCGGTGGGGTGTCACAAATTGAATATTAACGTCCTACTTTATTAATACCCCACTATTTCACCGGCTGTGTACACTCGGCCCGCTATTTAACCCATTCGAGTGTATAATTCGTTTTATATTGAACGTTGAGTGTATTCGCTGACATGAGTAACATTTTCAACTTTGAAATATTAAATTTTAATTGAACTAGTGGTCGCCCGTTGGTCGAAATTTGACCGTAATTCTTTAATTTTTAAGTACTAATATTAATCTCTTCTCAGTTTGACCACAGACATACATGCGTGCGTGCGTCAAACACAAGATAAGTAGTGTGTGTAATATTTATTTTAATTAATTTAATGTATTTCAATGCCTTTTATATAAAAATTGTAGCTTTCTCCAGTCCTTAAAGCTAAACTTTGAATGTACCAAATTTCACACTCATACGTCGACACTTTTTTTTAATTAAACCAACGTTTTCGTTTAAAATATCATGATAATAAAAAAAGAATAATATAAAGATTTATTTTTCTTTTATGTAATGATCATCAGATATGCTGTCAGTCCATTTGATGGTAGTAGGTTACCGTAACCGATTAAAACATGCTACGCCGCTGATTCTACAAGTACGCTGCCTACCTTAGCCAGGTGTACAAAGTAGGTAGACCACGGGTACTACCCGGTAAGGAATAGGGAAAATTTATCACTACATAGTATAAAACAAAGTCGCTTTTTCTGTCCCTATGTCCCTTTGTATGCTTAGATCTTTAAAACTACGCAACGGATTTTAATGCGGTTTTCACTAATGGGTAGAGTGGTTCTCGAGGAAGGTTTAAGTACATAATTTACTAAGTTACGCGGGCGAAGCTTTAATTTTATTAACACGTAATTTTATAAACTATAACTAACATGTAGTGCCATCTGTTAACTTTTAGATGAATTAGAGTACTACATTGCTTCAAACAGAATTCCCTAGATGGCGTTGTAAATTTTGCATACACGTTGTCTGGGACTCCAAAAAGGACATAGGGTACCTTTCATCCAGAACGCGGACGAAGTCGCGGGCACCAGCTAGTTTTTCCATAAAGTATAAAATGAAAAAATGAACGACGAAGTCGTGAGCAAAAGCTAGTAGTTTCATATTTAAAATAAAACTATCATGTGTAAAAATAATATAAATATTTGTTTTTAATAAAACAAATATGAAATATACGAGTATTTAACACTGCGATAACAAAACGTTATACTGTACATTTCGGTTTTTAAATACAGGGAAAAATACAGATGCACTTTTTTTCCTTGATTACGCGCCCTAGTGCAAGCTCTCGTAGCATCAGTTCTACGAGACGGGGACGCTACGAGTATCATCTTGGATGATAGCACCTACATTACGAGTTATTAAATACTGTGTTTCATGCGCACTCTACTCGTAGGTATATGGGGGGGGGAAATTAATGTTTTTAATGTACTGTCAGTACATACATTTAGAGTTGCGAGTGTTCTTTTTTCTTTTCATTAAGTACAGCGAATTGTTGAGAGTGCTCTGTGATTTTAATAGCAACATAATGGACTTTTTCTTTCTTTCTTTCTGTCATCGATATTTTACTACAATATCTGTGAATTACTCGTGCGATATTTAAAAAAATGTTATTATAAATTCTTCTGTATATTTTCCAATTTTTTTTAAAGTTCTTTTGATGAGTTAAAACATACAACGACGAATCGTCGTCGACGATTAAATTTTAAAGCAAGCGAAACAAAACGAAGCCATAGGCCATCAATGGTATTACTAAATAAAAAAAATCACATACGATTTCGAAGGCAAGAAAGCAAACATGGCTTTAAATTTTGATTGCTGCTAAAATTTCCCCTTAACATTAAGCCGATATCAAACAAAGCGTTGACAATTCAGAATACCTTTAAATCTTATCTTCAAATATCTCAAGTAAATCTCAATCCACCCCACCTCCTTCCCCCTCATCTCGTCGCCGACTATTGTCTAGAGCTAATAACGTGGGAGATTCAAGCAGACGTCTGATATTAATGTAATGGGACCGTCTTAAAGGCGTGAATAGATTATTGAAACTTGACGCGATCTCATAAAGACGCGATGCGCGATTTGATCGTTGGTTTGGTATGACTAATAAGAATGTTGTACTTGGAAAAATAAAAAGATTTAAAGTTGAGATAGCAAATAAAACCAAGATAGGTAGCTAATATTTCTTTACAATAGGACAATAAATGATCCATTTTTTATGTAAATTTGCTTCCATAGTAGGAGGCAATTCAGAAAACTGATGATAACAAATTCGGTATACAGTTTAATTCTACATCAAAAATTTAATAACACCACTCGATAGCTATAGGATCAAAGAATCGCTTGGTATATCGTATATACTAACTCGTTGGATATATACATATAATACACACAAAGAAAATATTACTCGTAACGTAACTAAAACACACGGCGTTGTCCACGACACAGCTATATCGCATTATGAGCTTACCTTCTTTGAAACTAATCACGAAACCAGTCATACTAATCTTGGTTTACGCAATAGTGTGTACGCGGCCTTAAGATAATTTGTAAGTGCCTAAAGCGGCGTCAGTGACAGGCGTTTTGTCAATTGATATGGAGAATGTATACCCTCGCCAACAGGCAGCAACGGTTGGATCGGGTCCACTGTACCAATTTAATTCATAACTTTGACACAGTTGTACAACTCAGTTCCAACTACAGTTTACAAGGTATAGGCAGTATAAGTGTATGAATGTAGGTACATACTTATACTAATATACTAAGTATAGTATGAGTAATGGTGCTGCCACACTGCAGTTATAAAACGTTTTTTTTTATGTAAAGGTAGCCTCATCTACGCTAACTGGTCAATTGCTGGTAAACCAGGTGTGTACCGTTGCAGGGCGTCCCACGCTGCGCATTCCAATTCGTAGCCTTCATTCGAGAACTCTTATACCCTATTGGTTATCCGCACTGCGACAGATATGACCGGCCTATTGCCACTTCAACTTGCTAGTTCTCTTGGCTATGTCGACAACTATAGATGAATGATTGGTCTCGCTGCACTCGACTAGATACCGCCGTCGTACTTGTAAAATGCGGCATAAAATAGTACGCCGAATACGGCGTACCCGAGCCAGTCACACTGCAAACTGTCTGTGATGTGTGCGTGCCGAATTTTTTATTAAATTTTAGGCATAATAAAATACCAGTTTGCGTAGTGAAACTGTGTAAAAATAAAATAAAACTGGGTAAAAAGTGATAAAAAGTGAAATTTTTTACACACACTACAATAAAAAGTTGCCACATTTTCAGACCTAATGCTTTTGTATAGCGCTCTATCTAGTCGAGCGCAGCGAGACCAATCAATTATCTTTGACCTTGGTTCTTCGGCGAATTTCAAAGTTTCTGATCCTATCCACCAAAGAAACTCCAAGCATATCCCATTCCAAAGCAAGCTATGCGACTTTAAGCTCGCGGATCTGTTGAGAGAACCGTGAGAGATTAAGTAGATTAAATAAAAAAAAGATACTAGATAAGATTTTTACTACCGTTTTGTTCAATTTATATAAAAAAGTAACTAAAAAATATTAATTGTGAATTTTGTGCAAAATGAACGCCATAATAACTTGTTGATTTCCCTTCTCCGACAAGAAAATAATCAACCCTTCCCCGCCTTACGAGTCATCGCCAAGAATTTATTGCGCAGCCATAAATATTAAAAAGTTTCCCTCGTAAATCTCTTATTTTATTAATAAAGGCCTCGCCGAAGAGGTAAGTTACCAACACCGCTGCCAGACGTCACATGGATACGCAAAATTACAAAATCTTTAGTCGGCGTTATAAATCAGAGCGATTTATTTCTGTTATGGGTATTTATGTTCAACATAATGTTTCCGTCTACCTATGTTAATATTTTTAACATATCACCCTTATCTTTATCAAAATCTATATCTATCTATCTATATCATTGCATATCCATACTAATTTACATATATTTTATAATAAAGATGAGTGATAATATCTCTATTATAAAATAGTGATGGGGGTTAATAAAGAAAGTGGGGGCTGATTTTGTATGTTTGTTTATATGTGGAGTTGAATCTCTGGAACCTATGTGAAAACAGTGTGAAAATTCAAATTCACTGTTTCAAAGGTAGACTTTTCTAGATGGATATAGATATAGGGTACCTATATCTCAAACAAGATCAAATAATATAAAAAGACAAACAAGACATTATTTAAACATCTGGAAAAGTTAACCCTTTAAAAACAGTTTGATACCCGCAACAAATATTAATCAGTAAGGGATTACATCTAAAATAAGGGAGCTCCCTAATAAAAAGGAAACGCGAGCCGACAAACAAAAACTCAATCCGCAAATGATTGTCGTATTACAAAAGAAGCCATTAACAAACTGCGGGCGGTCCGAGACGCCTAAATCTCCATGGAAATCAGCTACTTTTGATTAATTAGAGCTATTCTTTTCTCGTGGAGACGGACAGGAAGCGACGCCATTTTGAACCCTCAAAACAATATGGCGACTACTCTGAATACAGAACAAACCAGTCACGTTCAATCATAATTGCATGCCGTCCACCAAGTCCATAGACAAGATGGATTAATTAATTATTTTTTAAGAAATAAAATAAAATCTATTAGTTTATGTATTATATATAGCTATTATAAACTAACTAATGACTGGATTAGTTAAATTTGAAATGTAATTACGTACATACTAGTATCTACTTTATCTTTGCGAGTCTATAGATAAAATGTACTTACTTCAGGAAAATATTGCCAGTGAAACTAGTTTAAACAAGATTTGTTTCTGTTTTCTCTGCTTTGTGCATACTGACAGTTTGTAGATTTTTCTGTCTTCCCAATGATACAAAAACTAAATCAATTTGCGATGTTGTTTTAAGAATTAGACTATCTGACGGTCCACTTGATCATAAGTGGCCTGTAAGCACAAGCAACAACAAGATGAGATGCGATCGCTACGAACTTGATGGTATAAATAATAAGAAGGGGGATATATATAAGCTTGAGCCCTGGCTTTCTAGATATGAATATGAGTCTTCATAGGAACACAAATCACACGGTCCCCTCTTTTAGAGAGGACTTCTATAACCTGCCAGATGGGCTGTCTAACTAAAGTGTAAGTAACAATATATTAACTATGCAATTAAAAAGTTTTTTCAAACAAATTTTGAAATTCAAATAAAGACTTGAAACACGGGCAACAATTTAAATCATTTGCTTGTGGAGTCGTGAATTATAATACTACAGGTGACATGCGGCTTTGCAGGCCTTAAAATTTGACAGCAAAAATAAAGAATAAGTATTCTTGAAAAAAAAAACTTAGGTACTATATTATATACTTACATACACCAAATGGTGGTGGAGAACAACGATTTTATCAATTTTAATACAAACAAACATTTATAGGTGCCTATTATATCGGGTGATATTGTAATGTTATTATTATTTTTTATAAATTTTTGAAAGCTTTTATTAAAAAAAAACGTTATTATACTCAAAACTGAGAGTAAAGTTATATTTGCTTAAAAAGACAATTTGTTAGCGGGAGGGGGAGTTAGCGATCGAAGGGGATGGGATATCGGAGTGAAACCTTCTTCGGTGTAATTAATACCCGCCAAGTTATCCCGCCAGTTTTATTGTCGAATTGATTTTAAAACAGGCTCATGCTAATTTGGCGTTTGTTGGCGGATCCCTTCAATCCTTTTACTTTTAACAGGTAATTAATTTCACTTTTATTCATTCTATACAAAGAATAAAAGTAATAAACGACAAATATTCCGATTGTTATAAAGTTTGGAACACTTAAAGTCACAAAAACTTAGTTAACAATACATGTGCATAGTGGTAATAACTGTACATATAATACCTACATATATGTCTATGTGTCTTAAGTGTGTACCTACATATATATAAGATGTACTTCGGAGAGTGTGCTCAGGATCACCATGAGCAAATTTCTCTTTATCGGCCCAAGCGCTTAACATCCTTGCGCACTGCCAAGGTTTGGAACTCCTTGCTGTGTTTCCGACCTCATATAAGTAACCCAAACCTTTTTAAAGCTCGAATTAATCTGAATAGGCATCTTCTGAGTGGGCTCGCTCCATCATAGGACTCATCTTGGGTCTTGGTTACACGGCTGGATGCTGGCCAAGAGCAAACCAATCGTTATAAAAAAAAATCCCAACAAATATTACAAATGCAAAAGTTAGTTTGATTGTTACGCTTTCACGCCTTAACAAACACAATGTTACAGGACAATAAAATAAACGCATTGGACAACATTGGCAAATCAAAATTTGACACCTACAAACACCCAATAATTACTTTGTCCGTATAATTCACACACGCTGATTTACAAATAAAATTATTGGTTAGGACAAAATGGTCGAACGAGGGAGTGTGCCCCTTGCGTATCGTGATAATAGCGTTAATACGTAACCTCGTATTCTAATACGAGGTTACGTATTAACGCTATTATCACATCTATGTGTGAGGGGTTTAAACGAAATGCAATACACTCGCATGTACTGGACTGGACTGGACCTACATGAAACAGTTTTATTAGAAAATTGTGACTTGAATCTTTGTAATAAAGTTCGAAATCAATTAAAGCTAATAAATCGAGATTTGTATCTAAGATCTGGTAAAATTAAGGTCATCCAAATTTCAAGATCGATCGAGCTAAATTTATTTAGATTGGATAGAATAAGTATATATATTTCAAATGGTATTTTTTTTTTTTAATTCAATCTAGACCAATTATATTACAATTCAGAAGTAACCGCAATATATTTATAGCCTAGTAGGTCGACAAGTTTGACATTTTTTATATTTCAGTAAGATCTGTGTACTGACTGTGCACACAGTTGTAGGCGATAAAGATTGCACGTCGACTTTTGGATAGAGGTATGGAACAGGTAAGAGTAGGCTCACTTACCTATTCCATATTTCACTTTTGGATTAGAAATAATGACCATTAAAAACATCGCGAGAAAACCTGTCTGTATTTAATAAACAGAGAAACATTAATATCTTTACATAGTATAAAAGAAAGTCGCTTCCCGCCGTCTGTCCCTCTGTATGAACGCTTAGAGCTTTTAAAATGCGCAACGGATTTTAATGCGATTTCCTTTAATGGAAAGAGCTTTACAGAAGGAAGGATTTAACTTATTTAAAATTCGCAGAAAATAATACGAGCGAAACCGGGGGCGGCCCGCTAGTCTGTTAAGAACTTACGTAAGAAGTACTTAACTATGCAACTTATTTGAATGCAGTTTTCACTATTGGATAGAGCCAAGCGTTTTTATGAAGAAATTTGCAGAAAATAATTGCACTGGCGCGAAGCCGTGAGCGGTTCGCTAGGTAGTCCTCAATAAAACATTGGGGAGAAACTTATGCCTGGTAATGGGCAACCATTATATCTATATCTATATACCCTTTTAATCAAGCACACGTATTTTATTTCACGTTAATTTCTATAAGAGAATGCTAAATGTGTCTTAGGAAGCTCCGCACAGTATGACTGCACCAACGTGTTCTATATATGAAAAAAACTTCATTTACGTGTATTGAATTATAGGTAGTCTCGTATAGGTGTAGTATGTAGTATGTATATATAGTTGTAATAATAAAGGGGGACAGACGATTCGTCCGCTAAATATCACAGCAGTATTTCGACGTAGGCCAACAGAGCGGCGTGACGACTAACGAGTGACAATTCGTTCCAGCATTATTGGAAGCCGACAGAAATGTCACTTTATATGTTATAGGCATGTTATAGGGTTGTTTGTTGTAATACTGATTTAAGGGTCTCTTCACAGAGGACAATATTTTAAGTCAAAAATAAATTCTTCTACTTTAGTGTATTTATTACTTTATCTCTTATATTACTGATTGGTCTCGCTATGCGGGACTAGATAGATAAAAACAATAGCTACGTGAATGCGGTAATTTTTCATTGTACCTACTTAGAGTGTGAAACATCGTCACTTTTTATCACTTTTAGGCCTAAGTCCAGCAGTGGACGTTCTTTGTGCATATAATTCAAATAGGCCGCACATAAAAATGCATTAATAATAAAGTTGGAGAATTCACAGACAACTCAGTTCCCGACTAATTTATCTATCAAAAAATTACAAATTGCGAACAAGATGAGTATTTGATATCCATAACGGATAAGTAACAATAAAATTGTATGAAGCGACGTCAGAGACACATGTGAATGCATGCGGTATAGTGTTACTTGCGGTTACGTCACACGATGATTGACGCGTCAACAATGACGCGGGGTTGAGGCAAGGCGTAGCGGGGTGCAGGGCGAGCGCGTTTGCACCCCAAGTCAGGGGTGCATTCATTAATAAATTCACATTGGAGAGGGCAAATGCGATTACAACGTTTTTTGTCGTACTGGTTAACAGGTAAAGTACAAAATCAATATTCGGAAAATATTCCATTTTCGAATTTGAATGTGACATGCGGTAAAAAGACAGTTTCGCTGAAAAATCTTGATTTTGAATCAAGTAGGTATATATCTTATCAATCAATTTCAGTCCTTTTCTTTGAACATTCTTCTGTTTTTTTAATGTATTTATAAGCTATATATTATTGTGTATATGTATATTTATCCTCACCAATACTGATTACTTAGTAGGATGAGGATTGTAAGGTTTTCCGTAGGAGCATGTAAATCATGCCAATCACTTGTCTCAGCAAATAAATGATGGTTTTGTTACCATCATTTATTGCCATCATCATTACCATCACGTATTAAAAACTACTAGACCGATTTAAAAAAATTTTTCACCTATAGAAAGCTACATTATCTGCGAGTAACATTGGCTATTTTTAAAAAGCTACGCACACAAAGTCACGTGCGACAGCTAGTAATTCATATACCGGAAAATTAATCTTCTTTAGATATTGATTCCAATGATAAAAGTGAATAGGTTTTTTGATTTAAATTTGTGAAACCAATAAGAATATTTATATGTACTATCAAGATCACTTATAGTGCCTAATATTGATATAATGTAGGTAGTAGGTATATTACCTCTAATTGTTGTTTCAAATCTTATATGTAAAGCAGGGTAAAGTAGTGTTTTAGTTACCTACTTTCAAAATGTTACAAACTATACTTACAATACGTCATATAGGTACCTTCGTTGTATTGCATTTGAAGTATACAAGTATCTACCTATTCATTCTTCATCCCTAAGCCAAACGAAAAAGTTCGTAAACTCGACCACTCGAGAAAATGGGAAAAATTAAAAAGTAATAAAAACACAAATGAGACGCTTTCAATCATCCCTCCGACAACATTGTCGACGGCCACCGCGGGGGGAGGGGATTAAGGGAGGGGGGGTTGCGGTGACGTCACATGAGATTAAAAAGTTTCGCTCTCACTCCCACGAAAATTAGCATTTCACTCCTGCGCCTCGTTTGCATACTGTCAAGTGTAATTTTTTTTTATTGTATTAGGTCCCATGACGGCGTATTATTTTCGGCAACTAAATTAAATTTGTACTGTTTCAAAAAATATTTTTTTTATATAAGTAGGTATTAAAAGTTATTTTTATCTATAAGTATATTAAAATATTTTTTTATATACCTGTTGCTCCTATAAGGAATAAAATATGTACTTTGACATTGAACAAGATTATGGTTCAATTTTTTTTACCTTATGAACAGAGTTTTTTTTATATAATACATAAAAAACTCATTATGTTATGTTAAGGTCGGCAGACAAGCGGAGGTTTACTTGATCGTTCACTTGGTGGCTACTGTCGCCTATAACATACAAGCAACAAGTAGGATTAAAGATAAGGATTAAGTATTAGGAAGGATGGACTCTGGCATCTCTTACTCACTCACAGAAACTCAACAGCACAAATGCTGTTGTTTCTCGGTAATCTTCTGTGAATGGGTGGTTACTACTGTCAAACGGGATGTTTAAAATACTGCCAAAAGCAGAGCAAAAAGCAGCCTGACCCAAACCAGAGACAACTTTAAAAAGCTCAGCTGGACCACAGTCGGGAATCGAACCCGGAATCCTGGGGTGGAGTAAGGTATTAATCACGGTCAAATTATAAATCTTTAAATTTATATAAAGAAAAATTGTATGTTGAAACAAAATGTTTTTTTAGAAAATTAATAAATATTCGCTCTACCCAGTGCGGTCATTATAAACAAACTCATACTCGACTCAGTATCAATTCGCCTACGCTTCTTGACACAGTACCATTTGTGAATAAGTATGGGCTAGTATGTATGTAAATTGAAAATTGCAGATTTCCTAGGTTTTCTATAATGTTTTCCATCAGATCCAGCAATTGATTCTAATTATGCTTAAAATCGAAATGGTTCAGTGGAGCAGACCCGATCGAGTGTCGAACCTACGTCTGATAAGCAGCGATAAAAAAGTAAACACATTAAAACATTGTTGTGCGTACGGAAATATTTAAATTAAAGTCATCGATTGAAGCCAAAATAAAGTGAAGCTACCTTAGACAAGCTCTCTTTGCTTACTTTTAAGTCTGATGGAAATTTGATATTTTTTGTTCCTGTCCCACAATGCCGTCGCTACCTCACCTCTTTTATAAATTTTAAATAAAGGAAGTAGGTATACGTACGTACCCATCTCGACATCTTTTTATTTTGAGATTATATCTCTTGCAAATGTCCTTCATAAGAATTGCAAATAACTGTCTATACAATACCTACTTTTAAAACAATATTCATATAAAATAAATGACAGATAAATGTAAGTACACGTATGTGTGCATACTGCATACATATATCTGTTTTTTGTATGCGTGTGTGTTTGTAATACAAAGTCCGTTTGATAATTGTATTTTTTCGTTGAGAAGATTTTCATGCTTAAAAATTTCAATGGCGCGGGCAAAACCGCGGGGCACATCTTGTCTTTACATATAACAAAGTTTTCGCCTTCTGTCTTCTCTGTATGTACGCATAGATTAAGGTTTTTATATAAGTAAGTAATAAGTATTACCTATTACATTCATTACATATTTCGTTAGTATCAAGAATATTTCTTTAATGAAATATTCTTGATATAGAATTTATAGAAAAAAATTCGCGCGCGCATATACCTATATATAAATTTCGTGTCACGTTGTTTGACGCCAATGAACTCCTAAACCGAATTTGATAAAACTTCGTAACTAAGTATATGTAATTTGGTCCAACTTAAAAGATAGGATAGTTTTTATTTTGAACCCGGGCGAAGCCGGGAGCGTGTAGCTAGTCTAGTGATATATAAGAACAATAATTAAATGAAATACAAATGCTGGTCTATGATTTAAAAATGAACGTCTCTTTTTAAGTTCATATTGTTAAGCAAAGTTAACTTGTTTAAGTTCATATATCTTAGTGTGTTTCAAAATATTTAAAATGAAAACTATTGAAACCATTGATTGAAACAAAGGCCCGTAATTATAGGTTTATGTTTTTGCCTTTTTCACAGTATAATGCATAATACTATAACACTATAATTATTATCTATATAGTTATAGTTGGCGACTTTGATAATTCCCGTTCCAATTTTAAAATATCTTCTCTACCTAAGTAAGTTTTGAACTAAACAAATAAAACTGAATGAATCCGTACTATAATATTATAAATGCGAAAGTTTGTATGGATGTACTATGGATGTATGTATGGATGTTTGTAACTCTTTCACACAAAAAACTGAGCCGATCACCATGAAATTTTGCATACTCGTCATCCTTTCATCCAGAATGCGCACAAAGTCGCAGGCACCAGCTAGTATACCTTAAATCTTCTTACTTCTGTTAAATAATAGAAATATTATTATAAAGTCAAAAACTATTAGAAAATGTTAATTAAAATATATATAATTTAAATGGGTGCTGATATAAAATAAATTAAATAAAAATATGTTAACGTATTTGGTTATTTTTCGTTTATCTATACTCATATTATAAAGCTGAAGAGTTTGTTTGTTTGTTTGTTTGTTTGAACGCGCTAATCTCAGGAACAACTGGTTCGAATTGAAAAATTCTTTTGTGTTGCATAGATCATTTATCGAGGAAGGCTTTAGGCTATATAACATCACGTTGCGACTAATAGGAGCGAAGAAAGAGTCGAAAATGTGGAAGAAACGGGGAAAATTATTCATCTTTGAGGGCTTCCGTTGCGTGCGCTGCGAAAACCGTTCGAGATACCCAAATGATTCCCAAAATAACTATTCCACGCGGACGAAGTCGCGAGCACCAACTAGTATATATATACTAGCTGTTGCAAGCCAATTCTTCTGCGTAACTTTATTAAATATATAGCTTCCCAACAGTGAAAGTTTTTTCAAATTGATCCAGTAGTTTCGGAGCCTATTCATTTCAAACAAACAAATCTTTCCTCTTATAATTAGTATATAGAAGTACTAGTACAGATAAATAAGTGCATACCTTGTTGTGATTTGAGATTCCCGCCGGTAGTATTGAATCAGTGTATTAACGCACGATAAAACACCATTAAAATTAACATGACAACCGCACCGATTGAGGGTTGATAGCATACTGACTCGGTTTCTGTTCAGATTACACATAGCCGCCCAGTCGGGGTAGGCGGGGTTTCGACTGGGCGGGACTCGAGAACGGCAAATCAGCTTCATTTCATGTTTCTTTTCTTGCCTTTCTGAGGAGATGGAGTGGTCAGTTCGCTTGGAGTGGGCAACACTTGGCTTTATAGTTTTACTGCAATAGCTCACTTCAGTAGGTATATAGCGATGTTCTGTGTCTTATCTATACGTATTCGTATATGTGTCTCAATTTATTGCTAAGTATACTTTAACTAAGTATAATACGTTAGATTTTCATACAAATTTTTGTAGAAATATAAATAATAAATAAATACAGTTTTTGAACATTGTAATTCATAAGTTTGTTACGGATGTTAGACCAAAAAGAAAAGAATAAAGCCATTCAAAACTAGTGACACGTTCGCGGCTTCACCCGGGGTGCAATTTTTCTATATACATACGTACAAACATTCCCCGGTTTCCTCTTCCTTTATGTGAAAACCCACAATGAAAACCTAAGTAACTTCTAGAGCAATCACATATATAAACAGCAGCATGCGAATTGTAAAATAGTCGATTTTATGTACTTAGTTTCAATTGGGGCGATAATTAGGTACGGGGTGAAAAAATTGGGGTCAATCTTCATAACTCGCTTAGTTTTGATTCTTTGGTCATTTATATAAAACAAAATTAAAAGGTAATTTTTTCAAGCATATCCAGAAATGTTCTATGAGTTTTTCAACATCGTCTACCTATAGGCCTATGTATCTATACCTATGTTTATTTTATCATTGATTTTTATTTAACCTAGTCGACACATTTGCAACTTTTGTACGAAATTCCAAAAAATCTTCAAACCCTCCGTAACACCTGCAACTTATTCGTAGCCTGCAACAGGTTTGGTGACAGTTGTATGCAGTCGTAGCTTGCGTATCTTGCTGTAGGCCGCCACAGCGTTCAGTAAAAATATTTTTGTGTCTGCAGCAGTGGTACATTTTCCCCCTACATGACGACGGACGACCCCTACATGCGGGCATTTGTCGTAACTTTTGGTGACCTTCAATTTGGTCGCCGCAAGTTTGGCCTGTTGGTCGCTCCTCTCGTTTCCCTGTAAGTAGAACCAGACCGTGTGTCCTGCTGATGCCATCACGCGCAGCTTTACCACCAGAGGGTGGTATGGATTCCAATCCCCTTTGAGCAGCTCCAGCGAGGACCGAGAGTCATTGAATATTTTTGTCCTGTCCTATTTTTGAACACAGCGCACTGTGCACAAAACGCTTTTTTTGAATTTTTAAGTTTTTTTTTTTTATATATATATATAAGTCAAGGCAGCGCTTGGCCGCGGTGCAGATGCGGCCGAAGGTGGACCACGCTTACCTAGTAGATGCCCATTTACCCTACGTTTGAAGACCCCGAGGTTGTAATTTTGGGGAAACACAGACGCAGGCAGTGAGTTCCATTCTCCATGGTGCAGACGATAGAAAATTGATAGGCATGCTACTTTTCGGCGATGCTGCAGGCTTTGAAGTTGAGACTCCACAAGGGAGTCGTCGCCAATGAGTTTCTTAGCTCATTAAATTAATTTTTAAAGTTTCCTACCTTTTGTCACTTCGCGCCATAAATAAACCTAAGATTACGGAGATTTGTTATATACTGTTGTTTATTGTTCCAAAGCATAGTTCCAAAGTATTTATTTTACGGACTTCTTTTTTAGAATCAGAATCTTAGCTTCATTTAGGTTCTCAAAATTAGCTCAAAACTCTGTAAGTACCTACTTAATTCAAAATTACGTAATGAACAAGCATCGCTCACATTTACAAATTTACCCTAAGCTAAATTTTACCTACATTCACATTTGCATTTTAATAATAACAGTAAATTATTTAATAAAAAAAAAATTAAATAATTTGGGTTTAATTTTTTTTATTTTTTTATTTATGTAAAAGTCGATAGACAGGCTGACGATCCACTTGATGATAGGTGGCTACCGTCGGTCGCTTATAACACATAGGTAGGTACAACGCAATACAACGCAAGTGCGCTACCGACCATAGAATGATTAAGGATAAGAGATGAGGAAGAGATGGAATAATTTGCTCCGACATCCCTTACTCACGCACCGAAGTGGTCTTCTGAAAGGAGGTGGTGACTGCCGCCCAACGAGCTGCCTAAATGATTTGATTGCGAATACTTATAACAGAATCACTATTACCTACATATTATAAAACAAAGTCCTCCGCCGCGTCTGTCTGTCTGTCTGTCCCTATGTATGCTTAGATCTTTATAACAACGGATTTTAATGCAGTTTTCACTAATGGATAGAGTGGTTCTCGAGGAAGGTTTTAGTATATAATTTACAAAGTTTAACGAGCGAAGTCGCGGGCAGCACCTAGTAGGTCTATAATTTTAACATTCATAATTCCTGTCCAATAATTTTTTTTTCATCGATATAATCACTTACTTCACATTAGGCGAAGATTTTCCAGCTATCATTGTGAACCCTATGTGAACCATAACCATTTTTTTGGAACATCTTTTTCATCGCCCCACAAAATTTTGTAAAAAATTATAGAAAAAAAAATATCCATAAAAAAATGATATCAAGATAATTTTTTCAATAAAATATTTTTTACGATATAACTGCTGGTTTAAATTGATTCAAAAGATTACATTTTATGTAATACTGAACAAACTTTACTAAATTATACTTAGATACATTTACTATTTTGAAAATTATAAACAAATTAATCAAAACGAATTGCAAGGTCACTCGTAAAAATGAATTTTTCGCTTCAAAAAATTTCTGCTTGTTCAGTCCAACTTATGAATATTTTCAGAGATTTTCATTTAAAGATTTGGTGCAGAAACTTTAAATGAAAATCTCTGGTGCAGAAAAAATATTTTTTAGTTTTTCTTCATTATTTGTAGATTATAGAAATTTGTAGTTGCAACATAGATATTTTAATTAGATATCCACGCCTTTTATTATACAGTCCACCTTTTCCGGTAGGAGATGTAGTTTAGCCGAAAATCGTAAAAATCGTTACAACTTGCCAATTTTTTTTTTGGTTGGTAAAAAAAAATGGTCAAGTCTTAACGTGCCAGACCAATTCTATTCAAAGGAGGGATAAAAAACAAAAATATTTTTTTTATTGACGTTTAATTTTTTTTTATACCTTATATAGAAAATTTATTATTGTAAAAAAATAACTTAAAATCAATTTTACAAAAATTTTTTAAAAAAAGTTATTAAAAAAATTTTGGTGAAGTTTCTTCTTATGACTTCTTGGATTGGATTTAAGTATTTGTTTAATATCCAAGAAGTCATAAAGTCCATTTTTGTACTTGTACCTACTCGATAACTACCTTTTTTACGGTCGCCGCTTGGACTATAAGTTACATGAAGTGTTTTACAAGAGTGAGGACCTCTTTCATCATCTCTGAGTAAAGTGTCAAGTAGGCTAACCGCCATTTAAAATCACTTGTAAGAAAGCGTACGAGTTTCACTATCTTCGAGTAGCATTCTCTCCTGTATTCCTGTGTCCCCTTAGATGGGGCAGAGGGCCTCCACAATGCGCTGCCATCCCGTTCGATTTAGAGCTTCGCGCTTCAATTCGCTCCAAGTCTTCCCTATGTTCTTCGCCTCTGCGATGATCGTCCGCCGCCAGGTTTGCTTTGGGCGGCCACGCTTACGCTTTCCTTGGGGATTCCAGTCTAGGGCTTGCCTCGGTATGTGATTAGGGGCCCTTCGGAGCGTGTGGCCGATCCAGTTCCACTTGCGGCGTTTGATCTGCTGGTCGATCGGGGTCTCATCGCAGCGTTCCCACAGATCTATATTGGAGATTTTCTCGGGCCAGTTAATACCAAGAATACGGCGAAGACAGCGGTTGATGAAGACCTGGAGCCGGTGCGAGATGTCCTTAGCAACCTTCCACGTCTCACATCCGTACAGCAACACGGTTTTTTTTAGCATATCTCAAGTATCGAGTAGCATTACTCAAGGGTAATTTCAATGAATTTGACACAAGATACTCGTAACATATACCTACTCGCCAATAGGCTTTACTTGACAAGTAATTAATCAACACTTGTAGTTGGTGAAAGAGACCCTAAAAAAGTATAATATTATTAACCTAGTAAAGTGCCATCTGTTGACAGAAATTAAACCACTTACTATTCTATGTCTACATAGAAGATGATGTTTTGTTTGATACACAGATGCGCGTTCTAGAGCTATAAAAATCAATTGATAGTTACTGTTAGTTCCGTAGGTAATTGATTTGTGCAGAGGGCGACACTAAATTTGTGCGCAGTCAATACAATGTCTTTGCAATACATTTAAATCTAATAAACAATGTAATAAATTTATTACTACGTTTTAGCATTTCTTTATAAAAAACAACTTAAACCTAAGCCTTATATATATTTAGCTGCCTAATTTTGTCAAATTTTAAATAAATAGTATGGTTATTGATGTGAACGCCAACTCAATAGCGTCTGTATTTAGCCTAGTTATAACTTGGTTATAACACCGCCATCTTACGTGTCCACTGCCAACTTCGGTTGCTTTTAGTGCATTGAATTTTGTGAACATAATTGTAGAGTGCAAACGAAACCACTAGGAAAATGTTAAATGTGAAGTGAAGTGTTAAAACTTGGTAAGTTGATAAAGCTACGGTGGTTTATTTTGGCGCTATTTCTTAAAGTGTAATATTATTATAATACGAATTTGTCAATCAAATCCACAATGATTATTGATTACTCTCTCCTCTCTTATACTTTACGGTGGCTTGGGCATCAGAAATGCCTCTCAAGGTGTCGATCGATTATTATTTTTAAGTTTAAATCGTTTTCAAGTGTATATTATAATGAATCAATAATTTTAAAATTAATTTTCAGGTTATCAAATGCATTACAAATACATGGGCGAAAACACTAAAATAAAGCCATGACTGAATTAAACCAAGTGAAAGTTGACAACTGGGGTGTATATTTTCTCCAACGCTTGAAGCATTTCTTCAATCGTACCGATTATTGTGATTTAACATTGCAATTTCAAGATAATGCTCAGTTAAAAGTGCATAGGTTAGTCTTGAGTGCATGTACGGAATACTTCGAACTCCTGGAACGAACATGCGAGATGTACGAAGATTGTTTAGTGATGCCGGACGATTTACAAGCGGATGTCGTCGTCCCCATTATCAACTTTATGTACACCGGTCAACTTGAATTCAAAGTTGAATTATTGGAAAAACTGTTTCAAACATCACAAATAATGAACATGCCAGTGTTATCAAAACTTCTCGATGCACAAAGACAACAATTTATTACGGCGCCAATGCCGGTGTTTAACAACAGTCCTGTGAAGCGTTATAGCAAAGTTGATAATATCCAAAGGAAAGTTCAAACTGTTCAGAGAGATAAGCCATCAACGAGTACCACAACTAAAAGGTCTTATGAAAAAGCATTTGATCCTATTGATGTGCAGTATCTCCCTGCAAAGAACAAGAATCCACAGAAACCTGGAGAATCGGTGAATACATCACAAAAATTTTTTGAACCCAGGCCAACTAGATATGAGTTACCTGAAGAATTAGATACTGACAATATATTTGACAACTCATTCTCTAATATATCTTATACCTCGAAGCCTTTAGTAGTTCACCCTGAAACCATTAAACGTTATGGAACTAAAAAGAATAATCTATTTCTTGACCAAAAATTCAGACCTAGTTCGACTTTTGACATTGTGGAGTGTAAAAAAATAAGTAATGATGATGACATGAACATTTCAAGTATTTGTGATGATAGAGATATTTTTGGAAATGTATCATATAGAAATGTAAATGCGAAAGATTCCAATCAGTTGTTTGATCAAATATTAGATAACACTCATGAAATAGATGAGGTACCAAAACTTACTGTTGAAACTCAAAACAAACATGATAAATTGGACCATGCAAAAATTATAAGTCAGGTTTTAAAGAAATATCCACATTTGATGAAAAGTAACAAGAATATTAAGTTGAAGATTCTTAACACTTCGAACAAATCGAAAAAGAGTAAAACTAAAGTGAAAGAAGAAGAGCAATCTAGGATGACTTCAACAGGCTTTACCTTTGAGTCAGATGTCTTGAATTCCAAGGAAGCTGCTAAACTAATAGCTTTGGGAGCTGAAAACGTAGCGGGTCCTTGGATATGTCTCATCTGTGGAACACCTGGTCGAGCTATACATTTCGTTTCTTACTACAAATTCAGGCGTCACCTTGTAGAAGTTCACAATGAAAAACCCAAACTAAATATGTGTGAATATTGTGGGCTTAAATCAAACAAAAGAAATTGTTTACTGCATCATCTCTACACACAACACAATGTGAAGCCTCCACCGCAGTATCATTTCCCTAAATGTAACATATGTAGTTACATTGCTTTGACACAAGGGTTACTAGTGAAACACAAATTGTCACATTCAGAAAATAAAATATTCCGTTGTGTTGTCTGCTCTGCAGGTTTTAGTCATTCAAATAAATTGTTGGATCATATTCGTAAGACTGGGCATAAATTTACTTCTAACCGTAACAAATCTAATGTACAATGTATTTATTGTATGAAGATGTTCCTAAAGGAATCTAATCTCTATGCGCATTTAAAAGTTAATCACAAATTGAAAGCTGTGAAAGATGGTATTATCGATGATTCTGATGACGAGAGTTCAGACATGATTACGGGAATAAAATCAGAAAATACCTCCAAAAAAAATGTAACTCAATTTGAAGTGGAACTTGACCCTCAATTTGATGAAATGGAAACTCAATATGAAATTGAAGAGAAATCTGGTAAAATACAAATTGTTACCAAAAGGCATGCATCAACACCAAAACAAAAAATACTCAATCCAGGATTTAGAGCAAATTTCCAAAAAACTACAAAAGATAGGACCTCACAAAACACTGCAAATGTCCAAAACGAATTCCTTGAGGACTACAATGTTCAGTCGTCAGATGAGGAAATTGTTATGATCAATGACAATGAATACATCATGAAAGGTAATCAACTAATTGAAAGAAAAAAGACTCACAAAAATAACTATAATATAACAGAGATCATACACCCAAATACAGATCAAACTGTTGACGCTAGCTGTATGCAATATACTCACATATATGACACAAATCCAGAAGAGAAGTCTAAAACAATTCTGAAAGAGCAAAATGTAGATCAATCTATACAATTTGTTATGTCGGGCAATGAGGATTACAAAACATTGATGTCTTCTAATCAATCAGTTATATTTGGTGATAATGAAGATACAAAAACATTAACGGTTTTGACAGCACCTCATGCCACTTCTACAATGAATGCGTCAACCATTGATTTGGATAATACCCAATCGAATGAGATGATGATTGTTCCAGAGGGTTATCCATTAAATGTTTCCGAAGCGGTTGTGTCTGCAGATAATTCTAATATAGTTGTTGTGTACAGCCATCCCATTGACAATCAAAGCAAACAGTATCAATTTATTACCACACAAAATCTTGGAGCGCAGTTTGTTCAAACTTCTGCAGTACTTACGCCAAGTAACTTTGAAGCGGTTACAACAGCAACTCCGATTGTAACAAATGACCAAGTTATTAACGTTCCCATGGATAATAACTGGCAAAGTAACATCCAAGAAACAATAGAAAATGCGCAAATAGAAATTGCATTAACACCTGTAGATAATGTGGATGAGCTTCCACATGTGCAGTTAAAAAAACCGCAAACTGTTATTGTTAGGAATCCCAATGAAGAACTTTTGAATCAACAGACTGACTCTTCTGGTAATGTGACTGAAGTTAATGAGCAGCCAATCACACAGGGGTCCGTCGATTCCGCAACACTTATTGAAGCTGGCTCTTCAGCTGAGGTAGTAGCGGACAATATTAGTAACATTAGTGAGGCGGGCGAAACAAATGTAATTAATATCAACCAAGAGTCAGATAAAATTATTCACTGTACAAATAAAGAACTTCAAGACAATGGTAATAAAGATATAGTTCCTAAACTAGTATTTGAAGATACAGAAGAGTTTGTTGACCAGAATGAAACCATTATTGAAAACAATGAAACCATGATTGAAAGTAATGAAACCATGATTGAAAGCAATGAAACCATGATTGAAAGTAGTGAAACCATAATTGAAAGTAGTGAAACCATAATTGAAGGCAATGAAACCATAATTGAAACCAATGAATCCATTATTGAAAGCAATGAATCCATTATTGAAAGCAATGAAACCATAATTGAAAACAGTGAAAACGTAATTGAAAACAACGAAGACGTATCAATGGAAGAACACAAAGAAAATGACGGTACTACAGTAGATGAAGTTGTTAATAAAACTGTAATCAGTGAAGACCTCGTAATTGGAGAAATAACTAAGGAAGCACCAAGACATAGTGAAAATGAAAATGTTAGTGTTGTCAAAGAAAAAATACAAAATTTGGCTTCTGAATGGTCAGAAGACGAAGTTGAAGAAGAAGGTATAACTCATGAAAGCGAAAAGCAAACATCAATGGAGACTGAAGACATTGAAGAATCAGTTGAAAATATCCAACAAGAGGTGCAAAGACATATGAATGAAAGTCTTCAAGACAAATCAGAAATTGTCAACTCTAACAAAGATGCTTTGAGTTTAAAAGACAAAGAGGAAACTTTCCCAAAAGAAACTATTACAAAAAAGCCTGTTTCTCTAGAAAAAATCTCGTCTCTATTGAATGATTGGGATGAAAATGACTCCCAAGAGGCTTGTCCAGAAGCCTTACCTAAAGACGAGGTTGATGAAACTAAATTATCAGAGCCTGTTGAGACTATTAAAAACAATAGTGCCACAGAAGAGTTGCAAGTAGAAGCAACGGTGTGTCAAAAAGACAACATAAAAATATTGGTTAGTGACTGGGATGATGATGAAGAAAATAAAAATGTGGTAGAAGAGAAATAACTTTTAAATGGTAAGAATTTATTTTATCTATCAAGTTGACGACATGTTTGGTCTAGTGGCTAGTAACCCTAGCTGTTAACCAAAGGGTCGCGGGTTCGAATCCCGCTAGGGGCAAAGATTAATGTGTTAACATTTTTTTACATTTGTACCTGAGTCGTGGATGTTTTGTATTTATAATATGTATGTATTTACAAAAAAAAAAGTAATGTATTAAGCATTAGTTGCTTACTGTGGAACTAGATGGTGCTGTGTGGAATGTGTGAATATTTAAGGTCGAGAGACAGGCTGCCGGTCCACTTGATGGTAGGTGACTACTGTCGCCTATAACACAAGCAAGACCACAGACAGGTGCTGCTCCAAATTTTTCTAATAATAAAAATTATATTAATTTTATGTTATTAAAAAGGGTTCAAAAATGTCTTCATAGGAACTAAAAACTATTTCATATATTCTTGTCTACAGCATATTAACTTAGTTTGTAGTGTAAGTAAGTACTCGTTTCAAGGTTCAATTCCCAGTGTATTCCTCACTAGCTGTTGCACGCGACTTGCTCAACGTAGCTTTTTAAAATATAGACTACTAGCTGGTGCCCGCGACTTCGTCCGCGTTCTGGATGAAAGGTACCCTATGTCCTTTTTGGAGTCCCAGACAACGTGTATGCAAAATTTACAACGCCATCTAGGGAATTCTGTTTGAAGCAATGTAGTACTCTAATTCATCTAATCTCACTTCGAATAATGGAAAAAGTCTGTTAACAGATGGCACTACATGTTAGTTATAGTTTATAAAATTACGTGTTAATAAAATTAAAGCTTCGCCCGCGTAACTTAGTAAATTATGTACTTAAACCTTCCTCGAGAACCACTCTACCCATTAGTGAAAACCGCATTAAAATCCGTTGCGTAGTTTTAAAGATCTAAGCATACAAAGGGACATAGGGACAGAAAAAGCGACTTTGTTTTATACTATGTAGTGATGTTACTCGCTGATAATACTTTCTGTAGGTGAAAGAATTTTTAAAATTGGTCCAGTAGTTTTTGAGTTTATTTATTACAAACATACAAATCTTCTTTCTTTGTAATATTAGTATAGATATAAAGTTGTCCTTATAATAAACGATTGAGACTTATTTCCAATAATGAGATATATTTTTGAGTATTCAGATCTAGGCTTTGTTGGTGTTTGAAATACAAAGATCTTTTCCTAAATCAGTATTGTAATAAATTTGTTAAAATGAATGGTGGTGCACATCCTGTTTTCAAAATTTTTGCAACTAAACCCATTTTATTACCGACTGTATTTCCCAGGTGAACTATAAATAATTAACTGCAAATTTCTTTTACAGATTTTAATCAAGAATTCCATAATAATCACGTGTGCTTTGGTGGTGTGAGACATATTAAGTACATATACTTTTATTTTAAGGAGTAATATTAAGTATACATTGTATTGTGTGTAGGTTTTATATGTATATAGCGTATTCCTACCACTTAATTTTTATGGTCAAATAGTTTGAAGCAAAAATGTTTTAATTTTTTCTTAAATCAATTTTTACACACACTAATTTTATGGCTTAAGAAAGTCATACTTATTAGATTGTAAATGAATAATTTCAATTAAGAATTGCTTGTATGAATTATGAATACCTACATTAAACATTTAAATAAAATGTAAATGGTTTCTTTTATTTTTAGCCTGTTTTTTTAAAAAAATTAGCAAACATCTACATAACCAAAGTTTTAAAAGGTAGTAGCTTTTAGTGATGTATGTAAAGAAATAAAATGCAAAATATATTTTGTATCAAATGTAATTAATGAACACATAATGTATTCCTTTGTTATTTTACAATACACCAAATAAAAAATAACTAGGACCCTAGACTAACAGTGAAAATAATCAAAAGCCTCTTGAAAATTTAGGTTTTACTATAAGTAACTTTTCTTTTTATACTGCTGTTAAGTCTCATAGTATTGATATTGCAGGATGAACTTGTTTTTCAAAATGGCTACTAATAATAACATCCCCTTTTAAAAATTTTAGTTAACCTAATTCAGGTTACAAAGGAAGTATTAATTTACACAAAAAAAAAAACAAAAATTTAACTAAACTACATTTTAAGAAATATACAAGATGAAGAATAAAACTAACAATATGATGAGACTTGGAGGGCTTGAAAAAAATCTTAGGTTATTTTGTTGCTTTAAATTAAAAAAACAACTTCATATTTCAAGAAGCCTTTAGATTAAGCTGTTGGTTTTAAAAAGCCTTGTGACACAAAACTGAAAACATTACAAATAAATGCAGTATGTATGACAATAAATCCCCATGTAATATGTATAGTACAATTGTACCCATTCTCTTTATTATTGTGAATTAATTTATGAGAACACAGTAACAATGAGAAAAGAAATATCATTTAAAATAATAAATTTATGAATGATAATACAAATGGAAAATTTTTTGGTTATTTCGGTATTCGGTTTTTGGACGATTCATAATTTTTTTACCAGAAAAGTAGTCAAGTGGATTCAATACTGGATGTTTTTTTACATATCTAATCAATAAAACCAGTAAAATAAGTAACTAGAAGCATTAAATGCCCTGAAATAAAAATTTTATATTATAAAAGTGAAAGTAGCTCTGTCTGTCTGTTACTTTTTCACACCTTAACTACTCCATAGATCATTATGAAATTTTGACATTGTCACAAATAGAGGAAAGGAAACCTTTCATCCAGAATAAAGTACTGTTCCCAAGGGATCATCTAAAATAAAATAAAAAACCAACGCCTGGCCAAAATGTTATAGCCACAAGAGGTCAAGCATTATATAATATAGTGTATTAATAATAATTTACGTTAAACAATTGAATTACAGTGGCCATAAGTTATCGTTGACCCTCATACTAAGCTGTGCTTGTATCGGGAAGTCAAGTATTGCTTACATATTTTTTAATGCGGATGAAATTGTGGGCACCAGCTAGTGCAACAATAATTCTTTACACCTGACTGGTAGTTCCTGAGATTAGCGCCTTGAAACTTTTTATGTTAAAATAGTTTATTCAGTTTACTCCACATAAGTACTTTGTCGAATTATTATGAATCTGTCCAAAAAGGAAAAGTAAAAGTGAAAATTACATAATACTGAATCATTTATGAAACCAAGCCTCGGTTACAGAAATCTCACATTCTTTTTTTAAACTCCACATGCAATTGCTCCTAATTACTTTCAAACACAATCAACCAAATGAAGACTATAAATTTGTAATGTGCTTAGAAGAGTAATACAATTCAAAATAGATGATTCATTAATAGTATTCTAATGTGACATTGTTTAAATCCAATGTGTTACAATATTTCTAGTGGAATAAGTAACTATTTACAAAATAAATTACATTATTTACAACTAAGCGTTATCATTTACGTATTTTCTAGTCAGATATAGAGACTAAAACATATTTAACCATGTACGCGAGAAACACAAAACCCACGAGAACGAATAAGTTTGTCAATATATAGTACATATTGGATTGTGGCTCCGTTACTTCACTTTCACTATTCGTGTTTACATTCTCTGCCTGCATCATGGCTTCGTGTCGTAGTTTCAATTGTTGTTCAATCTCCACCACATAATCGGGAAATAGTTCGCAAAACATTTTGTTTTTCACGTTAATCTCCAACGATTCAGCTGCCATACAGCGTTTCTGGTAATCCGATGTTTCTATAGAGCCTAATGTCGGTGTCTTTTCGAGCATGAAACTGAGCAATCCCGTGAGAATTGTTGAAATTGACCATGCAGGATTCCATGTGTCTGGATGAAAATCGGTTATACTAAGGCACAGTCGCGTGTTTGTCTTGAATCTACCGTTCGGTGTGATCATGTAAATCGATGGCGGTTTGAAAGGGAACTCCCTCGGGAATATGATTTTGCCGTGATAGTAGCCACCTTCGTAGGGGCTTTTCTCTGGTCCTTTCACAACATAATGCCATTCTAAAATATTAGATGGTACTGGTTCAGCAGTCACGTAGGGAACAGGATCGTTTTTAAGCCTAAGATAATCTTGCTTGAGCCGACTCGTTGCACCGGTTACTTTAGTTTTTGCCATGGCTTAAGATGTTGTAGACAATAAACAAACATGTAAATATTATAAACCTCCCTTGTTATAATCTTTTTCCATTACAAAATTTACAATATCCAATACGCACGCACGTCACACAGAATTCAATCAGTACACTACACAGAAGAACATTATTTATTATTATTACGACTATCAGTCAAGTCAAACCACAGACCAAGGATACTACAGAATCACAAAAAAAATCGCGAGATCATTGAAATTTATTTATTTGGATAATAATGACAAAAATACTAACCGATTTATTAAAATGTTTATAAAAAATAAAATCAGGAAAGAAAGACCTTGAAAAGACCATTTACTCTGTGACTGTGACTCTCAGGAAACTATGTCGCGAACTCTGTGGTAAGTTATTGCCAGCCACTAGGTGGCGCTGCTTCATTCCCATACAAATTGACGTTTACGCATTCGACGCGTTTGACGGTAGCAATACTAAATCTATGGTTTGATCCTATTTGTTATTATTTTAAATGTTTATTTAAAAACCAACAATGTTTCATTCATGACTTGACGGACCTGTGGAAAAAGCTGTGGACTTGACCAACTATACCACGAATGCATTTTTTTAATATAAACAGTCATGTATTTATTGTAAATCTCTGCTTAAGCTGCCTGTGTCAATAGATGGCGCTACACCGGGATTTATTTATTTTATCCAATTATAAAATCAGATATATTTATTAGAAGATTACTAGCTGGTGCCCGCGACTTCGTCCGCGTTCTGGATAAAAGATACCCTATGTTCTTTCTGGTGACACCCACCCAGACAACGTGTATGCAAAATTTCATCGTGATCGGCTCAGTAGTTTTGCGTGAAAGCATAAAGGATTAGATAAACTCCCAAAAATTAGATAAATCGTAAACGAATAATAATAAATAAAAACTTTTATTGAAAAATATTATTGCCATCTCGACTAAACATTGAAACTCAGTTTTAATGCTTGATGACACTAGCAAAAATTTCTAGATTTCCCAATGTTTATTTAATTTTTAAAAAATAATTGTTATCACTATTGATAAAAATACCTCGATCTTTTGACTAGAATTGTGGAAAATTCTAAACACACGCAACCCCAAATTAAATATCCTTTGGGAGCCAAGAGAAATAAAAAATACTTTAAGATCCCATGGGAGCCAAAATACAAAAATAAATAGTGGGAGCCAAGTGCAGGGAGGCCTTTAAGAGCTCTGCAGTCTATAGGATTAAGGATAGTTTAGGAAGAGGGATAAGGACATTACTACACAATCAAACTCTTTCAGGTATAAAGTACGCCTTAAAGAACATAGAAAAATATATATTATAATTCAAATTACCATTTCATTAGAACACAATTACAAGTAAAATCAATCGCCAAGTGTTCCTATAAACACCATTGACTAGACAATATGTAAGTCAGACACCACAATTGAGGAGCATAGATCTAATTTCTTGATTAAGACTTTTGATGAGAGCCTCGTCGGGGTTTTCTTGCTCTATTAACTTGTCTCGTTGGCATATCAGCTCGTTCAGTTTATCGTTATTAGGATTATTTTTTCTGTAACAACACATTACATTTTTAAACACGCAAATAATCTATCTTATCTTATTTTATAATATAAACACGAGGAATTCTTGTATGCCTCGACGATCTTGCAAACGGCTCCAACGATTTGGACGAAAATCTAGGGTTAGGGATTTAGGTCTAGAAATTGATGTCAGTGTTTATCTTAAGAAAAAAATCGTTTTAGGTATTTTTTTTTAATGGAACGGGTACAAAAGTTTCCAGTAATTAGTGATAAGAAAACTATTTCCTTGGTTTGAATTATTCATAATAGCCAACATTTTTTTAAAATTCTATTCTTCATATAAAATGTTATTACAAATATCAGAGGTTTAGAACCCGTACAAAAAGATAAACTTTTGCATTTAAAATATACGTAAGTTACTCACTTGAAGTCTTCAAACATTGTCATCCCGTCTGGACCTGAACCTAAAAAATATTGTAAAAATTATTAAATAGAAATATGAGAATAATATAATCTAGCTAGTTAGTAAATTAGAGTTAGCTTCGCTATCACCTAAACACTGTAAACAATAGTAATAAAATCATTAATTAATTCTAATTTGAAAAAAAAATAAAAACAAAAAAAATATAGCCTTTATCGATGCCATTAAAGAAAACACAGCAAAAAAAAAATACCCCTCATTTTTAAAAACATATTCAGTGTTTTTTAACGGGGCACCAATTAGTTGCTCATAAATATTTTGTTGTTTTTTTTTTTTTAAATAATCCTTTGGGACCAAAATATTTTGGATAGTAGGTCCTTAATGTAGTCCTGAGTCCTGACAATGTGTATGCAAAATTTCATTATATTCGGTCGAGTATGTAGTTAAATAAAATTAATAAAAAAATTTTTTTTCGCATTTATAATAATGTAAGTAAGAGTAAGAAGTAAATAGTTATTTAATAAAACTATATACTTACTTATGTAAGAATTTGACTCGATGAGAGGCGTGTGCGCTAATATATCCACGTAGAAGTCGTCTTTGAGCCTCTTTATGTCCAGTTGGCTTTTATTGTCAGGCATTTCTTCTTCGTTTACATCTTGCACTGTGTCTAACCTGAAAAAATCGTGTAGTATCAGTAGTACGGTTGTTTGTTCGGTTGACCGAACTAATGAAACTTTTTAGTATCAGTAATACATCAGCCGATATTACAAACCAGCTTTTGTAATATCTATTATAAAGCTAACTTTATAAAATTAACTTTAAAATGTAGCTATAAGTGTCTTCTATATAGAAATTTTATAGTGTAGCTACTACGAATAAGTATAGCTATAAAATTTCTATAAGTGTAAAAACTTTTTAAATCTGTCCAGTGGTTTTTGAGTTTATTCTTTACAAACAAAAACATAAATTGATTAGTCATATTAAATTGATATGCCTCCACTAATGTTTTGATAGCAGTGGCCTTATTTTTTTTTTTTTTTTTTTTTTTTCAAAATGATGCCGACCCTGACAAGAAACCCAGTAACTCAGTATACCATTTTTTTTGTCATCTTTAAAATATCGCGGTTAGAGGTAGATTGGTTTCATCTCATCATTCCTTAGGCGGAAAGGAAGATAAGATACAGATTTGTTTGACTGACCCCATGTCCCCCAGCTGTTTCCTGTCCCTGTGCAATTGCTGCAGGACTTGTCTCCTGGTGGCCAGCTTGAGGAGATGCAGCTCGCGAACAGCTCGGCCCCACTGCTCCTTGAAGAACGCCTTCGACTGAACGGCGTTGTCCAACTTTTCCTCGACGCAACGCTACAACGAAACGGATCAAATATTTGTATGCAGATTATGTCCACGTCAATGATTATATTGCATTGGTCTCGACTAGATAGAGTACTATACAAAAACGATAGCTCCGTAAATGCGGCAGTTTTTTATTGTAGTGTGTGTAAAACATCGTCAGTTTTTATCACTTTTTACACAGTTTTATTATATCTTTACACAGTTTCACTACGCAAACTGGCATTTTATTATGCTCAAAATTTAATAAAACATTCGGCACGTACACATCACAGACAGTTTGCAGTGTGACTGGCTCGGGTACGCCGAATTCGGCGTAGTATTTTATGCCGCATTTTACAAGTACAACGGCGGTATCTAGTCGTGCGCAGCGAGACCAATCATTTATCTATGGTCCACGTATTTAGTTGTGTTTCTTGTAAAAATGCAACTTTTAAACAAACAAAAGTTTTCCATCACATTTAGAGCGAGTTTTAGTTTATTTTAATTCACTTGTGTATGCGAAAATGGCCTACATTAAAACTAACAACAGAAAAATACTCACAAGCTCCTGTATGAGACTGGCCGTTTGGTCTTTCGTCAATCCAGAATATCTGCTCTCGACTTCTTTTTCATTGTTCTCTATAGTATTCTAAAAAGATTAAAGATTTTTTTGATAGTGTACAATATTCTTTCATCACTTTCGTGAGAGACTTTGCCATAGTATTCGATTCGGTACTATCTAACCTTTAAATTGTCTATGGTTTTCTCCAATTGCTGCACTTTCATTTCCAATTCCTCTATGGCCATATCTTTCAACTTGATTCTGTGGTTCATGTCGTCCTCCATTTTTTGTGAAGCCTCTCTCAATTCTTGATATTTTGCTGTGTAATGAGCTTCCAAGGCTTTCTTAGCATCCAAGAGCTGCAAATAAAAAAATAGTTTTTTAACATTTTTTTAATGTAAAGGTCGTCAGACAGGCTGAAGGCTCACTTTTTTTTGTTTCGCCCGGGCCGGGGGTAATTTCATACAAGGCTTATTGATAGATAACATATACATTAATTGGGGGAAGATCACAGATACCTTGTTCAGCAGTTTTTATTATCATCACATCACTACATATTATAAAACAAAGTCCTCCGCCGCGTCTGTCTGTCTGTCTGTCCCTATATATATGCTCAGATTTTTAAAACTACGCAACGGATTTTAATGCGGTTTTCACTAATAAATAGAGTGGTTCTCGAGGAAGGTTTTTTTTAGTATATAATTTACAAAGTTACGCGGGCGAAGTCGAAGTATTAAACAACCATTTAATTAAATATGAAGGCGACATCTGGTAAGATTTTTAGGAACAAACAAGGCTGCAGAAAAGAGGCTTACTTAAGTAATGTTATTAATTTAAATTAACAGATGTCTCTGACGCGAGGGCAACATCTGATAAAAACTTATGTAATGTTATTAATTTAAATTAACAGATGTCTCTGACGCGAGGGCAACATCTGGTAAAAACTTATGTAATGTTATTAATTTAAATTAACAGATGTCTCTGACGCGAGGGCAACATCTGGTAAAAACTTATGTAATGTTATTAATTTAAATTAACAGATGTCTCTGACGCGAGGGCGACATCTGGTAAGAACTTATGTAATGTTATTAATTTATTTTTAACAGATGTCTCTGACGCGAGGGCGACATCTGGTAAGAACTTACGTAATGTTATTAATTTAAACTAACAAATGTCTCTGACGCGAGATATTTTTATATTTATCCTTACTAATAATACAACGTTACAAAGTTACGCGGGGCGAAGTCGCGGGCAGCAGCTCGTTCTATTGTAAGTCTAGTATTTCGTTGGACCTAGCCTGTGTTCCGACTTTGAGATAAGACTTTAGAGGTTGATATAGATAGGTACTACCTTCTTTTCGCGCTCGGTGTTGCGGTAGCCCCTGAGCCTGAAGTCGGCGGTGGCGGTCGCCAAGTCGGCGGCGAGGGTGCGGCACTGCTCGATGCCTCTGCGCAACTTCTCCTCCAGCTCCGCCCTCTGCTTGCTCCACTCCCGCCCCAACAGCTCCAGGTGGTACTCCTCTTTGCGCTTCAACTGTGGGGATCGATTATTAAAATTTAACAAAAATTAAAAAACAATGTCAAGGAATACTAAAGCTGGTGCCCGCGACTTCGTCCGCGTTCTGGATGAAAGGTACCCCATTTTCTTTCTGGTGTACCGCAGACAACGATTATGCAAAATTTCATAGTGATCGGGTTCAGCAGTTTTTGCGTGAATGCGTAGATAAGTAACCGACAATGTGAGTGTACACAGTACATGTACTTTTTAGTCTGTTCTGTTATTATACTGCGTTTTTTAATTTTAATTCGTATTATTGTTATTTTAAGCTTTGAATTTCGTTTAACTAACGTTTAACGTATATTTTTCATTTTATGATTATATCAGGAACCAAAATTTCTATTAGTTATACAAAATAAAAAGTGTAGGGTTGTGGGTAACTACGTAGGTATTACAATAATATTTTATTATAATTTACATAGCTAACGGTAGCGTAGAATGAACGTTCACCTATTATTGTATACGCCCATTCAAGATTTGCTGTACTTGTCTTTTGTATGAAATTGAGTAAAAGAGAAAGCGCTATATTAGCTCGTTTCAGTGAATCGAGTTTAGTCACCAACCAAATTCCAATGGACTTACGGTTTTGAATTTTTTTTAAAATTTTTGTTAATATTTCTTTAACTGACATACTTGACATGTATAAAGTTGTTGCTGTTTCTCCTTCCATTCTTCCAGTTCGTCGACGAACTTTTGCATTATGACGTCACGATCCTTACTCGATATCGCCAACTTAACCATCTCTGTAAACATAATACTTTACATTGAAAAAAAAAATCAAGTTTCAGTGTAAAGAAGTTATTCAAGTTATTTAAGGACGAGGACTCATAAAGTTATTAGATTAAAATTTGTCTAAAGAATTTTTATAGCAGTGTTAGAGCTTAGAGCACACTGTTTTCCGCATTCGTATACTGGCAGCCGTCTGACCTTTATAGAATATGATCGTGAGATATTTGAGTGATAATTGAGTGAACATATGAGTAATAATTTTACCTTTTTCATTGTGTATTATGTTTGGTTCACTTTTGCTGCTTTCCAATTTTATTTCTTCACTGAAATCAAACATAACAAAATCATTACCTACACATATACACACTTTTGCGTTGGTAATTAATATTTAAATCTTCAGACATATAGTCCTAACCTTTCCTCTTTTATGTGTTGATCAGTCTCCTTAGGCGTCTCCTCGATTGTTTCTTGAGCCACTGTTTCCCCAGTGGACGGTGTCTCCTTAATGACCGCTGCGGCCCCGTTCCACTGCGTGTGCGCATCAGCTGTGGTGGGGCGCGAGGCCAACTTCTCTTGGTTCACGGTGAAAGACTCGTACATCTTCCTTATTAACTCTGCAAGTTCGTTGGTCTGCAACAACGCTTCGCCGGACGCATTCTTGTATCTGTAACATAAGGAAGGCCGTTCGTTAAGGCTATCGCTATATCGTTTTACAATAAACAAAGCTCGCTATATACATTCTACCCCTTGTGGAGTGTAAATATTTTAGGTATATTAATATATAAGTAAAAATAGTTACATAAAATAAAAAGTAAATTAATCAGACATGAGATCTTTCATATAATATAATAACATTTGTCAACTAATAATTGTTCAATTTATATTGTACTAGCTGTACTCAGCCAGGTTTCGTGTCATCCGCCGGGTTATGTTGGTAATTTTCGTACGTCTACATATCTCCTCATTTCTGATTCTATCTCGCAGTGTAATCCCGAGCAAAGCTCTCTCCAAAGCTCGTTGAACTTTCTTATGAGGCCATAGTTAGAGAGCACGTTTCAACGCCTTGATCGGAAACTTTTGTTCTGAGACACTGAACAGAGAAAAAGGAGGACTTTGTATTATTTTGGGTACCTGTCGGTGTTGGCGACGGTGATGTTGGTGTAGGCTACGGCTGCCACGTCTCTGTCCAGGTGAGTGCAACTGCCGCTGCCACAATGCAGCGGCTCCCGGCTACTGCTGCACAGCTGAGTGGCGCTGCGAGCCGACAGAACCTGGGGCTTCTGTTACACAGACAACAGGCGATACATATTAGTTAAATACCTATGTATCGAAACCACAAACTTATCTATTTGACGACACGTTCGGTCTAGTGAGTCTTGTGTTGGGCTTTGTAGTCAGTCTTATTGTACATTACAGCCTACGAGGCTATAACAAGGCTCCATCATAACTTACGAGGCCTTTTTTTATTAGAGACTAGCTGATGCTCGCGACTTCGTCCGCGTGGAATAGTTATTTTGGGAATCATTTGGGTATCTCGAACGGTTTTCGCAGCGCACGCAACGGGATGTTATATAGCCTAAAGCCTTCCTCGATAAATGTTCTATCCAACACAAAAAGAATTTTTCAATTCGAAGTTCCTGAGATTAGCGCGTTCAAACAAACAAACTCTTCAGCTTTATAACATTAGTATAGATTACAGCCTACGAGGCTATAAAAAGGCTCCATCATCCTTTTTTATTATAGATGAGCTTGCTCTTGGCCAACAACCAGAGGCTATAATGCCATACAATCTAGAGTATAGCTCTGGTTGTATAGCCATAGAGGCTATACAACCAGAGTCTACGAGGCTATAATGGAGCAGAAGAGGCGTTTACCTGGACAGCAGAGTCGTGTACATATTTGAATGTCATCTCGACGTCGACGTAGGGCCGACGCGGTCGAGGGGCCAACGGAGGCGCAGTTCGCAGAACGAAGCATCGCTCGGCTATGGACATTGCGTTCTCAATGTTGCAAAACCTCTGCACGAACTCTTCCAACTCTACGCACGGCACTAACTTCCGAAGGTCCACGCTGCAGATACCTAGCAGACAGTTTACAGTACAATCAAAGCTTACGGGCGGGTATAAAGAGAAATAGCCAATCCTATATTTGAATTTTATCTGAGTAAACAAAGTCCAATAAAAATAAAAAAATAAAATAGATAAATACATTATAAATAAAAGTGAAGACTAAGACAGAAACCATAATATAATGAAATTTTCTCGATAGAAAAAAATCACCAAGTTTACTCTCATTCCTATCGATTTTAGTTTTATTTTCTAAATGACACACATTATAAAGCTAATAGTGTATCAGTAATCTCACTTCATAGATTATCTAATGCTCTATAAGACTAATTTTTCATTTGACATTGAAGTTTACGAATATTAATTAATATTTAATACTTTTGACTCTTATTCCAGGTGTTGTGGATTTTATTTATAGTTGATAATAATATACTTGTGTTATAGGCCTACCATCACCTAACATCAAGCCTGTATTTTGACCTCAACATAAAATACAAATGTAGGTACCAATATCCTTGTCCCCAGCGCATATCCTGGTGATGAGAGAGGGGCACTCGGCAAAGTACCGCCCGAGGTCAGTGAGTGAGCTGCGCAAGCGCAACGAAGTACGCTGGTTGAACACTGCCCTGGCGCCGTCGCCGCTTGAAGATACTCTGAAAATGCGCACACACACACACACTCATTAATCACCCACACACGCATTTAATTGGAACACGGTTTCACTGACCTGTCTGTCATAATATTGTGAGTGAACACTGAGTAGGTGACATTGTAGAAAGGAGTTTCTCTGCTTCTGACGTCATCCTCTGAGAGTAGCTGAAAAAAAGAATTAACAAAATTAAATAAATAGGGACAGATTGTATCTACGAAATGATATTCTCAAGCAAATCATCCATTGACATACTTCCGGCATACTTTTCTCACACTGAATTCTGTAAGGTATTATGATTGCAGAACAAAGTGTGGACACATTTGACAAAATCTGGCAAAATCATATTCAGTCATTCCAAATTTGAGACATGACATACCATATCCAAGTTCTCTACAGCGCCAATGACAAAACTGAGAACAAAGAAATGTTTCCCGCTGCCAATCTGTATATATCCCTCGTCACAATTCAACTTTGGTTGCAGATCGGGTGACGAAACAGTCTTATTGCTTTCTGCTAAATATTCATCTGTAAATATACTTTATCTGTTTTATTTTATAAATTTGTAAAGAATTCACAATGCTATGGCAATTATAAAACTAAACAAGCAAAATTAGTATGTTAGAAAAATACAAATACTTACGGCCTTATTCATAAAAAGTTATAGAAGGCTTATTAGCTTGTTATAAGAAATTTACCAAAAAGTGTTATTCATAAACGTTCAATAGCAGCAAACCGCTTAATAAGTGTTTCATAAAGTTATTGAAGCATGGACCCTACTATAAGCCTCTAATAAGGGAACAATTCAAGATGGCCGACTTAAAACAGCTGACCGACTGACTGATTTCTGTTGATGTTTGATGTGGAGTTTGAATTTTGATTGATGTTTGTTTGTAAAGGAATTAGCAAATAATAGTTTAAATTACATACTTATGTAAGATATAACATAATAAGTGATATGTAGTAAAAATACAATATATTTTTCAAGTACATAATTTATTTTTTTCTCATAATAAGCAATTTTCTTTTGCACTAAAATTTCTTTTAGGTCCAATATTCTCCCTTTCTTCATTTTTTATTTGGGCTTCATGAAGCTCCTTCCGACACTCCATTTCATGATTCACAATATTTGCAGCATAGTTTTCTGGCTGAAATAAAAATAGCACTTATTATGTGTGGAATGAAATATTATGTGGGATGTTTATTTGGCATACAATATTTTATAGATATGAGCATATTAGAGCTATGTGAGCCCAAAGGCTGTAGTGCAATAACACACTATCAACTTTGCATTGTCATGGTGTTATGTGACATAATTATTTATTATTTCTCCACTACATATTATAATACAAAGTCCTCCGCCCCATCTGTCTGTCTGTTTGTGATAAACTCAAAAACTACTGCACCGATTTTCAAAATTCACAGTTAGAAAACTTTGAGAAAAAGAAAAGTGGTTCCCTCATGACAGCAATGCTTACAATTTCTAATAAAATAATAATAATAATTTTTTGTTTTAAATTTGCATCATGCGATCAGTCCAAAGAATATGAGCAGATTTGTTGAAGGTGTTTTAAAAATAATAAAATAAATATATTTATAACAAATAAAAAATATTTAATAAAATAATTCGTTTAGGTTAGGGAATATTTGAAAGCTAAACATGAAATTACCTGATTTATTTGGTCTGAATCAAACTCGTTTGTATCTATAATGAATTCGTTTGGGAGCCACAAACTTATATCTTCAGCGTTGTCTGGCTTCCTTGGCGGCGGTGGACCACCACCAGTCACAACAGTTTGTTTTCTTTCTTCTACTTTTTGTCGTTTTTGGGTCATCTTTAAAATGCCCCACTGGGATTGCAGCTGAGTAATGGTACGTGTGGTACCATTGCACATACCTACTATTGAAGCTGGAAATAATGAACAACTTTAACAAACATCTAATATAACAATAACGTACGCATTAAATATGTGTTAGTTCATGTCTTAGCAATTGCCAAACTAAGCTATACATACCTGACTTGTAAATCCGCTCACGCTGCTTGTATTTTGTAATTGTAATTAGTGTCCGTATTTTTATTTTCGATCGCTTCAACTCTCTCCCTCACCAATTCGAACAATAGATGCTACGGAAGTAAAAGTAAGAAATTAATAAACAGAAAATACTACATAAACACAACTAATGGCAAATAAATATTTTAAAAAAAACACTCACTTTATCTTCCTCTGACCAATTTAGGCTTCTTTGCCGTTTTTTATCCACTTTTGGATTCCATAGTTAATTGCGAATCAAAAATTTGTTAACAAAATCACTTATTTATCACACAAGTAAATTGGGTTATATTTTTAATTTTCATAAGAAATGTCAAAATATGACATAAAAAAATCACTTTACTGTCATTTGGGGCGTGGATACAGAGATTTTAGCTTTTTGTCTATGAATTCATCAGAACGGCAACATAACAATGATAAACTAAATAATAGCGACATATTAGTTATGACAGGCTTATGGAACGTTTATGAATAGCAATTTTATAATAAGCTTATTAAGGTCTTATGAGTGTTTTAACTATTGAACGTTTTAAGCCTCTAATAAGGGATTTTTATGAATAAGAGCGTTAGTTTTTAAAACTGTTTTTAGTACATTTAGTAACTTACTCAAAGTCATTAGCACAGATTTTCCTGAGGATAGATTTGTACCGGAATATTCTCTAGGATAAGCAATTTCGTTGTTGTGAAACATTCGGAGTTCATTCCTCTGAAACAAATATTTTGTGTGTTTTTATTTATTTGATGAATTTGAAACTCATTTTTAACCTCTGTTATGCAAAGTTATGTTATAAGTTTGATGTGTGAGGCTGTGTGTGTGGTGTGTGTGTGCGTGTGTGTGTGCGTGTGTGTATAGAATCGTAGCTCACAAACGTATGGATTGTTTTTTTTTCTTTTTTTTTTGACGATGGAATTTCACTGACTTGCACTAGTACAACTGGTGTTAAATTCGTTATACTGTTACTTTGATGATTTTCCATGACATGATAACCTAGATCTGATGCTGCAGCATCATGTAGTATGCAATACACCCAACTCCTCACTCAGCAACTTACAGCAGATATAGCATGTTTTGGCTCAATAGAAAATTCAATATTAATTAATACTTTTTAATTATAACTTGTGTGACTTAAATAAAACTTTTTTGAAAGCAACTTACTGGTGTATGTGTATTGATTCTATCTTCAATGGAGAGACTCATTAGCAACTGTGGATGACAACACTTCCCATCAGACCCTACACCGAGCAATCTATGCCAGGTATATTTCACCTGCAAACAATTTCACCAACTTTACTCATGATTTCATGAGTAAATATTATAAAAAAAATCGCCATTCGCTTCTGTACAGTCGAAAGCAGAGAAATCTGTACCATACCACATTCTTCGTGGATGATACAGATTTTATGATATTTAAAAAATCATAATATATATAGGATTTTCTCATCATTATGATAATACATATCTAAGAAAAATTTCTGTATGTATTTTAATGTTTCATTTCAGAACTATTGTATTGACTCATTAGTGTAACATTTCAAATATTTTTTAATTTTTTACATTATATTATTTAGATACCACCATGAAATCACTGTCGTGTCATTATGGTGGGTAATTAATACCATTCCTTAGCACTTAATTCAGGGGATCTGGGTTCGATTCCTGACAGGACCAACTTTAAAATGATTTTTTTAAATTTGGCTCTGGTTTTCGCCCTGTCCGTTTTATTGTTCTTCTATAGCACAAGTCAATGCCCAAACAATCAATGCTTACTTTCGGGGCCATACAATTGGTTTGTTTATTTACATTCCATACAAAGTGACTCATCTATTGTATTTATTGTTAGTGACCATACCCTATTATTATCTTTGCAAAGTTGTGATTATGAATGTCAAAAGTTAAAATAATAATAACATCAGTTATCTTGTTAGAAGGGCACGGCTGGGCTCCAAGAAGGCTGAGTAGCATATAACCAACTTTATCTTTCCGTCCTTGGGTCCCCGTTGTATATACTTCGACCTTGACAGGAACATTTTGCACTCGAAGACTGAAATATTTATTTTGTAATATGTTATTAATCCAGGTTCATTAATAACATAAAAACTCAGTAAACTTCACCATTTCCTTCACCATTTCAAGTAAACATAGAATAATATTAAATTGCTATGTTTACCTACAACAATAAATTGAAAAAAATCTAAAAATTGTTGTGTGATTATGATTATTTTTATGATCATTAAAATTAATCTGAAAAAAAAAAATTCAGTCTAAAGCTTTTACTTATTGTAATGGTGCAAGCTTACTAAGAAAATTAATAAAAAAAAATGGTATAGTATAATTTTTTTCCTTTAATTAAGATAAAGCAGTGTATTAAGACTTGAAATGATTTCCTTAAATAAATATACATATTATGCATGTATAATAAAAATAAATAAAATTATTAAAAATGTATTCTGCATTATACTTAATCTGGATTCCCTTCTTAGGTGACTACCATTAAGTAGAACAAAGACCAAACTGCCACCCTTATTATATTAAAAAAAAGGTAAAAATAAGACAATGTAAGTTGAGTGCCTGGTTAATTTCGGAAGCAATGTTAAACTATTATTTTATATAAATAATCATACACTACCTACGAAATCGCCTTTTATCAGCTTCCCAGACAAGTTCAGCGTCAAAAATAGGTGTATGGCTTGGAACTAAAGGATCAGTTTCCAAAACATAACCGTTTAATGATCCGGTTATTATAAATGGAGTCTTCAAAAATCCAAAACCAAGTCCTAAAACACAAACAATAAAGTTGTTAGAAAAATAAAATTCGAATTATGATAATTTTAAAAACATTTCACTTCTTTACCTTCTTTTATATGTAAAACAATTTGAACGTTAGGTCCTTTCAATTCGTCCATTAATTATTAGTTTAAAAATAATAAAATTTTAATTCTCAAGCGAAAAAATAATCAAACAACGTATGTATGTAAATCAACAAGAAATAATAAACAAAACCATAGACTAAAAATTGGTCTCGCTTCACTCGACAAGACAAAGCAGTCGTAATTGTCAAACGCGAAAAAAATGATACGCCAAATTTGGCGGACCAGAGCTAGCCACCACCCAGTCACACTGCAAGCTGTCTGTCATGTGTACATGCCGAATGTTTTATTAAATTTTGGGCATAATTCAAACTAAAATGCCGGGGTGCGTAGTGAAACTGTGTAAAAATAATACCACAAAAAATAAGAAGAACACTGGGATCACATACCATCAGTAACTATCGTATAATTTCGAAATTTCAACATAAAATAATATGAACCCAAAACGCCATTCAGTGTTGCCGCGTATACAAGAATCAATTTCCCCATGGTTGAGATTTTTATAATGTGAATTTATTGTTTTTATTTTATTTTATTATATAACATATTTAATTTATCTAACCTAGTTATTGGGAATTATTTAGAATCGTGTGGGAAGATTTTAGGGTATTTAAAGGTTAAATTAGTTAGATATGGATGTTAATTTTATAAAAATATAGTTTTTATGGAAAGGAAATGAGTCTACAATTAATTTAATAATATTTTAGAACATAACCTAAAATTGTTTACAATACAAATAAATATGTAGGTACATACCAGGTTTGTTGCAACTATCAGCATCAGCATCACTTAAAAACATTATTACAACACACATATTCAGTACAACACATAAATTTTCACTGTTTAAAACTGTTTTCATTTATTTAATTTTGTTGTATCTACTTTTTACATACGTGTTTACTTCAAGTTTAATCTTCAACCACAGAGCCAATGAGCCACAGAGTCATAAACATTATGGAACCTAACCTATTTGTTTTCATCCAGTACAAATGTCTTGTACCTACAACATGTATGTAAATATTGATGTACTATACAAACAATTTGAGGTCATGTTTTAAAATCTATATAAAATTAATTCCTCTATGCATATCTTGAAAATTCAAACCTTGCACCTGGTAGTCCAACATTTAACGTCCGATAGCTTGAAAACTATGGACATTAAAAAAAAAAGTTTCAAATAAAAGTTGTGGGGAATAGATTGATCTTTAAAAATGGATTGATGCATTTTATTGATTAATCCAATATTATAAGAGTTATCGACCGAGATAGAAAAATGTGTTAATTAAATGAGCCATAAAACGTAAGCGGTGAGTTTTACAAAAAAATGCGTAACAAATAAAAGATGCGAAATAGTATTCTCTACAATAATGGTCTCTATCACTTTTGCCCTAAAGTGCATAGTTTCCGAGATATCGGCCAGAAACGTTTTTTCAAGATGGCGCCTATGCTGTCACCGGAATCTGTCAGCATTTTGTGATTGTACACTCAGTAAGTGATCCTAAACCTTATAGAAAAAAAAATTGGATCGGTAGGATAATGCAAAGTTGACCAAAAAAACGACTATATTCACTGTACTATAAATTAATTGTAGACTGATTTCCTTTCCATAAAAACTTTATTTTTATGAAATTAACATCCATTTCTAACTAATTTAACCGTCAAATACCCTAAAGTCTTCCCACACGATTCTAAAGCCAACCCTTATTAACCCTTATTTTTAATAATAACTTGTAAATATTACATGTAAATAAAAAAAAACTATTAAAAATAAGGCCTAATCATTGATATAATACATATTTTCCATTTTTCTATATATATAAATATATTTATACATTCCGTTTTAATTTATTGTTCATTTTTAAGTATTTTCTGAGCTATATTTATAACTTAATTAACTAATAGACCACAGCATAAAATATTTTTCCCATTAACTCGGGTAACAGTTAGCAGCTGGTAACACAATTCTTCACGCACACTAGTTCACAATGTCAACTGACAAATGTTGCTTAAACACACTAGAATAAAAAACGGCCGCATTTACGGAGCTGTCGTTGTTCTATAGTCCTCTATCTAGTCTAGCGTAGCGAGCGAGACCAATACAAAATCATTGAAACAAAACATTCAAAACAGTTCAAAATCGTAGGAAAGTAAAAAAACAGTGTTGCCAACAATACATTTGAAATTCTATCATCTGTATAGCAAAATTTCATTTGAAAACCGCCAAATACTTTGTATATGTACCTTTTCCGTCAAAATACTTACTATTGAAAAACAAAATGGTTAGATACTTTATTGTGCTTAACACACTAAATATCAATCAATGTTTAGCTATAAATTATGATAAGTATGACAAGATTTTCCATTTCGCTTCAGTCCCACACATAGGTACTTATACTCTAAACGCAACAATTAAAGCATATAAAAATATTCCAAATTTTTAGGTGATTTTCAAAAGGACTTGGAACTGTAACTTTGGAAGAAAATGGTCGTATAGTGCTAATTAAAAAAAGGAAATTGTAGCTTCAAGTCTAGTTTTTGAATCCGAGCTTCAAATATTTTTCTCGTTAACGGTTTATGAGTACCCGTCAGAAAACCAACGAAAAAAAATTTTTTTAATTTTTGCTCCTCTTAAAATTAGTCAACGAGCCATAATATTTTTTTTGTAATGACACTATAAAGCTCTTTTAGAGATTTTAATTCCCTACAATTTGACCTCCTCATGAGCTCTGTGTACGATGATTTGTCACTGAGTTAATCAAAGCGAAAATGTCACATTTTACTTTGATAATTAATTACTCGGGCAATAATAGTCGTACAGAAAATTATAGTAGGTTTTGTAAACTGCAAAACTTTCTCTACACTTGCTTTTTCAAACCGAAAATGTTGGCTAAAAAAAGGTAAAAAACTGCAAATTTAAGGATATTATCGTTTTTGTTGAAAATCAAAATAACGGGAATTTCTTTATTTTTATCCCGGCCTTAAAGTTACAGCCTGTTGAAAATTACCTAAAAATTTGGAATATTTTTATATCCTTTAATTGTTGCGTTTAGAATATAAAGAATCGCATTAACCATGTCTTTTTTGTTTTATTTTCAATCCACTCAATAGATTGTAAACTCTTTTGAATTGTTAACTTCTGCCCTTCGAAAGAATCAAATTCAACGGCATCTTCGTGCGCCTTTACTTCTGAGTTAGCTAAAATATGCCTACAAATCCTACAATATAACTGAATAACAGAGACCGAAACAGAAGCACAGCATTTCGTTTTAATGAAAGCTAATTATTTTGCTTTGTGTTGTCTTGTCCACGATTGGGGAATATCCACTACAAATATCATCTGAACTAAATCTAATCTTGTTAAATATCTATTAAAAATACGTAAGCCGTTAAAACATGTCATGTCCTCCTAGTTTTCTTTTCTAACGGAAAATTCGCTAAGCTAGCAACACTCCTGAAAAAACATAGTCACAACTGACAGCATCTTTTTTATAAAAATGGTTACGGCATAGTTTCATTACTTTTAATCTGATAAGTTTAGTAAAATACGTAAATGTACCAAATTCTTATTGAAAAACTTCGTAATATAATATTCTTACTTTTTTAGTATTTATCATTCATACAGCTATTATATTATACTATTTTGTATTGTATACATACTAAAGGTGACAATAGCGTTGCCGGAATTTGTGCGGGAATTCTTAAAACTTTTACTTCGAACCTTTACTTCCTATTAATTTTAATGAAAGAAAAGATCGGTATTTATGAACTATTTTGTTTTAATAATTTTGGGAATATTTTAACAGTGCTGATTTGATATCTTTTTATATTAACTTAAATTATCTAGATAGCCATGAAATATAAAAATAATTAATGTAATTGACAATGTCAGTGAGTGAACGTGAGAATCGGAAGTTGTTGTCCTTTTCTTTTGATTAATGTCCCTGTTTTTCGTAATTCATCGTCTACTATATTATTGTGTTTATATTTGCATTATTGACAACTGAAATAATATGAAGAAATTCATTAATGAATATAAAGCGTTGAAAAATCTATCAGAAACATCTCATACACGGTAAATGCGGCTTGCTTTGCTTTGATTTGATGTAGGTATTTGTGCAAAACATTATCACGCATTAAGTATGTATTAAATAAATAATTTCAAACACAATTTTTGTTTAGGCAGATTTGTGTATTTTTTTCTTGAGAATATTTGAAGTTGACGAATTCTGTTTTAATGAGTACTTCTACTTTCTTCTTCAATCAAATAGCAAAACCCAACCGACAGAGACAGAGACCGCTCGCACGACCCGTGTCCCCGACTCCCCGACTCCCCGCCCGTGTCTGACTGACTTTAGTGACTTTACTGCGGTGCGGACGGACGAAGTCGCTCACCGGAGCGCGACGAAAACTTAATTTAGAATAAAAAAAAGTTAAATACAGTTCATTGCGATGGCTTTGCTGTGTTCGTGATGTTTTGTGTTGTGACCACACAATATATCAGGATTCATTGTATAGTTTTTTAACAAAGAATTAGGCTATTGCGCCGGTAATGTTCCGCGTGTTTCTTATTTAACTTTTCGTTTTACTCAAAAGGTTTTAATTACTATTTAAGTACGTTATTTACTAGGAAATATATATAGAAATATAGTGATTTTAAGGACCTATAGATAGATATTAGAAAAGTGGAATCAACAGGTGACATGGGTGTCTTCAAGTGGTTGCGCCGGTAAGTACCTACCCGACTATTTAAAAAAAAACATTTTTTTAAACCACGTTCTATTCTAATAAATATTTATTAACATTATGAACAAGATCAGATTTAAATGCTATCCAAAAGATAGTTAAAATAATATACTAAATATTTTAGTTTGTATACAATTATCCTTTTTAATTTACGTAGTTTCCCATTTAAAAAACGGTAACATTACAATACAATGTCTTAAACACTTCATAGGGTTATCTAGACAATGGGTTATCCTAAAGCCTATACATTGTTAATCATTAAAATAAAAATACTAGCTGGTGCCTGCAACTTCGTCCGCGTTGAAATAAATATATAACGCCTGAAAAAATATGTGAAGCAAATAGCACTTGACAATATAGGTACTTTGGATCTTTATTCTTTATTTTTAGATGGTGCCCTATTGGAATACCTGTTTAGCCTATGTCCATCTTGAAATTCTATTCTATTTATTGGTGAAAGGTTTTTTTAAATCAGATGAATAATTTTGAAGATTACCTCCTACATACAAGCAAATACTTATACAAACTTTACCTCTATAACTTATACAACTTCAATATTAGTATAGAAAACCAACTGTTGCACGCGACTTCGCCTGTGTAATTTTTTTTATAATATATAGCCTATTTTACTCACTTATAATGTAGCTTTTTATAGGTGAAAGAAAAAATTGGTCCATTTAAAATTGGTCCAGTAGTTTTTGAGTTTATTCATTACAAACATACAAATCTCTCTTAATAACATTAGTATAGGAATAGATTAAATAAATTGCATTTACATACTTTATTTTTGTCATATTATAGTGTACTTATGGTTGTGGTTCCCATTATATAAAAGTTGGCTTTGAATGAACAGAATTGTTATCCTTTTATCTGCCGCCATCACATTGTTAATCTACCTATTGCCAATACATGCCATTGTGGAATCAGCATCTGATGCAATTTAATTATTGATGGTTTTGTATAGTCGAACATGGTATATCAACGACCATGTACACACCTATCTGAGTCATTTGACTGTACAGGCGGTCCAATTACATTTTAAAAAAGAACAACTACAGGTAAGTTAACATTTTAGACTGGTAAATAAATGTTTTCTTTTTTTATTATTATATTGCTATGTGCAATCAAAAAGGATAACTATATCAATTTGTATTTTTATAATGACTGTGATTGGTGCAGTTTAATTTTGAAATAAAATCACAAATTAATACAATATTAATTAATGAGCTCGGTAATTTATTTAGTGCGATTTTTACTTTTGAAACTTAAATATCATTTATTATAGAATTGACTAAAACCAGTTTAATATAAAATTATTAACTCTTCAATGTTTGAAAAATAGATAGAAAAGGTAGAATTAAAGTGTAAGTGTAAGAAAGTATTTTACCTTATTCAAAGTAAGTAATAATTACATAGATCTTAATTCTTACATATAGCATAATTTTTTAAATCAGAAAGTAAATTTATTTCATATAACTAAACTCATATCTTCATCATAAATAATGAAGGCCATTACTTATGAAATTTATTAGGTGTAGATATGTAGTTAATTCTTCAAAAAATATTGTTTTTAATAAACCTTAATTACTGTTATTATGTACCATAAACTGACTGGTTTATATTTCCATTAAAAATTTCATTAAATGTTTTTGTAGGTATAACATCTGATTATTCATCATTTCCTTCACAGACTTTTATTAAGGAAGTGCTCTTGAAAATTTATAAAAAAGGAAATTTTATTAACACCTAGGTATAGCTTGTAGATTCTCTTTTTAATAATAGGTCATACTCATATTGAGGGGCAGTTCACTTGTCTCTACTTTTACAAAATATTAGAAAATTGTATTTTTTTTACAACTTAACTGAAGTTACTGATTGAGAATTATGTTGATGCTTTAGCTCCTTGTAACATTAGATTTTTATTTATATTACATATTATAAAATAATATTGCTGTCTATTTCTGTCTTTTATAAACCACCTAACAGATTTTGATACAGTTTTCACTATTGGAAAAGCTATAAACTAGTGTAATGTTTAGTAATATATTTAAATAAAACGTTATTAGATTGTAAGATGACTTAACTTTAATTAACTTTTGTACATACATAATTAGTAATTACTTTTATATCAATTAACACGTGTTCCATAGTTCTCACAATGACGTCTGTCCATGCTGTTGCTAACCACAGAGTATATACTTAATATCTATTACATCTCCCTTTCTTTAAAGTAGGTAAATAGGAAACTAAACATAATGTCTTAATTTAAACATAATAATCAAAATGTCTTAATCTAAACATAATAATCAAATATACAAGCTAACTAACAATTAATCAATTGGTGTAATAGTCTGACAAGTAGTTAGGTTTCTTAATTAATCTACCTGCTCGACTTCTGGTTTCACGTTCGGGAAGACCAATGTTTTCATTAACACTATCATTTCCATTTATCAACTTATTATCTAATGTCAACTTATTCTGTACATTTTCTGGTTCACATTCTAAATCTATTGTATAATCTTCATTATTATTATTACAATTATTGGAAACCAATTCTTCATACTCTTGATCCTGACTACTTTTTAAAATTTTCATTTTTTCCTGATTCTTACAGTTAATTAAATATTTTCTATTCCTACACATTACCTGTCCTTTCTCTGTTATAATCTTAAATGAATTAGGTCTTACATCCTTTTTTAACACTTCTGCATAACTATTGGGTTTTTTATTATTACTATCTAACAAAATTACTTTCTGGCCTTTTTCTAACTTAGGTAGTATTTTTGAATGCCTGTCATAATATGTTTTTTGTTTCCAGGCATTTTCATACAGTTTTTTTTTTATGTTTAGATTTTCTCTATTTGGTAGATTAAAATTTGGTAATAAACCTTGAATTTTTCTTCCCATTAATAACTCTGATGGCGATTTGTAATTAAATTCTGATGATATAGGTGTAGTCCTATATTCTAATAGTGATAAATATTTATCTTTTCCGTCAAAATCAGCCTTTCTAAACAAATTTTTAGTTATCTGAATGTAACGCTCTGCTAAACCATTAGATTGAGCGTGTGTCGGGCTACTAGTTAAATGATTAAAACCCCAAGTATTAGCAAATTCTTTAAATTTGTAATTTACAAAATTTGTAGCTCCATCACTGTACAAAATTTCCGGTATTCCTAATCTACTAAACACAGCTTTTAATGCTTCAATAGTTGTTTCTGGTCTTAAATCTTTTAATTTTAACACTTCAAAATACTTACTATAATAATCAACCACAATTATATAATTTTTATCTTTATAATGAAAAACATCTGTGCCTAAATGGCACCATGGCTTATTAGGTAATTCTCTAATAAGCATGGGTTCTTTAGTGTTATTTTTTGTATACCTATGACAAGTAGTACAATTAAAGATTTTATTTTCTATGTCTTTTGACATTTGTGGCCAAAACATGCAAGACCTAGCTCTAGATTTACTTTTTTCTATGCCCATGTGATTATAGTGTATCCTTTCTAACATATCGGACCTTAATGAAATTGGTACCACAATACAGTTATTTTTGAAAATCAGATCATTACAAATGTACAGCTGTTCACAAATTGTATAATATGCTTTTAAATTATTTGGAATATCCTTCACAGTTGGCCACCCGTTCATAATATAGTATTTTAGTTCTTGTAAATCCTTATCTTTCCTAGTTTCATCTTTGAAAATTTGCAACTTTTGTTTCGTTATAGGCAATGTACTGATAACCATTCCTACTTGGGCTTCAATTTCATCTTCCATAATTGTATCATTACTTTTTAAGCTATGTCTAGATAATGTGTCTGCAATTAAGAGATCTTTACCTGGCTTATATTTAACTTTTAAATCATACTTCTGCAATTGTAAACGCATACGTTGCAATCTGAAAGGTATGTCACATAAATGTTTTCTAAAAATAGTTTCTAATGGCTTGTGATCAGTTTCAACTTCTATTTGTTTCCCATAAATATATTGATGATATCTTAAACAACCAAATACAATTGCTAAAAGTTCTTTTTCAATTTGAGCATACATAATTTGTGTACTGGTCATGGACTTGGAGGCATAGGCTACCGGTAATTCATTCTGTAATAGAACTGCCCCTAAAGCATCCTTAGATGCATCAACAGATAATTTTACTGGTTTATTAACATCGTAATACTGTAACACTGGGTCTGAAACTAATATATTTTTTAGTTCACAAAAAGAATCATCCTGCTCCTTGGTCCATGACCAAGGTACCGTTTTTTTAATAAGTTTTCTTAATGGACTACAAACTTGAGACAAAGATGGTATAAACTTGGCTACATATGTAATCATACCTAATAACCTGTGCAATTCTTTAGAGTTCTTGGGTTTTTCCATTTTTGTTATTGACTCTACTTTATCCGGGTCTGGTTTTATACCATCCTTTGTCAACAAGTGACCTAGATATCTTATTTCTGATTTACCAAATATACACTTACTTAGGTTAAGTTGTACACCATTTTCTCTAGCAATATTTAACACTTTAAGTAAACATTCATCATGTTCCTCTTTATTTTTGCCATACACTGCCAAATCATCGACAAACACTTCACATCCATCCACATTTTGAAATATTTCCTTGTATCTTCGATGAAACACTTCAGGTGCTGAACAAAGGCCATAAGGTAATCTTTTGAAATAATACCTACCGAATGGTGTAGCAAATGTACACAGCTTGGCACTATCTTTATGAAGTTTTACTTGAAAAAATGCTGTTGAAGCGTCCAATTTAGTGAATACTTTAGCACCTGCCATTCTACTTGAAACCTCTTCAAAAGTAGGCAACTTAAAATGTTCTCTCATTATACAATTATTCAAATTACTGGGATCTAGACACACTCTTATGTGGCCATCGGGTTTCTTTACAATAACTATATTACTGACAAATTCTGTTGGCTCAGTAATTTCCTCAATAACATCTAGTCGTTTCATTTTTTCTAATTCTTTTTTCAATTTTTCATATAAAGATATTGGTACTTTCCTGCATCCTTCAAGTTTTCCGACTGCATTTTCTTTTAGTTTTATTTTATACTCTGTTCCACTCAATGTACCAATTTTTTTTTGATCAAACAAGTCTTTGTACTGCTCAACAAGATAATCATAATCCTTTTGGATAATATTTACTTGTTTTCTTACCATTAATTTTTCTTTTATTATTGTCGGATACCCTAAAACTGGTATGCTATGGTGAGGTGTATCCACTACATATATATCCAATTGCACCTTCTTATTATTTATAAAATATCCATTTATTTTCACCTTACCTATGCAGTTTATCTTTGATCCATCGTAGTTACATAGGTTATTTTTAATTGTTGTTATTTCTTTATCTAAACCAAGCTCTTTGAAGTACTTTAATGGTAACACATCAACGTCCGAACCAGTATCGAGCTTAAAATCAATGATTTTGTTATTTATTTGTACTGCCTCAAATAAATCATTTCTTATGGTATTCACTTTTATAGTACCTAATACTACACTTTCCTCGTCTGATGAGTTCTCCATATATCTTATATTTCTTACCACATTTCGACACATTTTTCCATAGTGACCAAATTTTCCACATTTTTTGCACTTCTGATTGAAAGCTGGGCATTTAAATCCATGTTTATAACCACATCTTTGACATGTTTGCGAAGTGTCCCGGAACTTAGCACTGTTTTCCTTTTTATAATCTGTTAATTTACTTGTACCCGGTCTGTTTTGTTCAATGTTATCTTTCTTATTCACTGATTCCTTCATATATCCTTTTTGTTCTTGTTTTCTGACCATGTTTATACTTTCTTCTTCTTCTATGTCAAACTGTTTTATTTGTCTTTCAGTTGTTTCATATGATTTACATATTTTTATGCATTTTGCTAAGTCTAGGTTTGATTCTTTCAGTAACTTTTCTACTATGTCCTTTTTCTTTATACCTCTTATTATTTGATCCTTTATCAGACTATCTCTGAGCGTGCTAAAGTTACAAATGGAACTTAATGTTCTTAGACTGTTCAAATATTCATCAAAACTTTCTCCTTCCTTTATTTTACGTCTGAAGAATACATTGCGATTTATGCTCTCATTGCTCAGAGGGATAAAATAATCATTAAATTTTTCAACTACAAAGTCATACTTTTCATTTTCTTTAATGTCAAAGTTATTGTAAATTTCCATACACTCTTCTCCGATACAATGCAAAAATAAGGCAATCTTACCTTCTTCGTCCAATCTTTCACTTGCACCTGACGCCTTGAGATATATTTTAAATCTTTGTAGCCATTTTTTATAGTTTTCTGCTGCATCGCCTTGTAATGACAATGGCGGAGGCGGCTTTAATAGTTCCATTTTATTTGCTGTTCGCTATTCGACTGCGCCATGTAATGTTTAGTAATATATTTAAATAAAACGTTATTAGATTGTAAGATGACTTAACTTTAATTAACTTTTGTACATACATAATTAGTAATTACTTTTATATCAATTAACACGTGTTCCATAGTTCTCACAATGACGTCTGTCCATGCTGTTGCTAACCACAGAGTATATACTTAATATCTATTACAACTAGGAAAGTGGTTTGTTTAAAACCACTTGAAGAAGAAGAAGTAGAAACTAATATAGATATAGATGGAACGAAGCATTGTTACATCCTATGGTAGGGCAGCCCACGATGCTAAATGTAGAGTCACTGGAGTGTTGTGGGGACCTAATGGATTTTGAAAATTATTTATGATAGGAAGGAAAACAGGTTATATGATGTTTGCCTTTTAAAATGTGGGGTGAGCGTCTACAGGCGTTGAAAATTTTGTAGACACTGTATTAAAGAAAATCCTCCAAATAATCGTCATATTAAGAATACGATCAATGAAAATCTCGAGTATTACGAAATGGCAATCGCCAAAAATTCTTTTTGCATATTCAAAAAGCTGCTACGAGTTTGAGTTACATCTGAATCGTTTGTATTTTAAATATGAGCTTAGTTTGGGTTCACTTGACATCCCCTCTGAATATGTGATGCGCTCGAGTTGTATTTTTAAATTTTTACCCCCACCCCCACCATCCAAACCGGCAGATTAATACATATCTGTTATCGGAGACACGTGGGGAGTATACATTGGCAATATCTGACACGCTCGAGTAAATCCCAAAATACACTCTCGGGCTCCCCAACCACTACTTTGCACGGATTCAATTTTTCTCTGCAAATTATATACACAAACCTTCCTCGTTGATTGCTCTTTAAATTTTTAAATAAACTCAAAAACTACTAACTAGATCGATTTTAAAAGTTCTTTCTACCATAGATAGCTACATTATTAGCGAGTAACAGCCTATATTTTAAAAAGTTACGCGGACGAAGTCACGTGCAACAGATAGTCGCACATAAAGTAAGATGATTTAATTTGCGTGTGTAGCAATAGTAGCGGTTGTTTGATAGCTTTGTCTGTATGTATCGCATTCTAATTTGTTAGCCCTTCCTTTATGGACATCAGATTAGACCTAATCGTGAAAGTGACAGCTCATAACCATCTACACTAGAGAAACCTTATGTAAATTTCAAAATATTGAAATTATTTCTACGTGGGTTAATTAGATTAATCTACGGATTATAATAGTTATTATTAGTAAATCTACACAAATATCATAAAGAGGAAACATTTGATTTTTTGTATGTTGTTTAACTAACTAAACTAATTTTAAAATTCTTTCGCCTAACTATAGAAAGCTACAGCTAAAAACATACTGTATTTTATTTTCAAAAAATCAGAATACGAAAATTACAATAATGTAGGTAACCCAAGGTATCAAAAGTTTGCTTATAAAGCGATTATTTGGCGTGCGCTGCGAAAGCTATTGATGATACTTACATAAAATAACGTACCTATTACATGTTTAATTATACTAAGGGCCTCTTTCATAAACTACAAGTAAAGTGTTGATTAGTTACTTTTAGAAATAATTTTATGTTTTATTAAATTATGCACTGGGTTTAGTACATCCTTCGATAGGCGATTTTTTTTTAATTTTCTTTTTAATGTTTGGGGCTTTTACCTACCGTACAAACAAAGATATATCAGGTAAATTAGTCCCCCCTAATACTAATAAATAAACAACGAATACGCCGAATATAATTTTTTTTTACAAATATTCGTATTCGCCGAATACCTATGACCTATTATTACGACTATTGGTATAATGTTTTGTGGAGCCTGTTAAGTGAAACGGAACTCAACGCGTTAACACGCCGTCGTCGTTTCTCTGCGGTCACCGGGGATTCCCCATGTCAAGTCGTACCCTTGCCACAGTTATTATTGTATAGCCCAGCTAATTGAAAAAGTATAAAGAAATATTATGCGGTAGTTAGTTGAAAGCTTGAAAGGGATTACTTACTTTGCTTAACACAATCATGCATGCACGATTCATGCTATAAATGGAGCTTTCGTTCAACTTACTTAGTTTTTTTGTGGTATGGTTGCGTATCGTTAGTTTAATTAAATAAAAAGTAAAGTAAAAGTTGTATTGCTCGTAAAGATAAAACTGATGTGACATTTATTTGGAAACATTTCTACAAAAAAAATTTGTATTCGTAATCGACGAATAATAATTTAATATACATTCGTATTCGCTAAAGTAGGTACCTACTATTCGTCTCTTAATCTTTCTCTAATAGTCTATAATATATTATAGTACTCATCATTACCCATAAAAAAATTATAAATATGTTTATCTAATATTTTCTTTTATTTTTAAATTTCATATAAAACGCCAAATGTTTGACTTACAAGAGTATTCGCCTTTTTTCTTTTCTTGATTGAGCGCGTCTTAACTTCAGCATATCCATCCATCCACCTAATCACCTGTCCTACTATCGATGCCAAAACATGTAAAAAAAACAATTTTCTTAGCAATGAACAATTAAGTGACAATGCACTTTCATTTTAATGTTCATATCGGTTTGTATATCTGTAGGTAATACATCTAATAATAATAATAAAAAAATATTATTGTCTGTCTTCTCCCATCGATTCATACATTATTCTATGTAAATTATTTATCCCATGAATGTAGAAGCTAGCTTCTCAGGGCTTGTTAGGTATTTTCTGTCTTGTTCTGCTTTCAACGCGGACGAAGTCGCGGGCACCAGCTAAGTAATGATTAATCTTTGTAATAAAGATGGTGCTTTTTGTCCACATTTTAGTGTTATATTCGTTTAAGAGATGGCGCTCTTTGTCCACATTATATCGCGCTAACGCTTCGTATCTCGCTAACGCTAGTAAAATTGACTAACAATGAATGGTGCAATTTTTCATTTTTCAATCGTGGATTAGAAAACATTTTTTGGCGAGAGTACTTAGGGTAATCCTTTTGGTCTCTCTAAAATAAAAAAATATAAGGCTACTTACTACTAGCTGAGCTGCTGTCATATATATATACCTACTAACTAAAACCTTGCTCGAGAAGTCGAGACGAGACGGACGAGAATCACTCTATCTATCCAAATTCCAATCCATAATCCATTACATTAGTGGAAACTGAAAAGTGTGAAATTGGTGAAAACCGCATTAAAAATATTAAAATCTGTTGCGTTGCGTAGTTTTAAAGATCTAATCATAAGTACATAGGGACAGACAGACAGACAGAGACGCAGCGGAGGACTTTGCTTTAATGTAGTGAAGAAGCTGACTTACTTACTTACTTTACTTAAGTTTACTTACCACTATTTAAATTAAATGGTATCTTATTTCTTATCTAAGTCTAACTATCTTCGTCGTTGGAGCTTGAGATTGGTTGGATAGATAGACCACCTATGGATGTTGAACCATAGGTTATCCAAGAAAAATAACGAGACAAAGGAATTTACTTACTTTTAATTTTTTTTGCCACTGCGAACAATGATTTAGCCATGAACTCATGACATGACTCATATCGTAGTATAAAGTCTATAGTCTACCGCCTAATGTTTTCGAGACGTGTGTTTTAGTGTTTTCGGCTACTGTATTTTTTAATGATTGCTGATTTATTGCACATTACCTTCCCGCGCTAGTTTCGCACGGCCGCATTTTGGTTAAAGGGCAAATTCAGACTATAAATTTAGTTGATGTCTCAAGGCTACAGTTTTTTCTATCATTAGTACTTACTACTACTACTCATATATTATATTCTTGATATTTTTTTATGACTTCCCTACAAAATTTAATGTACTTTCTACAAATTTTATTATAATGTGTTATGTTTATGTATATAGGTAATAAAATCGTGTCTGTATGTACATTAAATATTTAAAAAAACAACAACATTTGTACACGTTTTACTTATGTTACCGAATAACTAAGTCACGAAATAGTTTTTAGAATCATTGTCTTATTTGTGCACGCTAATCTCATAACGGCTTAAACCTGGATTTTAACATATATAGAAGACATTTTACCATCAATCGCGAAAAATATTCAAATAATTTTCATGACCTTAAAAATCAAAATGATTATTCAAAATTAAGTTAAATATTTTTACTTGAGTTACATTTAGTGAGAATTAAAAAAAATGAGAGATAAAGTAAGCAATGAATAACAAAAAGCCACGTGTGGTAAACAAAAGCTTTGAGATCACGAATTTTAAAATTTCTCCATGCATTGAATCCATTCAGCGTCTTCGCTTTTATTTATGGCCGCATTTCTTTCCGCACGACCCGACAGTACCCGCGTACAATCAAAGAAAAAGCGTCAATTCAAATTGCAAATCATAGGCCAACAGAAACAGATCTCCATTAATTATTTAATTCAACCTTTCGGACACTTTAAAACAGAAGTATTGAGAATTTCACTTTCACCGAACTATTCGTCTTGCAAGCGGGCCAATCGAAGATTACTATCTCAGTATTTTTTTTTTATTGCTGTTAAAATAACACAAATTGATGGATAGACAGTTTATTTATGTAAGCATTATCTGGAATTGAGTAGGTAGGTATATAAAATGCTTTCAAATTTTAATTAAGTTGCATAATGAAAGTATGTATTCTCTAAATATTGAATCAACGTCGTTCTGGAAAAGTGCACCGTCATACAATCGAAATTAATTAGGGCTTTTTTAATTTCTCTGCGGTAATGGTTTAGCTTATAATTGGTTGTATAAATATTTTCTAGCTTAGAACGCTTGAAGGAGAGCTTAAAGTTTGTTCGTTAATTACTTGAGGCGTTAAGGATAAAGTATTTTTTCCCGCATGAAACAGTGTAAAATTGCGAGAAAATCAAGAGTTCAAAGAGTTCAGGACTACCTTGTTCACACGGGTTGTAGCTTACGCCCCCAGTGGTCGACGCACCTGTGGTCGACGACCCCGATTCTAATTAATTAATAAATTCCCACATGAATTTTATTTCTATTTTTTTTTTCGTTTTCGTCGGTTGAAGGGCTCGGGTTCAGAATGTCTGGTGTGTCAGAATGTCCAGTATCTCTAGATGTGTTTTAATTATTTACCTATATGTTTTTAAATTTTTACAGTTAATTATATTGTCTTATAGTTACTTTGGAACGTGAGTTATGGCTCCAAATTCTTTTCGCTTCTTATGAGTAATATACTCGTAATAGTCAGACCATAGACCAAAGACTATATAAGTATAATTGGGAGTACATAGACAGGATACTTTTAAGATAGAAATACATGCATCTTTAAGTTCTTATGCGACGGTGGCCACCTACTATCAAGACACCGTCGGTTTGTTACTCACTGTGTGTGTGTTTAAAAAGAAACTGTTTTTTTAACAATTCCATGTGAACACTATGAGCTATGAGTCATAATTTTCTAACTTTTACAAGCTTGACCAAATTCTAATTGGTAAAAGTGTATCGAGCGGTGACCTCGGCTACCGATGGTTATATTCGCCTTTTACTTTGCTCTCCGAACATTACCGTTTTCAATGATTCCATTGAAACATTCCAGTGAGCTTATTGATTTTTGAAATTTTTTTGTTGTAGATTTGTTTTTTAATTATGGCTTACTTTTTAACGCCCGAAGCAAAAAACGGGACATCGTAACTCCCAAACGGATGCGTTGTGGTCCAATTTTGTTCCATTTTTTTTTGGGTTGATAAAAGAAATGTAATAGCTAATGTAATAACCAGTTCTTGGGGAAGGTTTAGAAACAGGTGGACACGTCTGGTTAAAGTTAATTTAAATGTTATTCCAGTAAGGTACAGATAAGCCGCAGTTAAACCATTTAACGGCATCTGTGAAACATTAGCGTTTATCACAGCGAACTTGAACAGATATACCTACTATTTCGTTGGTTAATCAATATTCACAGCTCTGCTTGAATTAACTGATTTTCATGAAACTTGGTAGATAAACATTTAGACGTACGGGACACAGGATATGCTACTTTTTTCACGCGGGCGAAGTCGCGGGCGCCAGATAGTATTATAATTATATAAAATGTGATCCATCCACACAAACTTTCGCAGTTATTTATTATTCGAAGTATTTTGAACCATGTCTGGTACCACATAAAATCAGTCTCTAAATAAAAAGAATGAAATTTCTAATAGTGTTGCTAAGATCAATCCTTGCGGACGGCTGGACCAATTCGGATTTTTTTTTTAAATAATACTTAGTGAAAATATAAAAAGAAAAATTGGAAAAAAATCCCGAAAAAATGCATTTTCTCTTTCCCATCCACACAATATCTGTTGGGTTAGCTAGTATCTAATAAAATCTTTTTTTTTTTTTTTTTTTTTCAGAGAGCGCGTCACTGTAGAAACCCGCACGCAGCAGGCCACCAACACAGAAGGCAACATTCAACAGGCGGGAACAATACGCACAGAACAGTATAAACGTGATTTAGCAGAATTCCAAGCGAGAAGGTCACTTGGCAACAGAGACGAATCGGTGACGCCCGTGAAAAAGAAAAACGGAAGACATTCCCTGCCCGTCTCTTGTACCAAGTGCACCACTGAACTTGACGCGACTTTTAATTACGAGAAAAAATCCAGTACTAAATATAAGAAGAGTAAACGCTCGAACGCGATCGCAGACCCGCAGTTCCATGAAGGAGTACCAAACATACAATTCTTATTTCAAAACCAAGTGTTTATGCCAGGCGATAGAATACAAAGGACGCCCTATACTGAACCGCAAAAATCTAAACGTTATCCGCGTCACAAGAGATCGCCCGAATTGGACTTGATGGTACGGAAGCAAATAGATTTCAAACAAGATGAAGACAAATTGGACACTACACCTTTATTCTATAAGAACAATTCACTGCCATTTGACGAGAAACACTTCTTAGAAGGTACTAGTAGTGAGGAGGAAGCGAATGGTGGTAGGGCTTCGTCCGGAGATGATAAAACACCGAGTCAAAATTCATTTGAAAATAATAAGGACGACAGTTGTGAGGCGAAATTGTGGGAAGTAATGAGTGAATTGAAATGTTTCGATAAATGGGCAGATGAACAGTTGAAAATGCAGTCTCCAAATGTTAGCACCTCTGAGGACAACAAAGTATGGTTTGATTTTTATTGGATAGATGCTACTTACTTATATTTATTGGAAATAATAATTATAAATTATTATTACATACTTTCAGAGTAACACCAGCGCATTTGGATTGCCGATAGCAAGCGCTTGCAATCTAGACGTTACAATCGACAAGACAAAGATGTGGAACTACGGGACTTGGGGTGTTGTGCCGATTCAAATGAAAAAAATGGTGGGTGTTACCCTGCAGCAAGTTAAAATGAAGGAGAACATGGAGATAAATATATTGAGGTAAGTCTTTTCTTACAGGGATCTAGACAATACAATAAAAAAAAAACAAAAAAAAACAAAAGGCAGCTAAGAAGACAATACAATAACCAACAATAAAATACAAAAAATTTGGTTCAAACCATCTTATTCTCTTTTCACTGGGAAATATCTATACATACTTACTGTTCATTGACTTACTGCAATTTAACTTAGGGCCGGTATTTCAACTGTTACTATTCCTAGGAATAAAATTTAAGTGAGGCTTAACTTTACTATAGCATATTTCAACTTTCACTCAACACAAATTCGTTCCTGAGTAAGCTTAGCTTTATGGTAAAGTGAAGCTTAGTTATGTGTAAGACTTAAGTAAAGACTGAAATACCGGCCCTTACAGTGATAAATTATTTAAATGTATATCTATAAACAAAATACATATACATTGTCTAGACCTCATATGCAATATACCTACATGTTTCTTCCTTCGCCAAAGCCAACATTACGTTGAAGTTCGATTTTACATTTGATAGTTGGCTTGTTATCGGAATGACGTCATAAATCTGATAATGATGCTTAGTTTGTAGGGTGTAATTGCCAACGTCCATACTACGTTGAATACACCGGTTCTCGTCCGATCACCGAAGTTAAGCAACGTCGGGCGCGGTCAGTACTTGGATGGGTGACCGCCTGGGAACACCGCGTGATGTTGGCTTTTTTGCTATCTAGTACGACGTCATATCTTTGAAAGCGATGCTTAGATTCTAGGTTGTAGTTGCCAACGTCCATACTACGTTGAATACACCGGTTCTCGTCCGATCACCGAAGTTAAGCAACGTCGGGCGCGGTCAGTACTTGGATGGGTGACCGCCTGGGAACACCGCGTGATGTTGGCTTTTTTGCTATCTAGTACGACGTCATATCTTTGAAAGCGATGCTTAGATTCTAGGTTGTAGTTGCCAACGTCCATACTACGTTGAATACACCGGTTCTCGTCCGATCACCGAAGTTAAGCAACGTCGGGCGCGGTCAGTACTTGGATGGGTGACCGCCTGGGAACACCGCGTGATGTTGGCTTTTTTGCTATCTAGTACGACGTCATATCTTTGAAAGCGATGCTTAGATTCTAGGTTGTAGTTGCCAACGTCCATACTACGTTGAATACACCGGTTCTCGTCCGATCACCGAAGTTAAGCAACGTCGGGCGCGGTCAGTACTTGGATGGGTGACCGCCTGGGAACACCGCGTGATGTTGGCTTTTTTGCTATCTAGTACGACGTCATATCTTTGAAAGCGATGCTTAGATTCTAGGTTGTAGTTGCCAACGTCCATACTACGTTGAATACACCGGTTCTCGTCCGATCACCGAAGTTAAGCAACGTCGGGCGCGGTCAGTACTTGGATGGGTGACCGCCTGGGAACACCGCGTGATGTTGGCTTTTTTGCTATCTAGTACGACGTCATATCTTTGAAAGCGATGCTTAGATTCTAGGTTGTAGTTGCCAACGTCCATACTACGTTGAATACACCGGTTCTCGTCCGATCACCGAAGTTAAGCAACGTCGGGCGCGGTCAGTACTTGGATGGGTGACCGCCTGGGAACACCGCGTGATGTTGGCTTTTTTGCTATCTAGTACGACGTCATATCTTTGAAAGCGATGCTTAGATTCTAGGTTGTAGTTGCCAACGTCCATACTACGTTGAATACACCGGTTCTCGTCCGATCACCGAAGTTAAGCAACGTCGGGCGCGGTCAGTACTTGGATGGGTGACCGCCTGGGAACACCGCGTGATGTTGGCTTTTTTGCTATCTAGAACGACGTCATATCTTTGAAACATAATATATTTTGTTTTCTTTTTATTTTTAGAAAATGTCGCCACCCGAACATTTTATTGCTCATGGGCCTCTATCCTGACATTGAAAACAATGTACATTTAATTTGCGAAAAATGTGATTATACATTATTTGGTTTACTTCACGTGCAGGTAATTTTTTTTCTAATTTATTAACTATAATATTTTTGAAATATTGATTTATTATGTTTTTGACCTGTTAAAACAATGAATCGAACCAACTCCTCAGGGACGCAAGCCGAGTATCCAAACATCGGTACACTTCGCTCTGGACATAGCGAATGCCCTAACCTTTCTCCGTATGCATGGCTACATTCACACGGAGCTGTCCAGTCTCAGAGTGATGGTGACCAGCCGCGACACTGCGAAGCTCGCTGACCTCACCACTTGCGTCGCCATAAACAACCATAATCGGTCGCCAATGAACAAATATGATATGTACTCTCCAGAGCCTCAATATGTCAATATCGAAGGTAAAATACTTATGTAGTATAATCTAGTATAATAGTGTTACAATTTTTATTGTAAAATTACTTATACAAAATTCTTGATGTGTTTCTTTGATGTGTATCATAAAGTTTATAAGGATCCTATGGTAATAAAATTTTATGCATTATACATATTTAAGGAAATAAGCATTATAATTAGGTATCACAATATTAAGGAATAGACAAGAAATAATCATTATAGCACTATGAAGAATTCCACACAAATTTTATGAGTAGGTATATACTAAGCGACTCTAGGTGCATTTTTTTTTCTTAATATTATGAAAATAAAAACGTTCATCATTTATATTCATTAACACTCTTTCCATTAGTGAAAACCCCATGAAATTCCGTTCAGTAGTTTTTGATATCATCGCGAACATACATACCTACATAAAGACAGACGCGGCAGTGAACTTTGTTTTATAAAATTATGTAAGGTTGTACCTACAATAAGTTGTAATAACGTTAACGGTAGTCTCATCTCATGCCCGCAATTATGCGTAGTCATCCGCTTCCGATCTTTGTATTGGCATTCTGTCGCGTAATCGTTCCCATTATTATTACTTATACCGCCTGTTACATTATGAATTAACAATAGACATCATAGTACATCAGATGAAAATATGATAGAAATAATTTAATACATAAAATAAGTCCATACTTATATTATAAATGCGAAAGTGACTGTCTGTTTGTCTGTCTGTTAAACCTTTTCACTCAACCGATCATCATGAAATTTTACATACACATTGTCAGGGATACAAGAAAGGACATAGGGTACCTTTCATCCAGAAAAAAAGTACTGTTCATGAGTGATCGTCTAAAAATATTAAAGAATTGGGCGGCGCCACCGTCTGACCGCCTGCGATAACGGTGTCAGGCGTTATTTATTACTCATCCTTACTAATATTATAAATGTGAATGTGAGTTTTGTTTGTTTGTTACGCTTTTAAGCAAAAATTACTGAACCGATCACCATGAAATTTTGCATACACGTTGTCCGGGACACCAGACCTTTCATCCAGAACGCGGACGAAGTCGCGGGCACCAGCTAGTGTTATATTATTTTTTTTCAACGCGGACGAAGTTGCGGGCAGCAGCTAGTAAATAATAAAGTTTGCTTCAGTTTTACACAAATATTTCATTAGTGATTATTCCATGAGATAAAAAAAATTGCCATGAAAACATTGCACTGTTTGCAGAAACCAAAATTTCGACACCAGAATCTCAAGCGATGCTCACACAGAGTTCGTCGGACACTTATCTGTCGCAAGACGCGACCAAACCTTACGAGGAGTACCGCGACAGCGAACACTATCGCTGGCACGCGCCGGAACTGTTCGACCCTGATGGCAATGGAAACGTGCACCCTTGTTCCAGAAGCGACGTCTATTCGCTGTGCGTTATTCTCTGGGAGTGTTGCAATGGTAAGAATGTCTCACGTTTTGGACTTATTAAAAACTCTTTGGGCCTCTTTCACCGTCTGTCAATGTCAAGTAGGCTAGCTAACCGTCATTTAAAGTCACCTGACACCGGGAATAATTTAGTTGAGAATAACTTTGTTTGTACGGTAAAAGTCAAGACAACCAGTAAAAAGATAATAATAAAAAAAAATCGCCTATCAAAGGACGCACTAAAACGAGTGCATAATTTAATAAAACCTTATCTATGTCTGTGATTATTTCTAAAAGTAACTAATCAACACTTTACTTGTAGTTGGTGAAAGAGGCCCTTTAAGTTACAGCGTGAGACTGAAATTCTCTCCCTAATTGAGTGTTGCCTGAAATTTACAACTTAGGACTGTTCATCAAGAACAGAGTGAATGAGATATAGGTAACAGGCAAGCGAACTCCATTTCCAGGCTAATCTTCACTGTATTACAAACAGATGAGATTCAGGTCTAAACTTATTCAAAATTACTTTAAATTCAAGTACTAAAGTATTCAGTTCAATTTTAAAATGAAAACTTACGTTTAATTTGCTAAATTTTAAATATTTTTTTGTATATTCCGCTAAAATTTATCTATGTGATATTCATATATATTTATATGTGTAAGGACATAGGTATATAAGTTTAGGACGAAACGTTGAGACAAATGTTTATCTTGTAGCCACAGTTCCATGGAAGAGCCTCTGTTACGAGGAGTTGAAGGATTGTTATATGGCCAAACAGTTCGATAATGAGTCTTCGACCGGTATAAAGATACCGGAGGACGGCACTTACCCGGGCTGCCTTCTCTCCATTCTGCAAAATGGACTCAAACTGCGACGCAGTGAACGAATCACACTAGACAATTTGCAGCGAACTCTGCAACTTGTTAAGGTACATTCTGTCACTTGAGGATTTTGCATTGCGTATGTCGTCGGCACATCTTAGAATTGGGCATATCATGATATTCCTGGGCAGATCATATTTCTGTTAAAAGTGAGAGGGTCGCTTCACTCCGCTCGGCTCCCCAAAGTTATTTCCATGTAAACCTAACACGCTCCTCCCTCCTCGCTTTGCTTCGCTCCGCTCCTCGTCGCACCTATTTTTGACTTTTGGTGAAAGATTTTTGATTTAATACTTTACAATCTACCCAATTCTACGATCTGCCCACGACACGTATAAAACAAAGTTTTCGTTTCGGAACAATTTGTCCATAAGAAATATGTTTACAAGTGCCACATCGTCAAAAAAAAATTTTACTTTATACCAACCAACACATTGGAGTTTAAATCCTATGTGTTAGATAATTGTTTACAATTACACATATATATATACATACACTGTGTTGTATATACACTCGCGAGCAGAATAATTGCATCACTTTTCATTTTTTCGTGCCCACCTAATAACTTTGTTAATCTTTGACAAAATCTGAAAATTGTGGTACCAAATGAAAGCTGATAATGTAACGCATTAGAAAAATGTGTAATTCGGATTCATTTTCAAGTCCAAGGACTGAAAAAACTCGGAATCCTGAAACAATCGCAAAATGCATAAAAATGAATGTAGGAAAACTGAGAATGAAAGGACAATTTTTCGGAACCAAAAAATATATTGTGAAATTAATACATGGTGTTACCACCCCTAGCCTTTTTCACACAATTCAGGCGTCTTTTCATTGACCTAATCAACTTCCTGACGTAGTCCTGAGGTATCGCATCCCACTCCTCCAGCAAGGCTTCTGAAGGCTCCGAAACATCGGATGGGGCAGGATTCCGCTTCCGAACCGTCCTCTTTAGGCAGTCCTACACGTGTTCGATAGGATTTAGGTCCGGGCTCATCGCTGGCCAGTCCATGGTGTCAATGCCCACCTCGCGAAGGTAGAACGAGGTGGCCCTTGCGGTATGACAAGGGGCATTATTCTGCATTAGCAGGAACCCCTCATCGAACATGCCCGCGTAAGGGACAATAAGCTCCTCCAGGATGTTGGTGATGTACCTGGCAGCGGTCAAACCACCGCCACGACCTCCAGAAGGCACGAAAACCAGCGTAGTTCACTCAGTTCACCCGTCGTAGGAAATGCCGCCCCAAAACATAACGGAACCTCCTCCGTAGGCGACTCTTTCGGAGAAGCAGCACTGAGCAAATCGCTCCTCTGGTCTCCTGTAGACCCTTCCTCTTCTGTCACAGCCATTCAGGCACATTCTGCACTCGTCCGAAAAGAGAACGGGGGTCCACTGCTCGATTGTTCAATTGACATGAATATTTGCAAATTAACGTCGTGCTGCTCGGTGTCGCAGCAGCAACCTGGGCCCCGTCGCAGGTCTTTTCGCTTTTAGGTTGGCTGTCTTGAGTCTCCTTCTAACTGTCCACTCACTGACAGCCACTCCTCGGACCTCTCGGAGTCGCTGCTGGAGAGCAACGCCCGTCTGGTGACGATCTCGGAGAGATGACTTGACAAGGAAGCGGTCATCCCTCTCTGATGTGTACCTTCTGCAGCACGTTCTTGGTCCTGAAGTAAAGGCTCCAGTCTGCTGGAACCTCTGGTAAACTCTACAAACTGTAGATTGGGTTAAATTCAGCTCGGCAGCTAGGGAACGTTGGCTATGGCCCTCTTGCAGCAAAAGGACGACGACGGCGACTTCAGCTTCAATGGTGTCCATGTTTCCAGGTATTCTTCACGGGTAAAATATGACGGTCGACTTCTGACAAGTGACTGATTACCCCCTCTCCTGTACTCCCGTTATTTAGGCGACAAAGTGAGCTCAACTCGTGTACTCGGTAAGGCGGAAACCCCCACAAACTAGGAAAATGCCTATAATCCGAAAAATATTGAGCCGTTTTCCATGTTTATTCACTTTTTGTAGAGCTTAGATGTCCAAAAATAGGAATTCATTAAAATATTTTAAAAAAATATCCCTTTTACAAAGTTATGCTTTGCAGACGAAAAAATGAAAGGTGATGCAATTATTTTGCTCGCGAGTGTATATATATATATATACATACACTGCTTGGTGCCCGCGATTTCATCCGCGTTGAAAATACATAATATCTGTACAGCCGTTTTTGCGTTATTGAGAAATAAACATACAAACTTTCGCATTTATAAAATACTAGCTAGTCCCTGCGACTTGATCTGCGTTTTAAAATAGGATTGACATTTATTTTGTTTTGGTATATTGTTTCAGACATTAGTATAATCTAGTGTTTCAGACATTTTAATACAGGGTGTGGTCTGCTTCTTTATTTTTTAGAATAATCTTGACTGCATGGAGTACATTGTACTGCCGGACAAGTTGTCCAAGAGAAAGTCCAAAACCAATTTCAATACAGTCGCTTTGGACACGACATCGCCTACATCTGATTCCGATTATCAAACTGAGACAATCGAACACAAGGCCATTGTTCACAAGAACGAATCGAACTCCGCAGACAGCGAACGAAGTGATAGTAAAAAGAGCGACACCCAATATGATACTATTGCGTACGCGACGAAATGTTACGTATCGGACGACGACACTTCACCCTTGACGATGATACGTCCGCCCGAAAAGGAGTACTCGAGTGCCTGTTCCACTCCGATAACAAAGATAAGGGCAAGAGTCAAGGATATAGGCACACCGGGTGCACTGCATAAGAGCGATTCCACAGAGTACTGCAGCATAATGAGTCCGGAGTTTCGCAACTTTTGCATGAACGAAACGAAAAATGGAAGCGACGAGAGGCCAGCTACAAAGTTGAGCAGAAGTTTCACGCCGAAATCTTACAGGCCCCTGCACATTAAAGTGCCCGATTTCAATTTGGACTGTTTGAAATCGTTGCCAAAAGACAAGAACGGTGCGGGGAGGTCTTCGTACAGTTTCGACGTGAGCAACTACAGTTTGCCAACAACGCCCATAGCTCGCAGTAACAAGTTGAGGAAGAACGCGTGGCTTTCGGGAGAACTGACGCCCACAGATCGCTGTGAAAATGGAAAGGACAGATTGATTAAAGCGATCAATCATAGAGGTAAGTTTATTAATTGAAATGTTCTCTACAATGTTTGTCTGTCTGTATAACCGCTAACTCCTTCTAAATCATGCAAATCATTGATTATGTAATGAATGCATCATGTACTTGCTTAACTAAAAAGAAAAAGTTTTGTTTTTATTCAATCACATTTGAAATAAGTATCTAGGTACACATTTTTTAGGCAAAGACTAATTATAATGTAAAAAAATGGATGATAATCTGGATCTGATCTGGATAAAAGATGCGTATCAAACATACTCACTTTTTTGTTTGTAAGTTTAGAAAATTCACACTTTTGAATTGGGTGACCCACTGACATTACATTTTTTGCTTTTGATATTTTTTTGGTAAAAATGAAATACAAGTGGAAAACCATTTCAGAAAAGAGCGCAGAATCCTCACCTGAACCGCAAGCGACGTCAGAAAAAGATGCGCAACTCGAAAATGATGGAAAAGCTGACGATTGTAAACAAGTGTTACATTACGAAGGTCAGGACGAATCAAACAAAAGTTCGATTGAAAATGAAACGGCTGAAGGCATTCGTATGAGAATCGGAGGATTTTCTCAAAAAAGGTTTCATTTATTCTTCTTTTATAGACAGCTAAATGAGTTATCTGACCCATAAGAGGTCTAGACCTAGTCTAGATAATGTCCCAAGCAACAAAAGAATTCGTTGAGTATATAATATACGGATATTTATTGTTTCAAAAGAAAGTATAGTTTAATTTCTTTCAAACTATTCTATATAATTATCTATACTAATATTATAAAGAGGAAAGTTTTGATTGTTTGTTTGTTTACATTGAATAGGCTTCGAAACTACAGGACCGATTTGAAAAATTCTTTCACTGTTAGGAAGCTATATATATATCAGCTAGTAACATAGGCTATATTTTATAAAGTTACGCGGACCAAGTCGCGTACAAAAGCTAGTAATATACAGTCCGCGACACTTGGATATAACCTTATCTAATTTTTGTGCATTATAATATTTTAAAATATCTAAAATACTAATATATAAAAAACTTCGTCCGCGTTCTTAATGAAAGATACCCAATGTTATTTCTGGTGTCCCACACAACGTGTATGCAAAATTTCATGGTGATCGGCTAGTTTCACTAGTTTTTGCGTGAATGCGTAAAAAACAAACAAACAAACTCACATCCACATTTATAATATTAGTAAGGATTTTCAGAGAGGACCAGCAGCCACGTTCTCTGCCGTCGGAGAGAGAGTTGTTGCAAGAGAAAGTGACTTCGTGGAGGTTGAAGTCGAACCTCGAAAATGAGAAGAAGCAGAGTGCGGAGGAGGAGGACGTCCTCGCCAAAGTGAACGTGAAGCCTTTGGTCGCCATTCACGAGAAGTGGATATACGAGGCCAACAGGAAGACCTCAAGGTCCATGTCTCTCCCCGAGGACACTTTGAAGTAAGTACCATTACCTGCTGAACAGAGCTGAGCACACCGTTAATGCATTATTAGTTAATTATAGAAGTTAATGGATGAACTAGTCAAATCAAAATATTTTTTTATCAATTGGGTTTCTACAAGAAACTCTTATGATCGTCATTTTGAATTTAAATTTCGGAAAAAAAGCCAAGTTGACGATCCTGAGAAGAAACTCAGGATACTTATCTTTTTGTCATCTTTAAAATATAAAATAACAACAATTAATTAATTACCTACAATTAATTTAAAAAAATAATAATATTAAAGTATACATACGTACCTATGAGCTCCTCCTCATAAAAGTTAACTTTAAAAAAATGACGAGCGTAGTGCAATGTGCGAGCCATCGATGATATTTGTGAAAACTAAGAATTTTCCTTTGGCAATTTGAAAATCATTCTACGGTTACGGTTTAAAGTATTTTAAAGGAATATTCTAAGTTTGGTGACATTGTTGATAATTATATTCTGATTGACCCCTTCGACTTACTCTTAAAGCCATCTTGCAACTAAAAACTACAGTAGTCTCCTAACATTGAGATTCATTGAATAGAATAGAATAGAATAGAATAGAATAAAGTTTTATTTGCTACAAAGGACATACATAGACATAGGTACATAAAATAAAAAAAAAACTTAAAAGACACACACAAACGTCCCCTGCAACAAACCGGCTCCAACTCAGCATAATGCAGGTTTTATTCATCACATCTAAGTAGTCAGATTTAGTTATCTTGGGTAGTGTGTGTATAAGTAAGTTGGCAAGTAGTAAAAGGTTGTTGTGTTTGTTTGTGTAGATCCACAATTCCCGCAGTGAAGCCGGCGTCTCACTGCGTGGACACACTGCAAAAATCCCTCCCGCAACTGTCGCTGCGCCGTGGCGGCGCCACTCGCGCCACTCACCCCATTCCGTCCCCTCCGAAGGACAACAGGAGCGGTCAGTAACATACGAACACTCGTACAAAACTAACGTTTGCATGTAAAAATGTTAGTCACTTTCCAAAGTATTAAATACGGATTGTTACTTAATATGATGTTTCAGTTTGATTTTATCTATATTCTAATAAAATAAAGTTTATTAAGTTTATTATTAAATGTACAATACATATGTGGTAGGTACTTATAAAGAAAAAAGTGTAGTAAAAGTGTAGTAGTATGTAGTAAGTAGTAGAAGGTTAAATAAATGATTAATATGATACTAACACTGGTTTTTATTTGCTTGTAGTTTGTGTACTTAAAATTGTTTTTAAATTTTTCATTTTAAAAAGTAAAAAAAAAATGTTATTTGTTATTTTAAAATAATTTAATAATAACTTTCTAAAACTAAATCTAAGTATATAGGTAAATAAAAATAAAAATCAACGTAAATGTCTCAACCGATTTAAAATCGGTTTTTACTTATGAAAACAGGAATAAACTAAGGTTTGAGTAAATAAAAAAAATGCATCCCGGGCATTTTTTTCGGCCAGTGATAATTTACTAAAGCTATCACTGGCTATCAATTATACTAGGTTCTGTCACATATTTAGTTTTTTTAACTGTTCATTTTACTCATTTTACAGGGAATAATTGGGAACAATACTGCCAAGCACGTGAGAAAATCGCCAAGAGTATGAACATTGAACGCTACAAAACTTGGACTAAACGGGAGTAAGATTGAATTTTTATTAACCAAATAAATAAAATCTTTATATATTGGAAAGTGTATTCTATCCAAAAAGTCCCTACCGTCTTTGTCTTCTAATAATTATGTTTTTTATACGTTAAGCTCGACAGACAGGCTGACAACCCACTCGATGGTAGGTGGTTACCGTCGCCACTATTTATCAATCTGCCTGCAAATTGGATAATGCAATTGTCGCTTTACTGCATAGCATGTAAATAATTTTTATCGATGTCACGTTTGGTCTAGTGGCTAGTAACCCTAGCTGTTTATCAAACGGTAGCTGGATCGAATCCCGCTCGGGGCAAATGTTTATGTGTTAACATTAATTTTACTTTTATACCTGAGTCATGAATTTATAATAAATGTATGTACAAAAAAAAATCTATGTACATAGTATATCAACTGTCTAGTATTCATAATACAAGCATTTAGTTGCTTAATGTGGAACTAGATGGTGCTGTGTGGAATGTGTGAAAATATTAATTTTATTAATGAAAATATTAAATTGTTGACCAGAGTATCTAATGAAGAGCAGAAGCCGAACGAACTAAAAGTGGACCAAGCCACAGACACGCGAAGCATCGAAGAGTTTATCCGAGGACTCGTTCGCAAGGAGTTTCAACATCTCGTCAACGACTCGTCCGACAACATCTCTCCCCGAAAAGAGGAAATGCTCGACAAGGGAGTCGCGAATATTGTTCACAATTTGAATAAATGCGAAGACGATTTTGAACCGAAGAAGGAAACCGTGAAGTCGTTTTCTCGAGTGAAAATTAACGGCAACAATAAACCATTGTTGCACATAACGTTCAATCGTTCCGGTGAGAACAGTTTGCAAGTGTTGGACAATTGTGTCAATGTTACAATATGCGATCCGAATAATAGTGGTCGGGAGAAGAACACACAAGCAGAGGACTCGCTCTCGGAAGAGGTGCATCTCAATTCATTGAAACGATGCCAAGCTTTCAACGCTATACAGGTAATAACATTATATGAAGATTCCTATTTAAATTTTACTCTCTCGGCAAAATATTAAAAACTTATCTCCAATTCCACAAAATAATAATGCACAGAAATTGTAAGTAAAAAAAGCAAAGCCATCTGTTAACGTCTTAAGAAACCATTGACGAAGTTAAGCTTATTGTGAACCAATTCCATACTAGTTCGGGTAGATGGCGCTTATTTCATAAGTGTGATAACTAAATGATCGAATATTAATTTAAAATTGGAAATTTAAAAAAAAATCAACTTTGTCTATTGTCAAATATGGCTTAAAACATTGTAAATGATCTAAGTTATCATCTCTGTAACGACCTTCCAAACATGGAAAAAAAATGCATATAAATTTTATTAGTAACTCGCCTAGATCCTCAAACATTCAGTCACTATCATAACAATATGTATATTCTATGTTTGCAGGAAGCTCGTAGCACTGAAGATTTGTACATTGACGATGACATATCGACTCAAATGCAAGAGAACTTTGGCGGCAAAGTGAAACTGATCCCTCTCCACGGCTCACTCCATGAAATACTCTGCGAGAAGGAGGACGAATGTTGTCTAATCAAAGTCAAACAGGAGAACGGATGTGACACCATTTACTTCCGTTGCGATAATTCGGATACAGAGTCCAAAGATGCCGTGGACGGCAATCAGGATATGCAGGATACGGTCGTGTTCAAACGCAGCATATCGCTCGTCGAAGAGAGATTCCAAAGAGTTGTGCCGAGGGAGAAACGTCCCAAGTTTAAGAAATGCAAAGGTGAAACCAAACCCAAATCTGAAGTGTACCTTAGAAATATTACCGAAGAGTCGCGAGTGTTGAGTAATAGTTCCCCGTCCCTAGTGAGCAGTGAACCGGTGGAAGTGAATATAGAAAGTGTGTTGTGCTACGAAGACACATCATCGTCTTCGGACGAGTGTCTCAAGTGTCAGAACGATGAGTTTGAGCTGCTCGAGAGGAAGATTGAAGAAGATTTGGCAAGCGCTGTCCCATCGTTGGGTTGTCTCGGTAAAATTTCTGAAGAGAATCTCTCCGTGATCAATGAGGATGTGGATAAAGATCACGTCTCTAGCAATGATTCCGGTGAGATAATCGATTGTTAAAAATTGTCTTCGTTGATTATAAAAGTAAGCAGATAAAAATCACCACATTCTCTCAATGATTCCAGTGAGATAATAGAATGTTAAATTGACTTCATTGATCATAAAAGTAAGCGGATAAAAAAAGTCTCTATCAATGATTTTGGTGAGATAATCGATTGTTAAAAATTGTCTTCGTTGATTATAAAAGTAAGTGGATAAAAATCACATGTCTCTATCAATGATTTTGGTGAGATAATCGATTGTTTGTCTTTGTTGCTTATAAAAGTAAGTGGATAAAGATCATTTTATCTATTAATGATTGCAGTGAGATAATCGATTATTAAAAATTGTCTTCATTGATTGTAAAAGTAAGTCTATAAGGAAGTATTATATTGTGTTTAATTTTATAGAGAACATTTTCACTTTATTTCTTAAATGTTAGTTTTTAATTTTTCTAATACTTACAAAACGTTTTTATTTCTTCCTCTTTTTTTTACTAAACTTTTAATTTAGACTCAGTGCCTTGTTGATTGAGTGCCGTCCGTCAATGATACTCGCATTTACAGAACCCAAAGATAACGTTAGGTGTTCTTATTGTCTACATAATAAGGTTCTATTTTGTACGTTACTTAGATTTAGTGCAAGGCTGTGTGATATGTAGAATAAGCACGGTACATTCCACAATTGTGATTTTAATATAAAAGTTGTTAAATAAAAGCTGTGATTGGACAGACAATAAGTAATAATAAAGTCACAAAAAAAATTTATGAATAATGTTGCTAATCATTACATATTTTTTTAAAATAAGAAAGCAAAAGGCTATTTTACTTTTAGGTTTTTTTTTTTGTTGTTTTAGATTTATTAAAAATCATAAATATTAATTTTAAATAAACGTTATGAATCATTTTTTTTAAGTTTTTAAAAGTTTGCTATATATATGTAAGTTTTAAGATATTTTATTTAATTTTAGAAGTACAATTAACAAATCTTTTAAGTTGTATACTTAGTAAGTATTACATGAACCAAATGTTTGATATTACAAAATAGTTATTTTTACTAATATTTAGATATCAAAGATTTTATATCTTTATTACAAAGTTGATACTGTTTCAAATGGTACTATTTTAACACTAGAAAGACGGAAAAAACAACTAACCTCCAAAGACGGCCAGGGGTCATTTGACCTAACACATTTTGTCTTATATATTCTTAACATATATAAATATGTATATAGTTAGCCATATGGAAAACGATGTATATAGAAATATATAGGTTTTCATTACAACAAATTTGTGTTTATTTCAGAAAAAAAGAATTTATTCGCTATGTACTGATGTCGTACAGTCACGACGTACAAACATTTTTCATTGATTGCAAGTTCCACATAACGGTTTTTTTTACATTGGTCAAACACTTTATTAGTTTTATTTTTACGGTGAGTTTGGTAGCAGTAACGCCTATTTCGTGGCTCAGAAGCTGTAGTTTTAACGAAATATCACGTTGCAACCAGGTCTCAGGAGCAGATTCTTTTGATATGTTACTCGCTTCGAGCGCCAATTTCAGAATAAAATTGCTTCTATGCAATCTTTTATTACTTACTTACAGGCATTTGTTGCAGATAAATCTAATGTTATGAAAAAATTTCAAAAGTCATCTTCTAGAAGCAGCTTTGCTACTGTATCTTGCCGTTTGGTCCAAAACATCTACGCCATACTTAGTAGCATTGTAAAACATACAGTTTCGAGGTTTTTCCATAATATTCAACTAATATAATATCACCTTGGTGATATTATATTATTATGAGGTTTATTTCCACAAAACGAATGAATACAGAGTACTTGAATTTGAGATGGTCTTCCTCTATTACTTGGTGACGTTGGATTTCAGCTAATGGTAGATTGCTGTCTGAGCCATCACTAGAACTTGATGCAGGAGTATATGAATCTCTATCTTCAACTTGTAGTAGTACTGCTACATTTTCACCTTCACTTTCCAATTCATCTTCTGGCAAAAAACTGCAAATATGCTAGTTTCTTCACTGTGAAGCCGAGCCATTTTCCAGAATAATAAACAGAAAAAAATTATAATCTTTCAACGAAAGTACTTAGTGTATTGAAATAATGAAACTATGATAATTAGAGTGTGTGTAACAAGACCAGTCAATAAAAAAATATTTAGTTACTAACAATATATGTTGAATGGGTCAAATGACCCTAGCCGTCTTTGTTGGTAAAAGCTGTTTTTACTAATGTTTGGAGGATCATATTGCTATGTAAACACTTTTGTTTTGAAATTAATTGTATTTTATTAAAAGTCACGAGACACGAAGTCATATAAATTAATAGTGATAGAATAATCAACTGTGAAAGTTTAAATTGGGGTCAAATGACCCCTTCCGTCTTTCTAGTGTTAATAGTGTGGTTTATTGTAATCATAATTTGTTAAATAAAAGGTCACATACTTTATAAAAAATCTTTCTTTTATTTTTAAACCTTCAACAAACAGAGTAAAATACAAATGAAAATAATTTTGTATGGCAAAGGGCACAACAAAAATGTTATGTTCTCTTTAGAATAATATTTTAGAAGTAAATCATGTGTTGCTTAGAAATGGCATAAATTTCTTTTTTAAATCCTACATAGGTTTAAGAATTTAATTTTTATGCAATTAATAATAATAATAACGATTTCAGAAATAAACGAGTATCATAACAAACCAATATCCTATTTATTAGACATAGATATAATATATAAGAAAAATATAGCTTTTAACACATTGAGCGAGAAAAATTTATTTAGTAGTAATTTTGTTTTGAGTTCTTTGTTGCACTAATAAATGTTATCCCTTTTTTTAAATCTCAAAAACAAAATAATTAAATATACGTTAAAGAATTATGTAGTTATATAAATAAAAATAAAAAATGGCACCAGAGAAAATATTCAGCATTGAAATGCAGTTCAGCCTTATTTTCCAACATTTTATGTGGACAGAATAATAATTACGATAAACATATATGGCAATAAAATTAAGAAAATTGTGCGTTTCAGCACCATATTATTGTTTACTTAAAACAATCTCAAGAATTATAATATAAAACTCTCAAATTCAGTAGACAGTAAACACAATATTATATGGCGACAAAATTTTCAATTGTATAAAAATAAACTTTTTTTTTTTAATTAAATTTTAAACATTACAGATAAGTACTTACTCAGTTTTATAAACTGTCTAACAGATATTAGTATATTAAAAAAATGGCATTAAAAATTAAAATTACTCCCATACGTAAAATGCAAGGACTGTCTAGGTATTATATTCTTAGAAGGGAAGCGAGACAAAGTACCTTATTAAGGGAGTAACTACACTTATTCAGCTCCATTTGCGTTTTGCTGTACGATTTGTTACATTGATTACGCCTCTAGCACACACAGACCTTTTTATGTAAAGCAGACAAGAAAAGTGCTTTATCAGTTTCAATTAAATACAAATTCCATTCATTTCAAAATTCGCTAAAGCTTAGATTTGAAATAGTTATTGATTAGGTACTGATTGACATAATTTGTCATCGCTAATAAAGATGGCAATAGAAATTGTCACTTTGAATTTTCAAAGGAAAAGAGACCTTATCATTCTACAACATACAAAGAATGTTCAATCTTAGGGTGATAAAGCACTTTATTTGTCGAGTTTACTTAAACAAATTTCTAACGTCAAAACTTGGATTTTCATACATTTATGACTACATCACAGTTTTAAAGTACTCACAAAAACTTATACCTGTTAGAAAAATATACCAACTTTGGGTATAATAATGTTTCATGTGCCTACTAGAGGATACCTATGCTGATTTTGTTTTGAGTACTATTTGTAACCTCTTTATTCAAAACCATAATAGACAGAGTTTCGCTGTTTCATTACTATACCTTCATGTACATTTATTTGTGTTTTAGTCTGACCAAGCTAAAGAGCCTAATTGAGCTGAAGAAATGTAGTAACTTGGTGAGCACGGTGGAGTGGTGTACTTGGAGTTTCTAGGAGTTTTTGTTGGTGAGTTTGACGACGACCGCCTTGACCTCTGTGTAGTTGTCGAGGCCGTAGGGGCCGTTCTCTCTTCCGAGCCCCGACTGCTTGTATCCGCCGAAGGGCACTTGGTTCCCGAACACGTTGTAGTCGTTCACCCAAACTGTGCCCGCGCGCACGCTCTGTACACACACTCGTTTTAATCAAACAATCCAAAAAAAAATTTACTAACAAATCAAAATATTATGAGCACCTCAAGAGACATTATGGTCACCCAGACGACACGTTTGGTCTAGCTAGTGTGACTGGTGAACCTAGTGCTGTTAACCAAACGGTCGCTGGTTCGAATCCCGCTAGGGGCAAACGTGTTTTACCTTTGTACCTGAGTCCTGAGGATGTTTGTATTTATGTGTATGTATTTACAATAAAAAAAATAATCTATGTAGTATATCACCTGTCTGTATCCATATTTATCCATATTACAAGCATATTAGTTGCTTATAGTGTGGAATGTGTGGAATATATTTATATATTATTTTTTTAATGTAAGTTTCTAGTAGATACATAATATATCGAATTATATACGTATCTACTAATTTTTAATTTAGTTAAAGAAATTTTCGATTCTACCTTGTAGAGGTATTTTTTTTTTTAAATTTCAAGTTAGAAAATAAAAGTTTGATATAGTTTACCTGCACTATGTGGTTGGCCTTGTCCAGGTCCTTGGTGAAGACGGCTGCGGCGAGTCCATAGTCGCTGTTGTTGGCTCGCTCGATCACTTCGTCTATTTGCGAGAACTTCATTATCTGTTGCACTGGACCGAAGATCTGAAATGAGCAGTCAACTTAAATTTTTTAACTCACTGTTTCTAATGCATATGTCATGCTCAACGACCGGAAATGCACATTTGGCGAAATAAATTATAGCTTACAACGCGTTGTGGATATATTTAAACACTAGCTGTGCTCGCGACTTCGTCCGCGTGGAATAGTTATTTTGGGAATGATTTGGGTATCTCGAACGGTTTTCGCAGCGCACGCAACGGAAGCCCTCAAAGATGAATAATTTTCCCCGTTTTTTCCACATTTTCGACTGTTTCTTCGCTCCTATTAGTCGCAACGTGATGTTATATAGCCTAAAGCCTTCCTCGATAAATGATCTATCCAACACAAAAAGAATTTTTCAATTCGAACCAGTAGTTCCTGAGATTAGCGCGTTCAAACAAACAAACTATTCAGCTTTATAATAGTAGTATAGATTTAAAGATGTGAGACAAAGAATCATTAAGCATACTATGCAGTGTAATAGAGAAGGACGCAACATGACAGCTAGTTTTTTTTTTATATTCATGAGCATATTTTAATAGGCAACACAATCGCCTGTGTAAATAGATTATTCTCTCTTTGGACCATGAATTTGAATAATGTATGTTTATAAAATACCTCCGTGGTGGCGATGTCCATGTGGTCCTCGACGTCCCTGAAGACTGTGGGCTGCACGAAGTAGCCCGGGCCCGGAGCCGCGGAGCCACCGGTCACCAAACCCGCGCCCTGGCTGCGACCGCTCTCTATAAGCTCCAGGATCTTGCTGCGCTGCTCCTCGTCTATCTGCAATCACAAAGTGGGTATGGGAATATAAGGGTCTTTTTACACGAAGTTATTTAAACGAACTGAGGACGCGTATTATGTATGAGTTTGTATCGCTACAAACGCAAATGAAACGCTATTTTTGAAATTATTTTGGACATTTAAAAATATACAATATTTTTTTTTATCCACCCAAATTTAGTTTTCTTTTTAATAACAAAACTTGTGGTCTCAATTTCAAAATATTGGCCTGCTTTGCTCGTGTACGAAGGGCGTAGCTTGCCTTGCGTTTGGACATACGGGGGGGGGGGGGGGGGGGGGTGAGTTTGTTTTATATGATGTAAAGATTAGAGATAGTCGTCAGGTTACCTGCGGCCCGTGTTCAGTGTCCGGCGCGAAGGGGTTGCCGACGACGCGTCTTTTTGCCCTCTCCGCGGACAGCTCCACGAACTTGTCGTACACCTTGTCCTCCACGAATGTGCGGGAACCTACATACATTAACATTAATATAATAGTATGTACATAAATAGTACATATTTCGCTCATTAAGTATTCCAGCATTTATCCAAATTTAGGCAGTATTTACTATGTATTTTGCGTGGCACGAGACGACACATATTAAAACAACAATAAAACATTAAAACAGCGATATTATCAAACACCAGCTGTTGCACGCGACTTCGCCCGCGTAATTTTTTATAGAATATAGCCTATGCCATTTGCGCTTCTATGGGTGAAAGAATTTTTAAAATTGGCCAAGTAATTTTTGGATTTATTCATTACAAACAAAAATACAAATCTTTTCTCTTTGTTGTTGCTCGTTTGTTGTGTTAAAGGCTGCTTATAGTTATCGTCGAGTAAGATGGTGACACACCAGCACAGCAGCACTGGCCCATATTGTAGAAAAGCGCCATGTGGGACTGTTCGACCGCATACTCGAGGTCTGCGTCGGCGAACACGATGTTGGGCGACTTGCCGCCGAGTTCCAGCGTGATTCGCTTCAAGGAGCCGGCTGCCTCGCGCTGAATCAACTTACCGACCGCCGTAGACCCTGTAGTAACAACAGGAGTATAGTCCTCTAGAAAACCTGCGTGCTTTTCTAGCTAGCGTTTCTTGAGTATACGTTCAGGATTGATCGCGGAAACATTACCAATTCAAAAATTTCAAAGCGTACAGTAATAGAATATGGATACGAAAGCAATAGGTACAGGTACATACATTAAAAGCAATCTAAACAAAGATGATATCCCCATACCAGTGGCATGTATGTGTAATGTTAGGCTCAGTGTCGTGAAGTATAATAGAAATAAATAGCCACACACACACACACACTGCTCATACCCTACACCAAAATCCCTCCCCATGATTTAGAATTAATAATACGTAGGTATAGACGTAAGTAGTCTATTTAATTCCTACATAATGAAACCCTATAATTGGCAATATTGTGTTGTAGAGTTTTTATTGAAAATAAGGCCCATGACGCTCGAGTAACTTCAAATTTAGCATCGCGGGCTAGGTGTTTTTTTTTCTCCGCAAAATCTATTATTATACATTTTGACAATGTCACACCTAAACATTCATTATCATTTTATCGATTATTTATATTAGTGTACTAAATTGATTTTAATCTACACTTAAATAGACAACTCGTATCTTATCTATTGGTCTATGTATTGGATTACTTAATACAAAAGAAAAAGATATAAGCAAACTTTTAAAGGAGTTAGTAATTTACTTGTCATAGACAATAGTACCAAATAAAAAATCAATAGTACACGAGTAAGTGTCTTAATTAATATTATTTATATGTATGACCCATATGAATGATGACCTTATTTTTGTATATTTATGAATGAAACGTGTCTTCATTTGTGAATCATCAATACTAATAATAAATCTGTAAGTATAGGTATTGTATGTATATATGTGTGTATGTATGTGACATACATACACACATAATAGTATTTATTTCATTAAAGCTAGGTCAGGTACTTTTGAAGATATTGAAGATTTTCTAACTGACCCTTTTTCTTTGCGGTCCAGTGTATTAGGGAAAAGGTTTATGCTCTTCTTATTTTGTAAACAGTCCTTAGTTACTTCAAAATAAGATTCTTTCTAATGCAAGGTACCACACATACTATTTATACGTATACTAGCGGAAAGCTACAGGCTTTGCACGGGTGCATTATTTTCATGAAGACAATTATTTCATTTTCATTCAAGATAGCACAAGATAACATATCATTTTTAGTACTAATTTAATCACATACTTCATGCATCGATAAGTTAAGGGATTAGAATCGAAATTAGTTCACCGCACGTTCGCAATGAAGAAATATCTACTGTTCTCCGTTGTCCTGTGTCTATTTATTTATTTATATTTATATAAAATTATAATAATAAATATTGAAGTAAATCTACATCAGAATAATCGAGGTGAAGAACTAATTAACAGCAGTAATTTTATTAAATTGTATAAACAAACGAAAAATGAAAAAGTATACGATCGAAGCGATAGTGAAAAAAATGTTAACAAATCAAATGAATTCGATTCACAGAATTTTGACGGTGACGTTGGAGAAAATGAATTAGTTTCGGGTAGCGAAGGAGACGATGCAAATGAGTACGATGAAGAAAGCAAAGGAGACGACGAAGAAGAATATCTTTTAAGTGTCAACGATAAGAAAAAAGTTAATGACGACACTATGAAATATATACTCCAATGGACGCCGGCAGACATGGCCCCCTTCTATATCATGGAGACAGAGACAAACATATTCACCAAGTTAAAATGTGAATTCAAAAATTGCTACGTAACAGAAAACAGGGAATTACTTAAAGATATAACAGATTATGACGCTATAGCTTTCAACGGAAGAGACGTGGCAAAAATGTTAAAAGCAGACTTCCCTAAGAAACGTTCTACCGGGCAGAAATATATTTACGGCGCGATGGAATCGGCTGATTTGTATCCGTCTTGCGAACCGATGCTTGACGATTATTTCAATTGGACTTGGACTTATAGGCTCGACTCCGATTTCAGGTGGTCGTATTTAACTATATACGATCTCAATGGTAACGTTGTCGGTCCAGCCATAGACATGAAGTGGCCAGATCAAATGGACCCAATCGGTGAAGCAATAAAGGAGAAATTGGCAAATAAATCAAAGGCGGCCGCCTGGTTTGTCTCCAACTGTAGATCGAAGAACGATCGGTTAGAGTATGCCGATGAAGTGGCAAAAGAACTGGAATATTACGGATGGTCTGTCGACATTTATGGCAGATGCGGCAACTATACGTGTCCTAAGGTGACAGGCGAGTGCGATAATTTAGTGGAGAGGGATTATTACTTTTACTTTTCCTTTGAAAACTCATTCGCAGAAGATTACGTTACGGAGAAACTGTTGACGGCGCTTAGAAATTTTGCTGTACCTGTTGTTTATGGAGGCGCAAATTATACAAGGTGTTTACTTTAAAGCCCCGAGACGCCGAGACGGATGGTTTTTTTTTGTTAGACGTGATCGAGATTGTTCTTAGCTGTACCCTAATTTAGAGATCTGTTTTTGGGAGTTTGAAGACCACCTCATTTCCTAGATAATGACGGGATCTCACTAACTTTCACCGGTTCTTTTGATTAAAAACTTGGTGTACTGTTACTTTTGTGGTATTTCTGTGACATGGTAACCTTAAGCTGCAGCTTCAACTATAGAGTGCAAGATACCGCAGATAGTGATATTGCGTGTTTGGGCTCAATAGAAAGCTAAGGGTTAGTTTATGATAATTTTTAAGTATAGTTTGTATTATTAAAGAAAATTAAGGTTATGGAATATTGAATATCGCTTGTTTCGGTCATTCATAGTTAATGTGAAAGGTAGTCAAGAGGCGATCTCTTTTTGAATTATTATAAAAGCCTAGTCTATTAATAAAAATGTAATCACATATAATGCGATAAAATGTAAATGCAATAAAACTATTTTTTTTTAATTTTCAGATTTCTTCCACCGGGCTCCTATTTGAATGGGAGGGAGCTGGGCGCAGCTGAACTTGCGAAGACAATGAACGAAATAATCACGGGGGGTTCAACATATGACGACTACCACAGATGGCGCAACCATTTCAGATATGTGAATAACAACGAGAACAATAGTTTTTGTAAACTCTGTGCCGCCTTGAACAATGAAAATCTCATGAGAGAAACGACAGTCAAGCGTAATTTAAGAGAGTGGTGGAATGAAGAGTCAGCAGAATGTTGAAATATATGGGTGACCCTAGAAATCTCACGCGAGGGAAATCTTGCGATTTAAACCCTGAATACCCCGATTGATATAAACGGAAAAATATACAATTTACGAGGTTAAAATGACTTTAAGAAATCATGGCTATTGTTTTCATTGCTTCTGCAATTTAATCCACATTAAAACAAGAAAATAAATAACTGCATAATGCATTACTTTGGACTTTTAATCTATTCTACAAAGATATTTTATAGGATTTTAGTCACTAGTTTTATTTTTTTTATTTTATAGGATTTTAGAATCACTGGTTACCTATACATCTTGACGTAATTTCTTACTAAAATTATAATAACAAAAAAATTGTATCAGACAACTCGGATAAGATTAGAAAATCTATTATAATTGCAATAAATAAATAAAATCAATTGAAATATTGTATGTACCTGTAAAAGCTACTTTGTCCACTTGGGGATGTTCGACGATTGCTGCACCCGCGTCTCCGTACCCTGGCAACACATTCACCACTCCCTCGGGGAAACCAGCCTCCTGTTATACCACAAACATCATTATTATTCTCCATCGAAGTGTTCATTCATTTACATTATTACATTCATCGAATAAATGTTCAATCAAACAAGATTGAGTGACCCTCACTGGAAGGTCAATCTCTGAGTGATTCCAGCATTAGCTAGGCTCATCTGCTTATATTTGACAGACTGATTGCAGATTTAATGGATAAAAAGTATGGAATTTGCGTCACAAATGCCAATGAGGCACATAAAAAGTACGCCTAGAACGGAATCAATGCGGAGTCTTGCCTTCGCGCGTCAATGGTAAAAGGTAGTAAGCAAGTAAGTAAGTAACGACCAACTTCTAATATTCATTTTGAACTCTAATGTGTAGACGTAAAGTCACATTTTCTTTAAATGACAGCTGATTTTTGTTTGGTTTTAAATGACTATACATTTGCTCATACTGCTCATGCTCATATTGTTCATGCTCTACGCATATTATGTCACTTTTAAATGTTCCATGAAGTTCATAGTAAGTAATTGGTATAGCGTGCGAAATCCATAGTTGTAGGACATTGATGTTATTCTCTTGTCTATCATCAATTGGTGTGTTTTTTCAAGTGAAAAACTTAATTAGGTGGGCTTGGGCAACAGAGGTGTAAAACAGTATTTAAATTCGACTTATTGGACAACGCCGATAAAAAAATTATGAACTATTTAACTTTTTTTTTTGCTTAGTTTTCACTTCGGAGGTGAAGTCCAAGTAAGTTTTCCACCTCCGATTTTTTTCGGTTTTTATCGATTTTTACTACCAAAAAAAATTGTTACGGCAAAAGTCACTATACGCACTTATTAATTAGATTAAATTTGCAATTGCCAAATAGATTTTTAAGACAAGTCTATCTAATCTATTCAAAGGTTTGCAAAATTTCTAAAAAAAAAAAATATTTTTATAGTTGTAACCGCTAAGAAATGGGTTCATAGCCCCTAAGAGATTAAGGTAATACAGCCTTGATAGTTAACATAGCTTTATGTGTGGGATAAAAAAAACACAGAACTAAGTAGAAGTGTGATTACCTTAACGAGTTGTGCTATATAGAGGGCAGTGAGCGGCGTCTGCTCGGCCGGCTTCAAAACGACAGTGTTGCCAGTGGCGAGCGCCGGGCCAATTTTCCATGCGGCCATCAACAAGGGGAAGTTCCATGGGATTATTTGACCGCATACACCTACAAATCATTTTATGTAAAGTTTGCTTTGATAAGTAAAAAATTGCTTTGATAAAAACTTCAAAGCAAAATATTAATTTATCTATGATAATATAAGTATTATCATAGATAAATTAGTAAATAATTTAATTTATCTATGATAATATAAGTATTATCATAGATAAATTAGTATTTACTGGTTAAGTACTATTTTTATATTTGGTATTTTCTATGAGGTGGTCTTTGTCGTAATTAAAATAAAAGATGAGGATATATAAAACAGATTCCAGCTTCTGCACATAGCATATTTTATTAAGGCTGGGTTGCACCATCTTACTTTAACTGTAACCAACGCCGCAACTTCAGTTAAAATAACGGTTAGGCCGAAAATGAGTTGCACCAGTTAACAAATAATCATAACTGGTTAACTGGTGCAAATCATTTTCGGCCTAAAATTCATTTTCGGCCGAAAATGAGTGCGAATTAACTGAAGTTGCGACGTTGGTTATAGTTAAAGTAAGATGGTGCAACCCAGCCTAAGAGGTCAACGGTTTGACAAGAAGTGCTCATAGACATTTAGAAAGCAGTTTTTTCATAGCAGATAGATAAGGCAGTGCAAAATAGGCATTTGTCATTTACAAACTTGCAATACCAACCTACAGGCTCGTGTCTAGTGTAGGCGAAATATTTTCCGTCGGTTGGCAACACCTTGCCGTGATTTTTGTCAGCCCATCCAGCGTAGTATCTAATGTTTTTAATCACAGAGCTGAGGTCACCATGATACGAAGCCGTGTATGGCTTACCGTTGTCGAGAGTTTCTAAACTCTGCAAAGAAATTAAAAAAAAAAAAAACGTTATTTTTAATTCTTATTCATTTAACATAAGAATATTTTAGCTGTATGCTATATATGCCTAGTAAATAGCTGGTGCCTGCGACTTCGTCCACGTCACAGAATATGGGAACAGTTTCTAAGTCAAAATATCATAAAGTATTATATATATATATATATATTAGGTATTTTTAATAATAGTTGATATGATTGATTTAAAAATTTCCTACAAGAAAATTTTATATCACTGCATATTATAAAACAAAGTCCTCCGCCGCGTTTGTCTGTCCCTACGAGTATGTATACTTAGATCTTTAAAACTTCGGAACGGATTTTAATGCGGTTTACACTAATGGATAGAGTCGTACTCGAGGAAGGTTTTAGTATATAATTTACAAAGCTACGCGGGCGATGTAAGCGAAGTAGTATTAAACAACCATTTAATTAAATATGAAGGCGACATCTGGCAAGATTTTTAGGAACAAATAATACTGCAGAAAAGAGGCTTAATATTATTAATTTAAATTAACAGATGTCTCTGACGCGAATATTTTTATATTTATCCTTACTAATACAACGTTACAAAGTTACGCGGGCGAAGTCGCGGGCAGCAGCTAGTAGGAAATAAAAATACAAAAAACTACGCGGTCGTCACGTGGCAACGTGTGGTCTTCTAGTCACAGATATCGTTAGATGATATTATATAATATGGTGACTGACAAATTTTTTTTCGTAATATGGTAAAATATTGATAAAAGTCTCTTGATTAGCAATCAATGTCTAACTATAAACATAAATGATACTTGTTAAAATAACATACAAATTCTATATTACATAAGAACACTTATATAATATCACGCACAATGCAATGACTTTCCGTTTATTTACTGAGTTGATAATAAAAAATTATCTCCATGTTTTAGAGATTGTATTTTTACTTATAGACAATTACTCCAATGGTTCTTAAAATGTTTTGATTTTGATTCTCGATTTTTCTCACCAATTCCAGATAAACATAAACATGTGTTAACTTTTATAAAACACTAACTGATGCCCGCGACTTCGTCAACGCCTGACATTATACTTTTCCCAAGTGTTTGTTCTTTATTTTTAGAAAATATTTAGCCTATTTCTACCCCGAATATCTATCGCCCCATAACCCATGAATGAAAGTTCTTTACTAAATGACTGCCTTTAAGATATGAGACCTTAGACATTTAAAAATACCTTTTTAGTATTTCATAGTTAGACACTTACCGCTAAATAAACGCGATCTCTCTCAATGAGGTCTGCCAACTTATTTAGCAACACACCTCTTTGTGATGCATCTAATGTTCTCCAGGGTGATCCAAGCCTGTAAGTTAGGAGTTATTTTCAATATAATTATTCTCTACAAACTTCAGTTGTTCCTTTTTACTATGTTAAAGTTATCAGACAGGCTGATAGGTCTACTAGATGGTAGAAGGTTACAATCACCTATAACACAGTACCACAGTTGCTGCAAGTGTGCTTCCGACCATAGTAGGATTAAGGGTAAGATTAAGGATAGCAAAATATGCTCCAACAGTTTTTCGTTTATACTATTTTTTAAAACTATTTTGCAACTATGTATTTTTGTAAAACATAAGTATCTTAGGCATTGCAAATCTTTACACAGACAACTTTACTAAATTTATGAGTATTATCTTCAATAAGTAGAAATTTGTGATTATATAAAAATTTGTGAATATATATTATATAACATTCCCGGCTTCGCATGGATGCATTTTTTTCTGAAAATTATAATATTATGTAAAAACCTTCATTGTTTAACACTCTTTCTTTCTATTAGTCAAAACCAGATTGAAATAGCATAGGTATGTTATTGGGTCATAATGTAGCTTTCTACAAGTACAAGTGCCTCTAAGACACCCCAACCCACATCTTTCCTCTTTACAATATTAGAACTCTTTATAATATTATAGATATTGTACTAACTTAAATGCATCTCTAGCTGCTTTTACCGCCTTATCTACATCAGCCTTGCCCGATTGTTGCACTTCAGCGATAACCTCCCCTGTGGCTGGATTTTCTACCTTAAACACTTTGCCATCAGATGATTTCACCCACTCGTTATTAATGAATAACTGAAAAAAGAATTATTAATGAATCAATAATTTTAAGCACTTTAAGTAAGTTTTCTTTTAGCCAATAGCATTACAACTATAAAATATTTTTATTACCTAGTCGGCAAGGTCACACTCATTTATATTGTTTATTTATAGAATTAAAATGACTAGGTATACGTTAAAAAAAATAACTATTTAAAAACTTACCCCAGTATATAAAATATCAGGATTAGTATGCGGAGCCGGTACAGTAGCTGTGGCAAATCTTGCTTTTTGTAACTTTGTAAGATGCCGAAACATTTTTATTACCTATTAACTGGGAAAATATAATATACTGTAACTATTATTTAAATGTGTATGGTGAACGATCGATACGTCTCCGCGAGGAGAAGTCATAAAAAGTACACAAAATACAAACAATATTTTACGAAAAGATTGATAACTTATTGATAACACAAAACTTGCACAAAACTCAAAACACAAAACATGCACAAAACCTATATAGTTCTTCTTCTTCTTCTTATATTTAAATGGCAATGCGGCTCATTATAAAATGGCCATTTTCTGCCAGTGACAAGTTAATTAGATTTTTTACAATTGGAGCGCTCCGCTACGGACTCCCTCTAGGGAGCCCGCTCGGAACTGTGGCTCGGAACACTCCCAAAACCAATTCCAACCTATATAGTTGGTGACAAAGACTATATAAATCAGACTGACCTTGAGAGCTTGTCATGACAGTGACTTATAAGGAAGATTCTAATTTGTTTGTTAAATTGGTTCTTTCTATTATAAATAAACTGCTAAATCTAATCTTAAAATATCTTGGTTTCTGGTTCACCCGTTCTAGTCTAGTAGATTACCAAACTATTTTTACAAACTCCCAATTTTACAGAAATGGAAACTTATGTTGGTCTGTGGATGCGGACTATGAGGTGAGGAGTTGAGGAGTCAAGGATGAGAGATAAAGGAGCACCATCTTACATGAGTGTTAAACTGAAAAAGTGGCAAGCTAAAGCTTAAATAGTGGTTCATAAATTGACCGGAATGGCGCTAGTGTAGCCTGAGTCGGAAGATAAACGCTATGACGCAGCCAAGACGCAGCACAAACTAAAACCAAAATGAACCGAAAAAATGCAGTATTTATTTATTGTTGAAATGTGTGTATGTAATAATTTTTATATTTTATTGTTAAAAACAAATATAAGTTTATCCTTTTGTAATCTTTTTTGGCGCTTTCTTTAAAATTTACACTCTGACTACACTAGCGCCACCCTTATTTAACTCCTTTCAACGGACACTTTTAGATACACAAAGATTGTGCTCCTTTTATCTATCCTCCTTGTGAGGAGTGTTTGTCTTTCTGTCAGTCTTTCCGTATATATTATAAGTTACTCTATGTCACAGTCACACTTGTCTGTGGTTTGTTTTGATATTTTAGTGGCTTTCTTTGAATTTGATATTTTAATATTTTTATTTTATTGAATAGATATGTACCTAATAAATTAATAAATTAAATTTTCAGGCATAAGAGATAATAATTTAAAATGGAAACCAATTTGGACAGTAAAATTAGAATTCCTGCCATGGACCGAGTTTTTAAGAACATTAAAAACTCGGTCCATGGACATTCTTTGGACGTGTACATAACGAAAAAGTTTAAAGACTGCAAAATAGAAATGAGGTAAATGTATACACTGAAGTTTATCTTTATAAGTACCTTTACTTTTATGATAATGTATATACCAATTACATGCAAGTATATGAAAATTTATTTCATAAATTAAATTTTATATTATCATGAATGAGTTTACACAATTTAACCTTTGCCCTTGTTATTACTTATCAGAGGGACAAAAAGGTGCATTAATATTTTTAAAGATTCTTCTATTTCTTTAGAAGTCTAGGCAAGGTATATTAATGTATTATGCCCAGCATAGAAATGCCTATAATATGCTATATTAATATGCGAAAATATATATTTTAACACTATGACTATGTTATGTACTGTGTTTGTTTATACTGCTTTAATAATGTTACTATTACCTATGTATTTCAGTATAGGTTGTAACACAATAGAAATATATATTTATAGCTGTGGGTCACTCAAAAAAATACTATAGTAAATAATAAATATCATAATCCTACTAATATTATAAATTGCGAAAGTTTGCGAGGGTGGATGTATGGATGTTTGTTGCTGTTTCATGCAAAAATCACCATACATTTGGATGAAATTTGGCATACAGATAGGTTAAACCTGGATTAACACATAGGATACTTTTCAACATTAGGTTCTCGATTGAAAATTGGAAAAATGTTAGGTTCTCGAGTGGGTCTAAAAATAAAAAAAAAGGGTGCTACTGTCATTACAAGCAATAAGATGTGAGCACCAGCTAGTATACATTATACTGGAATTAGTGCTGAGCTTTATGTGATACTTTTGTTCAACTTGTAAATTTAATTTTAAAAATTACTGCAATATCTTTTGTAATAATTTTAATCAATACACTTCTTAAAACTTTTTCAGACCAGTAAGAAGCAATGGACTCTGGTGTTGCACATTACTACCAGCCATCCTTGTTACATATACATGGTTTCATAATGTGACACTTCTATACAGCCTTGTGGCATACATTTCAGTAGCAATACTTGTATATAGCATATTATTTATAATTTTTTTAACTGTCTCACCTATGGTTTTAAAAGATAACTATGGTGGCTGTGAAGTATCAAGTCTTTTGGGAACACTTTTAGTGTACAGTTTTTTAGAACAGGGTAAGTTTCAATGGTCTAGCTAAAATGTGGTTAAATTAGGTATTCCCTGTAGAATGTTGGACAATGATTTGTGTATCAGAACAATTGTCTAACTTAACTACAGTGACTGATGTTGAAATACTATTTGCTTTGTAGCCGTCTGTATTTGGTACTATTTAGAACTTTTGTTAAAATATTTTCTAAAAAATCAATATTATTTAGTATTTAGAATAGAAAACAATTCTATTCTAAATATTAGTGAAAGATTTTTTTAATTCGATGAGTAGTTCCGAAGATTATCCATACATACAAACTTTACCTCTTTATAATATTAATATAGAATAGATAAAGTTGAAGTTTAGCAAACTGCGGTAGATCATGTGCCCAAACATGTATGTAGGTCCCTATTATCCGGATAAGAGTTCCTACTACTACTGCTAAATGAATAGATATATGTATATTGACCCTGTAAGCTGTTGTTTCAGTGTTCCGATCATTTCCTATATCCTGTGTAAGCTTCTGATTGACTACTTTAATTATTCTAGTAGTCCTAAAGAGGATTTCTTCAAAAATTATTTTCACAAAGAAAATACAATTAAATATTGCTTTTTGTTACAGGTATAATATTTTCTTTATTATTTTCAATACCGACAGTACTTGTCTATGCCGCCTTATTGAGGATAGCAATATTGAACTTTCCCAAAACATTCACTTTGGGGGAAGCAATGATATTGACGCAAAGTATAACATTGTTCACATTAACGGCCGCAGCTAAGATTTATGGAGTAGATCATGACACAAATGGTGATAAAGAAACTAGTTTAGTAAATGTTGTAGTTTTTGTGAGTATCAATTTTTATTCACAAAATTACGTATATAAGCAAATTTTCTATATTTAGACTTTTTTGTTTGATATTTTTCAGACAGGATTATTTTCAGTCATGTGTATACTGTGGATGTTATACAATTTGGAAGAGAAAAATAAAACGATTTTAAATCTGGTCTTTATAGTAACCGGAGGTGCAGCGTTTATGATAGTGTCTTTGCATATAATACTTGGCCGTTATTGCGTTTTTGAAGTGATCAATTTTGTCTTCTTTGTTAGAAACAGGGTGAGTCCTTTAATTCTGACTAAATTAAGTATTATCTAATTTAATTAATTAATTCTTCTTTCCAACGTTTCAAAAGGCCACACTATATGTGTCAAGCTTAGAGCTAAGCTAGAAGCTACGCTTTTGACAAAATTTTGTTACTAAAAATATTAAAAAAAACTTAAGACATTAAAATTAAAAAAAAAATTAAATGATTATTTTGATTACGAAAGTAAGAAATCCAGACAAATAAAAATACTTACCAATAATTTTTACTGATTTTTAAAAATCATGTTCCAGGCTCAAATTTTTCTGTTCTGGCTCTTCCTGTCAGCTCTAGCGGTAATAGTGTTGCTAGTGCGAACTAAGTTGGCGATAAAAGCGACTACGGTAACAAGAAAGTCGTTCCACGTGCTGGCCTCGATGGTGTTTCTCTCGGGAATATTGTACGACCCTGAGCTGATGAAGCTAGCTGCTGGATTTGGACTTGCTGTGTTACTGTTGGCTGAGGTATTTTCAATTTATTAAACACTAGACACCCGCCTCCGGCTTCGCAAGGTTTTGATATTTTCAAAAATTAGGGGTTTTTTTGCCCAATCATTTACGTCAATTTGTGTAATAGAAGTGATGTTTAATTTATACAGATTTTTTATCTATTTCAGGCGTTAAGAAAATCTAAAATAGAACCAATTTCATCGGCTCTTCAATCAGCATTCGAAGTATATAGCGATGAAAAGGTTTGTTATAATATAATTTTATTAAATAACTAGCTGTTGCATGCGTATTCATCCGTGTGACTTTATAAAATGTAGCTTTCTATAGGTGAAAGAATTTTTAAAATGAGTAGAAGTTTTTGAGTCAGATTCTTCGTTGCTGAAAGTCGTGCCCGGTCTGAATTGCCTTGGTGGCATTGACCACCAGCTGCTTCCATTCCACCCTTTTATTCATTACAAACATACAAATATTCTCTCTTTTAATATTGGTATATATAGATATATTTTGCCGTCTATGAATAACTACCTGGTGCTCGCGACTTCGTCCGCGTGGAATAGTTATTTTGGGAATCATTTGGGTATCTCGAACGGTTTTCGCAGCGCACGCAACGGAAGCCCTCAAAGATGAATAATTTTCCCCGTTTTTTTTTTCTACATTTTCGACTGTTTCTTCGCTCCTATTAGTCGCAACGTGATGTTATATAGCCCAAAGCCTTCCTCGATAAATGATCTATCCAATACAAAAAGAATTTTTCAATTCGAACCAGTAGTTCCTGAGATTAGCGCGTTCAAACAAACCAACAAGTCTTCAGCTTTATAATATTAGTATATAGATTAAGTCACGTGGCATGATGCGGGACGCTACTGCCTCTTGGTATTGAAATAAAGGCGTGCTAGTGCTAAGGCGATTGCAATAAGGTTAAATATAATACATATGTTTAAGAAAAAATGCGGTCAGTGCAAGCTCTAAATATAAACCTTTAGGATTGCGGATCATTCGCAATGACCCCGCTGTATCTGTTCGCGGGGCTGGCGTGCCCCCTCGTGCTGGTGCCCCCACACAGTGGCGCCCCTCTAGAGATGCTCAGTGGAGTTCTGGCCACCGGTGTCGGGGACTCTGCAGCGAGCTGGTTCGGTTCCAGATGGGGTACCAGGAAGTGGCCAGGTATAAATAACTCAATTGTACAATACAATACAACCAAGTACTAGCTGGTGCTCGCGACTTCGTCTGACGTCTGACAACATCGTGACATCTTTATCGCTGTGACGACAGTGGCGCCACCGCGCATTGGTTCAATTTGTTATGTTTTTAGACATTCCCTCGGAACCTAAAATTGTTTCAGGATAAAAAGTATCTTATATGTTTAAATACTGTCTGTGTGCCAAACTTAATCGATATTCATTCAGTAGTTTTTACTAAGATTAAAAAACACACATCCTCAAAAACTTTCATTTGAGTAGTAACCGTTATTACAAGACAGCCCTCATCAGTCCTGCATTACATATTAAGCAAACACGCGATACAATGAAACGCCTTTTGCCCAATATAATATTAAATTAATGATGCTGCGATAAATAAATAAATAAATAAAATTAATATATTTCCACTGTGTTACAGGTGGAAACAGAACATTGGAGGGCACTGCGTTCAATATTCTAACGCAAGTGTTATTCGTGTACATGCTGGATTTGTTTGGTAAGTATTTTATATAGCACCGCGGGTGAAGGTGAAAATGTAACAGACGGGCAGAGTTTACTTTCACACTTTTCAACTTTTCAGAGTTGGTAAGAAGCGAGCGGCCAATGTTCCGCACCAGCGTGGCCGCGACTTTTTCTTCGCTCGTGGAAGCCAACACCGACCAGGTGGACAATCTCGTGCTGCCCCTCACCACTCTGCTGGCCTTCCAGGCCACTTGGTTCCTCTGACCCTGCTGACCTCACCTTTACACATATCATCAAAATTATCAATTTTGTCCACTTGTATATATATGAAACATACATTTAGATGAAAATTAATTGCATTTATGCTTGCATTCACGCTCAAAGAGAATACGCTTTGCGCTACGAGTGTCAGCGTCGAGCGTCAAAAATTTCCGTTTTGTGTTAGAAGCATCAAAGTAGGTACTAAAACTATGGAATTTGCGTGACAAATGCCAAAGCGGCACATTAAAAGTACGCCTAAAACGGAATCATGACAGAGTTCTGCCGCGCGCGTCAATGGTAAAAGTTAGTAACGACCAAGATATACTATTCATTTTGAACTCCAATGTGTTGAAGTAAAGACACATTTTCGTTAAACGACAGATGTTTGGTTGGTTTTAGATGACAGAGTTCGCATATGTCATTTTCAAATGTAGTGATGGTACCGTAGAATGGGGTGACTGATCAATTTCAGAATTAAAACGATTTTTTTTTCTCAAAATATGCGAGCGAAAAAATAATTAAAAAATGTGAATATCGGTTTTGTCTATACTTTCAATTTCTTGAATAAAAATAATATTATTTTTCGAGAAAAAAAAATTAAATGACGCTGATCAATGTTAAACTATGATCGATCTTTGATAACCCTACTTTTTTTTAACGAAAATCTATAGTAATTCCCATTATGTTATTATTATGGTACATTACAATGGTAAGTACAGTAAACAACATTATTATGGTGTATACCAAAAAATACAGTAGATTTCATCAAAATAATGTGTTTGCAACCACATTGGTACATTGAAAGTTTTTCAGGCTTCAAAATCATGTGAAAATAATACTTACATATTTGTCGATTTTTTCATCACACTGACACATTCTTACACGCTGCGTTCGAGCAATGACAGAGAATGATAATCAGTGATTCCAACAGTAGTAAAAAAACTTGGCGCTGCATTCAAATACCGAAAAAATTTCATTTAAAAACAAAATAAAGTTTTTATCAAAGTCACCCCGGGATTCAAAGTAACCCCATTCTACGGTATACACTTGTGTTTGACGCTGTTTTTATTTTTAAATTAGCTTCGAGCATTAGTCTTTTAGATAACTAGTCAGTTCCTTATATACTTATTTTTTTATCAAGAGTCTTTACAAAGTGTGTGATTTTTTATGCATTTAAATATAAAGTGAAATAAATAATAATGCAATTGATAATATCGCAGCCTTAACGAAAAAAAGAAAACTCCGCAATCTCTCAACTGTAACCTGTTTTTTACATTGGATGCACAAATTATTTTAAATCAATGAAAATTTGTTAAAATTCTTATCTTAAATTATTATTTAGTATGCGCTTCAATATAAAACAGAATGTTTTGTTTTGCTTCTATTGAGGAGACACTAATTCCATCATAGAGTTATAGATTACATATCATAATCTGTTAATTTTTTTTAATTATATTTTTTATTCCAATTATGGCCAAAGTAATTTGTAAATAAGATTTTTGTACCTTATAAAAATAAACGATATTTTTAATGTTTTTTAGTGTTTTATTGAGATCACCAATATGCTAATATGCTAATATTTGATTAATTCGAAATCGTCTAGATAAAGAATATTCTTACTAATGCCTTCACAAGTGATGAGTACTGATGAGTATACCTGTTTTCAAGTAATTATCACAAAACAATTGGAATGTAATTTTCACTTTTGTTTTCATAACACAACTATAGTTTCATTTTTCACTGTATTTTGCACAACATAATTTGAATTCTCATTTTCTTCTTTAATTTCTATTTTTATAACTTTCGATTTATCATCTTCACTTTCATCCATTTTTTCACAACTATTCCGTTTATTTTTAATTAAACTCCTTATTTTTTTGACACCTTTGCATTTGGATTTGAACATTTTTTCTAGTTTCAACACATCCTTCCTGTCTATGGTCCAATCTAAAATGCACGCCTCGGCCATTTTGATGGGATTTTCAGCTTCACTGTAAGATGGTATATCTATACCCAAAATGTTCATCACCTTCTCTAACACATCGTCCACATAATAGTTTATTATCAAATCTGCTTTGTTGTCCTGGAAACAAAAAATAAATTAAATTTAAATATAAATCCTCTCGGTGATAAATAAAATTAATGCAACAGAATACTATTGCATTGATGTAAAGAAGTAAATGTCTTTTTAATTAGCAAGCTTTTTAATGAGGTTTCACTCGTTTCAATTACTAGTATTTTTCATTTACATTTACGTTTCATCACAACATGTGCAAACTATTATCCTAATTCCTATGGGAAAGTTAATACTTATAATTCCGATATATTATTATAGTCCAATAATTCGGAACAAAAATCATCCTAATTTTGATCTAAAATACAGTCCATCTGAGTGCCAAGTTGCATATAAATGTGTTCAAAGGTTCGAATATCTATTACTAGCTGTGCTCGCGACTTCGTCCGCGTGGAATAGTTATTTTGGGAATGATTTGGGTATCTCGAACGGTTTTCGCAACGCACGCAAGATGAATAATTTCCCCCGTTTTTTTCCACATTTTCGACTGTTTCTTCGCTCCTATTAGTCGCAACGTGATGTTATATAGCCTAAAGCCTTCCTCGATAAATGATCTATCCAACACAAAAAGAATTTTTCAATTCGAACCAGTAGTTCCTGAGATTAGCGCGTTCAAACAAACAAACTCTTCAGCTTTATAATATTAGTATAGATTCTATGATTATTCTACTAAATCCCTAAAGTTAATTTATACGTACATGTTTAGTTTGTTGTAAATTACAAATGACAAGTTTCCCTCCATATTTTGCTGTCTCCAATGGTAGATTTCCGCTCGGAACTATTTGAAGAGTTGTTCCTAGGCAAATACTTAGGTCTGCAATACTGGAATGTAAAGACAATAAATATTAGACTAATAACAATTAGATTGAGCCACAGCAAAGCGTTACCAGTTTCAGCTAGTCTTCTTTTCTAGTCACACCTTGGTATGTAATCTATATTGGTCCCTTTTGGTCCTCTTGGGCACAACTCGTGTGCAGTAAGAGGAGTTTATTGAAATTTTTTCTTCTTTTAATAACTAAGCCGCTATGACTGTGTCTACTTAGTGAATAACATTGTATATCAATTGCCAAGCAGTTCGCAGCGTAGACGAGATTCTTATATGCAGAAGTACTATATTATATCCATAATTCTTATATATAATAATTCTTATATCCAAAACTAACGCTGGTGAACGTGCACCTTTATATTGTATTACGCATGAGTACAATTATTGTCTATTTACAGCTTTTGATCCATTTTCTACTAGATCACGCGAATTTAAAAATAATATTTTTAAGTTATTTAATTTAGTTTTATTGTGTTGTTTTTGTTTTTTGGTGTATACATATAAATATGTATAAAGATTTCTCTGTATAAAATTAGTTTACCAATTTGTGGAAAATGTTATTGGTTGCACTGTTACCATTATTTATGTATGTTTTTTTTTTTTTTTTCAAATTTACTAGTATATATATATATGATGTAATTGTTTGTTTTCCCAAATCAAATAAAATAAAAAAAGCAATTTTTAAGTATGTGCGAGAATAAAACTATAATGTTTGGCGGTCTTAAGGTTTACCTTGAATGCCATTCGGCCATCAGCAAGTCGTTTTCTGGTAGACTGTGTTCCCAATCTAGCACCCCGTCATAAAGACGTCCTCTGCACGGACGGCCCCCAACATGTTCCGCCGCACAAGGCACCCCACTACATTTCTTGCCGACCGTCTCAACAGGCGAGCTACGAATATACTGCCTGGGAATACAAGGAGTATTTCAGAATGGGGCACATCCAGTCAACTGGACCACTGTTAATTATTTTTAATTTTAATTAATTAAATTAATATAATTTAGCTATGGTGAAACCTACCATAAAATTATAGTACAAAAAAATAGCAGTACCTACCATGATACTGGTAAATTTAAATTTATAATGATGATCATAAGAGTTTCTTGTAGAAACCTAAATATATTTTGATTTCATTAACATTGATTGAACAAATGTACATATCTTGTAGGTTATGGAGGTTTCTATAAAGGAAATGTTAAATATAGGAAGGAGGGAAATCTATAAGGAATTCTTAAACTTAAATAATTTTATTAAGCTATTAAAATTTTCATTATGTTAAGGTTGACCGACAGGCTGACGGTTCACTTGAAACAACTATTAAAATTACCTTTTGCATATATTACATTCATCTATAAACATGTTTCCATGAAGTTCTGCTACATATTTTCTCGATACTCCTGATTTTAAATGCAAGCCATCAATATTCTGGCTAACAATGTAATGCACTTTGCCGATTTCAACTAATTTTTTCAATATCATGTGTGTTTTTGTTGGTTTTGCATCAGAAAATGAGACATTAACAGAAGGCTTTTTACCCTGCTTTTCTAATGTCCAAACACCATTTGGTCCTCTGTAAATAAAACAAAATATGTTACGGATAATTACATGTATTAACTGAACCCTTTCCTAATAACTACTCATGTTGTATTGTCTTATGGGAAGTTTTAAAAATAATATTTCACCTATATTCCCCAGAAGATCACAGGTTGGTTGATCTTTTATATATCTCAAGTACTTAATTTAAAAAAAATCCAAAACCAAATAAAACAATACAGTTAATTTAATTTAACTGTCAGCATACATAAGACAGGGTATATATAAATGATCTTACGCATTAAAAATAAAAGTAGTTTAGACTTTGAAATAAGGAAGTACTTGCTATACATCATGGGTTAAAATTACCACTTTAATCTCTTAGAATAATTTATTTTTCTGTTAATGTTCTTCACTGTTCTTAGATCAAAATACATCTCTGTTAAATTTGATTAAACTAAGTTAATCGAAGCGAAGCATCAATAATTTATTTCAAACTAAAATTTAACAATTTAAATAGAAATCTTACCTAAAGTCTGGTATTCCTGCAGACGTGCTTATGCCTGCTCCGGTGTGAACGACAACATGTTTACTTTGATTAATGAATTGCGCCAAAAGCTCGCACTTTTTGTTAAATTTTTCAACAGTGTCAAATTTCTGAAATAATTACATTTATAAGCAAAACGGTTATTTAAAGTCTATTATTTTTTTTCAGTAATATATATGCAATTATAAAAAAATGCTTACTTCTGGAATACCTAACACGCCTTTATGTTCGTAGGGTGAAAGTCCTTCTGCATAGTTACAAGACATGATTCAAATATAAATTAACAGATTGCAAATATTGCAATTCCTTTCTTTTCCTTCAACTCTTTAACATCACATCATGCATGTCATAGTTAACACACCTAAATTTAAAAAAATACCAAACAAATCTCATACAAAATACAAATACAAACAGTGAAACCGATCACCAATCATCAATAAATAAAACCACAGATTATAAAGTTATATGAATAAAACGAGAATAAAACAGAATACAGATTGACAGATTCACAGAATACACAGAACAATATACAATACACAGCTACACAGTATAGAATTTTCGAATAGTGTTTCTAAGCTTCTGTGGTAGCGACAAACTAAAGTCTACTATTATCTAACGTCATTTTCTTCAATCAAAATCAAAATCAATCATTTGTTTTGTCTGACTGTGTGCGTCATAGTGTTTTGCTTCGTTGTGCATTTTTTTTCATTTTCTCTAATATTTCGTATTAGGAGAATTTTTTCTATTTATTCATAGTTTGTTTAAATAAATTTGCCGCAATGAATAATCGCCGAAGAGCACACGACGATGAAGATGGTTACGGTATTTACATTGAAAACTATTTACACAATTTTAGGTTATTAATGTTTAGGAAATTCATCAACTATATTATAACTGTTTTATGTTATTCTTATGTTTAGAACGTCTGCATAGAAAGAGGCGCCGTGTATCGGAGAATCAAGAAATAGAGGATAGATTGGAATCTTTAATATTAAGAGTTGGCGAAAAAAGCAGTTCCAGTCTGGAGAGCAACCTCGAAGGTTTGGCTAGTGTTTTGGAAGCTGATTTGAGTACTTTTCGCGTAAAAATTCTGCGTATTCTTACTGAATGTGCTATACGGATGCCCGAGAAGTGCACAATTTACGCGACTTTGGTTGGCTTGTTGAACGCCAAAAATTATAACTTTGGTGGTGACTTTGTTGACTACATCGTAAAAACCTTTAAAGAGAACCTCAAGATAGGCAAGTGGAACGCAGCCAGATACTGCTTGAGATTTATTTCCGACTTGGTTAATTGTCATGTATTAGCAGCGTCATCTCTTCTGACATTACTGGAGACATTAGTAGACTGTGCAAACGAGGATGGGGTTCCTCAAGTTAGAAGAGATTGGTTTGTGTTTGCTGTACTCTCAGCGTTACCTTGGGTTGGTCGAGAACTGTATGAGAAGAAAGAATCACAACTTGATCACTTACTTGTCACCATAGAAATATTTCTGAACAAACGTAGTAAAAAACATTGTCCTGCATTAAAAGTTTGGTCTTCTGATACCCCACACGTCCAGGAAGAATACTTGGATTGCCTATGGGCCCAAATTCAGAAGTTGAGACAGGACAATTGGTCAGAAAAACATATTCCAAGGCCTTATCTTGCTTTTGATTCAATACTTTGTGAGGCATTACAGCATACATTGCCAGCTATTCAGGTAATTTCTATATTATTATTTTTAAGTTTAAATTCTAAATGTTTTAATAAAATATATTTAAATATTTTCTACATTTATACTATTTTGCATAACTAGGATGTAAGACAAAATTAAATCAATGACAGCAAAAGATATTGAAAACAGTACTGTAGTACAGCATTAAGATGTACAGTCTGAGCACTTGGCAGCCTATCTGGCACAAGTAACTGCCACTTTGCCGAAAAGTATGTTAGTTTTATACATAAGTGGGGGCTCCACTTCAATCTGCAACCATATATCTGCATCTATTAAAATCAATGTGAATCTTTTGTGGAGATGCAGCTTGTCCTAAATCTCACAGATTTCCCCAGGATTCCCATTAACTATGGAATTTATAGTTTAATTTTTTTCAATTTTAATTGTTTGAATTTTCCACAAATTTTTATTACTTTTTAAAAAAATATATTAAAATTATCAATTTCAATAATTTATTTCTGCTTCTTAGAATCAATTTAATTTATTTCTGCACTTAAAAATTAAATCTATTACAAAAACCTTTAAATTGGCATCAGTATATGCATCCACAAGAACCCTGAAAAAAGTTTTCAGTTGGAAGTTTATGGTTAATTTATAATTTTATGTAATACTTTCAGCCACCACCACACAATGACGGCGACACCTATCCGATGCCACGAGTTATTTTCCGGATGTTTGACTACACAGATTGTCCAGATGGTCCGGTTCTACCGGGAGCTCATTCCATTGAGAGATTTCTCATAGAAGAGCATTTACACAACATAATAGAGGCTTATCATTTAGAAAGGAAGGAATGTTCTGATCAGCTGCTACGTTTTCCCTACAAATCTAAAATACCTCTGGAGTATTGTGTTGTAGAAGTTATTTTTGCTGAGCTATTTAACCTTCCGAGATCGAGGTATTTGGAAGTTTGTTACGGTTCAATATTGATTGAGCTGTGCCGGCTGCAGCCTTCAACTATGCCTCAAGTGTTGGCTCAAGCGACTGAAATACTCTTTATGAGAATTGATTCAATGAATGTCGCGTGTGTGGACAGGTATTTATTTAATGACTATTTATTTAAATTAATATTTGTTCCTTAGCGTATGTAGTCTTTGTTTTGTTAACAGTTTTCAGTTCTAGTGGTACCTAGCTGACATTTAACCTTTTGCATGTAACAATGAATACCTTTAAAAACTTATTTTAAATACTGGAGCCTGCAAATCACCTAGTTTATCTTTAGTTCTTATGTTTACATTGTGGAAGTCACTATTTTTCTTATTTTGCTTAAGATTTTTATACTATTTACTAATATAAATAGTGAAAGTTTCCTTAGGTATAAAACTGAAGGTCACCAGTGGTGCCCATTTTTTTTTATTTATAGTCGATTCCTGGGGATACTAACTTTTTTTTAGAATAAAAAGTATACTATAAGTTAGTCCGGGTAGTAAACTATCTGTGTACCAAACTTGATCCAAATCCTTATAACGTTTTTGCGTGAAAGAATAATTTAATAAACATCCAATACATCCATCCTCACAAAATTAACTAGTAGGATGTAACTTTCTTTGACCAAAGACAATTTATTAAATTTTCAATTTATATATTACAGATTTGTGAACTGGTTTTCACACCATCTCAGTAACTTCCAGTTTCGTTGGTCATGGGAAGATTGGGAAGCTTGTACGCAGTTGGAGCCGGATCATCCCAAAGCTAGATTTGTCAGGGAGGTGCTCGGCAAGTCTATGAGGTTTGTTATCTTGATATTAAAATTTACACATTTTATATAAGTAAAATGACTGATTCTTGGTCTCTGATTTCCTATGGTAATTTTATTTTTATAATTTTCCTAATAATTTCTTATACATATATTTTATCGCTCAAACGTTTGTTGCAATTGCAATTTTCTGATAGGCTGAAATACTTGTTTTTTTTTAATGCACTACAAAATCACTAGCCTCTTGTAGAAGATTTATTTTATGTGTTTAAACCCTGTTCACTATTTTATTTTAATTTTAATGATCAATTTGAGAGATTGCAGGCATGACACTGCAAGGACTTAGGTGTTCCCTAATTCTAGGTGACGGGCATTAGTTTTTTTTTATTTGGTCTGATGAATGTGTTCACAAAGATTGTAGGCCTTTTCCTGCTATATATATTTTTAAAATATACATAGAAAAGAAAATGTATAGTTGCTGTTTTATAGTGAAGGAAGCTAAATTATGATTAAAATGTCATTAAAACGATGTTTTTTTTCTTTAGGTTATCATACCACCAAAGAATCAAGGACATAATGCCAGAGTCCTTTGCTACTTTCGTGCCACAGAAACCAGAGCCTGTCTATAAATACACTATGGAAGGTGCAGGTAAGATAAATAAGTCGATAATGTACTCCTTATCTTTCAATCCAGAAAAATATATTGTTTTTAATATATTTCAATAATTCTTAATAATGTTGATAAAGCGAAAATAGGTCTATCTATTACGTTTTCTGTCGTGTCACGTAAACCGTTGAAATTTTGATGGAACTATGAGACTATTTCTAACATAGCTTGTAATTTCAATCAAGTTACCTCAAGGACTTAGGAAAAAAATAATAATATATAAAATAACGTTTTATTAATTATAAAATTAATTTCACTTATTCTACACTATCTACAAAATAAAATATTTACATAGCGGTAACAATGCTTAAATAACAGATCGAAGAATATACTGTATAATGAGATTAGGAATTTAAAGTAAATGCCTACATTTTTTCACTGAATTTACTCTCTTATTAATTAATTAGTCTTTTCAAATACTTATTCGCGATTTTTTTATTATTAAATGCCTTAACGGAATGGTATTTCTAAACAAAATTTTTAAGTCAAATGATAAAATATTCGTGAGAAATACTGATTTTATGGAGTTTTCTTGTAAACAGCTGACAGAATTGCTAGAAGTGAACTATTCCATGGCAATCAGTTCCAATAAGCTTATGGGATGATCTTTATCCGAAGAATCTTTGTTACTATTGTCTCTTGCAATAGTTTCATTGTTGTCATCGTTTTCATCTTCGTATAATGTTTCTTCATCCTCAATCGATGGCTCCTCATCTTCATACTGTTCCTCACTATCATCAGAATGTTTATCCTCGTGTTTCTCCTCTAAACTGTCTAGAAAATCTTTAAGATCATCGTCGATTTTTAAATATTGTTCCTTGTTGGAACTTTCTTGTTCATCTAATATGGGCTTTTCTGTACTTGGGCTTTCTTGTCGTTTATCGTCAGCGTCGTCAAAGGTGAACCCACCGAAAATTTCGTCGAATATATCAGGTGTTACAGCGTTCTCTGTACTTGTTGTGGTTATTGCTAGTGCAGCTGTACTTGAAGGTACAACCTCAATGTCTTCTTCTTCTTCTTCTTCATAATATTCATTGTCAGTAGCTTGAGTAGTTGTGGTTGTAGTTAAATGTTTCATTTTATTACATTTAGGTTTAGATACGGGAGCTACAATCTTCTCGGTCGTGGACGGCTGATCGAATTCAATTATTTCATTGGTTTGTTCATTAGGCACTTCAGTGTACTGCGTATATTCGGTATGATCTCTTGATTCCTGTACATCTTCCTCTTTGATCTGCTCTGTATCATAAAAGTTTTCTTCGTGATTTTGTAACGATTCTACTTCCAATTCATTATTTTTGTCTATGACTCCACCATCATTATGTGGGTCTGAAGAGCTCAAGGTTTGTTGCGGTGTGGTGTTTTCAAATAATGCATTTTGTGACGGAGTAAATGCATGATCTAGGTGATGGTGCTCTTTTACATCTACAATATCTGAATGCGTTGGTGTAGATGTCATAACGTAGCCTTGAAAATTGGACGCTTTTCTTCTTCCATTCCCAGTTCCTGTTATAGGTGAAGCTACTCTTAGCACAATGTTTTGTTGGTTTTGGTTACTCCATCTGTCGTGTTTTATAGAAGTGCCTTTCTGTATTAGCGTAGACTGCCTATAGCGATTTTTATTGTTTAGTGGTTTTGTTGACGTGGGTTGAACTAAGGCTTCAGTTGTTGAAATAGGAGTTGAAGTTGTCGTTTGTGTTGTAGATGTGGTATGAGGTGAGGTCGTAGATGGCTTAGGCGTTGTTGTTGACTCCGCCTTGCTCCAGGGATACTGCCAGGGCTGGATCGTGGACGTAGCTGATGAGCTCGCTTGCGGTATTAAATCGTGATCTGATTTCTTGATTTTTTGCGGTGCTTTTGTCGTCGTAGTTGTAGTTGAGGTGACGCGTTGATGTTTTTTAGGCTTCTCTGGCTTAACAAACTTTGGTGGTGGACGTGTTCGTTTCTTAGGCTTGGGTGTGGTAGTTGTCGTTATTGAAGTAGTAGTAGTCTTTCTCTCGGTTGTGGTCCTCTTTCTGGCAGTTGTTGTGGCAACAGTTGTAGAAGTTGACGGAGACGGGGTGTTTTCAGTTACCTTAACTTTGGTTTTGTGTGACGCCATCGGTGTTGTTTTAGTGAAAGCACCCAAGACGTTAGCCCATTGCATTGTATCTCTTTCTTCTTCGGATTCTGTTTGCACCATTGTTGTTATATCTGGCGTTGTCGTCGTTAGTCTATGCGACTTAATGTTTTCGTGTTTCTTCGGAGGCTTTTTCCTGTTTGATGTCTTAGGTTTTGCATCATGATCAATAGTCTCGGCAGTTTCAATCTTCTCTGTAGTATTATTTTCAGCATAATTTACAGTTATTGGTCTAAATGCAGTGTCAAATAATGGATCCGGTTCTGAAAATTGTATATCCAAAAGTTGGGGGCTTGGCCTAAAATCGGTTGGTGTAACTGGTTTTACTGGTTTTGAAGATTGTACCAACCTTAAAGGCGGCATGGGTTTGAAAGGCTTTTTATCCATGGTCACAAAAACTCCAGGAGGCGCATTATAAACTGGTGGTCTGACGTGATCAGGGAAATAGCTAACCTTCATGGGTTTCGATAAGTAAGAATTTGATCCGGTGATAATTTCAGTGGGTCTTGTTGTAGATTCTGTTGCGTTAAGTCGCCATTTGTACGAAACTTCCGCCGTTAAGTTTTGTGTGTCTATTGGCGTGGGCAAAAATGGAGGTCTTGGCGTCTTGCTTTTATACGGCGAGCCATGCCGGTGGTCGTGAGGTGTATGTGATATATAAGGATTGCTTACGACTCCTATGGCGTCAATATCTAAGTAATGGTGTTGTACTTGAGGTGGTGGGGGCGGAAGGGGAGGCCGAGAGTACTTGTAAGTATGAGGTTTGTAAGGATACGGAACTAACTTTTTTTGATGATATTGTTCACTCGAAGCTCCTACGTAGCCTAATTTTGAATATTGAGGGAAGCTTTGTGTAATATATTTCGGCTTAGGTTGAGGTTCGTAATCGTCTTCGAAGAATGACGTAAATATTCTATCTAAATCGTAATGATATTTCTGGTCTAAGTACCGCGGCCTGTTAGAAATATTTTTATGAATCCAAATTGCTCTCTCGGGCCTTTGTGTCCTTACCGGTTGGTAGTAACGATGTTCTTGCGGCGGACCTACAATTTTTTCGGGAGACGTTTCTTTCACTGTAAATGTTCTCGCCGGATTTTCATATGTATTTGCCTCTTTTTTAGGAGCCTGCGTGATAACAGAAAACGTCAATTCATAGTGATATCTTCCCGGCGATATCTCCGCGTCTCTTTGTCTTACACGCTTCACTGACCAAAATGCCTTAACACCCTCCTTACATTTATCATCATTACATTTGTCGGAGGTCTTGTTGTCTTCGACGAATCTATAATTTAGGCCTTCCTCCATCAGTTTGCCTTTTGCCATAATGGTGGCATCTCCGAGCACGGGAGATTCCTCAGTTTCGACTCTTTCAAATGGCGCACTTTTTATTCTGTCCCATAGATCGTGATCATCATTCTCTTTCGATGAGTACCCTTTGCTTCCTGGAGTTATAACTTGGCTTTTCGCAATAAGTTGGTCTATTTTGTCTCTGACTAGAGTAAGATAAACGCTGTGCCGCAACGCATCTTCCCAGTAATGAGCAGGAACTACCGCGATTGTAGAAGACGCTGTCGTCTCTATGGTCTCTTGTAGCGTTCCCGCACGGTCTTCATGCCGCTCGTAATGCCAATCTTTAAGTGGTATAGGCGTAGGTCGAAAATTGTCTTCGATGGCAGCCCAACAACTTCCTTCTCTTTGTACCTGTAAAAAATAAACAACGCATTATCAGTAACCACATAAAATCAATTGGCTAATTAAGTCGCCGTCGCCGATTGCATTTATTAGAATCGTATGCGATGAAAAAAAGTATGAACATTTTTCAGTGTGCGTTTGAAAGTAAAATGGCGGTTAACGGGAAAGTGCGCCCGCGTGTCTGTTATTCGGTTGCGTGCACGACCAACAAACTGCCTGCCTCCGCGCATCGAGTTTCCAATCGACTCGTACGAATATAAATCTGTAATCGATTTTAAACATTTGACACTTTTTCGTGTAATGCATATTTTCTTTCGAATCAATTAATCCACGTTACGCACTGCAAGGAATGTATGTATGTAATTGACATTACTTACCAATGAAATGTAAAATGGTAACTTTAACTAAAAATTGTTAATTAATTTTTACTTTATTTTAAGGTTTTTTAAAAGTATTTTGTTGAAGCAATAAAATATTTATTAAAAATTAAATTTTTATTACATTTTATATTGTCATTAAAAAAAAAGAGAGTGAGCAGTATAAAAAAATTGGCCCAGCTCGCCTGGATAATCATAAGGAGCCTTCTATAACTATAATTATTTTAAAATACTTGCGATTAGTTGCATTTTCAAGTACTCACTATGAAAAACAACTACCTACTCATATATTGGTCATATTACAAGCTGTTCATAAATTAATTTATTTTTTCCATAGAGTTGTATGTTGTAACAACGTTACTTGACACAATGGTCTGACTAATCTGTCTTGATCTATAACAATAATTGGGTGTAAAGTAGCGCGTATCGCGTTTTGCTTGTGTAATAATTCTCCCACTGGTTTATAAAACGTTGCATAGGTGAAGGTCAACTACGAAATCGTTAATGTCTATTTTGACATGAGTTCCCAACGATACTATCTTACTGCGTTGGGAATACTGGTAATCTATACTATAATATTATAAAGCTAAAGAGTTTGTTTGTTTGTTTGAACGCGCTAATCTCAGGAACTACTGGTTCGCATTGAAAAATTCTTTTTGTGTTGGATAGATCATTTATCGAGGAAGGCTTTAAGCTATATACGAGTAACATCACGTTGCGACTAATAGGAGCGAAGAAACAGTCGAAAATGTGGAAAAAACGGGGAAAATTATTCATCTTTGAGGGCTTCCGTTGCGTGCGCTGCGAAAACCGTTCGAGATACCCAAATGATTCCCAAAATAACTATTCCACGCGGACGAAGTCGCGACCACCAGCTAGTTTCAATATTATTCGACTTCTCACGGGTGCTATGAACTGAAGGGCAGTTTTGATTGCTCGCGATAATAATTAATGATAGGATGCGTTACAGAGTAATTTGAGTAAAAAAAAATTTTTTTTAAGACATCAAGATAAAAATGATCTACTTACTGAATGTTAATTCAATTGGAATGTAAAAAAAAATATTGAAAAAATATTTTAATGACAGTGAAAACTTGAATCAAATGCCGAGAAGCCGACAGAGCTTCACAACGATTTTGAGATTAATCGCTAACAAGCTATCCGCCCCCATCTTCGCTCGGATCTCGCAATTTTTCTGTATATTATACACAAAAATCTTCCTCGTTTATCACTCTTTGTATTAGTGAAAACCGTATCATAATCCTTTGATTTATTTGAAAGAATTTAGCGGAGAAAAAAGGCAGAAGTTTATGTTCTAAAAAAATTTATCTGGAAAATTTTCTTGCGATTTTTTATTAAATTCTACTGCCTAAACAAACATGTCCTGCAAACAATAACTTTCATACGGTCGACAGTTTTTATTTTGTTTTTAGGTGAGAGCAGAAACTAAATTAATTTTTTACTACTATCTTGGAATATGTAGTTTAAAAAATAAAAATAGTCCATAGACATTTTCTAGAAAATCGATAGGTTTTAATATGTAAACGGAAATTTAATCGGAAAAAGATTTATAAAGCTCGCTTGAAATATTCCTCACTAAAATTTTATTTTTGAATAGAATGGTCTCATGAGTTGAACTGACTATTGAACATTTAATAGACCGGTGCCTTCCTTGAAATATTCTTCACTGAAAGCCGTAACTTTGCTCACGAATGAATCATGATCAAAATAGAAATGCATACATTATTGTACAATGAACTTTGTTATTATTAAATGATTGTTTTTTATCGTGATGGCTTTACTTTTACTCGTAAATATTGAATATTATTCATCTTTTGTACCATAATTATAATAGTTGCTCTCTGGACCTATATATTCATATGGCGTGTCGATCAATCTCTTCTTAATAACAATCTTAGCGTTATACTATATCGAGTTTAGTGAGATGTTCGATTGTATGATTTCATTTCAATTTTAATTGGCTCTGAAAATCCTAATTAATTTTTATTTGTCGTTAATTGATGCTGGTCGTAAATTTCTTTGTACGTGTCTTATTATAAATTAAGAGAATCTTCTAAACAAAGTTAAAGTAGGTAGTAGGTAACACTTGTTTCTTGAGATTGTGTGTTTATAATGATAATTTTTGGGATTTATTATAGCATTTTAATTTTTTTTAACTTTTATACTTTAATTCTGCTTTGTAGTTTGACATATTATAAGACATATTATAGACTAGATATAAGATAATCTTAAATAGATTATGATATACCTAAAATATTATATAAGCAGAATCTATCTATATAAAATATAAATAATCTATATAAAATATAAAAGCAAATTCGAGAAGTTCGTTGAAATCCAAGGAGGATTCTTATGAAGAGAAAAATTGTTCAGATTTTTTTTTTTGTTTGAACTACACATCGCCTGCCACAGTCCAATAGCTTTTTACAGAATGACGTCTCTTTTCCGATTATATCTTTTAATTGCGGAAACCATTCCGCGAGATTTTGGTACTCTAATAGTGTCTCTAGTCCACTGCGGATTGACATGAACATATAGGTTTTCTCATGTAGCTTCCTTCTCAGTTAGAGCAAGCGATCCTTTTCGTCACATGAAATAAAAACTCAGATATCCATGCTCGACATGAATAGGACCATTCGACAACACCAGCCAGCTGTCGAGGCAAGTTGGCTGTTGTTAACTCATGAATTGCGTAACATAAATATAAATCAAACCATTCGCTCCATTTGCCTGGGAAATTCACAATCTAAACAATGTTGAATCTAATTCTAAAGGTCATTGTCTATTTACACCTTTATTTTAATTTGAGTATGAATATAATAACATTTCAAGGTTTTTAAATTTAGATTTATAATTATATCGCTTTTTACTCGTATGCTTTACTTAGATTTGAGACTTTTTAATAGTTTTGTTCTAACAACACAATTTGTTAGATAAAGTTTTAGATAAGGATAAGTTTTGGATGGATTATTACATTTCTTTTTCATTTAATGAAAGTTTCCACAGAATATATTTAGTAGTTTAATGCATTTTTTTAGTAGATTTCTGCTGTAATAATTTTCTGCATATTGGAAATGGAATATTCTTTAAGATGTTAATATTTTATTATTCACAATGTAGCTACTGAATATTCTAAGCATAATTTATAAATAAAAAACAAAATCAGTACCTAAATATTTTCTAGTAATTATAATTGCTTTATAATTTGTCATCATTTCAATTAAAATTGAATCTTAATACTATCAGTGTATTAGAAACTAGTGATTCTACAATTAATTTATTTCAATCTATTAAAATAAAAGAAAGAAAAATATAAATTTGTTTAAAATGGCAGTACAAAGTAAGTTCTTAATTGAACAATGTCCTATACACACATTGTCCTACATTATTTATTTGTTAAAATTAATAATTAATATTTAGGTTAACAATGTAAAGGGAGAGAAATGTAAATTACTTACTATTAATATAAGAAAAAGGCATATTAGTGCGGATCGCATGTTTGTTCACTGATTCACGTCACTGCACGATCGGAACGTTCGATTTTTGAATAGTCAAAGGTGATTGGTGGACGCGTGCGGCGCGGGCGCACCATAGAGCGTTAACTGCGTTTGCGCATCGGTAACAAATAACACCCCACTCGGTTGGTTTGGTGATCGATTGCGGAACATTATGAGCGCGTTGTCACCGTAGGTTTAACTAAGTGGAGTGGTGGTAGAAAAAAGTTTATGACAGACTTAAGACTTAGAAAAAGTATAGAAACACTGCGACCGGTGTTGACATAAAAAAATGTTACAAATGCTTTATAATGTACTTTATTTGATAGTAAAAAACTTGCTTTATTTGATATTCTTACATCTTACACAATACATTTTGCATGAAATTAACTGGAGGGCTTTGGCTAATGGGAATGAAAAAATATCAAATTAAAATGTAACGGCAACTATCTTGACTAGTAAGAAATGACATTTATTTATGACCTTACACAAATACCAACAAATCTTTCGTATATTAGAACTACATAATTTAAAATATCATATAGATAAAATTAAAATGACCGATTGCCATGAGAATGTCACTATATGGTGGAATTCTACCAATATAATAAATGCGAAAATTAGGATAGACGTATATAGTTCTATTATACGTTTGTTTCTATTACCTAAAATCGACTGAGCGAATCTTCCTCGAAAATTAACAGCGATTTATTTTATACATCAGAATAACACAGGCAATATTTTGTAAAGATAAGCGGAGGAATTTGCGAGCAAAGATGAATATTCTGAGGGGTGCAATTATGGTTAGGCTAAAATCTATTCCAGGCTGGTAGATATTGATGTAAGTATAGTCATGGTATAGTCAACCAACCCGGAAGGGAAAATTAAAATTGCGGCTACGTATACAATGTATACATTGATTGAAACATTTATTTCAATAAATAATAAGTAAATTATCGTGTACGATTTTATTGTGCGTGTTTGGATGTGGGTGGTATTTTGCGATTGCTTGTTACACGACAATATGTAGAAAAAAATCCAACTGTATTCGAAAGAAAATATTGCAAAAAATATATATTTACGATTCAACTACGATTTAACTGTAATTATTGTAGTAAAGCGTATGTTCACGTTGAGATGTTCGCAGTAAATTTTGCAAATATTGATACTTATACGTTCATTACTTAGGAAAAAAAAACTTTAAGAATTTATACTCTTAGGAAAAAAAAAGTGCCATGGCTTCTCGATGGCACAGTAGACATGAATATGTCTCATATCATAAATGAAAAGAAAGATTTAAATGGTCCCTATCCCTATCCCTATCCCTATCCCTATCCCTATCCCTATCCCTATCCCTATCCCTATCCCTATCCCTATCCCCATCCCCATCCCCATCCCCATCCTTATCCTTATCCTTATTCTTTCCCCTTATCCTTAATCCTTCTATGGTCAACAGGGATAATATATATATAAACAAACGAACAAACTATCCCTATCCCTATCCCTATCCCCATCCCCATCCCTATCCCTATCCTTATCCTTATCCCCATCCCCATCCCTATCCCTATCCTTATCCTTATCCTTATTCTTTCCCCTTATCCTTAATCCTTCTATGGTCAACAGGGATAAAATATATATATAAACAAACGAACAAATTATAATTCATTCATTTACGTCATGGTAACGATTTTCGTGACACATTCTTTCGAATAGACCCCAGAGAAAAGACATATTCATGTCAAAATAATAATAAAAATGACGGAAATACATTTTAACCACAAGGTGTGGACCAAGAAAGATGATAGCAGTTATTAGTAGAAATAAATAACGGGTTTTTTATTCTATACATAAATAAACTTCAGAGAGAGTAGAGACTGGGCTGATATGTTTCTTAGCCAATTCATTGTTTAGATCGAGTAGATCTAATCTTTTACTGAATGTAAAGGTGACTTCTGGTCACTTTATAGTAGGTATGTGTCTCTCCGTTTTTTCACTGTCATTCTTAGTCTTTAGTAAGGGAGTCGCTACACAAGCTGCCTAGTTCAAAACTAGGTATTCGGTACCGGTATTCGCAGTGCGTCCTGCCACTAATAAAATGAATTCGAAATATAATAAATTAGCACCAACAATGATAATTAGTTTGAAATGTTATGTTGATTGTATTTCAGCCTGTTTTTGCTAGGTTTGCATGCATATTCAGTTAACATTATAGACTTAGGTAGGTATTAATAGATGTTTAATTTAAAAGTCGCGTGCAACCGTAGTAAAAGACAATATTATACGAAGCGGTGAACGGTGAGTTCAGGAAATGCGACGTTTCGCAAGTGCTTTTGTCACCACCACAGCAAATGTTTGGCGGGAAATATAATAAATGCACCACAAAGGACTTCCTGCCAATAATGAGTTACTTTTGTATAAGCATGTTGGATTTATAAATAAAGTTTATTTGACGAAATGTTGAAACATAAAAAAGTTATTAAAGATGTCCGAACTCACACACACTGTACACACAGTAACAGTTTACTCTAGTTCAGATATCAGAAAATTTTGCAAATGATTTGCAGCACTGCTAAATCATTGTTATTTTATAAACTGCAAAGAAATTTAGTAGGTACCTATGTTTTTCTTTGCTATTGTTTTTATTGCCAAATACCACCTGAATTATTCGCTCGTGTTTTATAAGTGAATCACAATTCGTATTGTTTTATTACCTTTTGTTTCAAAAATTTTGTTTAATTTTTATCTTTCAATTCCAAGAATTTTGTTAGAAAAATATCATCAAATTATAGTAGGTACAAGTTGAAATATTTCAAGGTAATTATTGTAATATTTTATTGTAATCAAAATGTGTAACTACTAACTAATTTCGAGCACCTTAATATCTGATTACTTTTTTAAAGCTCTTTTGTAATTACAGCGAATCTCTTTAATAACAATGTCCGGACAGTTAAGTAGATGTATGCGAGTGAAAATACTCGCGTGTTCACTTTCCATCTCGCGGCCTTTTCGCCGTTTTTTCAACGGCTACTACTAGACTATTACTGACACAACACACGACAAACATTTATAAATACTATAATATATTTACATTATTGTTGGGATCTACATTCCTGTCAAACGTATGTACTAATAGTTAGTATACATGTCGGTAAGGTTGGAATTTTTTTGTCAATTTGTTACCGGGTTTTAACGCTGCATTTTTGAAGTGAAACCTGGCGATATATTTGAAGTAGTCGCATGCATACGATGTCTATCCATTGTCTGTCCAGCTAAATTGCAATAATGCTTACAAAGTTTGAAAATTCTGAACATGCCCGTCCACGAGTACCTATCACGAGTCTTTCTTTCTCTGCTGTAAAGATGCATCTCTTTCTCTCGCTCCAACTTGATTCAGTTCTACCTGTCCGGTCTTACATTTACGTAACAAATATAAAACATTTGATGAAGTTATTTGCCAAACCGCAGCGTACACATAAAATTTCTGTTCCCATAGCTAACTTTTTTTTGTAAGTAATACCTATGTTGTCGGTTAGAAGATTTTAGATTTTATAAACAAGATTTTTTACAGCTCAAATTTGTGCAAACTGGAATGGTAGAGGTGTCACTATGTGAACATAGAAGCGTTGCGTTTTGTGCAATACACCGCGCTCGTAGTATTGTTGTCATATCTGAGCACACGATCTGCGTAAATTGCGAACGATTTATTGCAGTTTCTTTATCGCCCTATGAACACATAAATACGGTTTACATTTCATAAGAGGATTTACGCTCGCGTCTCACTCATGTGGAAAATATTGAGAATTTTTATAGGAGTCGTTCTGTTTTGTAATTTCGCTTTCGCTTCTGCTCTAGTCGAGTTTCAGTGATTTATCATGTAGGAATATTTTATTGTTATATATCTCTGCAAAAGTGAATCTAAATAGTTAATGACTTTTTTGAACATTTAATAAAAAGCTTGCAAGAGCTTTTTATTAAATGTTCAAAAAAGCCATATGAATATGGCTTTGAAGAGTTTTAACACAGCTACGCAAGTAACACAATCGGCCTTGATAACATAAAATATATAAGGAATATGGTAGGTAATGGGCTCTGGGAGTCTGGCATATCTTAATCATTCGCCGAAACATCAAAGTGATCTGTCTTGCATAACTTGTTTTCCAACAATTCTCGAGTCAATGGTCAATGACGCGAAATGTATGATTTTACAGTTTCCCTTCCCGGGACCGAAGCGGCCCATCAGCTGGTCGTGTGCGTACGTAACAAGTGCACTCCCGAAGAGGCGCTGAATGTCCTCCGAGAGCTGCCTAACCCACTCCGAGAAGGGGACCAGCCGTCCACGGCTCAGACCACCTCGTACAACCCCCTAAAGATTGACGTGTTCGTGCAGACCCTGCTCAACCTCGGCAGCAAGAGTATTTCGCACAGTTTCGCAGCTATATCGAAGTTTCACTACGTGTTCAAAGTAAGTTTTTGAGGTGAATCCTAATTTTCAGATAAAATATTGTAAATGCGAAAGTTTGTGAGGATCCATCGAACTTTTTTTATATTGCTTTTTCCACGCAAAACGGCTGAACGGATTTGGATGAGCTACTGTCAGACTATTTTCCTTTTATGAAATGAAATTATCTACTATAATGTAAATGTACCTACCTTCTATGTTATTCCAGATTTTGGCAGAATCGGAAGAGGCTCAAATATGCGTGTTGCGGAATGTTTTTGAACTGTGGCAACTGCACCCTCAAATGGTCTGTGTACTGGTGGATAAAATGCTAAAAACACAGATCGTGGAGTGCAACGCTGTGGCCACGTGGCTGTTCTCAAAAGAAATGGCGCCGCATTTCACCCACATGGTCCTGTGGGAGATACTCCATTTGACGATAGATAAAATGAATAAACACGTATCGAAACTAAGTAAGTACAGAGCCATTTAGTCTATCTAAATCCCTTTATCCTACTGTAGTCGGTAGCGCACTTGCAGCACATAATTATGGCGTTGTTTGTGTTATAGGCGACGGTAGTCACCTACCATCAAGTAGACGATCAGTCTGTTTGCCGACTTTAACATAAAAAACAAACAAACAACGATTTTGTTTTATATGTATAATGGTGATGATGTCTTATATTAAATGAATTTTTTTTTCAGGCGGCGAGTTGCAAGAGGCGCGCGAGGCTCTCGCTCGAGCCGACTCGAGCAGCTCCGACTCTGAGGACGAGGGAGGCAAGAAGAAGAAGGACCAGGATAAGCCCACCGAGGAGGTAATGTTCCACCGTCGTCGTCGTTTGTTAGACCCTTCGCACGTTGCGACACTCAAAAGCCAACGAGACAAGCAAAGAATGTAAAAAAAAAAACTTAAAGAGGTTATAAAGATGGCTTCCTACACGATAGGGACAGGGGGCTGCGGGTTTGTTTATATTGTTTGCGTACATAATAGACTTAACTCGTGCGAAGGGTGTGACCAAAAAGAGTGTGAGCGGTGTGGTACAGTGAGTGGTTGTGTCGCCACAGGCGGTGGAGCGCATGGAGGAGCGGCTGGAGGCGGCGCACATGGACCAGAAGAGGTTGTTCCTGATCGTGTTCCAGCGGTTCATCATGATCCTGTCCGAGCACCTGGTGCGCGCCGACACGGACGCCCGCGACCCCAACACGCACTGGTACCGCACCACCATTGCCAGACTCGCGCAGGTCTTCCTCAGGGTAAGTGTGCATTCACTGCGAAATTGTGTCTTATTCTTTGAATCAGAAATACTTGAATGGGGCCGCTTGAAAACGACGTCATATCCTTTGAAAGCGATGCTTAGTTTGTAGGTGATAGTTGCCAACGTCCATACTACGTTGAATACACCGGTTCTCGTCCGATCACCGAAGTTAAGCAACGTCGGGCGCGGTCAGTACTTGGATGGGTGACCGCCTGGGAACACCGCGTGATGTTGGCTTTTTTGCTATCTAGTACGACGTCATATCTTTGAAAGCGATGCTTAGATTCTAGGTTGTAGTTGCCAACGTCCATACTACGTTGAATACACCGGTTCTCGTCCGATCACCGAAGTTAAGCAACGTCGGGCGCGGTCAGTACTTGGATGGGTGACCGCCTGGGAACACCGCGTGATGTTGGCTTTTTGCTAATTAGAACGACCTCATATCTTTGAAAGCGATGCTTAGATTGTTGGTCGTAATTGCCAACGTCCATACTACGTTGAATACACCGGTTCTCGTCCGATCACCGAAGTTAAGCAACGTCGGGCGCGGTCAGTACTTGGATGGGTGACCGCCTGGGAACACCGCGTGATGTTGGCTTTTTGCTAATTAGAACGACGTCATATCTTTGAAAGCGATGCTTAGATTGTAGGTTGAAGTTGCCAACGTCCATACTACGTTGAATACACAGGTTCTCGTCCGATCACCGAAGTTAAGCAACGTCGGGCGCGGTCAGTACTTGGATGGGTGACCGCCTGGGAACACCGCGTGATGTTGGCTTTTTTGCTATCTAGTACGACGTCATATCTTTGAAAGCGATGCTTAGATTCTAGGTTGTAGTTGCCAACGTCCATACTACGTTGAATACACCGGTTCTCGTCCGATCACCGAAGTTAAGCAACGTCGGGCGCGGTCAGTACTTGGATGGGTGACCGCCTGGGAACACCGCGTGATGTTGGCTTTTTTGCTATCTAGTACGACGTCATATCTTTGAAAGCGATGCTTAGATTCTAGGTTGTAGTTGCCAACGTCCATACTACGTTGAATACACCGGTTCTCGTCCGATCACCGAAGTTAAGCAACGTCGGGCGCGGTCAGTACTTGGATGGGTGACCGCCTGGGAACACCGCGTGATGTTGGCTTTTTGCTAATTAGAACGACGTCATATCTTTGAAAGCGATGCTTAGATTGTAGGTTGAAGTTGCCAACGTCCATACTACGTTGAATACACAGGTTCTCGTCCGATCACCGAAGTTAAGCAACGTCGGGCGCGGTCAGTACTTGGATGGGTGACCGCCTGGGAACACCGCGTGATGTTGGCTTTTTGCTAATTAGAACGACGTCATATCTTTGAATGCGATGCTTAGATTGTAGGACTCGACGTTTTACTTTTTCTATTTAGCTTATTAATAATAAATTTTTATTTTTAATTTTTATTATTATATGTAACGTTAAGTTTTAACGTTTTAACACTAATATTGTGTAATTTTTGTTACAGCACCATGAGCAAGTACAAAAGTACAGCAGCACCTTGGAGACCTTACTGTTTACACAAGATTTGGATCCTCACATACTAGACGTGTTCCATCAATTCGTTGCTCTTACGGCTTAAACACAAAATAGTAACCTCATGCTACAATAATTATTATTGTAAATAATATTGATTAGAACACGACAAGGTCATATTGGCACTGAAAAAATTATAATTCACTTGGAAGCAGATTAAGTTGCAGGTGATCTCATAAAATTTTAGTATGTATTTGCAATATTACTAAGTTTCAATTCAATTGTTCTTTGTATTATGTTAATTAAATAAACATGTAAAACAAAAATGGTTTTTTATATATTATTATAACACCTTACTTTTCAATTATTTTATATTAGCTGACCCGATGTACTTTATACTGCCTCAAATAAAATGTATGAGAAAATGAATTCAGTGTTTTTGGTGAATATTTCCCTTGTTTAAATAGTTTTTCTTCAATTCGGGGAGGAGACAAATTCAATAAATCAAAGATAATAAAAATCGGTCCCGATGTTCTTGAGTTTTAAATGGTGTAACTAACACATATTTGTTTGTATACTTATAGACATCGTTATCATTGTTATTACAAATGTCTAACTATCGGATTACTAATCGGACTACTAATCGGACTCGCCCATAAATTATGTTATTATTATTCGCAATCCGTACTAATATTATAAATTCATGCAAAAACTACTGAACCGATCACCATGAATTTTTGCATACACGTTTTCTGGGACACCAGAAAGGACATAAAGTACCTTTCATCCAGAACGCGGACGAAGTCGCGGGCACCAGCTAGTTTTTAAATATTTTATTTCGTGATCAATAGACATATTCATTTCTGTTTTTTTTTTCTTTTGTTCTGAATATTTTTTAAAGATAAGTACATTACAGGTGTAAAAGAAAACAATTATATGTCGAAGTCATACCTAATTATATTTAATAAAAAATATGATCAGCATAAATCAGTGCAAAAAACGTTCCGCCATAACAGCTTTCCTGTTATCATTCCGTCCTCTTAGTACCCATCCTTGTCCCAAGCTCTTGTGAACATCTTCCAAGGGTTCGTCGTCGGCTGCCATCAGCTGGATGAGAAACATTCGTCGGGGACGCTCCGACAGATTCCTGTAACTGCCGTGAAGAAGCAGGTACGAGAAGATCACGACTTCACCTCGTTCAGCGAGCACCGGTGTTGCTTTTTCTATGGGATATTTCTCCTATGGAAAGTGATTGGATTGGATTAAAATTTTATTTGCAACAAACAATAATAAGACACACACAAACCGGCTCCAACTCAGCATAATGTAGGTTTTAGAAACCTGCGCTGGTCTTCCGTTAGAGCCGATGGTGAGGTTACGCACTTATTATCAAATCTTTTGTGTGTATGCACACAAAAGCTCCAAAAAACGAAGAAAATTTTCAGAAATAAAACAGTTAAATTAAATTAAAACCTATACTATATATGCCACGCGGCTTCGTTCGCTACAAATTTTGATCCCCATAGCCCATGAGTTTAGCTCGACAAGACAAGTGATAAAAGTAGCACAACTCAGGTATACCTATGCTTGCTTTCAGTACAGTGATGGCATTGTTATTCCTAAATATTCCTTTTTATCGAAATGTAGATATTATTGAAATTATCGAATCGAATTATACTGGCCTATCGAATGTATTTATCGAAACGAAATAGCCCATTTTGCTTATTGATAGTAGGTATATTTATACCTAAGTGAGAAAATTGTATAATTGGTTTTAGATATATATTGTTTATTATTCTAATCTAATCTATCTAATTATAATTAATATATTAATATATGTGTTTATTTTCAACGGCTACTGTGGCATTTACATATGGGCGAAAAATGTAATTTGCAAATAGCAAAAAAATATAGCTTTCCAACAAATTTGTTGTAGGTATTTTGACTAATTAAATTAGTTAGGTAAGTACCTATTATAAATTTATTTCATTATTTTATAACGCTACACGTACATAAATAATCCACGGTTATATTACCAAAAACCTGAGTGATCAATCGTAGTCGTAGCATTTGGGTTTTGACGAATTGGTGATTTTTTACCTTAAAACTAATAACTATGAGTGATTTATTTAACTAATTTTATATAACTAGGTGAATACTTACGGGATCGGCCCAATGAAAGGCTTGATCACTGTCAGCACTCCTGGTACCAAAGTCTTTGAGCGGTCCGAGTTTGTGGGAGCCAGGATAAACGCAAAGTCCTCCATTTTCTGGATCCGATTTGTCTACATGCAAGAAAGCGGCCACCATGGAATGCTTCTTGAATGGAAAGTAATGGTAATCCTGCAAAATAAAGAGAGAGAAAAATATTTTATGCATTGTTAAACATGATAAGGAGTATTGAAAGTAACCTGTCATCTGTACCAAAAACTTACACAACGCGTTAATTATTGTCAGCAACGTTTCCAAATCTTACTGAATAACATCTGATATTTATTGTTAACTAGTGGCCCGCTCCCGGCTTCGCTCGGGTTCAAAATAAAAACTATCCTATCTTTTAAGTTGGACCAATTTACCTACACATAGTTACGAAGTTTTACCAAAATCGGTTCAGTAGTTTAGGCGTTCATCGGCGACAAACATGTGACACGAAATTTTTATATATAGGTATACAGATATAGTAATCGTCTGGTGGAAAAGGCATTTTATTCACTTACTTAATGAATTTTTAATTGATGAGACTATAAATACTCTATAGTGCAAGAAGCTATGTCTTACATAACTAACTTGCACTAACTAACATAACATACAACTAACACACTGCTTGCCGGTTGAATATGTGGACATTATCTATTAAAATTTACCTACAACAACAGTGTCATTATTGGTTTTCAACATTCGTCATTCATGTCATGACCAAAGGGAACAAAATTTTCATAAATTTAGATTTATGACGAAACTGGAATCTGGCGGATGTGTACTAAATCCAATTTATGAAAAGCCATATTCAGCAAATTAATTAATTTGAATTTGAATATTGTGTTGCTGTGGTAGGTAGGTATATTATATTAACTTTTGGAAACAGTCAACATGTTACAATCGGTAACATTTGTTACAGAACTTTATATACCTCAACAAATTGATAGTGACAATAATTTACGAACCTGATGCATTAGATAAGGAGCACCAATTCTTGCGGGCTTCCAGTGAGCTTTTGTATGATGCAAAAGAATGTCCGAGGTATCCATCACTCCCTCTAAGGCGTCAAGTAAATTGTTATTACGAAGAACTTCCGAGAACACGCTGCTGTGGTATTGAAGGTTGTGGACTGAATGGACCTAAGGAAAAAAGATGCAGGTAAAAAAGTGTATCGTTTTTATTTCATAAAATCGGTTCTTATTCTTATAGGATTTGTTTGTCTCCTTTTTTATGTTAATGTCAACAGACAGGCTGACGGTCCACTTGATGGTAGATTGCGTTGTTACCGTCGCATATAACTTAACACATAGGTATAACACAAGCAACGCTAAAGGTGCTATAGTAACATTAGTAGGGATAAAAGATAGGGAAATGGGCTCTAACATCCCTTACTCATCGAAACAATAGTTTATTACCTGGATTGACATATTTGATACTTTTTGGTAGGTACTATTTTTGTCCTGGTAAAAGTTAGATTCCCAAGGGATCATCTAAAAATATAAAAAAGTGGACGCCACAGCGACAAAGATTTCTGGCGTTTTATTTTTTATTTTGCAAGATGGACGAAGTTGGGCCTTGGGTGTCCTAGCAAATTCTTGATATTATAAATGAGGATGTTTCTTTACTCAATCCGTCTCGCAAAGCAGGCTGAACGGATTTGGATGAAATTTGGTACACAGATAGTCTATTAACATATAGGATACCTTAAATCCTCGGAAAATGTTAGGCTCCTGTGGGATTTCCAATAAACAAACTACAGTGCCTGCCTACGAACTCGTGGGCACAGCTAAGTACTTTAGTTTCAAATAAAAAAAAACTTACAGAATATTTTTCATTTTCAGCTGCTTTTTTCATATCGTCTCCTTTCCAAGCGGCTTCCATACCAGCATTATTCTTCATGTAGAAAATCCTATTGTACTCTTCAGAGATAACGTCCATTTCTTTCTCAGTGAAGACATTACTGACTTTAATGTAACCATTGTCCTTATAGAACTGCTTCTGTTCGGGCGTTAACTTCACCATTTTGTTCTGAAATGTTATACAGTTATATTGTTATTTACCTATACAAATATAACATATTGTCTGATTCAATATGTAAAATTCGTAAATTAATAAATTGTTAAGATTCAATTACATACTTACCTCAAGAACGCCCGTTGCGTGTAGCGCTTAGCAATCAAATGCAATTTGTATATCGCCCTTATAACTTTATATACCTAATACTTGAATGCAGTTTATAATAACTTACTTACATAATGACTTATCAATATTCAATACGTCATATTGATAAATTATATAATTAATACACAAATATGATAATAAAAACCATAAATGTTTGTTTTGACTTTTGACCTCTACAAGAACAAATTTTTTCTCCATAACATAACAACAAATACATCCATAACAATCTACACTGGCCGTCAAAACTAAGTACTTAGGTACCATACTTTTAAAATTGCTAAGTATTTCTCCTAAACTTTAGAAGTTAGAATTTTAAAATAAAAAACGTTTTATAGTAAATTTCGTCACCTTTCTTTGAAGCTAAGTTACTTAAGTATACACTATAGTAACGTTTTTATCTTAAAAAAAGACAAAAACCAAAAAATAGCCAATTATAACTCACTGTCAAAAAACTCAACATTTAAAAGCCTTATTTTTATATTAGGTAATAGCTGCCTCCTCAGACTCTGATTACAGTTTCGAGCCAGTATGGCTAACTGAAGACGAGGTTTCGGAGACTATTTTGGGAAATATTCTCCCATTCTTCCATCAGGGCCTGTTTTAGAGCCCTGAGGACGGTAGGAGGTGGTCTGCGACTTCTGACCAGCCTCTCGAGCTCATCCCAGGCGTGCTCGATTAAGGGTTGAGATCAGAATCCTGAATGTATTCTTGATTCGGAATGACGTCTAGAGTATAAATCCGACACGAACAATGAATAATGAATAAATATATACCAACCTACTTACCTAAGAATACCACAATAAAAACAAACATATAAACAAAATATGTATATTTACTTAAATATTCAAATTACAAAAATATTCTAGCACTCATCAACCAACACAATCAAATTTAACAACCATAATGTGTTCAAAATCGAGTGATAAATATTGTAATATGAGACGTTTTTTATTTCAAATAACTGATCAGCTCTTCGACGTCTTTCTTGGAGCCGAGGTAGCAAGGAGCGCGTTGATGGATACTTGTGGGCATTATGTCCAAAATGGGTATTTTACCATCAGTGGCCACACCTCCGGCTTCAGTGACGATGAAAGACATTGGGTTACACTCGTACAGTAGACGAAGCTGAGACAAGACAAATCATCAATTGGACAACACGTTTGATTTGGTCTAGTGGCTAATAGTAACGCCAATTGTTAACCAAGCGGTCGCGGGTTCGAATCCCGCTAGGGGCAAAATGTTTATGTGTTAACATTTACCTGTGTACCTGAGTCATGGATGTTTTGTATTTATACAAAATACATACAAAAATTTTTGTTTTGATTTATTTGATTTAATTTTTTTTTCTCTTGCTGGTTTTGATTTTTAATTATGTGTAATTTGATTCATTTATAGGTAATATAATTTTTATTCTCTGATAATGTTGTGCTTTCCTGTAATTTAAATTCATACTTGTAATGTCCTTTCTGTGTGTTGTATGTTGTGTTTGAGTATGTCTTTAGTTGGTAAGCCTTTTAAAATAAATAAATAAATAATATGTATGTATTTACAAAAAGAAAGTAATGTAGGTATGTAGTATATCAACTGTCTGGTATCCATAAAACAAGCATTAAGTTGCTTACTTTGGAACTAGATGGTGCTGTGTGGAATGTGTGAATATATTTATTTATTTATCAATACGTCACTGAAAACCGCATTCAAATCGGTACATACTTTACATCAAAAATATCTCATAGCGCACATCTTAATATTGCAACATTTATCTATTATAGCGACGATATCCGTAGATAGCACCTATAGCTTTCTACAATGAAAGAATTTTCAAAATCAGTCCAGTAGTTTTTTAGGCACCAGCTAGTAGGTATTATATTTTACAAATACCACAAATTAGATTGAAATTTGAGATATATTTCTATAGAAACATAAAATAGGCATACCTACGTGAATTCTATTAAATATTGAAATCTAGAATAATTTGTGAAATTTAAAAGAATTATACTAACTTTTCCCTTAGGTGAGGATTTAGTGGCTGGGTACATAAATATGCCACCATATTTAATGGTTCTGTGTACGTCTGCCACCATTGAACCCACATAGCGAGCCCCATATGCTTTGCCAGTCTTGGGCTCTTTCTTCTCCTGTATATAATTTTTCAAACCTTCATCCCATTCAGCTGCATATCCTGTGAAATTGTTTAAATTCATAACCAAAAGATTTTTAATTGAAAAATACTTATTTAGCAACAAATTTTTTAAGGGCTTCTTTCACCATCTCTGAGTAAAGTGTCAAGTAGACTAACCGCTATTTTAAAGTCATCGGTAAGAGAGCGTACGAGTTTCACCATCTTCGAGTAGCATTACTCAAGGGTGATTTCAATGAAATTGACACATAACATAATACTCGTAACATTTACTCGCCAATAAGTTTTACTTGAAAAGTAACTAATCAACACTTTACTTGTAGTTGGTGAAAGAAGCCCTAAGACATTTAACAAACAAAGATCTTTGAAACTAACTGGAAGTAATGTTCATTCATGTAGGTAGGTATTCATGTTATATTATTACTATAAACAGGTCAAGTTGATATTTTTTTGTCAGTGAAAACGGTTTTCTGTGTATTGCCAAGTCCTAAAATAAAAATAGATATATTTAGTAGTTTCTAAATAATTGTATTAAAACAAACGAGGCCGTCGATTGCTATTTCGATCGAGACTTGTATAGACTTATTCTAACTCGCGAGATATAATACCTAGGCAAAATCCATGTCTTCAGATGGAGTAGGTACTGATTTTAAATATATTATAAGATTGCTAAAAATATTCATTAATCCAGAATATAATTGACTTCTTCTTCGCCTGCACCATCGAAATAATATATCTTTGGCAAAGCCTAATTTTGCTATTACCGCCGTTCCAGCATAATTTGATCCGGACAAGATTGAAGTTGATTCACGCACACTACTTGATGCACAATACTTGCATACAGGTCAAGGTTACTAAACAATACCTAACCTATACCTAATTTTTACATCAAATCGAACATAATATGGAATCCCTTATTTAACTAAGAAATGAGCTGATAGTCTTAAAAACGCTTGAACAGATCTAGGTACATAAATTATAGCTAAGTACAATCCTGATCACTTTCAAACAAAAACTATTACACACACGTATTTTAGTTTTCACGAATTTGATTGTAGAATACAGTCTGTGTGCTTTGTTAAATAAATAAATAAAAAGAAACTGGAGTTTAATTGGTTTGTTATATACCTATTCTGACCACGTAACACACAGACGTTACAAACATTTACTGCTATGTTAAATAGGACAGAATTGTAATTCCTACCTTCATTAATAGAATAGATCTTTCCTTTGTCGGGTATTGTCATGTTGGGGTCAGTGAGTATGAACTCTCCGATAGACGGGTCGTACATGAACCCATTGACGCCTTTGCCGACGCCTAACGATAATACCAACATAGTCGCCGAGCCATAGAGGGCGTAACCAGCCGCCACCAGTTCTCTGCCAGGACGGAGAGCGTCTGCTTCAACAGGCTCACCGGCTGTAGTTTTTCTAGAAAGTTCAAAATTTATATTATTATAGCTGGTGCTCGCGACTTCGTCCGCGTGGAATAGTTATTTTGGGAATGATTTGGGTATCTCGAACGGTTTTCGCAGCGCACGCAACGGAAGCCCTCAAAGATGAATAATTTTCCCCGTTTTTTTTCTCACATTTTCGACTGTTTCTTCGCTCCTATTAGTCGCAACGTGATGTTATATAGCCTAAAGCCTTCCTCGATAAATGATCTATCCAACACAAAAAGAATTTTTTTTCAATTCGAACCAGTAGTTCCTGAGATTAGCACGTTCAAACAAACAAACAAACAAACTCTTTAGCTTTATAATATTAGTATAGATTTTTTATAGTAATAATATGCCATTATTTTTTTTTATAGAATATTAAGGGTGGTAGGGTGAAAATGACGACTTCTAAAATCGTACACTAAAAATATCGGCACAAAATAATTTTGTCAAGTTAGATAATGACTACGAGTTTTACCCCGGCGGGGAGTTTAGGGAGTTGACAGTTGTCGTTGTTAGATAATTATTAAATTAATTAGGCTATTACTTGTAAATAGCGAAGATGGAGCCGACCGATACAAGGCAGTCGATGTTTGAAGACCCGTCGAGGGGATCAAAGCAAACTACATATTTGCCACGTCTTTCGGTTTCCACCTAAAACAAAACCAATTTAAGTATTTCTTAAGTTACGTGAGTCTACAAACAAGTCAAGTCTTTTCTCTTTATAATATTAGTAGCAACACCCGGCTTCGCACGCGTGCAATTTTTTTCTACAAATTGTATAAATATCTAATCTCAACTTCGGCTCATCTATTGAGTCCAAAGCCCAAAAAGCTGGGCATCCTAAATAGGGTCAGGCGACGATACTTTACGCCTGGACAGCTCCACTCATTTGCCGCACTCAACTCGGTAGAACGCAGAGCTAGAAGACTCATAGGCAATGACTATAAATCCATTTGACTGAGCTAACGGAGGTGATCGCATTCGCCAAACATATGTTACTCATAGGCGACAGTAAGTACCTACTCTTTTAAAATGTAAGATGCAGAGCCTGGCACATAGACACAATTGCCAGTCTATGTGTCTTTTATAAGATGTACTTCGGAGAGTGTGCTCAGGAGCTGCATGAGCTCATACCGGAAGGCCCCTTTCTTCCATCTTGTTGATCGAAATCCCTCCTTTTCGGACCAAGCGCTTTGAAACATCCTTTATAATGCGCACTGCCAAAGGTTTGGACCTCCTTGCCGGCGTTTGTATTTCCGAGCTCATATAACCCTAATCTTTTCAAAGTTCGAGTGAATAGGCATCTTCTGGGTGAGCTCGCTCCATCACAGGCCTCTTCCTTGGTACATAGCTGGTTGTTAGCCAAGAGCAAACCCACATCTAATAATATGTATATTTTGTATATATATAAACTTTCCTCGTTTAACGCTTTTTCTCATAATCTTTTTTTTACCTGTATAACAGTAGAATTTTCTTCTGAAACGAGCAGACATGTGGTGAAGGAAGACTCGAGCATGTTTATGAAAAGGTCGTTGGAAAGTACGTCCAGTTTCTTCACTTGTTCGCCTTGAACATTTGTGTCACCCGAGATTCCATGTCTAGAAAATATGGACAGACATATTGTAGATACATTATTCTCAATAGCATTAACTATAGCACCGATCAGAAGTATCCCGAAAGCCCGAAACTTTGTCATAATTATGTCATATCTTATCTAATAATAAAATTGTAAACAAGCCCAGTGGCTGTACATTAATTTTATTTTTTCAAAAAAACAATTCGTATGTTGTCTACTTATTATACTATTTAGGTAAAAAAAATATTTTTAGAATTTTTGTCTGTTATATGGGTAGTTCGGTTTACTCAATCAATGCTATGCTATAAATGTTATCAGTGGTATCAAAGCAATATCGTATTAGAAAGAAAAAGTAATCTTTCTATAGATAACAACATAATTATTAATTATGGTAAACAGTATAATAATGTCAATTCAATTATATAAAAAAATTATACTTAACGGCCAATAAAATCACGACGCACGGACGCACACATTCGAAATTTGTTTATGAGTTTCACAAGAAAACAAGTCGATAAGTGCGTTTTATATCTAATTGTTATTATAATTATTTTTAAATAATTATGACCGTTGTGAATGAAAAGCTGTAAGATTGCTCACGGAGCAGAGGGTAGTCTACCCAACACAAGTTGTTATATCTCAGTTTTTAGCTACTTTTTCAAAATTTAATAGTGATATTTACATATTGACGCAGACATTTTTTTTAGGGTCGATGCATACTGGTCTAAAAATAATACCTGGCAAATTACCTATAATTTAAAATCTATAAGTATATCCACAATTTAGTTCACATACTTCTATCGTGATGGATGAAATGAAATGTGATGATGAAATTGGGCGTGCGCGTTCTTTCTTTTATCACAATAGAAATATGTCTGTATTATTTTTAGATTGACGCTTCTATCTTCGACTCTGAGTCAGAAAGCGCCGATCCTAGCTTTCCCTCACAAGGTTAACGTATCCATATTAACTTTCACCAAAGTTCTGAATGAGCTAAACTCAGAATTCACTCAAAATTCACTCAGCTGTGAATTTAACAAAATATATTTATTCATATAAAAAATAGTTATATTTATTTATATTAAAAAATAGGGCTTTGTTAGCCCTTATAATAATGATATAAGTAGGTATTCCCATAGATAAATGATTGGTCTCGCTGCGCTCGACTATATAGAGCGCCATACAAAAACAATAGCTCCGTGAATGCGGCAACTTTTTATTGTAGTGTGTGTAAAAAATCGTCACTTTTTATCTCTTATTACACAGTTTCATTATATTTTTACACAGTTTAACTACGCAAACTGACATTTTATTATGCCCAAAATTTAATAAAATATTCGGCACGTACACATCACAGACAGTTTGCAGTGTGACTGGCTCGGGTACGCCGAATTCGGCGTAGTATTTGTTGCCGCATTTTTCAAGTACGACGGCGGTACCTAGTCGAGCGTAGCGAGACCAATTATTAATCTAAGGGTACCTATTCCTTTATTTTGAATAATTTACAATTAAAAAAAAAGGAACTGACTTTTCAACTTACCTACAACATAGTTATTATAATACATACTCATTTATATTATGTTACCTATTTGTTTAATACATTGAAGTTTGAGTTATATTACTTAGCACTTAAAGTATAAAATGCTATGAAGAAAAATTAATACTTTGCCGTGCCGAAAAATTAATACTTTCTCCAATGTGCGCCGGCCCTTACTTAATAACTTATCTATTTGAATTTCATAAAAATAAATACACTGATTTGGCCTCGAACAAGTTAAATAACAAGTAGGTAACTATTGCCTGATTTGTAAAAAGCTTATGTTAGTAAATAAATAATTTATTAGTTGAATTTAAAGTATGTTATACCAGTTATACTAACAGTTTAGCAATGCCGGCTTTCCTCACAGCCGATTGGATGGCTTTTACAGCTGTTTGTATGGAATTGAGAAGTTGTGTGAGATCTCCCGTCGCCTGTGGTGCTGTTCTTTGTTGATACAAAACCCATCGAGTCAGGGTCATTGCGTTCACATCGAACGCAGGCCCTTGCTGGGACATGTTTTTTTACTTTCTCTTTACCTACGACACAAAACAACACACCCACACAACGGACGCCGGACGACTGACTGACGTAGGAACGTGAGTAGTGTATTTACAGAACGAGTTCATCATTTGTGATAAAAAATGGATAAAAACCATGAAACGATCAAATTAAAAATTGTTTAGCCTTCATATAAATTTCGTGCTTTTTTAGACTATTTTTATTTAGCCGACTTATACCGGGTTATAGGCAGATATATATCGGTGTGTCTATTTTACTTATCAGCAATTTTGTTGCCGTGTGATGTAATATATTATTGTTTACTACATAAATTGTGCTCGATGTTTAAGTATGCCTAGCTTTTGGTGGCGCTGCTACTATTTTATTATTATTATATTTTTAGACAATTCCACGGGAATCTAATTTTTCTCCAGGATAATCCAGGTACTACCTGTGTGTCAAATATCATCCAAATCTGTTCAACTGGTTTTGCATAACGCAAAAGCATATTATATTATTTTTCTAGACGTATTCCAATCGCACGTATACTTTAGGAGCTTTATCCAAAGACTATATAAGTATATATTTATCATTATTTAACACGAATTTAAATTGTGAACTAGAGAAATAATTGTGATCGGAGACTTGTGGTTAGTATAATAATATAGGTATTATAATTTTATTACTTATAACGTGCTGTTGTTTCCATGAGTGACTAGGTATGTAGTTACATACCATCACACGGATGGAACATCAGCTAAGCAAGGGTATACTTCACAATGTGAATGTGAAGTCCGATCGCGGAAGATAATTTATATTTTGGGATAGTGCGTATACCATACAGAATTCATATTTTGATATTAAGTATATTTCATACCGAAAAGCAAGCTCCATTTTTAATTTTCATGTTTGAAGAAAATTAATTCCTTAAAAATTATCTCTAAATAATCATTCAGCAGTAACGACTTCTTTTTTATCTAGGTAAATATTACAGCACTAAAAAGGATAGGAAAAGATTGTTTACAAATTAAAATTAGAATAATAAGATAATTATAATTGAATATAATATTTATACTACCTAATTTGTGAAGATTTGATATAATATTAAACTTGCATGATTATTACGCATGGGTCTCATGTTTATCATGTTATGTTTTATGTCGCATAGGTATCTACTTATATATGTAGTTATTCCCAGAATTATTCCATACAAACACACATAAGATAAACCATCACATCAATGAACCCATGAATGTCATGTCAAATGTGAATATTTATCACACATTTAGTATCTATACCTACCTACTATATAATTTATGTATTTTTTGTATCTATACTTTCAAGATAACAATACCTACAAACTCAGATAAATAACAACTAAAGATAAGAGGACCCTATTATTTATTCTACATTTTTCTATTCTCGCGCCTTACCGAAGCGTAACCGGGTGCCGCCATGTCGTGTGCCTTTTAGGCATCTTTTAGGTAGTGTGTTTTCTTTCTCGGAAGCTTACAAAATTACTACTGAAGAAGACTCCAGGCATCGTCCAACCAAGTGTATAACCACGGCATCGACAGCTCGAACAAAGTGGGTCATACTTAAGAGATTTAGTATACACGCAAAATTGCCACCAGGCCACAGATTATAAAGTTATATGTCTCACCAGGCGCGCTTCAGAGGTCACGTGGGTGATCGGGGCAGCCATTTTGAATGTTTTGTTTTGATTGACATGCCATGCCAAGCCAGCCGTGCGTGCGTTTTCGGTTTTATTTATTAGTTATATTGTTTTATTGCGAATTTGGATTGTTTTAATGGACTTGACGTGTATTCTTTTATGTGACCTGGCTCTAATGTGGATTTTGATTTAAGCTCCTGTGATTTTAGTTTTACGCAATGGTTTACACCGTATGTTGTGTTTCCTCTTGCCAATCGACGATTAGAGATACAAAACTATTTAACTTTCCTCGAAATTATGCGCTAAGAAATGTTTGGATTGAGCAAATCCACAGCAAATCGCTCCTCATTGTGCAGAACTTCGAAAGTTGTCAACCCAACAACTAATACAAAGGAAAATTTGTATCAAACATTTCCAAGCAAAGTTCTTGGTGAACAGAACCCGACGTTATAATATCGCTTTTCCTACGTTGTTCAGCACCGAAGAAATCTCTGGAATACCTGCTTCCGACGTTAAAATTAAAGGTCAGTATTAATTATTATACCCTAGAACAAACTTCTTTGAGTATTCTTTATTCTATCTAACCAATATTAGGTCCGGTTTTTATTGTCCGGTCCGACAATAGATTTAACCCTCCTGGTAGAGGCTACTGTCCCCAACTGAGAAACAAAAAAATAACCTTAGTGTCTAGTCATTTTGAGAAGTTGACAATTTCTACATAGACATTATGCTACATAATTAGACAAACTGCTCATTAGATACACTCATACATACATTATGTAATGTAGCAGCTGTTAATCTATTATCAAATATCAGAAACCAGGCATTAGTTTCTTATCAAAAGATTGGTGAATATAGACCGGTCATTATTCATAGTGAGTTAGCATGCAACATGCAACTGATCAAGTTGCCTGTAACAGTATTATCATAGGAGATATTATTAATTGCACATCAAATAAAATAATCGCCTATCAATTTATTTTCATCATTTATATACTTTTTACATCAAATAACTTATTTCATCACAAATAAACTAAATGTTAAACAAAACTAGTACTGCAGATAATTCGTAAATATACATCAACACTACATTGCTTATTTTCCTATAATGCGAGACAAATAAATCCCTTTAGGTACAAAAATACTACAATCTTAACATAAATACAGATTGCACAGCAAATTAACCCGAGCGTCCATAGATAATATTCATTCTCATAGCAAAATAACTATCCGAGTAGCAGATATCCTAATAAGCACCTCAAAACTTGCTCATCATATTTGTCTTAATTTTTAAGAACACATGCTGAGCAAATTTAATAATTATTATAGCTACAATTTCTTTTTTTATTGCATAATTTCTAAAAGCAGAACAAATTAAATGAAAACTGTACCAACATAGCTATTATTTTGTGATAATTTTATGTCACCTATGAAAATATTCTCATCATAAAAATTATAATAATCGAAAAGAAGGCTAAAATTTAGATTATGGACTGTCGCACTCGACAGTCCATAATCGCGGCTGACCGCGATTTTTTGGGAGAAGGTTACGAGTATAACAAGTAATATTACTTTTATACCAGAAAATACTTATTTTTATTAGAAAAGAGTTACTTAGGTTAGGTTCTAGGAATGTAAATGAAAAAGCGAGCGCACCCGGGTAACAATTTTTGGCAAAAAGTGTATATTATTATTTGGACATGGTTTATTAAATAGGTGTACATACCTCGGAGTCGGAGTGGGGACAAGGGAGAAAATATAATTAAAACAATTAAGTAATAATTAATATTAATTCTAAAGTAATGAATCACTACATATTATAAAATAAAGTCCTCCGCCGCGTCTGTTTGTCTGTCTGTCTGTTCGCGATATACTCAAAAACTATTATTATTTTATGTTCCTTATGTACTATGTTCTTGAATGTCCTTTGACAAACTTGTTACAAATAAAAAATTATTCTATTCTATTCTAAAAAGTTCAATTAGGTGCCATCTCTATTTTTTTATGGTCAAAAACATGTAACCCAGGAAGTGTTAAAATACTCGAATAAAAAATAAAAAAATGCAGACCCACCTTAATAATTCAATAAAAATTTTGAAGTAGGTAACTATTTGTATCTGATTTTATATTTTATTGCTGATCTCATTATGTTGTAGCTGTGGTTGTACTTAATAAATAATAGATGATGTGTCAAATAAAATGCTGTTTTATTTAGGTAAACTGCTGTATGTTATATAAAAATAGAAGCTACATTTAAAAAAAATGAGTTAATAGGTATAATGTGCGTTAGTCATTATTAGCTGTGTATTAATTAAAAAGCTTTACTTTAAGATAAATAGCGGTATGCTATGAATATAAATTGTAGTGCATTTAGTAATATTTTGAATGGAGTATTTTGCTGTGTAATCAGTATTTTGATATGCGTTTAAATACTACCCTTATTATATGTACTTAATGATGTTATAGTTATAATATAAACACACTTATTTAGCAGTCTAATTTATTAGCAAATTACAAAATGAACTATACAAAACACAAACTTTTCTCTCTATATATATTGTTATTATGTTATTGCTATGGTAACGCATGTATGTAATATCGGATTATATGGCCACTACTTATTTATTTCCAATAGTACTGTGGCAAAGATACAGGTCACAGTCCAAATATATCAACCAGTTCAATGATGAAGTACTTAATACAAATTATTTATTTTCAGATCCAGCACTTGAAATACTGACAGAGCACAACTATTATAAGAGACATCCTGTGGAATGCCTAACATCTGTTACTCCCAAAAAATGGAAAAATAATGAACCGACCCAACCTGACCTAAACCGACCTTCTTCAAGCAGCTCAAATGGTAAGCAAAAATCTTTAAATATTTTTTTAATACATAGGTATCTTATCTTTTCACATACGATTGGTCCTTGGACCATAAGCAGTTGCTTTGAGATATATCGCCGTAATTTGCTTTATAAAAATTATAATATTCATTGTATTCAAGGAAACTAATAGTTTAACTAATAGTTTTTCGTTTTTCAGATGTACATCCTGATGAAATAAAGCAAGGATGAGAGGATAGTAATTTATTGATTCTAGAATAATATTTAACAATGATTTAACAAACGGTATGACTAGCACATTTCACACACACGAGAGGAGAGAGAGCGCTGCTTCTATACATAGAACAATAAGACAATAACTACATACAATGACAGATGTCTGTCACAGTCTACATTAAGCGTCCATAGCTTCAACATCCTCTCCTGGACGCTGACGTTTTGCAGTTAACCCCATAGCTGCGGTGAAGAAATTGTGCTTCGGTCGATGAAGTCCCTTTGTTAAGATATCAGCGACCATGTCTCCAGTGCATCTATATTGAACCGTCACTAGGTTGGCTGCAATCTTCTCACGCACAAAATGGTAGCGGACATCAATGTGTTTACTGCGTGCATGGTATACAGCATTTCCTGAAATACTAATTGCACTCTGATTGTCACAAATAAAGAGTAATAGGAGTACCTTTAAGTTCAGGCTGAAATTCTTCTTCCAGCTGTTTTAGCCAAAGCGCTTCCTGTATAGCTGAAGCCAATGACATATATTCAGCCTCGGTACTTGACAAGGCTATGGTCTGTTGTTTCTTAGAACTCCAGCTTACTGCGGCACCCTGAAATAAAAATATATATCCTGTGCAGGATCTACGATCTTCTAAGTCATTTGCCCAGTCTGAATCGCAATAGCCAGTGATCTTCTCTTTTACATTTCTTTTGTACGTTAATTTCATGTTAATTGTTGCTTTAAGATATCTCAATACTCGTTTCAAGGCTGTCCAATGTTCAGCAGTAGGTTCATTGTTATATCGGCTTAGAGCATGTATTATATAGGTAATATCTGGTCGAGTTCCCTGTGACAGGTACAATAAACAGCCAATAATCTCTTGGTACGGAATATCCCTTAAGACTTCTTGTTCACTAACAGCCTTCTTTAGCTTAATATTTGCATCAGTAGGCGTCCATACCGGTTTGCAGTTGTACATGCCATAGCGGGTAAGTATAATTTTAATATATAAAGATTGATCTATTGAAATCTCTTCTTCTTTTTGATTTTGAGTAATTTTGAAACCAATGCAATTCTCTGCTTTTCCTAGGTCTTTCATACTAAATTTTTTCTTAAATTTTTCTTTCATAATTTGTGAGGTTTCTTCATTATTATAGAAATACAGGAGATCATCAACATAGACTGCTATAAATAATATATCATTTTCATTTATAATTCGATAGTAAACGCACGGATCTATGTTTGATCGAGTCATTCCAATTTCTATTAGTGCAGTATTTAATTTTTTATTCCATTGTCTGCTTGCTTGCTTCAATCCATATATACATTTATTTAATTTACAAACTTTATTTTCTTCTTTATAGCCCGGTGGTAAGGACATATAAATTTCTTCCTCAATTTCTCCTTGTAAAAATGCAGTAACAGCATCCATTTGGTGTATTTGAAGTCTATATTTTGCTGCCAAACCAATTAAATATCTAATGGAGCTATAACGGACTACAGGTGCAAAAACTTCATGATAGTCAATGCCTTTAACTTGTTTGTAACCTTTGATTACAAGTCTAGCTTTGTAGCGTGTTACACAGCCATTTCCATCTAACTTGGTTTTGTATACCCATTTGCAGGGGATGGCTGATTTCCCTTCTGGTAAGTTAACTAATGTCCATGTATTATTTTTTAATAATGACTCATGTTCTTCACTCATAGCTTTCTTCCACCTTTCAGCATTAGTGCTGTTAATAGCTTCTTCAAAGCTTTGTGGATCACTATTTAGCAAACTCATTGTTGATTCAACACTCATACACATAAATGAAGAGGGTTCTTTTTGATCATCAGTTACATGCCGTTTTATACGATGCTGAAGTGGCCTCAAATTTACATTATTCACTGGCGGAGAATAAAATGTTTCATCGGGTGAGTATGTTTCATCGTGAATATCTTCAAACTGATCGGAATCATCTGAAATAGTATTACTTTGAGATACAGTTTGTGTTTCTCTTATTTCTTCAGTGTTTCTTTTTCCTTCTGCGAGGTTCCTCTGAGTCTTCTTTCTCTGACTCAGACGACTCTTCCGATTCCGACGATTGATCTCCCCTGCGCCTCCTCTTGTGGTCGCTGGCAAGAAGACTTGACAGTGGTGTTGGGGGGATCTTGTACCCTTTGGAGGACAGCCATGTCACCTGATCATCTGTTAGATCTGCGGTGCCCACCGAGGTTGACGTCATCTTGAGGACTTACTTAACTATGTCCTGGTTGACGGCCTGATCAATCAGGCTCTTGCTCCCAAGGTAATTCTTCTGAACCTTTTTGCTTCGTCTTGCCCACTCCAGTGTTGCTGCGTATAGATTGGGATAGTGAGCATGGTTCAGCTCAGGATGTTTCCCGTTATCCAGTAGTCTACACAATGAGTAATTGGACCCTTCTTGAGTCCTTACCACCGTTAGGACATCATCTAGCACCATGGCCTCTCTTACCACTGATGGGATCTCTAGTGCCCTGCTCCCTGATGTTGTAAACATGCTCATGAGATTAACAGATTTGAGGTAGGCGTCCGTGTACACTAGGTCTAGCTGGCTCAGAACAGCCTTCACTACCGCAGGCTCTCCTGACCTACTGGACCTGCTTTCTAGATATCTTGTCAGCAGGTCGCTCCGAACCTCTGGATGACTGTAAAGAGTAGGCTTATTTTCAGTTATGTGTCTCCATACAGAGTTTATAAACATCTCTTTCAGCGAGCTTATCTTTGTCACTCCTGCCAACCCCGCGTGCCACCTCTTTAAGCAGGCGGGCTGGTTTTCTGTTGTGGGCTCCTTGACGAGACCCATCATGTACGCTAACCCTATGAATGCGGATCCCTGCTGACCTTCCAAGGTTGCAGTGACTCCTGGAGGGTTTCCGCTTAGATACTGAACATTGTCAGAGTTTGTAACGTTCATAACCCAGTATGCCGCTGATATTATCAGCCCTTGGTTTATGCTACCTCTTACAGCATCAGGATCCTCGGAGGATGTAAGGACCGATACAGCCTTCACAACATACGGGGATATTTTAATCTTCTCTCCGCTGGTTATTTCCTTTCTGTCGTGGAATTGCATTGTTGGTTGTTTGGGGTGGAGCTTGTGTGTGGCTCGCTCGCTTTGGGGTTTTTGATTGGTTTCTTGGTGTGATGGTTAATTTTTTTTTTTTTTTTTTTTTTTTATAAACAAAGAAAAACCTGTTTTTTTAAGATTTGATTTATTATGCCAACAATTTTTACTGAGATGGCCATATTTATTACATGTAAAACACCTTGGACCTTTTTTATTTTTTTGCTGATTATTTTGGGGTAGATTTTTTTTTGTATTTGTATAAAGTGCGGTAGTGTCTGACATCCTTACTTCTTGTAATAACTTATTTTTTACTAAGTCAGCACTTATCTTCATACCTGAACTTTCCAATCCCATAATCATTGGTCTATACATTTCTGGCAAGCCTGCCAACATTAAAGTGCCTAACCATTCATCATTTACATTAAATTTTATATTTCTAAGTTTGTGTGCGGCTGTCATAATTTTGTTCACATAGTCCTCCACTGAGAGACTATTTTCTAAGTTGGTGTTTATAAGTTCCTTTAATAAACCCACTTTTCGTGTCAATCCGCTATCCTCAAATGCTCTTGCTAAATTGTCCCACACCTGTTTTGCATTCTGAGCTTCTTGAATGTGTACATATAATATTGGATCCACAAGTAATATTAATTTCGATTTTGCCTTTATGTCTTTTTTTATTTTAGTTTGGTCGTCCGATTCCGGTTCATTCAATATGCAATGAAATAAGTCTTCATGTTGTAAGTATGCTTTGACTGCAAAACTCCAACTAGCCCAATTTTCACGACCCGTGAGCTTCTCAATAGACATCATAGTATTAGTGTTTGACATTTTATTTTGTTTTTCACACAATATAAAAGCTGAAATTGCTGAAAAATAAAAATTGTTCGCGAAAGTTGCCGGTGACGCGGAATGTTGAGGTTACCTACTAAATTTTACTTTTACTTTTAACTTGAAAAACTTTAACAAAACAATCAAAACAAAACATTAATTGGTTAATGGGACGGCCCATAACCTGATGAAATAAAGCAAGGATGAGAGGATAGTAATTTATTGATTCTAGAATAATATTTAACAATGATTTAACAAACGGTATGACTAGCACATTTCACACACACGAGAGGAGAGAGAGCGCTGCTTCTATACATAGAACAATAAGACAATAACTACATACAATGACAGATGTCTGTCACAGTCTACATTAAGCGTCCATAGCTTCAACACATCCTATGTACGGGAAAGTTAGAAGAGCACGGCTTGTAACTAGTACAAAAGTTTTAACACCAAAATGCAGGCAACTTTATAACAAATGCAAAAAAATTATTAGAGGAAGGAGACTGTTTGGAGGAAACACCACAAAACGAATAAAAGATGCTGCAGAGCTGAATGAAACAACTTCCTTCCAAATGCTTTTAGACAAAATGAATTTTGTTCAAAGAAAATTCATTGAAATGCAATTAATAACTAGTCAAAAAAAGAAGATGGCAAGAAGGTACACATTGGAAGACAAATTATTAAGCCTTGCATTGCTCAAGCAGAGTCCTAAAGGATATTCCATACTACAAAAAATATTTGTATTGCCTACAAAAAGGACTTTGCAGCGAATTTTGAAGCAAATACCTATAACAACTGGAATAAATAAACAGCTGTTTATCATGTTGAAAGCTAAAGTTCAAAATTGGAGTGAGGCAAAGAAAATGTGCAGCATTGTTTTTGATGAAATACAGCTCTCTTCCCATGTGAAATTTATTCCATCAGCAGATGTTATTCGTGGATTTGTAGAAAAAAATAAAAAGCCACGTTTTGCAGATCATGCATTGGTTTTCATGCTAAGGGGAGTATGTGGATCATGGAGACACCCGGTTGCATATTATTTCTGCGAGAGTACAATTGAAGCAGTCGCCTTGAAAAGACTTTTGCAAAATTTGACTAAAGAAGTGATTGCTGCAGGACTTTACCCTCTGGCTTATATTTGTGACCAGGGTGTCACAAACCAAAGCGCTCTGAAAAAGTTACAAGATGATACTAAAGCGCTTCAGCTGAGAAACAATGTTGAATGTGGTACGTAGTAAGCTGTAGTTATTAGGGAAAAATCTAGTATAGCTATGAAAAGAATATTGTAATAATCTTGATTTTTTTTTTCAGATGATACTATTCTCATAGATGGCTACAACATAAGCGTCATTTATGACCCCCCACATCTCCTGAAAGGAATCAGAAATAACATGCTAACGAAAAACTTGTTATTCAAAAGAAATGTAACGAGATGGGATGATATCCTAGACCTCTATTATTACGATTGTGGGGTAGGTGATATAAGAATGCTACCAAAATTGACTGATGAACATGTTGTCCCTGAAAAGATCAGAAAAATGAAAGTCAGAAATTGCGCTCAAGTATTGAGCGCATGTGTAGCATCTGTACTAAGATTCAAATCGACATTCCGTAAGTACCTGCTACAGTAATTATTACTGTGTTACATTGTTATATGATTCCCAAAGGTACCTATTTTTTGTAGAGCACCAACCTTCGTGGGCACTCAACTCGATGCTTTCCTTCGCAATTAGCAAATGCTATTGTTAGGTACTAAAAATTAACAAATGTATAAGTATATTTAGACGACACGTTTGGTCTAGTGGCTAGTAACCGTAGCTGTTAACCAAGCGGTCACGGGTTCGAATCCCGCTAGGGGCAAAATGTTTATGTGTTAACATTTACCTTTGTACCTGAGTCATGGATGTTTGTATTTATAATAGCGACGGCTGCAAAAAAACGGCTATCTACAAAATCACTAGTTTTCAGGAGAGCGTTTTTAACGCGAAAGTTTGATAACTTTTACAAGAATTAAGCTAGCTTCTTCAAATTTAAAACCGTTAATTAATATGGCATTCTGAACAAAATAGTAAAGATATATTTAACAGATTTTTATTTTATTTTCGGAATACGGCAGATGGCCTTTTCTACTTTTTAAAAATAAAACAACTAACCGAGTCAACTGCCATATAGTCGCTTCTACGTAGGACGTTCTAATTATTGATAGATTTATTATTGTTTAAATCATTATTCCATTCATCTGTATTAGATTCATCAAAATGTAGATAAAATATATATATTGACGTTTTAAGAATAAATAAATAAGGCAGCTCAAAAAAAGTCAACCACTTCGTGACAAAAGTGGTTATGTGACTGATACCTGCGAAATTGTACGACGTACATACGGACAATTGTAGATGTGCGTGTATACTTCGTTACTTTGTAAAAAATGGTGTAGATGCCTTCAATTACGCGACAAAATACCCATAAAAAATAAGTTTTTTTATGAAAAAAAAATCACTAGATAAAATAAACAATTCTGAATTCATTTATGTAAAAAAGTGAATTTCGGTAAAATGCAGATAGCTTTTTGTTCTTTGCAGCCGTCGATATTATGTATGTATTTAAAAAAAAGTATTGTATGTATTATATCAACTGTCTGGTATCCATAATATCAGTTGTCAGTTGATACTCACACACTAATGAGTTGCTCCAAGTTTTATTATTGATTTATTATTAATATATCGTCAAATTCCACATTTTGTCGATTATACGCTATATCAGTGAAACCTTATAAGTATGTGCATCTTGTGGTGATTTTGGTGTTAGAATCAGTGGTCTAAACGGAAATTTCTACTAGTAAATACACAAAAATTTTATTGTTTACAACCTATCGAATTTACCCACGTAACCATTATTTTGTTCAAACGCCTGTGTGAAAATAATAGCAGCATTACTCGGGATCACCATTGCTGATAAATATTATTGATTGAATCGATCAGGATAAAACAAAATGCTTGAAGGTGAAATGATTTGCGGAGGCTGTCATAAAGCTATAGACTCGAGGCAATTTATGAAATGTCATCTATGCATGTGCGGATATCACTATCAATGTCTTAACATGGTCAAGAAACAATTTCTATCTTTAACTACCGATAGTCGTGAGTCGTGGACATGCCCTTCCTGTAACAATATCTCTCGACGTCAGAAATCGGCCGAACGCTTTTCGATGCACCGTGAACTTGAGTCACCCTTGTCCGAATCGATGAATATGTCGTATGTAACCACCGATTTTGCTGACTCATGCGCGCCTTCGAATGCTAAATTGACTGACGACACTGTGACCTTGGACAAGATTAGCACCCTCTTGGATGATAAACTAAGTGCCGCGTTGACTGCATTGATGGAGAATTTTCGAGTTGCTTTAAAGGAGGACATAACAAATATGATCAGAGGCGAAATTCAATCGGAGGTCCAGACACTAAAGGAAGAATTCACTAGAACAACCGATTTCATCTGCGCCGAACAGAGTACGCTTAAACAGGCCATTGAATCGAAGAATGATATTATTAAAAATTTGGAAACTGAGAATATTCGTCTCCAGTCAGACTTAAACAAGCTGAACAATAGATTATACTCTGTCGAGAAAATATCACGCAGTTGTAATGTTGAATTGCAGTCTGTTTCTGAATCACGTAATGAGAATGTTCTTAATCTATTTAAAAAATTATGTGATGCGGTAAAGTTGCAGATTGCTGACGTCAATATACTTGCTTGCCGCAGAGTTGCAAAAATGAATGCTTCTTCCTCTAGGCCACGTAATATACTAATCTCATTAGCTAGTCCTCGACTTCGGGATGAGGTACTATCTGCTGTGCATCGATACAACAAATCTCACTCTAATGATGCACTCAATACGTCCCACTTGGGTCTAGGTGGTGATGTACGTAGGATCTTTGTATCGGAACACCTCTCACTCGAACAGAAATCTCTTCATGCGGCGACAAGGCTTGAAGCAAGGGCGAAGAATTATAGATATGTGTGGGTGAAGTACGGTCAAATATATGTGCGCAAAGATGATACCGCTAGAGCAATCATGGTTAAAAATATGCAATCTTTGAATGAACTGTAACAGACTTTTAATTGTTGTGAGATCTTTTGTGTTGTATTTGATTGGTCATGCAATACATTTTAAATTTTGTTTCAAGCTATAGCTACTATTTTTTATCAAAACTTAGGAAGGGCCAAATCTAAAATTACAGAAATTTATTTAAACTTGCTGAGCGCAGACTTCGATGTTGTTTGTTTGGTTGAAACTAACTTTGACGCCAGCGTCTATGATAGAGAAGTAATTGATGAGCGGTATAATGTTTTTAGGAGGGATCGTCAGGACACCTCATCAATTAAAACTGCTGGTGGCGGAATTCTTATTGCAACTAAAAAACACCTCATTGTAACCCGCCTGTTGTCACATGAATCCAATTTCGAGGATCTCTGGTTGGCCATTGATTATGAAAACCGTACTCTCATTCTCTGCCTTTGTTACCTACCACCTGATCTGCCGATTGTAGATGTATTCTCCTTTCATTCCAACTGTCAGAGAGTAGTTCTCGATTCGTCATCCAGTACTGACTTTGTGGTTCTTGGTGATTTTAACACCCCAAATATTACATGGGAAAGATTTGACGGTTCTAGTCTCATGACTCCCTCTAATCCACGAGACATGAGGGCTGCTCTCCTCGTCGAAACTTTGAATATATGTAATTTAGCACAATTTAATGATATACCGAACCTCAATAACCGTTACCTAGATCTCGCACTTACCAGTCTTCAATCGATTTCCATATCTGTTGCTGATCCAGTATGTAACCTTGATAAGCATCACTTGGCCTACCTGCTCAATATTCCTAAACTGAAGTGTGTCAAATCTGTTAAACCCAATATTTCTAAACGATTCAATTTCAACAAATGCAACTTCGACAAAATTAAACATGAACTGAAACAGATCAACTGGTATGACCTCTTACTTGGTGAAGATGTTGATGAATGCACTACAATTTTTTACAAAGAGTTAAATCGTGTAATTCATAAACATACACCTATATCTAAAAAATCACTTAAATATCCTGTATGGTACAGTAGGGCTCTTGTTAGGAGTATTGATGAAAAAAATAAATACCACAAACTATATAAGAAATATGGCAACCCTCGTGACTACGATACGTATTCTTTACTTCGCGCTAGATGCAAGACTCTCCAGCGTCAATGTCACAAAAGTTTTATATCATCAATTGAGGACTCCTTACATCACAATACTAAAACTTTTTGGACATACATAAATGGCAGAAAGGATAGGGTCTCCATACCTCTGAAAATGCACTACAATGGAAAGTTGTCTTCTGAAACCCTTGACACATGTGAACTTTTTTCCGAGTACTTCAGTTCTGTTTCTGATGAGGTCCACTCGGACACAAACATTCCATTGCCAAATATAAATGTTAAGGTCTCTGATACACTAGCACACTTTGAAGTTGACAATGACAAAGTCTTTGCCAAACTCAACAAACTTAATATATACAAAGGTGCCGGCCCTGATGGTATACCCCCCGTTGTCTATAAAACGTGTGCTCGTGAACTATGTGCACCGCTATCAATTCTGTACAACATATCCATTAAGACGGGTGTTTTCCCGGCATGTTGGAAATCGGCTTATGTAATACCAATCTTTAAAAACGGTGATAAATCTAGCTGCTCAAACTATAGACCTATCAGTATCCTGGCTTGCCCCGCTAAAGTGCTTGAGTCTATTGCTTATGTACCGATATACAGCCATTTTAAGCAGTTCTTGTCTGAAAAACAGCACGGTTTTGTCAAAAATAGGTCTACTTTGACTAACTTGCTTGAATACAAAAGTTATCTATGTGGTGTATTTGCTACTGGAGGCCAAGTTGATGCTATTTACACTGATTTCAGCAAGGCTTTCGATCGAGTTAATCATTCTCTGCTTGAACACAAGTTAATACAATATGGCTTTCACGGTAATCTCTTACGCTGGATTGTATCTTATTTAAGTAACAGGAGTCAGCTGGTTGCACTAAAAGGTTTTGTATCTTCACCAAAACCGGTCCTCTCCGGAGTGCCCCAAGGATCACTGTTAGGGCCACTTTTATTTGACATTTTTATAAATGATCTGGTTGGACTTTTGCGGTCTTCCTGTCTCCTTTACGCTGATGACTTGAAACTGTTTGCGTCTATTGATAATCAAAGTGATTGTGTTACTCTTCAGGGGGATATTGATGTTCTGGCCGATTGGTGTACTTTAAACAGGATGACCCTGAATGTTGATAAATGTCAAACTATCACATTTACATGCAAATTTCACAAAATTATAAATAATTATTATATTCGTGATTTTCCATTGAGACGTGTGTTTGTGATTAGAGATTTAGGTGTTCTTTTTGACGATAAACTCACATTTAGAGATCATTATGATTACATTGTCAATAGATGCAACAAATTATTAGGCTTTACCTTAAGGTCCACTAAGCAATTTAAAAAGCCAGCTTCCACTATTTCCTTGTTTTGTGCATTAGTGAGGAGTGTTCTTGAGTATTGCTGCCCAGTTTGGTCTCCCTTCTATTCTGTTCACATTAATAGGATTGAGTCTCTGCAGAAAAGACTTCTAAAAATAATTTTATATAGAAATGGACTGGGTCGTACACACCAAAGTTATACTGATCGCCTTCGGATTTTCGGCCTATTATCTCTGGAAGATCGACGAAGGAGATATGATATTGTCTGTCTTCATAAAATATTGCACTCGTCTTGGGATTGTTTGAATCTACTCTCGGAGATTAGAATTAAAACTAAATATAGGTCACGCTCTCCCCACTCGGGTCCCTTTTCCATCCAGGCATATAGGAACAACACGTCATACTACAATCCCCTAGTTAGGATGTGTCGAACCTACAATGACATGGTGATTGGATCTGAGGTGGATATTGACATATTTGACAGTAGGTTCCCTTTATTTAAAGCTAGATTAGGGTTGTTATTTAAGTAGGCTAATGTTTTGTTTGTTTTATTTACTTTTAATAATTAGTGTTAATTAGTTAAGTTACTTAATTGTTCTAATTAGTGTTTATTTAGTATTAAGTTAATCATGTTAGGCACTCAATTTGGGAATACAATTTAGCTAATAATTTTACACATGTATCCTTGTTTTCACAAATTTAATTGTATTCTGTCTGTGTGCTTTGTTTAATAAATAAATAAATAAATAAATAATACAAGCATTAAGTTGCTTACTTTGGAACTAGATGGTGCTGTGTGGAATGTGTGAATATAAAAAAAAAGCTTATAAGTCAGCAGCAGTTTAAGTTTGAGCACCCCTGTACTGCATAGTACCTACTTCAGTCATAAATCATGATAATCAAAGTTTCAATGTATTTTGAACTTTTATATCTTTTTCCAGCTATACGAGAAGATGGCACTGCTGTCAGTCCCACTGTCAAGAACACTGCTGCTGCTGTGCAGTTTTTTGACAAATTATTTGATTCTTGCAATGGGTCAAGAAGTGGCAGGTGCAATGGAAAACTAAGAGGACCTGTGAAAGAATCGTCGGAACATATACAATTTTGGTATGATAGCATACAGGTGTTAAAACATGCAAAGTTTGCCTCCAAAAGCGACGAAAACACTGTAAAAAGTGTGCCTACTTTAAAGAATTGGGTTACAACCTTGCAAAGCCTAATAAGGTTAACCCAGCTGATTTTATCAAAGGAAGGTATAAAATTTTTTTACATCAGAAACTTAAACCAGGACCCCTTGGAAAATTTCTTCGGGAAAATTCGGGCTTATAATTGTCGGTTCACTAATCCCGATGCATTTACATTTGAAAATAGTTTTAAATCTATTTTAGTGACAAACATGATAAGCCTACACTCAAAGTACGCAAACTGTGAGGAAGACATTGGGGAAACTATTTTGGAACTAAGTAATTTAATTGCTCCAACAACAGTCCCATCTGATGATGATCCGCATGATAATAATTTAGAATATTTAGATCATGATAAAGATTCTGAATTATATCCATCCTACGACACATTGAATAAAACAAGCATGCTTTCCAAGGTGCTGCAAGAAAAAGTTAGAGTTAATGCTAGAGCTTATACAGCCGGCTATGTGATTAGATGTTTATTAAAAATAATAAAATGTAAAAATTGCAAGAAAACAATATTAAGTACAGAAATTGTACAAGCTCATTCTCTTATCACACTTGGACTTCGACGTGGATTCTTTTATGTGACCTGGCTCTACTTATCTGGATTCCGATTAAGTTGTGATTAAGCTGCTGTGTTTTGGATATTACACAATGGTTTTCATCGTATGTTGTGTTTCTTGCCACTCGAAAAACGATACAAAACTATTTAAGTTTTCTCGAAATGATACAGTTTTCTCGAAGAGATCTTTGGATTGAGCAAACCGCTCCACATTGTCCAGAACTTCGACAGTTGTCACCATATCAACTAATACAAGGGAAAATTTGTATAAAGCATTTCCAAGCAAAGTTCTTGGTGAACAGAAACCGACGTTATAACGCTTTTCCTACGTTGTTCAGCACAGAAGAATTCTTCTCTGGAACACCTGCTTCCGATGTTGAAATTAAAGGTCAGTAATAATTATTATACCCTAGCACAAACGTTCTTAGAGTATTCTTTATTCTATTTAACCAATATTAGGTCCGGTTTCTGAGACTTGACAATAGATGAACCCTCCTGGTTAGATGCCCACAACTGAGAAACAAAAAAATTAACCAAATGGCCCGAGGTCCACTCACTTGACTTGCTTGAATGATCGGTCAAGATTACAATTGCTGTAGATGTAAGATTTGCACTGCAATTGTACCTTAGTGTCTAGTCATTTTGAGAAGTTGACAATTTGCTACATGGACATTATGCTAATTAGATAAACTGCTCATTAGATTTTACAGAGTTATGTCATTTAACAGCTGTTAATCTATTGTCAAATATCTGAGAAACCAGGCATTAGTTTCTTCTCAAAAGATTGGTGAATACAGATGGTCATTATTCATAGTGAGTCTGCATGCAACTTATCAAGTTGCCCGTTACAGTATTATTATACCGTGGCAAAGATACAGGTCATGGTCCTGCAATGATAAATTACTTAATACAAATTATTTATTTTCAGATCCAACATTTATACCGTCAGACCATAACTATTGTAAAAGAACTTGTGTAATGCCCAACATTTGTAACTGCCAAAAAATGGAAAAACAATGAACCTGACCTAAACCGACCTTCTTCAGGCAGCTCAAACAGTAAGCAAAATTTTTAAATATTTTTTTAATATATACAATATCTACTCGCGTACGATTGGCCCTTTGACCATAAGCCAGTTGTTTTGAGAGATTATTTGCCTTGTTAGATTTAACCACCTATTGGAAGGATGTTTACCAAATAAAGAATGCATTAGTGTATTGAGGGGTAAGAAAAAAGTACCCATAACTGGACAGTAATGAATAGTTAGCATATTACTAGTCAGAATATAATGAGATTCAAGTACCATTATACTACAATGTTTGTGCCAAAATTGTGAAACTGAAAAGAAAAATACTATCATCAACTTTAGTATTGTACATAAATTCTTAATGATATTTTTCTATAATTTCAGAACAAGAAATACTAACTTCATGGAAATTGCTAAAGAAATGGGGAAGGAAATGCCGAAGAATAACCATCCAGCTACGAGCAAACTATCAGTAATAAAAATAAAAATTGAATTTTTTTTTTGTTTTTTTTTAGATCCCTTTTTATTAGACTATCGATACCGATATTTTATAAATAGAACATTACTCTATGCTAGTGCGAACATAGTGGCACCTTGCGGTGAATCATCTGCATACTAAACTCCTTACGAGTCACGAAAACCGCTAAGCTGTCGTATCTGTCTTTAGACATATAACTTTATAATCTGTGGTGTATAACTCTAAAAATAAAAAGGAGATTGGGTACCTACATTAAAAAAAAAATAACATCCCTTCGATAACATCCCTTCAACAGCTCCCAAAATGTGGCAACTTTTTATTGTAAGTAGTGTGTGTAAAAAATTGTCACTTTTTATCACTTTTTACCCAGTTTTATTATATTTTTACACAGTTTCACTACGCAAAATGGTATTTTATTATGCCTAAAATTTAATAAAACGTTCGGCACGTAGGTACACATCACAGACAGTTGGCAGTGTGACTGGTTCGGGTACGCCGGATTCGGCGTACTATTTTATGCCACATTTTACAAGCACGAGTAGGTCCATAATTTAGTTTGTAGTCCATAATGTTGTGTTGGTTCAGTCCAAGTTCAGTCTTAACACAGAACCTGTCAAGTTTTGTAATTTTATTCTATATCACAGATTATAAAGTTATATGTTGTTCTATGTTGAATGTCGCTAGCCTCCACAGATTATAAAGTTATATGCTAGCCTCTCTTCTATAGTCTGTGTCCATTAATATTAAACTTGATTAAACTTATTTGATATTTTATTTTCCATTTTGTTTGTTTTGAATTTTGATACTGGTATGTATCTCAATTTTTTCATTCATTTTATTTTATATTCGTTGTTCGTTGTAATTCCACATTTCTAGTCAGACGGACAAAAATCTAAAGAAGACACTTGCAAAATGATTGCTAAATTGCAATTGATATAATTTCCCGAATAATTAGCATTTTAGATGTTAAGGAATTTTATTTATAATGTTTTATCAAATAATAACCTATAATTTAGCATTTCGATTTGCATCTTCAGGCTAAATTACTAGTCTATTCATTCTTGATTTTAATGTATGGAGAAAGGTCAAAATTTATAAATTTTTGAAACTGATGCTAAGTTGTTCCTAGATTGTCAAAATTTCTTGTCAAGCATACTTTTTGTGGCTTGCAGATTCAAGTATTTTTAAGACTCATTTGTGTGAACCTTGTCTGAACTATAACTTCTATCAAGATGAATGTAAGAAGTTATTTGTTGGTAATTTTAGGATTAATTAACTCCTTGGTCATTTACTCTAGCATGCACTGTTTTTCTACAAATTACAAAAAACTCAGAGTATGTACCTATAGGAGGGAAGGCAGTAAAACGTTGCACAGAGAAGGGGACGGGGTTACCTAATTTAATGCACTTAAAAAAGGGTACAATATAACACCAGTTTAAAAAAATTATACATTATTACTGTTAAAAAATCTAGAATGAATGTAGGTACTATTTAACTATGATCCTTCACCCTGTAAAGTTTGATCTTTAATTCCAGTCTTTGTGGATTGCAAGACAGTTCTACTTCAAAATGGCACCTAAACTCAAGTTTGCAGAAGGTAAAGTAATTGAGTAATAAATAAAATAGATGCTTTATAAAATTGTATGTACATAGTATAAAAAAGTTATACTGTTATGTTATTGAACTTTCATGTTTTCAGGTGAAAAAGTGTTGTGTTTTCACGGACCTTTAATTTATGAAGCAAAATGTCTCAGAAGTTCCATAACCAAACACAAACATGTTAAATATTTTATTCATTATGCAGGATGGAATAAAAAGTATGTAACCATTTTGTAATTTTAATTATCTTTTAATTAAATTGAGTACAATGTTAGAAATTTACATAAAAATTTATATTATTATTCCCCAAAATAAGAACTATTAACCCTTTAGCCGCCAGAGTCGGATTTATCCAAAAATTATTTTCGTGTCCATTTCGCCAAAGCTGGATATATACCACAAATTCCTCTAAGTACTTGTATAATGTTTATTTTTCTGTGCATCTCTGTGTACTCTCAACTTGTAACTTGTGGACAGATGTTCCCATTTGTATAGATGGAAAGAGGAATATGATTAATGATGATGATTCATGATTAGGATGTGTGTATTGATGCTAGTCAGGTTATCACAGTTTTTTGCAAAGAAGGCGGGCGTTTGTCACAGCAGAGCGAGACCGGGTTGAGCTAACATCTTATATAAAGAAAATTTTGTATGTTATTATTAAATTTAAGCTTTCACAGGTTAGAAGGTGTATGTATTCTTTAAATGAATGGTTTCAGTTGGGACGAGTGGGTGCCGGAAAGTCGTGTGCTGAAATATAACGAGGCAAATGTTCAAAGACAGAAGGAGGTGCAGAAAGCTCACGTGTTACAGCCCAACAATAAGACTAAAAAAAGTAAGTGTTATATTTTGTATTTTAGACTTTTCAGAGAATTCGGCCATTATGACAAAAATCAAATTGTCATTAAATAAATAAATATCTTCACTCATTCCATACAGCACCATCTAGTTCCACACTAAGCAACTAATGCTTGTATTATGGATACCAGAAAGTTGATATACTACATAGATTACTTTTTTTGTAAATACATATTAATATTATAAATACAAAACATCCATGACTCAGGTATAAAGGTAAAATGTTAACATATGAACATTTGCTCCTAGAGGGATTCGAACCCGCGACCGTTTGGTTAACAGCTAAAGTTACTAGCCACTAGACCAAACCTGTCGTCAAATTAATATTAATTAATTAAAATATTGTAATTCCAGCTCCTGCAAAAGGTCGCAAGTCGGAAACTGTAGCCACACCTTCCAAGGAAGAAGCAAGAGCATCCACACCTGCTAGTAAGTTTCTTTTTATTTTCAAACCCCCAACGCCCGATGCAAAAACGGAGTGTTATAAGTTGGACGTCTGTCTGTGTGTCTGTACATTAAAATTAATGTTTGTTTTTAACAGCAACAACGAAAGGACGTAAATCCGAAGCGGCTCAACAGGAAGATTCAAGGTCTTCAACACCAGCTGGTGAGTAAATTCTCTCCACGTGTCATAAAGTATGACATATCCATGTGACATGTACACATAAAGTCATAAATAAAGTCATAAAGTCTTGAAAGAAGAACTCGACAGTCTTATGGTCCCGGGATATCCTTTTTTTTTTTTGTTGAGGAGAAATCCGCTTACAGATTCCCTACCGCTGGCTAGGCGATAGGGATATGTGGGGGTCGCCCAGCACCTGATGTTAGGATGTTAGCGGCACTGGGAATACCCACTAAAACTCCCCGATGCCTCCTAGCCCTGTGAGCGGGGTGAACCGGGTTCTGCCGAGGCACCTAACTCCGATCCACCCCCAGGGCAGCCTAGCCATTACTGGCTAGGCTATCGCCAAAGAAAGGGATTGCCCGGAGACACCCAGGCAATACCCACGCGAAGGGGACCTTGTGCAGGCACACACAGCTGGCCAACCATGCGCGCAAGGTCCCCCTAGACCATCTGCAGAAGGCGGGCAGCCTTCTCCAGACAGCCAGACTCTCAAGAAAAGTCCGCACTCAAGTGCAAGCACTCGAGTGCGGAGAACACCAATGACGGGAGGGAGCCCGCCACTCATAATCCGCACACATACATACCTCGTGTGCGGAACAAACAATAACATAAGGCCACACTCAAGGAGTGCGGCCGACCTCCAACTGAGAGACCCGAGGGTACTTCCCGCGAGCGCTCCGCTACGGACTCCCGCTCGGAACGCTCGGTTGTACGCCTCCTTAGCACCCGAGGCCGGCCCAAGGCCAAGGGTGAGCCCCCCCACCGCGACAAGGTCCCGGCGTACCCAGGGAGGGAGTCCCGGGATATCCTGACACTTCGAGATTAATGGTAATAAGATTATAATCAAGATTATTTTTGGCAGGATATGACAATAAAAAGGTATTTCATTAAAAATAAATATTTGTTGAATATAAAATTGTAAAGCTAAAATTTAAAAATTGATTTTATTCAAAATTCTAAATCATGGTATGATGTTATGTGAATATGTTCTTATAAAATTGTGTTCTAATCAAAGTTTTATTTCGTTTCATTATAATTGTTAATGTTGCTTACAAACGGGTTTTTTTTAATTTTATTAGTTTCTATTTTCAGAAACATGTTTAAGATGTTTAAATAAAAAATTAGTACCTTAATTAATGTTTAATTTAATTAATGTTAAGAATTAATTAAAGAAAAATCTTTTTTCATAACGTCATATTCTTTTTCTAAAATTGCAGGGGAGGCTGCTTCAGCTCCGGCTAAAGCGACTAAAAATCAAAGTAAAGATACAGCAGATTCTGGTTCCGACCAACCCAAGTAAGTGCCAATAAAACATATATTATGTAGTCGTTTTCAAACCAAAATGTGCTATGTGTGCACTTTTTTGAGACATCCAAAAAAAAATACTGTTGTCCCTCAATTAAAAATATAAAAAAATGTGATGACAATGACGATGTCAGGCTAAATCACTCATTATATTTTCTCAGGTGCTATATTTTTATTTTTCAACGCGTACGAAGTCGCGGGAACCAGTTAGTAGAACGAGCATTTGACGACAACAAACAAACAATATATAATACATATTAATATTTGTGTGTAATATTTACAGAAAGAAACGAGGACGACTCGATCAGTCGATAGAGTCTGAGGAGCAATATTTGTCCAAAGTGGAGGTGAAAATCAAGATTCCGGAGGAGCTCAAAGTGTGGCTGGTGGACGATTGGGATGTCATAAATAGACAGCAGAAGTTGGCAATACTACCAGCCAAGTTGACAGTAGAACAAATCATCAATAACTATCTCACCTTTAAGAAATCGAGTAAAACTCATACTGCGGCTAAACAGTCGGTCTTGGTCGACATCACTGAAGGGTTGAAGGAGTATTTCAATGTGACTCTGGGATCACAATTGCTATACAAATTTGAAAGGCCACAGTACAGCGAAATACTACAAGAGTATCCGGACACACCGATGGGTCAAATATACGGGGCACCTCATCTGTTGAGACTGTTCTCGAGATTGGGTCCGATGTTGGCGTATACGGCTCTAGATGAGAAGTCTCTGCAACACGTGCTAATGCACATACAAGACTTCTTGAAATACATGGTGACAAACAGATCGACTCTGTTTAATTTGCAAGATTACGGGAACGCAACTCCAGAGTATCACAGGAAAACACAGTGATTTGTCTCAAACAAAAGTGAGATTGAAATTTAAAAAAAAAGTTTTAATTTTTAAGTTTGTGCGGTTAATCCGGCTTTAAGTTTGGATTTAAATTCGTCAGATATAATTTTCTTTTTTTTTCAAAAAAAAAATGCAACGTCATGGGGAAGCTCGAATATTGGATTTTGAAGATTAGATAGTAGAAAAAAAAGGTTATATCATGTATACCTTTTCACCAGTGAAGGCAGCTTCTACTAGTCCAAGCGGCGACCGTAAAAAAAAGGTGGTTATCGAGTACAAGTATAAAAATGGACTTTATTACTTCTTGGATATTAGACAAATAAGGAACCAGTAGTCTGGCGACCTGTAACTTGACCAATTTTTTTGTTGGTAAAAAAACATGGTCAATTATTAATGTACCAGACCAACTTTATTCAAAGGAGGGATAAAAAACAAAAATTTTGATATTGATTTTTTTATACCTTATAAAGAAAATTAATTGTTGTAACAAATACTTACTTTGAGGGTGGTCTGGCAAACATTTGTGTCAAGAATCGGAGTGCCAGACTTAAATTTTTATATTCTATTGATCAAAACTCTTTCTAATAGTAAGACTTTGTACTTATGTCTTAACATCAATTTTACAAAAAAATTAGAAAAATAGTTATTAAAAAAAATTCAAGTTACAGGTTGCTAGACCGTTGAATCTTTATTTGTCTAATATCCAAGAAGTCATAAAGTCCATTTTTGTACTTGTACTCGATAACTACAGTTTTTTAAAGTCGCCACTTGGACTATAAAGGCTTTCCTGTATTAAGAAAAGTCCTCGAAATAATGGTCAGATTATGAATCAGCATGATTAGTTTTTTAATATGAACCGACTGTATGAAAATCTGACGCGCCAGAGTAGGATTTATGCTATATTAATTTTATATAAATCCTTTTATTTTATATTTTTCGAGTGAATCCCAAATTCCCCTCTTGGGTTCCCCTACTAAATTTTCTTATTATAATCTAATTATGGTGTTTTAGGTGAATTTATTTGTAGCGCAAACAATGATACTTAAAAACTCAAGATTCACAATTACTATGTAATTTTTTTTTAATGTTTTAAAATGTCAAAAGACATTTGAACAATACCTATCTCAAAATAATATACAAAAATATTTTTAATTTTGAACTTACGTTCACAAGTTCTAAAGTTTTCAAGCTTATAGTTTTTAAATATATCATTGAGCGCGAATAAGGGTTTCACTCTGCAAGTCTTTATTGTCTTAACCTAAAGTTGTATTTTTTATTGTTTTTATAATTTGTATTCCTTAGAATAAGATAATAATTATGGTACATAGTAATAAATTATGCTCTAAGTGTGACTGTTTTATTCTCAATCCCCATAGTAAAGATAAAGGACGAAATCAGTCATTTGCAAGACTCCAAACGACTTAAATCAAATTGAGGGACGCCAAACATTGTGTGTGCCGTAGATTTAGTATTGCTACCGTAAACCATAGATTGACAATGCAAAATTATTTACAACTAATATTTAATAGATGGCGCTGCACGTTGGCAGTAAAACTCGAAAAAATCATTGCATTTTTATAATTTATTGTGATTTCAACGTTTATCTATGCTAATATTGCAAAGATAATAATAGATTTAGTGAGTGCATTTTTGGAAATTTCACCTGTTTGAAAATTTGATTATTTATGTATTCAACAGATTCGTAATTCTTTATTTGAATTTGAAGCATGAATTTTGTTCCGGATGAACATGGAGATTAAGTACTTCTGTTGGTCCCGAGCAAAGCCGGGTTGCGTTTGTCAAAACAAAAATCTTTACAAAAATAAAAAATATATAAAATTTCAAAAACGCAATAAAATATTTGGGGAATAAAACAAAGAAATGATTGAGCAGTATTTTTGAGTTAAATGTTCACTTGCCTTAAGTCAACGTAAATTAAGTAAACGTACACGTAAAGTTGAGTGAAACGTACCTACATATTAAGTAGGAAACATTTTGAAATCACCAAAAATATTTTTGAATAGATACAGCCTGCATTCACTGTTTTGCAGTAACTTGAACCTTTCAGCCCTGGTAGGTAAGTATATGGCCTTCACCCGAGAAGCTTTGTTTTTCAATTGTGGATTAGGTATGTATGTACATAAGTATATCAGTAAATTTCAAACAGATTCAAGGTTTCTGTAATTTTTAAAATGTGTTGGACATATAGGTACTTATTGATAATTAGAAAAAGAAAGTCTCACAATGATATATAAAATTCAATATTTCAAGTATTTTAAACAGCCTTCATCAGTAAACACTTAAATTGGCACGATTTCCGTACAAATGTACAGAAAGGCTATTATTTTTTATTGTATGTGCGTAACTGCGTAAGTATTACTATACTTTACAAGCAATAATGATTAGTTAAAAAAAAGATCTTTAAAGTCGTATGAGGATAAGGTTACCGGCTTTGGCAACTGGGTCCGGCAATGTCGCGACACGGTGACCGAGTTATGCGGAGAGCTGCTGACTCAACGCCGAGGAACTTACATTTAAATACTCATTATCGCCTGATTCATATGACTCAATTGATAACTGAAGTCTATATAAAATACTAATAATAAAACTTAAATTATTTCGCTGGTTTATTTACATTAAACATCGGTGGCACATGTCTCACTCATATTGAGCACAGACGTTAGTGGTTGCTAAAATTGATAAATATAGCCTTGTCAATTTTGATAATATAGGATGATAAATATCGGGTAGTGCCCGTGGTCCACCTACTTAGTCTTCCTCAAGAATTGGGCTATCAAATCAAACAACTAAGTAGGTACCTAGTGGTAGATATTTAAATCTCTAGCAATTTAAGAATCTAGCAAACTAATAATTCCTTTAGGTACTGAAAATTCTATGACCAATTTTAATTAATAAATCCTCGTGTTATTTCTTGGTCCCATGTTTATATGATGTAATAAGTTGCAAAAACGACTGATCTAATTTCAACAGATAAGCTCTCTTTTAGCAGATAGACGCTCAATAATATTGAGTGTTCAGCGACCAGCGTTACTTACACCTCTCACTCACTCACAGTGTAATTATAGCTATGCGTAGGTAATTAATTACGCTGCTGTTTATATTTAAAACAAGAAAATGCATGAATTTTATACTTACCATTACTTATATCTAGTTAGGAATCATCTCGATCACATTAGCATTAAAAAAAACTTCAAAATCGGTCCATCCGTTTAGGATCTACGATACCACACACAGGTCAAACTTATAAAACCCCTCATTTGCGTCGGGCGTCGGGGTTAAAAATGGTGATTTCACTCCTATATAAGGACATTCTATTCCTTTCCTTTATTCTTTAAATAGGAATTTTATTAGAGACTAAAAATTTTAGATCTACTTAAATTATGTTAGCTACGAATTAGGTAATCAACAGGACAAACCGCTCAGCTACAGCTGTGATTACTTCAATGCGATATAAGGCATTATGATAATAAATTGGACGCAGAAGCAGCGGCGTTAAAATCACTCGGCCACTCGTTACAGGGTCTGCTAGTACCATAAAAGGTGGAAATGTCGACGCGCCGAGGTCACCTTACAACTTGATGGAATTGTCCCTATAAATGCGTGATTACAACATTAAATGTTATCGAGGACTATCGACAGCTGGCCGCTGCAAATAAAGATATCAATGATATTAATGAGTGCTTGTTCTCAGGTGCAGCGGTGAGATAAATTATTCCCAAAATAATTTATATATATTTGTCATGCAATTATTGCAGTTCTGAAGTCAAGACGGAAAATTTTATATAATTTTTCATCATTTTATTTCATATTAACAAATGAAAAAAATATTATATCAACTAAGTATATTTATAATCCCTAACGATTAAGTCAAATTAAAAGAGGATTCGAATTTAGTGAAATATATATGAAGTTGAAATCTACCAAAAAGATTAGATGGAAAAAAAATATCCTAGGCTCCCATGGGATCTTAGACGTGGGATATTCCCATCTCAAAAATGCCCAACTAAAGAAAAGAAGTTTTCTCTAAAGGCGGCTAAAGAAGTTTTCTCTTCAAAAAAATTGAAAAAATCTGGTGGCTTTAGATTGTAAAAATAATTGGAGTTATAAAATAACTCCGAAGGAGCCGGAGGCGGAGGAAAATAAAAGCAGAATTCATATTATATTAGACATAGATTTCGATGTTTCTAATTAATAAGTCCCCTTGAACGAAAGTAGGTAAAACGTATAAAATGTAAGATAGAACCATACCACATACCACCACACGTATATAACGTGAGGAAACGTGAGTTATTTTCGGCCATGCCTGCGCGGGCGCAGCGCAGACGCGCTCAGTTCAAAAATAACTTACATGTGCTACTTAGTGCTAGCCGATATAATAACTCAATCTCTCGTTTAAAGAAAGTAACTTTGTGTTAATTTTATCTAATTTTAGCTGCTTTAAATATTTTATGCCTAAATAAAAATAGACATTATTTTATTAATAATTATTTATTTTTAATAATTTAATAATAAATTATTTACCTTAAGTGAAGTCGAATCATAGATTTTTTATTTTCCTTTATTTTGTTAACACTATTTTTCGGTTATGCACCAATCAAGACTCTTTTAAAGAACAGTTGGCAGACTGATTAGATTTGACGAAGAAAAGCGACACCAGTTGGGTTGCTGCAAAAATATTTACAGCTCTCTGAAGTATCCCTATTCTACAGAGCGAGCTCTCGTATAACACACAGAGAAAGGCTATATACATTTGTACTACTGATTTTATAAAATTCTTAAAATCCTCCTTAACTTCAGTTAAAATCCTTGAAAAATCATAAATTCAGGCATCAATAATGTTTCAACAGTATTTGTGTATCGTAAATTTTGCATAAGATACCTTGTGCAGCTAATGCAGGTCCAGGTGCCTATGCGAATTAGAAGCTTAGGGCCATAAGTATATACATACCTACACATAGAGGGTTTTCTCAGATTTCATTGAAGGCACTTTTGAACATATTATAAAACAAATTCCTCCGCCGCGTCTGTCTGTCTGTTCGACTCAAAAACTACGGCACCGATTTTCATGCTGTTTTCACCAATTGATAGAGTGGTTCTCGATGTATGCTTAGATCTTTAAACCTAAAACTACGTAACGGATTTTAATGCGGTTTTCACTAATGGATAGAGTGGTTCTCGAGGAAGGTTTTAGTATATAATTTACAAAGTTACGCGGGCGAAGTCGCGGGCAGCAGCTAGTTAATAAAGCTTCTGTCTGTTTTCTGCTAACTTCTTCTAAACCACCCAACGGATTTTGATTCGGTTTTCACTAATGGAAAGAGCGATAAACGAGGAAGGTTTGTGTTTATACTTTATAAAAAAGAATCCGTGTGGAGCCGGGGGTCGGTCGCTAGTATGTAATAAAACAGAGACGAGATTATTAAGTATTACTTAAGTATTGGGTAAAACGAAGCTAACAAGTAATTACCTACTATCTTGAAAAGCTAATAGATGTTACTTAGCATGTTTTACGCTTGCTTTATTGTCGAGATTAGTATAAAATACGTAAGTACAAGATTCTGTGGTGTGCAAAATAACAATACCGAATAAGGCTTTTATCGCGGATGTTTCCGAGTTTGTGCAAATAAAAATCGTTTGCAAGGGTGAGTCATATGCCGTGAAATTTACGATATGACTCATTACATGTCAAAAGCCTTAGGGTCTCGGACAAACTTAAAGTAGGTAAGTTACCCTATACCTATACCCGATACTGGAGACTTTTTAAGACTCAATTACATATGGAGCTTAGATTAGTTTAATTCAATGGAAAAAATATCTTTGCCCAGATAATTTTCATTTTTATATTTCCATTTATAGGTGTAACATTTTAAATACATTTACCGATATACTTAGTAGGTACGTACGCACATACAAAAGCATTTGCTACTCGGTGCAGTTGCTGTGTTGCTTGCGTTGCTGCGTACTGCGACAGCATGCGCTCGCGAAATGAAAGATGATATAAAATTTTGTATTGATTTTATTAAAGAAGTCGAAAAACATCCTTCTCTTTATGATTATCATTGAAAGTAGTTGGCAGCATCCTATAACACGATTAAAACTTTTCTACGTTCTTTTGATTAAGAAGTTAAGATTAAGAATTCTTTTGATATTTTAAAATTTCCAAAATGTTGGCAACGTGATTATAAGGATGTTCCCACATCAAAAAGTCAAAGCTAGCTGTGAGCTTTTTATTTTCCAGAATATTCAGCAGGCTCTGTACACATAATTCTATTTGCACAAAACCTGAGAGAAGCAGTTGACCTCTCTTACTTAAGGATTACATCTGAGGTCAGCCTTTAAAAACAAGTTACACCGATTAATGTACGTAAATAGTAAATAAACTTAACTTTTTACAACATTTTTTAACTTTGATTTTTTTAGCGATACTACCAAACGGCACCCCAGGCTTTTCATTACAAATAATAGTATGTATTGTGTTTGTTATTTAAAAGAATTATTCGTTATAAAAAAACATATAAAAATGTTCGCAGAGCATTTAAGCTTAAGCCATTTTATTAATAATGGAAATTCAAATCAACATCACTAGAAGAAAAACACAAAACACAGATAATCTATATATATATATATATATATATATATATATATATATATATACATACTTATTATAAACTAGCTGGCACGCGCGACTTCGTCCGCGTGAAAAATGTAGCATATCCCGTTCCCGTGTCCCGTACGTCTAAATGTTTATTTACCAAGTTTCATGAAAATCAGTTAATTCGTTACGTAAGAGATAGGGAGGAACATACATACATACATACAATACCTACACTTACAGATTTATTATAAGTATTGATTGATTGAAGGAAAGTCGGTGTCCACCTCAGTCTGTTTCTTCGCTAATTTCTTCTAAGCCGGGAAGGTCTGTGCATATAATTTCCAATTATTTTTTTTATAAGAGATGGGTTTGCTCTTGGCCAACAACCAGCCATGTGGCAAGGATGAGGCCTAAGATGGAGCGAGCTCACCCAGAAGATGCCTATTCACTCGAACCTTGAAAAGATTAGGGTTATATTATATATATATATAGAGTCGAATTCTTAATTGCTGAAGGTCGTGCCCGCTCTGAATTGCCTTGGTGGCATCGACCACCAGCTGTTTCCACTCCACCCTGTCCTCAGCCTTTCGCAGAGCCTTCGCGACTGTAAGACCTGTGAGTTGAACAACTTGGTCTGTCCATCGGCTAGGAGATCGACCTCGAGACCTCTTGCCATCCACTTTTCCAACCACCACCAGCTTCTCCAAGTTTTCTGGTTCTCTGCGGGCTATGTGCCCAAAGTAGTTGAGAACTCTTTGATAGCTTTATATTATGTGCTCGGAAATTCATCCGTGCGAAGCCGGGAGCGAGTCGCTATAGGGAATTATGAATAAAAAAAGTCAAATATTGCATATACTTGTAAATTGATATATCAGTCGAATAAAAAATAAAAAAACATATAAGTGAAAAAGTAATAGGTAAGTAACATATTCTTTTTCCGAGAATGGTGACGGCGAGGAATAGAAATACCTACTCGTAATATTAATTTCTTATACTAAGTAGGTATGTCAACATCGACGTATATACTCGTATCCTAATAACCCTTTTGGTTATACTTCTTCTTTACCGCTATTATCTCGTCTTGTCAGAGATACTATAATTTATTCATATTTATTTCTGTTTGTGTTTTCTTATTCATCTATTTTATATCATATATATATATTTAAATATACAATTATTATTCATTACAAAATAACAGACCGTATCGTAAAGTTTTTCTGATATTTTTCTGATAACTTGTACGCTTATTAACAATAACTCGATTACAGAAGTTTCAAAGTCAGATGTTTACTTAAATGACGTACTTACTATTTTTGACTCATCACTTGAACACTTAAGTTTCGGAATTAAAGTTCACATTCGCATAAAAAATACGTCCTAGGTACGGTAACTTCATAGGTCATGCACGTATTTCCTGTAATTTTAAAAATAGAACGGCTGACGTTTGACTTATTGGAATTAATATACAAATCATAACATAAACGCAGGTTTTTATTCGGTTCGTGGGACAGACCTTATTATTGAGTTTAAAAAAACGTAATCTTGACGATTCCATTGGTCGAGAACCAAATTTGAAAATGACATTTTCCGTTTCACTAGTGGCAGGGACTACTGCGTTTCGCAGTCATAATTTGAGCATATCGCGTCAAGCGGCAGAAATCAACTCATTGTAGAAAATCACTATTAAATTATAGGAACTGTGCTGTTTGTATTTAGCTGATATACTAAGTTCGGCAGTGTACTCGCAGTACCTACTTGTGGCGTTGCTTATGTTGTTAGGCGACAGTTAGCCATCTTTTTTTGTTAAGGTCGACAGACAGGCCGGTCCACTTAATGGTAGGTGGCTACCGCCGCCTATAACAATTGAAAAAGTTCATTTCCAAAGTTGACTCTGCCGGGAATCGAACCCGGGAACCCTAAGACGGAGCTTTAATCTAAGGCAAGCACCCTAACCACTCAATACAACAGGCTAGTCAAAGGTCAGTCGTAGGTAGCAGGTATCTTGCAGGTAATCTTGGAAACTACTTACTGAACCGATTTTAAAAAAATCTTTTACCAATACTTAGTTAGAATAAAGTTTCAGGATGGACATAACATAGGCTTAGGCGGCGATAACATAGGCGGCGAAGCCGCGGGCACCGGCTAGTCACTGAAAAAATTGCATAACAACAACGCTAATTGTAAAATTAAGGTAATATTAAGGTTATATATCATTAATTAATAATAGGTTAATATACTATTAATTAATTTAGGTAATATGTGTATTCTGTTACGTCAATTCTGTTGAACAATATAAAATGAAACCGCGAAACTGCCTTGATACGAATTCGCCGCAACTCACAATCAACTTGTGCTCAATACTTGACATTTATTCACAAATTAAATTTAATAAGCAGCTGTTGCTTTACGCGGTAATTTCTATTTATTACGATTAATTGATTACCTTCCTATAAAATTCGCTATGTTCATTTGACACATATTTAACAGATATTATTGCAAGAAAAAATGAAACGAAATATTATATTTTTTTTCATCAATAAATAAAAATATATAATTTTTAACCTATTAATTTGAAAAAATACTACAGTTTTTAATTTTAATGTTGCATTTATTTAATAAATAATTATCGTTTATATAAACATCCAGAAACATTCCAGTTTTATTTAAGTTCATTTATTCAAATGAAAATTAATGTCAAAGCTAAAAATTATATTATCTTTTTTTTTATTTTTTTTTAATACATATCGTGTTTTTCGCGCCCAATATCATCTTTTCTGAATATTTTCTGATTAGTTTTTAATTTAAAAAAATACATTTATTTTTTACGTAGGTCTAATAAATTTAAAATAATTTAAATTCAATATAAAAATATTATCAGACACCATTTATTATTCCATGGTGTTTGTGTACTATTATTGTTGGAGCGGGGTGAGATGTCTGTCTCATCTCCTTTCGCGGCGGTAAGGCGACACCAAGAAATCTCTTGCGGCGAACGCCAGTCGCACCACAGCACGCGTCGACTCGACATGTAAGTACCGACCACGCTTCAGTGCTTCAGTGTACAAGTGAAAAAGTGTTATTTTTTTTTAATTCTAACCCAAGGTGCATTGATTTAAACTCATACAGCCTTTCTTTCGGTAAGTAGGATGCAGTTTTAGTGACAACCATTCGAGTTTCCGTAGTAGTTGGTATGCGTCAATTTGAATTATAAAACTTTTTTTGTAAGTAAGTAATTATTAATTACTCGTGATTTTTTTTTTAATTTTATAACGGAATAGTTTTTGTTATTATAATTTGTGAACGAATAAAAATTAATATTAAGAAAAAAGAGGCCAAAGCGATTCTATTTTTGAATATCGCGGTGCTCGATTTCATTTTGGCTTACGAACCAATGGGAGCTGTTTACGCTTAGTTTTTCCCGCGATTTTGGCAGCATTCCAAAATCATAACCAGTTGCGTTAGCGAGCATGCGCTTAGGCAGATTTAAAAAAAAATGCCCTAAGCATCCCTATATCCATAGAAAAATCCTTCGGTTACTTCGGACAGTATATATAAACCTACATAGGTTTATATAAAACTAGCGATTCACCCCCGGCTGCGCCCTTAGTTGTTTTTTTTTAAATATTATACTTTTTCAGCGGATGCTAAAATTAATTCATATTCCAAATTTCAGCTTTCTAGACTTATTGGTTGTGGCTGTGCGTTGATAGCCTTTCAGGACAAATTTGTTCTTGTGCATAATCAAACTTATTAGCAACGCATATCCTTGGGTCCTAGGCCAAGTAGAATGATCAGCTTGTTTGATTCCTTTTAGAAAAAAAAATTGGCAGGCAAATCTTAATAACATTATAAATGAGAAAGTTGGATGTATGGATAAAACGACTGAACGGATTTGAATTAAATTTAGCGCACAGATAGTTTATTATCTGGATTAATACAGGATACTTTTTATCTTGTTCCCGAAGGATTGACTAAAAATATTTAAAAAATGGGTGGCACTCATGTCGCCGTGGCGGCGCCACCGTCGCCACAACGATTAAAATGTGAGGCTTTATCATGATTGAATCAATACTAATAATAAATTTGTGTTTGTATGTACCTATGTACTTATGGTCCTCCTTAACTGATTTTCATGAAACTTGACGTAGGTACATAACAATTTAGACATACGGGACACAGGTGTGCTACTTTTTTCACGCGAAGTCGCGGGTGCCAGCTAGTATTACTCATATATTTTCTTTTACAAAACGGACGAAGTCGCGTACACCAGTTAGTATATAGTTACTATATTATAGTATTAATTTGTCGTAATTAACATACGCACTTTATCTTTCATTATTATAACAACTACCAAGTTAGTTTTAATTACTTAGCTATTATTAGACTCTTGACTTGAGGTTGTATCGCATATTTTCTAAGTATATCAGCATGTTTGTTATCATAGCATACCTACGTGCTTACCTATGCGAGACTAACTTATCAATAACTATGCTATGTGTAATCCATTATAATCTTACTTAAATAGTTTAGAATAATGTTTATTTCATTACATATTTATTTTTATTAGTAACAGACTTGTCAATGCTAATAATTAATCTAAGTATGACGATTTAGCGGTTCTTAATTCGTTTGTTGTAATTTAACTGTCAAGGTCCAATTATTTCGATTAATGTGTACGGTACAAATTTGTATAGCAAGATTGCAATGTGAATGATTAGCAACCCGCTCCCGGCTTCGCCCAGTACAATAGGTTTTATTATATGCTAACTGTTGCACGCAACTTCGTTCGCATAATTCTTTAAAATTCGGTTGCACGCGACTTTTTATAGAATATAGCCTATGTTACAGGCATAATAACAGGCACAACAGGCAAATAAATATAGCCACAGTGATAAATATAGCCACAGTGATAATGTATAGCTTTCTATAGGTGAAGGAATTTTTAAAATCGGTCCAGTAAGAGTTTCATTACAAACAAAAATACAAATCTCTCAAATATTGTCTGTTTTGTATTGTATCAAAATACAATACAGACATACCCCGACTTGAAGTGTCACATTTCTAAAATTCGATATTTTCGTAAAAATTCATCATCCCTCTATAGTAGGTTGGTTGGTAATAAAAAATATTTTACGTTCATAATTTAGCGGATCCGCATTCTGGAAATTTTTAAAACACATTACGTCAATTACAATGTATTTCTTGAATTCTTGCCAAGAGTGACCTCGATGACATCCTACTTATAAATGCGAAAGTTTGTGAGGAATTGAGGATGGATGTTTCGTTACTCGTTCACGCAAAATCTGCTTAACCGATTTGAAAGAAATTTCCATACATTTAGTTTATTATCTGGATTATACCTATATATATGCATACTTTTTATAATGAAAAATGTTAGGTTTCTGAGGGATCGTCTTAAAAAATAAATAACTAGCTGGTGCTCGCGACTTCGTCCGCGTTCTGGATGAGAGGTACCGTATGTCCTTTCTGGTGTCTCAGACAACGTGTATGCAAAATTTCATGGTGATCGGTTCAGTAGTTTTTGCGTGAAAGAGTTACAAACATCCATACATACATCCAAACAAACTTTCGCATTTATAATATTAATAATAGGATTTAGGGCCACTGTCGCCGTGGGGGCGCCATCGTCGTCACAGCGATACAGATAAAGTCCTAACAATAAAACATGAAAAAATAGGAGAAAAGTAAAGCTTAAAATAAATAATTAATTTAATTTGGCTTGCGTTTTAATTGCCTTGACATTATGTAGAAATGCCTCCCCACTCAAAGTCGAAAGTAATTACAGTTGTGAAATTAATTGTAAAGTAATTAACAAAACAGGTCGTGATAAATACAATAATAAAAAATAATGTATTTAAATTAAAAAAACTTGAAATAAATTATTCTTTATTTTGATTTGATTATTGATATATTGAAATATATTATATATCTTCTATATTAAAACACTATAAGCTGAAGAGTTTGTTTGTTTGTTTGTTTGAACGCGCTAATCTCAGGAACTAATGGTTCGAATTGAAAAATTCTTTTTGTGTTGGATAGATCATTTATCGAGGAAGGCTTTAGGCTATATAACATCACGTTGCGACTAATAGGAGCGAAGAAACAGTCAAAAATGTGGAAAAAACGGGAAAAATTATTCATCTTTGTGGGCTTCCGTTGCTTGCGGTGCGAAAACCGTTCGAGATACCCAAATGATTCCCAAAATAACTATTCCATGCGGACGAAGTCGCGAGCACCAGCTAGTTCTTTATATATATTGAAATATTTCCTCCAAATTATTTACACAAAAATCCTCCTCATTTATCGCTCTTTTTATTAGTGAATCAAAATCCTTGGGGTGGTTTAGAAGAAGTTAGCGCAGAAACAGACAGAGTATCTTTCTGGTGTCCCAGACAACGTGTATGGAAAATTTCATGGTGATGGATTCAGTAGTTTTTGCGTGAAAGCGTAACAAACAAACAAACAAACTCACATTTAAAAATCAGCTTTTTATTTTGGATGATCCCTTGGGAACAGCATTTAGATGAAAGGTACCCAATGTCCTTTCTTGTATTCCTGACAACGTGTATGTATGCAAATTTTCATGATGATAGTTTGAGTAGTTAAGGCGTGAAAACGCAACAGACAGACAGACAGAGTAACTTTCACATTTATAATATTAGTATAATATAGATACGTGTACTAGGTACCTAGCCCATAGTGTTTAAAACCGTGCTCTCGAACGTAGCGAGTCGTGGGGTTCTTAACCTTAGATTACTGGCAATTATTGAAAAAAACTTAATTGTTTTAACTCGTTCCAATACATTAGAATCGCTCCTCCTTTTATTAGTAAAATACTTGAGTGTAAAATACCTACTTTGTGAGGAATTTGCAAGTGAGGAATGTGGCAGTGATTTCTTTTAAATTGGAAACACTTTAAAATAATATTATTTAATTTTATTGTTTCGTATGTTAATTTTATATGTTTGTAATAATAGACTCATCCATGAAACGCGTTATACCTACTTATTTTTTGAGTATTATATAATATTTTATACAAGATAAATTAATTTACCAATTTAACTTTTTTATACATTAAATTTTTTTTTTTAAATAAAAAAATCATTATTATAGTTATTTAAATGTATTATTTCATTAAATTTTTAAGAATTCACTTTTTTATAGAAATATAAAATAATCGGGTTTTGGTGTCTCTTGCTTTGCAAATAAATAATATTTACTCAAAAACCTTACACTAAATGGTAATCAAATATTTGTTTTATTTCCAAACTAGCTGCTGCCCGCAACTTCACCCGCGTAACTTTGTAAATTATATACTAAAATATTACTCGAGAACCACTATTCATTGGTGAAAACAGCATGAAAATCGGTGCTGTAGTTTTTGAGTTTATAGCGAACAGACAAACAGACAGACGCGGCGGAGGACTTTCTTTTATAATATGTAAGGAAGGAAGCGGAGAGGCACACAGATCAATGCACCTTGAGTTCCATAAACGACGTTCGACGCTTTGTTAGTAGCTTTAGGCGATAAATGTGTTTACTTCAACTTGTAATTTGAAATGTTTTTTGGAATTTATTTGACTACTAACAATTATTATTTAAGAGCAGGTACAATATTTACAAATCTTATTATAATGATACCTATATTACTTTTACATAACTAGATTTTGCACGCAACTTCCTCCGCGAAACTTTATAAAATATAGTCTATGTTACTCGCTGATAATGAAGATTTTTGTAGGTGCAAGAATTTTTAAAATCGGAACCACACGTAGGAGTCTATTCAAAACAAGAAAGTTGGCGAGTACCTACGTCTACGTTCTGAGTTCATTCATTACAAACATACACGAACGAAGAACGTGCACACTGAATTTCATTGTCAAACTGCTGGGACTACCCCATAGAAACAGTATATTATTATCTCTGTGGACTACCTCACCTCGTTTATGATAATTATAATGATTTGCAACGTTGGAAATATGGTAGTAGCTGTCAATGTCAGTGAAATTTTTTCGACGGTATTCTCATCTTAAAATCAAGAAGGCATTCTTGATTTTCAAGATGAGAATACCTACCTTCAATTTCATATAAATTGTTCTACTAATTCTGGTTTTTTACTATGTAGGTACTTGTATTCATATAAAAAACTTATGTTAATCTTGTTTCGATTTTTAAATTCAAATATTTATGCTATCTGAGAATATTACAATGCACCTTATTTAAAAAAAAACTGGATCCAAAAAATATTTATTTACTTAAAAAGTGGTGATTGATTATTTTTTATTTAATTAATTAAAAAATAATTTAATTAATTTTTAGCTTGAATTTATAAATAATAAAGGTCCTATTCGCAAATATTCACCGAAATTGTGTTTGCAGCTTTTCATCTAGGGAGTAAAAGAAAAAAAAAACCGCCAAAATGGACGCGATCAAAAAGAAAATGCAGGCGATGAAGCTGGAGAAGGACAATGCCCTTGACCGCGCCGCCATGTGCGAACAGCAGGCCAAGGACGCCAACCTTCGCGCCGAGAAGGTATTTTACTCTTTTAAAATATAAGAAGAAAACGTAAAGTACTTTATTTCATTATTGAATTAAGTATTTTAAAATGGAAACATCACATGATTTTAAAGTTTTAAAATTCTTTTTAACTATACACTGGACCGCAAAGAAAAATGGTCGGTTAGAAAATCTTCAATATCTTCAACTAGGAAATTAATATAGAAGTAGGTAGGTATAATATGCCTATTAAGTACCGCTCTTAGTATCTCCAGAAAGTATCTTCGCATTGTGAGAAAATAATCATCATTATGGCTTTTCTTTTCCAGAACACTTTAGGCTCCGTTACATTTTCTTGTAATGCGTGTATTTAGATATTTTAAAGTTCATTTGTTAGTTAAATACGAATGAATAATATTTTCATTAGTTATTCATATTTTTAGTAAAAAAATTATAGTAAATATTATATAAAGGTCTTAAAAAAATGAGATTTTTTAGAAATTACAAATGACTTACGTAACTATTGATAGTTACTAATGAGTACCTATCAGTAAATAAGTAGAGTCAAAATTTATGCTGAGAGAATAATAATCCTCAAAATTACTAAAAAATCAAAATATTTTCGCCAAAAAATTACTAAGAAAGTAGTTAATTTTTTTAAAAGTAGGTACCAGGGTATTTGAATTCCTAAAAAAAATTAGGCACATACAGTGTGTGTGTTGTTAAGTTCATTGTTTTAACACTTCAGTAACATAATTAAGTAGCTGGGCATCCAATAGGTAATATGGTAATACTATTCATAAATTAAAAGTACGTAAGTAATGGCTTACTTTTTAAATAACTTCCACACCAAATAATGTTTAGATACATATCTTTTACTAAATATTATACATAGTATCATCATAGAGTAAATAGTACCTACTTGAAGTATTTATAATGAAAATATAAATAAAAACATTTTAGACAAATAAACTAAAATAAGTATTAAACGAAATAGAAAAACCAATCGGTTAACGTTCTATACTTATTTTATTAAATAAATAAATGTTTATATAATTTCTATTTCATAAAATAAACATATATTATTATTACTTGTGTTGATATACTAATAAGTTGAAAAAATAGGTAACAAAATTAAAAATAGTTAAAATTCTTAAGCGTTTCTTGAGTTCTCTGAACTCACTCTGAATGTACTCTGAACTCAGTTTGAACTATAATGCTATAAGCCCTCACCTCTTGTAAACCATTCGTATGGAGGTATACGAGTGTAGGTATATCTGTATATATGCATTGTATAATTTGTCTTAACGATCTAAAACAATGAATGAATCCAACTTTCCTCGAAGGAGGCGTTCATTATTCTGAAAGAATTTGATACTTAATTTATTTTTAGTTGTTTGAATAAATATCTTAATTCGATGGATTTAGATTGATAAAATGATTTATTAATTATATATTAATATTTTATTATTTAATTAATCATTTAATATTAAAATGATTTATTAATTAGGTATATTTATTTATATACTAACGTAATACTAAACAAATCGAAGAGAAAAGATAAAGAAAAATGTCAATAAATTTAAACCATCGAAATAAATTATTATTAATCTGCTTATTCAAATAGATGTTTTGAAAAGCAATCAGTGGCAGCCTGATTGTAATACAGTCATATTCTTATGACAAATGTAGCCAATAAAATTTTGACTTCTTTGGTAGGCTAGAGAAAGAATATAACTCTTGTATTATGGTTACAGGCCGAAGAGGAGGCAAGACAGCTCCAGAAGAAGATCCAGACCATTGAGAATGATCTCGATCAGACACAGGAGGCCCTCATGCAGGTCAACGCCAAGCTTGAGGAGAAGGAAAAGGCTCTTCAAAACGTGAGTTAATTTTTTTCTATGACCTTTCCTTGCATGATATTCTTTATATTACATGTAAAAGTCGTTACAACATTTAAATACTCTATACAACAAATTGAATTTTTAAAAATTCCTTAAAAATTTCCAGTAAGTTATTCCGCGCGCAAGCTCCGATGAATCTGTAGAAATGTAGAAGTAAAGATCTTGTGCAGTTATTTTATTCATATTAAGTAGGTAATCATAAAATTATTTTAGGGTTTTTTTTCTTCTTTTAAATGCTTTCTGCATTAAATAAAATTAAAAGATGCTTAAACGAAAATACAAGAATGAGTAGCTACAAATACACTTACAATTATTTAAATGACATGCAAGAAAAGAAACACATCGGCCAATTACCTTGGCCTATTGGCAGACAAGAGCGTGAATGTTGCCAACAAAATAGTAAAAAAAAAATACAAAAGGAATTGCTATTATTTATTTTTAAAGCAACGATTTTTAATATCAGTGTAGGATGCTTGAATTTAGTTATTTGTTAAATTCTTTACCGTAACTCGTAGAACTTCGGCATAGTTCGTCTCTATCGTTCGCTCTAGGGGGCTGTGTTCAGCCCGTAAAGTTATTTCTGTCGACCGACACCTAATATGGGCGCGTTGCCCGGTGTTTCAGTAAAAATAGAATTTCGCCCGCTCATTCGACTTGCGGTTGATGTACGGGATTTTTCCGCGTTGATTCATTGAATCCATCGATTGATTTATTAATGAATACTGTACATTTTCTTACAAAACTATAGTATAAAGTTTTTATTTTTGCCAATAAATAAATGGTGCGATAAACGATAAACAATAAACAAGAATAAGAGAATGAGCGACCATTTAAAATAAAATTTTAAAATTGCCGCGCAATTGATGCCAGATTGTGATTGGTTGCACTGTTGGTAAAACAGCACGGTGTTGTATGAAAGATGGCAGCACCTGAGCGACGACAGCGCCGTGTGCGCTCTGTTGCATCAAGTGACAGTCAACATGGCGGCCGTTTAAGCCAGCGCGGTCGGAGCGCGCCGAGAACAGAGATGTCCGCCCATGGGCGCACCCCCGTGCGGCGCAGGGGGCATCAACACCACCCGCGGTTGAGGGGTGACCGCGTACCCGCCCCTAGCGCGACATCAAATACAAATCCGTCCAAACAAGTGACCTTAGATAATGAAACAAACGATGTTGTGTCTTGTGTCAATAGTGAATCTCAAGTGACAAGGACGAATAGTGACGATGCACTTTCGAATCGAAATTCAGACGAAGACTTTGCAGATATTAATGATTTAGAATTTAATTTAATATTGGGAACGCGCGACACCGCAGACGATGACTTTCGTACAGAAGAGAGACTGGCCGGAGATGGTGCCGAGGTGGACGTCGTCACCTTGGACATCTCCGATGAAGACCCAGAAACTGCAGAACTAGCTAGACTCAGATGTGGTAGCGAATGTACAGAGGTTCTCGCCGCTAGGGAGAACCGGCGTAGACGAAGATGCGCTGACTATCCAGGCCTCGCCTTTGGCAGTTCAATTTTTTCCTCGGATACGATGATGAAATTTTCTATAATTAAGAACGAGTTGCAGAACATCAAGAATACTGCGCTAAAGAGGGTAACGTCCTATGTTATTTAAACTATATTGTGTTGTGTGTGTGTGGCAGGCGTAAGCCAAGCCAAGCCAGGCCAACTGCGCACAGAACTATTTTTAATCTTGTTATGTAGTCATGTAGGTAGCGAGAATTTCATCCTGTTTAGTTCAACATGGTTCAACAATATTTAGAATATCACGCATATGGCGATCAGCTGAGCCTTTGACATTTCATTTGACATGTTTACAAAGTCGATTGTTTTTACTATCGTTAGGTGTCGCCCTAATCGCTTTATCGGTATTAATTTCAGTTCACTTTCGTTAACTTTTATATTTAATTAATAATTTGTTAATTAAATAGTTTTAAATATGTGTAATTTTATCTTAATCAGAATGTAAAATCTCACTTAGAAAATCAATATATCCTGCCGTACACAGATGTCCTTTATGTATCATAGTATTCATAGTAGTATTCCACGGAGTGGGACAATTTGGCTTCATTGTTTGAATAGAATTAAGTAGGCATGTAATGCCTATCAGATACATTTACAAACTACTTTCTAAATTATTCATAAGAAAAGAAAGAACCGCTATTGCAACCAATGAGCATTACAGTTACATTAGTTAGTTGCCAGTATTTATGCAATTTACCTAATTAGCTATTCATCAAATTAAAAAGTAATTGAATATCTAGTACTAACATATTTTTGATATGAATATATTTTTAAATTTACTTCCATAGTAGGAGGCAATTCAGAAAACAGAATAACAAAATCGGGGAATGTAGTTTGAAGCAGTCCAAAATTTAATTATACTATTCGATAGCTAAAGGATCGAAGAATTTTTTAGTACAACATGGTTTATTCAAATTCGTTAGAAATATTAATATAATACACACATACATCCATGTATTTATAAAGACCTGTCCACCACAACACAGCCACACCCCAAATAAGAGTAGGTACTGTTTTGTTTCATGAAATTGCTCAAGACCTATTATTGGGTATTAAACCATACATCTAAGCCATAGGTGCTAACTACTATGTTACCCTAGCTAGTCAACACCCAGAGTTCTTGCTGAACTCTAGTTTATTCAAATATATATAGCTATAATATTCTTTTGTAAAAATTTATCGTGATTCACGTGGAATTCGTTTAATTCTATTATTGATTGTGTCAAGTCATTAAACAGAATTTACATTACAAATATTATCATCCTAATGATAATTTAAATGTTTTGCATTTAACAGTGCCTATATTAAAACTACCTTTTCTTTAGATAAACTTGATAATAACAATGATATTAATGGGAAAAGTTGATGAATTTTTAAGTTATTAATCAACTATATCTATTACCTACGCTACATATATTATCTACTAACTTTAGGGCAGTCACCTTATTAATATAAATGTCCTGCAAGATGGTTTATCTAGAAACTCTCAAATGGATGGATGGCAGATGTTCAGATGTCAATGAGTCAACACTAAAGCCATATTTAGTAACTGTTATCCATATATAGTAAAGTAACTATCAGAAGCAACTGTTGCTTACATCAATCAATATGAGCGACAGAAAAGACCAATTTTTCATTTTATACACAATTAAGTATAACTTAAATGTTAGTCACTTTGACTATGGGCTAATGTACCTATAACTATAACTATTATAAGAAAAACGAGACAAGTAAGTAGCTTGCATTTTGTTATGTTCAGCTACAATGATTGTTCTTGTACAAATATAATTGTATAGAGGTCTCTCATAATGTAAATCTGCTGGATGCTCAACATCTAACTGCAAAATGTAATCTAAGGTAGCTTTCACTAAAAAAATGATATTGAAAATTCTTCATTATTAAAAGTCCATTCATTAAGTATCTACTTACAAGTCTTGCTTACATTACAAAACACAGATCACATTCTATGTTACATATTTATTATTTCTCATTTCTCTTATAAATCTAATATGATAAAAGTATTTTGGTACTAGGTAGTTAAATTGTTTTTTTTTTGTAGGATTATAATTCTGCATATGTAATTTTTTACACCATTTTAATAATGACAACAGATTTCATATCCAATATTACAATTTCCAATAAAAAAATATCAAGAAAAATTCATATAAAGTTCTGTGTGGTAATTAACTATATATAAAAAATGGTTTTAGATGATATTATATACCTATTTTAAAAAGAAAATTAAACACGATTTTTAAACTGCATAAACATTCAATCCACCAACTCTCGAGGTCAATAAAATTAGTATGTCCTGTCTGATCCACATTGAACTAATTTCTGAAATGTTAATCTTGAGTTGTTTTTATAGATTCAGTAAAGCTAAATGTGAAATTCAAATTACAGAATTTAAATTTTAATACCTATGTCATGTTATTTCTTCAGGGAACTTGGCTAATATTGAGTGTGTTTATGTTATTTTTTTTCCTTTTAATTTTAAATTCGTTATTGCTGTTATTTAAAATGTTATCACAGAGACAAGCGCGCATTTCTTCCTGATTACGTCATTAGGTATTGTTTATTCATTGCTGCTGCATACAACAATTTACCTATATTTTGATGCAATAATTTTTGTAGGTACATATATTTTTATATTTCAACTAAGCACTATTATAGTACTACTTTAAAAGTTCGGATGGTAGTTTTTAGGCTTTACTTTTTTTGCAAAATTATTATTTACTTAATAATGATGAAAATTGTTTCTTATAGTTTGTGGGTACTGAAGCCAAATTGCAAAGAATCTTTACTACTATAATAATACAGTTTAAATAACATGCATAGTTTAATGAGCAACATTGAACATTGTTTTATTGTAAACAACTTTTTTTTAACATTGAATTTTAAAAACCTACAAACTTATTTAATAAGAATAAAATCTAAATCTAATCTAATCCAAAAATGACCGCGTAATTTTTTTATTTATGAAATTGTATTTCCAAAATTTTAAATCCAAATACCTACCTAAGTAATGTACCTATATGATATCGTACCTATTTACTTAGGTAAACTTACTTAATACCGCTTTAAAAGAGAAGGTAAAAATTTCGCTATATTTATATCATTCCTTTTTGTATTTTCGTGCATTGTGTTGTTTACTAACTTATTTTAAAAGTTGATAGTGTTTTTTAACACTACACTAGCTACAATTCTTTGAGCTACAACTACTACGGCCATCGTGCAACAAATATGCGCAATGAATTGTGTAAACCGGACGAACTGTTTTGCGCAAATGATAACAGATGGAGCCACAAGCGACTGGTCGATTTGTATGACGTTTCTGTATGATATGATACGTGTGGTTCGATGTCAATGTCAGAGGATATAATACTCATTTAAATCATCACATTTCTTAAAAATTGTAAAAATATCTTTATTGCCATTTATCGGAAATTAATAATTTGTTGCATAAGAGATCTCATCGTCAGATAAGCGACAATTAAGTTGCAGCGTTGTCGGTGGAGGCGGCCATTTTATTTTATTCGCCGGTTGTGTTCATTCGTGCCGAGCCCATCTCCGCTATACGGAGCAAATAACGAACGAACGGGGTCCGTCAGTTGGCATTTTCGCGAGTAGGGCGAAGGTGTCCTCTAGTTTATAGCATTTAGGAATCATATTAAACATAAAAGTGTATAAAAATGACGACAAACATGCAGCAAGGAACAATTCTGGACGTGTTAAAGAAGAAAATGCGTCAGACAAAAGAGGAAATGGAGAAATATAAAGACGAATGTGAGGAATACCACAAAAGATTACAAGTTGAAATAATGCGGAGAGAAGAAGTAAGAAATCGTGTTTTGTAATTGTGTTGTGAAATGTGTGAATTTTCAGCTGAATGTGTAAAGTTTTATGTGAAATTTCAAGTTATTTTATATATGGGAGTTATCAGTTGACTCGTACTATCTACCTATAGTGAGTAATGTCCGGCCATACTTAGGTGTGCTGTGCACTGTGCAGGCGACGTACGCATATGCCTCTCTCTTTCCAGTTCATCTCGTAAACTATTTGTTAGAAAGGGACAAAAAAATATTATTCTTTTTCGTGTAGTCCTTAACTTTAGCGACGTTCTGAAATGAAATAGGTGGTGTCGACTAAACTATTGCTCGTGTTCCATATTCGAGTTGTAAAGGCTTCCGTGAAATTGGTTTTTACATAATTCACTGCATAGTTGTATGCTGGTTTCTGTTACACGTAACAGGTTTTGTTGCGTTGGAGGTCGTATACCGGTCTCTAGAGGCACATGTAGATTGAGCTCGAGTTCGTTTTGGCCAGCGCCCTTTTTTAAATTCCTGTTCTAATTTCAAACGTCCTCGAAGGATCACCGGCGTCTGGAAGGCGTGACCGTTATCACGGGATGACGTCACTTATCAAATTATCTACAACCTGCAGACACCTTAGAAAAAATAAACCAAACGTATCCCCAAATAATTCGATTGATTGTTGGATGACTGTTTTAATTTTTACGAGTCCTAAAGAATACTAATTATTATCTAAATTAAGAATTTAACACCTTTTTATAGGTATCAAACTTCTTATCGGCTTACTTGTAGATAATTGTTGATAAGGCAGCAAACAGCAAAGAATACTCTAAAATAACAAGAATTTCCTAAGAATATCAGGCAGGACACTTGAAAATTTGGATTGGATTCGTTGAAATTTCTAAGGGATGACTCAACTATGAGTTTAGAACTGTTAATTCGGAATGTAACTTTTCTTGTGTCATCTCGTAGGCGTGTAATAACATTGGAAACGTTTTTTACACTCGTTAGAAGGAATGATCGAGAATACTGGAACTAACTGATTTTATATTGACAATTCATAAGTTTAACTTGAAAAACCAGCTAGGTACCTACATTGGAATAAAAGTTTTTGTCTAATGCAATACTGTCTTATCAAATTGTCCTAAGCAACTGTTATCAACGCACAGTCAAAACTACTAAGTCTCAGAAGCCTGAAATTTTTAACATTGGTTTATAACGTACTAGCGACTCGCTTAATTAGGTTTATTAAGTATGAAAAAATTCCGTGAAAAATTATCTAACTAATGGTGAAAACCGCATCAAAATCGGTTGCGTCAAAACAGACAGACGCGGAAAGCGGCTTCAAATTTATATTACCTAGGACACAGATTAAATAATAGTTACTATCGCCTAGGACTAATGCAAAGATGTAAAGAAGCATCCACAAAGAAAGAAATTTCAAATGTATCAGCTCCGTGCAAAGCGGGGGACGGGTCGCTTGTATTAAATAAAAGAGTTTTTGGTCATTATGAATTTGGGATATTTACATTTTTAACTGTTACGCCAACTTCCGTTCCACATTAGAATCGCTATTTAACTAGAGTTTCAATTGTAGGGATTGTGGACTATCTCTTTGCACTGCCCGTTGTGGATGGGATGTACAATTCATTGGGCCTGCCATTGTAATCATTTTATTGAATGGAGGCAATGCCGCCCTCACCGATCCTACAAAAATCAAACAATACATTTGTATTACCAACCCATGAAAGTAAAACGTAAATACGCATTCGTGTGTAACTTACGAGCCGTGGAAAATAAAGAGCGGGAATCGTAATTAATAAAAGTGAACAAAAACCCGTATAGATTTGAATATAAATTGTACGTTATTCGAAGCCAAAAGGTCGGCGACCCATAAATGTAAGAGGCTTAACACACTGACTAAACACAAAAATAGCCTTTAACGTCAATTTGAATTATGTTCATCGAGTTCAAGGTGACTAAACAACGTCACAAACATTAGGAGACATTTTTTACTTTTTAAGTAGAATATGTTCTCTTAAAAAAAAAAAGATTTCTCTGACAATTTCGGGTTTCCAGTAACTTCAGGATTCAAATTTTCTTTTGAAGGCTAATTAAATAAATGAGCATAAGTTATCTCAGAAATGGTCCCTAGATAAAAAAAAAATTTTTTTTGAGGTATCTAAGAAGGCCCAATTATAGTTTAATTATATTATACTAGCTACCCGCTCCCGGCTTCGTTCAGGAAAAAACTTAATTAGGTTTAAAATTAACAATTCCGTAAAAATTATTTAACTGATGGTGAAAAAATCATTTCGCATTCGCAAAATTCATAGCATGTACCTACTTGTTGGAATTTACACTCTGAGATTGCATGGTTTTAGGAATTAGCGGCCATACAGACGGAAAGCGACTTCAAATTATACTATGTAAACATTACAATAGATTGAATTAATATTTAAAAATAAGAATACAAAGAAAAACGTAAATACAGATTGAAAGACAATAATTGATAAGATACATTGGTTAAAATTGTTTATTATTTACGCTGTTGCGATGACGACACAGGATAAAAGGAGAAACTGGAACTGGGACTCGGCGTAGGCTTCCTTCTCGGCAAGGACAGATGACATCATAAATTAATAAACATTGCGCCGGCGCACCGCGAATTATTACATCAGGGAATTTAGCGAAATATGTCTATTGCCTACGAACGAATATTTCCTATCGATGATTTATTCCGAACACGTATCTCCTTGTAAAGTGTGCGGACTCGCCAAGTAAGCAGACATCGCAAGTCGTGTAACAATGACTTCATTTTAATATCTCAAATCTTTTTTTCATGTATATATACAGTTCACCTTATGTCGCCAATTTTAATAAGATAATAATAAATTTGGCAGTACATTAATAAATTTCCGTATATTGCTTTAATTGTCCGTTACTTTTATAGATCTAAATAACTTGGTATTTGCGCTTGCGCAAACTAGTACAAGAATTCTCAAACCCGGATCCGTCAACAAACCTTCAGGATCCTCGATTAGGTGCTCTGGTAGTCTAATTAGGTCATGTATTTATACTCTTTTAATGACTCATTACCAAAAGTCATTAACATTCCTTGACGTTTGCAAGTCGAGTAGGCCAGATGGTATTCCAGCAGTGGTTCTAAAGATTTGCGCACCTGAGTTGTCTCCCGTGCTTTCGCGGCTCTTCGAACTTTGCTATTCAAGCAAGCGCTTCCGGAAAGCTTGGAAAGTTGCTCACGTCCACCCTTTGCTCAAAAAGGGTGACCACACGGATCCGGCCAATTATAGACCGATCGCTATCTCTCCTTTCCAAGGTGATGGAGCCCATTATTAATAGGCAGCTCCTGAGGTATCTGAAGGATCATCAGTTGATCAGCAACCGCCAATATGGATTTCTACACGGCCGCTCGCCTGGTGATCTCATCTACTTTACTCACGGCTGGGCTGAAATTGTGGCAAACAGATGGGAGGTTTTGACGGTCGGTCTGGACATTCGAGCTCTTCTCTCCAAGCTTCCATCTTACGGGTTGCCTAAGGGATTGTGCGATTGGGTCGCCGACTTTTTGACTGGTCGGAGTATCAGAGTCGTTGTTGACGGATGTTGCTCCGACAAGCAGAGCAAAGAGGTATTTCACACCGGATCAGCGCCTTGTTCTCTACAAGGCCCAAAATAGCTGGTTTTTTCGAATGAGCGAATTATTCGAATTGTTAACGATCCAATGCTCACACAAAAACGGTTAAAACCCCTCAGTTTAAGAAGGGATGTAGCTTATCTTTATGTGTTCTACCGGCTGTACAATGATGAGTGCTCTGATGAGTTGTTCCAACTAATGCCTACCCAAGTTTTTACCACTTACCATCAAGTGAGCCGCCAGCCTGTCTGACACCTATTATAATAAAAAAAATCCACACATGTGGTCATTAGCCTTCATTACGCCGCTGTTACACAAAAAATATAATTAAACCTGCTAACCTGCTGTAAGGTTAGTTATTATAACATTAAGCTTTGTAGAAACTTGATTTACTCACCCCTCAACATTAGACCGGAAATATTTTCGTTTAAAAGCGATCAAGACAGGCGCGGAAGTTAAATTTAAGTCAGCCACGATTTCCATGCTATTCTGAAATCGCTCGGGTCTTATTTATATGAGTTTTTTTTTGTAATCGTTCAGACATAACCGCGCGGAAATAGCGCGGTTCTCGCCGTGTCTGAACTAGCGCAAAATGAAAGGCGCGCCCGTTGAATGGGTAGACACTAGACCCGTTATCCTGCAAACTCCTTTTTGAGGTGATTTCAACTCGTTACAATATGGGTTTCTTCAAGTGTACCTTCAAAATGTCTGCTAATTTTTTTAAATAATAGAAAAAACAACTAGTTTCTCATTAAATTCCATTGTAATGCTCCTCTCACCTGTAACCTAAAACCTACTGGCACGGGCATACTACAGGACGGCTCTAGCAGTGATTTCTTGCCATTGATATAGGTACAACAAATTATTATGACCACACTAAGCACACAAAGTGACGTTCTACTTGATCATACCAAATGTATCTTGTTGCACGAAAGTGATTAATAGAAGCCTCAATGGTGTTTAAACATAAAATGGTGTTTGTTCTCCACAGGCCGAGTCCGAAGTGGCTGCCCTCAACCGACGCATCCAACTGCTGGAAGAGGACCTCGAGAGGTCCGAGGAGCGTCTCGCCACAGCTACCGCCAAACTGTCCGAAGCCAGCCAGGCAGCCGACGAATCCGAACGGTGAGTTCGTTACGGAACTTTTCCCCTCGCTATGAACCTATCGATAGTGATGTCCCTAAACGTGATTGATTCCATTTTTACCAGTACAAAAAAAATGCACAAAATCGGTACAAATTTAAATGGCAGTGTCCAGAGCTAAATTGTTTTAACAAAGTAGACTTGACTCATAAAATTAAAAAAAATCTTGTTCTTGCTGATTGAAAGTTGTCGTGTTTTTAGATTAACGAAATTCAGTGATGTGACAATTTAGACCAAAACAATTTATTTTTTTATTTATTATATCTTTAACTTTTTTCTTTTTTATAATTCGAAATTTCGTCAAATTAAAAATCGACCGAGAGTATTAAAGCAGATTATCTTTAGCAACAAAAATAACTTTAAATAATAACTTGAAATTTGTAGGAGCTATTTGTTTTTGTACATAATAATGAATAATTTATTTTCTAATTCAATTTTAAGCATCAGTCACCAAATATTCTGATTGCGTAAATTTTCGTCGTTACGAGACAAATGGCTTCTTCAAATTGATCCCCAATATTGGATTACAGTTATGGATTTATATTTATTACCACATATTTTCGTGTAGATGTTGTGCAGATTATGGATATCATTTTCTACCAACTGCTCCACTTTAAAATGAGTTTATTATTTACCCAACATATTATGTTAAAAAAATGTGCACGTGTGTTTTTTATTATATTTCTGCCTTATAACCACAATATTTTCATCCAAAAATCTACTTAGTCAAAATCTATTTTCTTCTCAATTTTTTTTTAAATTAGTTTTGAGTCTCCACTATTATTTACTTTTAAAATAACCGGACCAAAAACCCTTTTAGTTAGTGTATTTTAAGCAATCATTGTTATCAAAAATTTTTGCGAAATTATATTTTGCTCAAGTAAAATATGAACATTTTAGATTTCGTTACACTTTTCAAAGTGTAGCAGTCATGTCTGTTTATATTGATTATATTGAAGCAAAGATATTTGGTACACTGATATACATACCCTATCTACAGAATCATTCGTGAATAGTGTGTTTAAATAACCAATGTCGATGTTATAACATGCATGTGTTTGGTTGATCCGCAACTAACATACAGAATACGCAAGGCCCTCGAGAACAGAACCAACATGGAGGACGATCGTGTGGCCATTTTGGAAGCGCAGCTCTCTCAGGCCAAACTCATCGCCGAAGAGTCTGATAAGAAATACGAGGAGGTGAACGCTCGTTTCTTTTATATTTCATTCATTAAAAGCGTATTGCCTGATGATAAAGAATGTGTTTTTGATAATGTGCTTCAGAAACCTTAGTGGAGGTGGCTTTAATTCGATTTAAAAGTATTTGTTAATTAATGTATATTTGGCTTAATTAATGAGTCGATTAGTTGATCATGGCTGATTTAAATTATATTAAAAAAATCTACTGTATTTTAGCAACAAAAACCAAATTATTGTTGCTTTAAACTTTGAATCATGAGAGACAAGTAATAACCTTCCAGTCTGAAAATTGAAATAAATTTTGTATGATTAATTTAACGAACAGACTATGTTTAAACAACATACATGAAATCTTTCTCATTATGGCAATATGTATTTCCTTCTAATAAAAATTCATTAAAGTACAAGTAAAAGTGTGCATATAAATTTAAAAGATACGGTAAATCGCTTCTGGTTGCTTACGCTTTAATTACTATTAAATATATATTATATGAATTAGATTTCCGTGATCGTAAATTTATACTCACATTTTATAGCATCATTCAGACGAGTTCTTTATGCATTTATATTTATCCATATATTTTGGATTTACAACTATTTAATTTAACTGCAATTTCTTTCTCTTGTCTGAATGACGTTTAGATGTTCTCTATCGATCATTGTTTATAATTTAAGATTTAATTGTACGTTTGAAATTAGCATTTATGTTCAAAAGAACAATTCAAACATGTTTGAGTGCTATTCTCGAACGTACCTTAAGTTTACAGCGTTCCTTCCGCGTGCGGTTTTCTAGCTTTGTGTGTTTTCTTCCTGTGTTCGTTTGCATGCCTTTAACGGGTACACCCTTGAGGAGAGTTTGTTAGGTTGTATAGTCCCTTCGTGAGTTAGGTTTTAAGAGCCCGTTTCACTCATTTTGTTTGTTGGGTCAGCGCCCGCAAGGTGCTTGAGAACAGGTCGCTGACCGATGAAGAGCGTATGGACGCCCTGGAGAACCAGCTCAAAGAGGCCAGATTCCTCGCCGAGGAAGCCGACAAGAAATACGATGAGGTGTTTATGAGTTTGAATGTCGTGCCTTGCCTGATTGTGCGTTTGCGTACCACTAACACACGACCGTTACAAATACGGAATTGATATTCCAAATTCGAATGTTGCGTTTGATTACTTTCGTGGCGTAAAATCGTCGATTCCACTGCGCCAAATTGGGCTTGATTTGCTTTCGATTTGTGGACCGTTTTCGTCACACACTTCGAACCGCCTCACAAATGGAAACATTTCTCCATTTGTGTGAAATTTTGTGATTGTTTGTTGTTTAAGATAATAATGTTTTTTATACGTTTATTCCCTTTCCGAGTATTTTTTTTTTGTTTGAAAACCCATTAACTCGCTAATCTACCGTTGAGTTTTAAATGAAAGCTTCTAACTGTTTGAAATATGTTGTACTTTTATATATATAAAATTTAAATGTTCAAACGTCCAATAACACTCGACGTGCGTTTTCCACATAAGGGTATAGAAGTTGATTGCAGTAAATATCGCACCAGAGGATGCCATATGGTTTTTAATTTTAATACATCAATAATATGTCCTAATTTCCATTGACATATGACCCTGCTCGGTGAAGGCGCGCGTAAAAGCCAGCGACCCTACATGGAGTCGTATCGTGCATGATCTTGGCTCGTTCGCCATATAAGGACGAGGACAAGAGTTGTTCGTCGCATATGTCGTTACATAAGCATAACTTCCATATAAGAGGGATGTAGTTGCTCAACAAATGAGCTGTCGACTTGATAACATTTTAAACGTCCAACTGACGTAGGAATCTCGTTGAAAGGGGGCAATTTTAACGATGTATGATGTAAACAGGTCGCTCGTAAGCTGGCCATGGTTGAGGCTGATCTGGAACGTGCCGAGGAGCGCGCCGAATCCGGTGAATCGTAGGTTTCAAAATATATACCGCCCTAGGAACATTGTCGCGGCCAATGTTGATCGTGAATATATGCCTAAAAACAAGAAGGGTAATCCCCAAATTTGAGACCATGCTGAACATTATTGCGGGAACTAAGAAATCATACAAATTTATTCCATTATCATATCACTCGAATGAGTTGTATTATGATTATTGAGTGTTAAAATTTTCGTTAGCATTGAAAAATTGCTTGTGTGGTTTTTCTTATCAACGAAATTCTGAAATAAATCACGTCTACATAAGTATACAATATCTACACATTTATTATTATTTTTGGCCAATGTTAAAATCTTGGAGATTTGTCTTATGAAAAATTGATTGAATGGGTGGTTTCTTAGACATGACGCCTGGGCCCAAACTTACATAAGCGGGGTTTGTCCTTTGTTACTTTGGCACATTCACGCAACATTGAACCGTGTTGCGACTGTCCGAAGGCGCAGTTTTGCAAGTTTTCGCCGCCGTTCTGCATGGTTGTTCATTTGCATTCTTAACATCGCTGCACCGTAACCCGATTTACCTACATATTGGTATTTCTAACATTCGCTCTTACTGTTATTTTTTTATTGCATGTCCCGATTTTAGGTCGTCTACGAGGTGGCAGCAGAGTTCCTACTAGTATACATTTTTTTTTTGTTTTTTTAATTCTTACTTTGCATTCACGTAAAGGCAATATTGTTTTAATTTTAAGTTATTGCGACAACGACGGCGTCACTTGTGCCAAAATTTGAAAGTACAAATGACGTCGCCGAGTCATCAAACTAAAAACAAGGGTTGCCCCATCTCATGTATATTTCTTTTGTAACGTTTTTAAACTATTCAGTGTCCATGTGTCGGTTAAATTTCTCTATCCTCCCAATGTGTGTATTCGCTCGGCGTGGCCCATATAAATAGATTAGGTGGAAATATGTGTGGTATAGGGCAAATTTTCATTTTCAGATATGCACCGCATTACACCAGAATTACTGGCCATATGCGTGCCGCACATATGCAAGCGCACACATCACTTAGTAGTTATGATGACGCACTTGATAGCACATAAATAATTCTAAATGATTTAAAAAAAATACTACCTATATTTAATTATATTAGTACTAAATGTTTTGGGACAACCCTAGTTTTGTTTATTATGCAGGAGTACTACTGACGCCGCTCGCGACTTTACACGCTTTTTGTAAACAGTTAGAGTTGAATTTCCTTTGACGAAACGAAACTTTGCTTCGCTTCTATTTATTATATTTTAACAGACACACGCCTGGGAATGTATTATTATCGACTAAAAACGAACTAGAGTCCCTCTGAAATGAAAAAAAAAAACCTTAAGTTATGCAAGTTATGGCGAACTTATTTGAGTATACATTACTCTGATTTAATAATGCTATTTTTATGAATATTACACTTTTCCTTTCCTAATACTCTATCTGAGTTTCACATGCTGATTTTTAGTTTAAATTTAATCCAACACAGAAAATAATAATGTACTTAATTCTATTATTTTTGTATGAGTTTGCATTATTTCTCACTTATCTAGAGTAATAGATGAGTGAAAGAAGTACACAATGAGCTCTTAACACGCTAAAGAGACGAGAGGACGAAATCCGCTTCCTTAGTCTTTCATAGCACATTGTCAAAGGTTGAGTGACAGTTTCCAACAGGCCGCTTCCCTTTCTGCACTGCACTAGCTGAAATCCAAGCCGAGAGCCTCGAGCGGTGTCAGGTCACTCAGTAGTTTTGTTTTTGTGTGTGTGTTTGTGTGTGTGTGTGTGTGTGTGTGTGGCGAAACTAACGCTGGCCGGCGGTAGGTGGCGCGCAAACTGGTGATGATGGAGCAGGACCTCGAAAGAGCCGAGGAGCGAGCAGAGCAGGGTGACAGGTGAGTGAAAGTGGAATCTGGAGACGGTGACCAAGTTTACTATAAGAATTTTGAAGATGAAAGAATGTCGCCCGTTTATGTTTTTTTAGTAGTTCTTTATTAATGACTAATTATGCCCGCGACTTCGTACGCGTTGTCATTTTTTGTTTGTAAATTAATGCTATAAGTATATCAGTAAAAACCGCATTAAATCGGTTAAGCCATTTCTGACGTTAGTGTGCACAAAAAATTATGTACGATGAAAAACATTGACTTTATTTGCCCACTTCTAGATCTTTCTATTAGTTTTTAAAAATGTTTAGTTTAATTATAATTTTCCTAAAGGGGCTTGAACGTATTAAATTATACAAATTGCTTTTAAATTTAAACCATAATTATGTTAAAATATAGGTCATCTTAAATCCATGTCACTGTCTCTAGAAATAAGTATGTAGAAGAATAGGCTAGGCCATAGTTTCTCAACCCTAGGGACCACTAGATGGTCGGATTTATAATTATGTGGGGGGTCTCAATATGTTCAATGAAGTAAGAAGACTTTATTTTTAATTCACAAATAAATCATCATACTGAAGTCGGTTTGTTAAAAAGGTTGAGAAACAATGGCCTAGCTAGGCAATATAATGTTGCATAAGTTTGAAGACGAATAGACTAAAACAACAAGTAGAAATAAGTAACTTTATAATGTCTTCAAATTTTGAGGACAATATTAAAGTAAATAAGTATTTGGAGCCAGTACATTCTTTTATGAATAAATAAAATTTTGATCAAATTTAACAATCACTGTAGAAAGTGTTTTCATTATCGAAAATGAAACAAAATCAAGTGAAAGCAGCAGCCGATTAATACAAAATAAAGAATACAAGTAATGGAAAAATTACACTATTGTAGTGATTAATTAATTACAAAATGTAATTTTACAGAAATGTAAAAAGTCAAACTTTCGTTCTCAACTTTTTCGAAAATTGGCTATAAGTAATATTAGAGGCTACATACAGTATAAAAATCCCATCGCTGTAATGTGGCTGTAGTAAATAACACAAATAAAGTAAGTTTTTTCTTGGCTTCTATGTGTATGTACTGGTTCCTAATACACTTTAAACAATGTATGTATGTATTTATTAAAATTGAAAATATTTGCATGCAACGTTGGCAGTTGTTTGTGAGTGAATTCTCATAATAATGATTAATTAATAATAAATATGAACGATACAGAACAACGGTCAACACAAAAATTACTTAAATCAATAACACGACTAAAATAAAATAGAACACAACGCTTCTTTATTACGATGCACGGTAGCATTAATTGTCAAATATTTGGGTCATTTATTGATCTAAATAATTGGTGCTGTCTACTATTAGATATTTTAGTAATAGCTTCTGTGATAAATTTTTAAAAGTCATTGACTTGTTGCAGCCTTTGTTTGAATTTCTATAGTACAATCAGGTGATATTTATTTTACATTAATATTATTACATTGATTGATCTTAATACATCACAGATTTACAGCTTACATTTTATTTAAATTTATGTTAGTTATTTTCAATCAACTATATTTAAAGGATTTTGAGAATATTTGGATGCATACTAATAAAGTTTATAACCATTAATAAAATGCTTATGAAAAAGAAATGTATTTTTTGATGGGAGTTCAAATATAAAAAAAGTAATTTTGCGAATCTCGACATAAATAATATGTAATCCTATTTAATTTTCTGAGTTTAAATGTTTGTTACTATTTCAGTTAAAAAAAATAGATATGAAAACGGTGGACGCAAATTAAACTTTATTATAGACTTTATCGCTGTGAATTAAAGTCGAATATGAATGCGTCTGAATATATCTCAAACGCCCCCTCCACATGACTCCCACCCAAGTCGAGGAACTCATGGAATTTGAGAATAATTATTTTGCCTGTTACTCCTATAACTAATAGAATCCACTTTTATTATTTATTATCGTGTTTTTTTTTTTTTCAATCCTATCATTAAATATGGGAACCGAGTGGAGGGTGGCTCTCTCAAATGACGCCCGTTTTGTTACATGTTGTTAGAAATCATGTTTCAGTAGAAATTGATTGTTTCCCGTTTGTCGCGTTTCAGCAAAATCGTCGAGCTTGAAGAGGAACTCCGCGTTGTCGGTAACAACCTGAAGTCCCTCGAGGTCTCTGAGGAGAAGGTATGTTTACTACAATTTAATATTATCAATTTCAATAGTAACAGTAATAATATCAAACGATAGGAGCTAGATAAAAGAAACGATATAATATAGCCAGGGATTTCGCTAAAATGTGTCGATTATAAAGTGTGATATTGAAATGAAACGATTAGATATTTTTTTTTTGATATGATGCACCAACCAAATTCAAATCGTATAATATGTATTTCAGAGTATAAATTCCCCAATACCATCAAGGAATCTATTCCGGTAGATTAAATTTATTTGATTTAGATTAAAGTGAACTGAGGAATTTTTTTCTGTTTTCGTAAGCAGATGAACAAATTTTGTATTTAATAGACATTAAAATCGAGAATATTTCATATTTATGACGTAAAATTTTATATCCTTAAGTAAAATTTCGATCCAGGCTGCCTATCAATCAGAAGATAGGTCCTACTGGCTAATTATGGAGAGGCCTATATAGCAGTGAACGTCTTAAGGATAAGACGATGATGACGAAAGAAAATTATTATAAATATTTCGAATATAAAATTAATTATAAATATTATTTCAATCCGATAATATTTTGTTTGGAAACAAACAAATATTGTGTAAAATAGGAGAGAGCTCCAAGGATTTGAATGAAATCAATTTGAAAACTGGTACCAATGAAGCTATGTAATTTTTTTCGACTTAATTCCTCTCATTTCCTCCTTATTATGTTTTGAAAATATATTTTTTGGTTATATTGTCAACTGGAATAAAAACCATATTACAATAATATGGATAATGATGAATTTAAAGTACCTAACCTAGTACGTACCGTTCTAAACAGGCCAACCAACGCGAGGAGGAGTACAAAAATCAAATCAAAACCCTCACCACCCGCCTAAAGGAGGTGTGAAACCGAACGTGTTTCTAAGCGAGTGTTGTATCGCTTGCCTAACTGCATTCTATAATAGCACACAGCGTAGTGCGTTGTCTATGTCCGATTTACCATCAATATCGTTCAGCTACAATATAATATAAATTATTATATTAGCAGACCAAAATGCATAAAAAATTATTGGTGAAATGGACATAGACACCTGTCCGCGTGTAGAGAAGTGTCTCTTGTGTAAATTTTTTATACTTGCCTTCCTAATTTGGCTGTCGTGGCTGTTTTCTTTTCCTACCCCTTTTAATTGTCATTGTAACATAGTTTATAGTGTTTTCTTTTTTTTGGCGTTTCACAAATCTGTGTCTCGCGCGACCTTGGCCACGAAAGTTGCCAAGGTTCACGGGATTGCATGGAGTTTCCGTTTTTCGTTGTTTTTGTGTTTTCCGTTAACAAACAATAATCGCAGGCGACGCAAAGAGAAGAAACATACGAGGGTCAAGTAAAACTGCTCGACGCACAACTGAAAGAGGTAAAACGCCGGGTGTATAAGAATCGCAAGAAGTGCGTAGATAGACATGGTTACGGTTGTAGTTACGAATCATGATCATCGCCATTCCTCTTTATGTTTTCCCCCCAAATCTTTAACCCTTACTGTATTAAGATTCAACGCTTTTTGATGAAAAATGTCATCACTAAATGTTGTGTTTCTTCATCCTTAATCTTGATACAGTATAGGGTCTCGGTTGAAGCTATACGTTCGTCCGTTGGTGTAGGCTTGCGATAGTGTCGTCTAGTTGCCTGATCGGCGGTTGGTGCTTCATCTATGTATTTATTTATAGCCTCTATACCTGTCTACATACATGTGTTTAATTATACTTCTTGTATCCTACTTATTATTGTTCCAAACGCCTGTTTTGTGATTGTACGCTTTGTTCTTTTGTTAAGCTTTATATGTTGTTCGTTCTCTTTGGATATAATGCGTTCCTATACCCATATTTGTCTACGATATGACTCCTTTCTATAATTAGCATTCCGTTTTCATTCTAACTCTTATACTGTAACGTTTCATTTAATGGGTTTTTTTTTAATTTGAAATAATAAATTAATGAGCCTTTATTTGGTTTGCAAAAAGGTTTCTTTTTGGTCAAAAAAAAAATAATACTATTCTACTTTTTATTATTTACCCCTTTCTCCATGACAGTATGTTTCATTACGTACTTGTATATTTTATTAATATAATATTCTTTTCGTTACTTTTAGTCTCCTAATATTTTAAAGTCCTTAAATTAATATAATATTCTTTTCGTTACTTTTAGTCTCCTAATATTTTAAAGTCCTTAAATTAATATAATATTCTTTTCTTTACTTTTAATCCTAATATTTTAATGTATTGACACTTTGGTTATCCCACACTTATTTGTCACCGTCTATTACACCTTTAGTTCTGATATTTACACGTCCAAAGAAGAACGGTTTAGTGTTTTGTTAAATAATATAATGGAAGCGTACAGTCACATAACGGCACCGGCATGTGGCTTGCCGTATGTAATCAGTCAGTCTGTATGGCTAGGCGATGGCGTCTCGCGAACACGTCGAAGATAAGATCCACAGCCTTTCGCAGAAACTTTCGCAAGTAAGTAGCCGCTCACTGTACCACTGTTTTGGTCACTATTTTATAGTTTTGGCAACGAAAACTGTGTTCAGAAAATTCACAATCAAACGAAAGGGCAGCTTTTTTTAATTAAATTTAACATGTGGTCTCCTCCCAAATTGTGCAATTTTAAGGTTAAAAAAAAATGCTTTATTAAACACATTAGCTGCCCGGCGAATTTAGTACCGCATCAGAATAAAAATCCGTGCCATACAAAATGTATGTCAAACTGAATTTTATTCATAATTTCTTTTCCGTGAATATTTCAGATGTTTTATAAAAGTTATTATGCTGCTGAGACAAAGTGAACATATCAAAAGATTAAATTTATTTGAGTTATTTTGTATATTTAAAAGTAAATTCTTTTCCATGATCGAGGTGGCCAAGTGACCAAAACATTTAGTATTTAGATCATAGATTCACATTCATATAATAATAGATTTGGGTTATGTGTTAGTTTTAGTGTCTACACGGCACTTAGCTGCTTTCGGTGAAGGTAAAAGTGCATGCAGTGTGTTATGGCTTTTATTTTTTTTTCTTTTCTTTATTAAATAATTGCCTTTGTGTGATAAAAAAATATTAGAATTTTAAAGTAACATCAGAGTTTTTTTTTTAATTAAAATAAAAATTGCATGCCAAACATATTACAATGAAAACAACCTGTTTTTTTTTTCAACAAAATTATTAAATACATTTGTTTTTGACTTGAAAGAAAAAAATTTATTAATAAAATGTATATTTATCCTAACTTCTGTTTAAATGAAAATGAAAAATTAAATAAAAAAAAATTGTTTAACATTTTCAAAAGGAGTTCTTTTTTTGTATTTTTTAAAATTATTGTTTTTAATTATGTAAGTGGTATTTGTTCATTAACTATTAAATACATACATTTAAGTACTTATATTAATAGACAGGTTGTTTTCGCCTTAAGTATGGATATTAAAAGGAATATTGTAATGAATTACAGGCTGAGGCTCGCGCCGAGTTCGCCGAGCGTTCTGTGCAGAAACTACAGAAGGAGGTCGACAGGCTTGAAGGTAAATTTCTCAATATTCTTATGAGAAACTCCCAATAAGTTTCTTAAATTTATTATGAAAAAAAAAACAACGGAATTTGATAAAAAATAATTATGAAGCAAAGGTAATATAATATATTCATTTGGATAACATTTTATCCAAGCTGATAAGGTAAAAATTTATTAGCTCGAGTCTTGTCTGAATGAAAGTATCTTTTTTAGCTGAAAAATTTATCATAAAATTATTAAAAAAAAAGTGATAAGATCGTTGATAAGAAGTAAATTAAAATATAAAAAAAATTAAGAGCATTTAAAGAAAAAGAAAAAAACATACGTCACGAGTAGTAAAAACTTAGAGGTCTTATTTATTTTTTGTCAAATTTCGTCACTACTTTCATATCAGGTTAATTTATTTTTTTTCAATAGCTTGGAATAGAAAAAATAAAGTACTATTACTATTGATAGACATTAACATTGTTTAGTTACTATATAATTATTACATTGAATAATGATATATTTCCAATGCTAGTTTTCAAGGTTCACCAGATAATTGTAAGGGTTATACGTCATACCAGCAGTTTGGTTAAGTTGAAATTTTCAAGTATCTCTGAAGTCAAGTTGTAACATTGTTTGATATTTTAACCAAGCTTTGAACATTAAAAACCGCACCTAAAACATGATCATAGCCATCATTGGAACTGGCTTTGTGAGTTTCAAAGCTGTAAAATAGATTTGAAAGCTTATTTTTTTCTTTTTTACTGTCACCACGCTACAATTTCAAGCTTAATCTTCTTATTTCTCATAGTTAACAGATTTTTCTTTAGTTTATTATTATTATTTTTTTTTTCAAATCAAAAAATAAGAATTTATATATTTTAAGAGTCCACTTACATTTATAAAAAAAAAAAAAAAAAATTTTCTTTTTATGTAACATATTTTTGCTTTGATTAGTAAGCAGACTTTTAAAAAAAGATTCTTATTTTTTTTTAAATTTTTTTGTTAGCATGTATTTTAAATGTCTAGTACATTGCTCGTTTTGAGTTTTTGTTGTGCATGATATTTTCGATGTCGTGTTTTTTTTTTGCCTGTAAAAGCTATTCGATACAAATGTTACTTTTGTAACCAACTGTGCTCTGGCGATTGGATCAATTTTTTCTCTTTCACCACTGCACAGTTTGTAAATTAGTTGTTGAGTAAGGTTTGTATCGAGTGGCGATGTGTTGTCGTGCGACTGACCGCCCCTACCCCTGCCCCTTGCAGACGACCTGGTTGCCGAACGTGAAAAGAGCAAACTTCTCCAGGAAGAGATGGAGGCAACCCTGCACGACATACAGAACATGTGAACACTCACCCGCCTCATTCGCCTCTCGCTCCCTCACGAGTCACTCCTCATCGATAACATGTCGCATCACTATTACCGGCCGTTGTTTGTGTCACAGTCGAAATTAGAAGGTCCATCGATATTAATTTGTGAATAGTATTTTCGTACTTTTTATCAGAAATACATCTTTTGTAGTAAAAACATCACTCGGATATCACAATCATTCCGAATCGCGACAAAAAAAGTTTAGTAATTTTCGATGAAACATTTTGAAAATGAATGTCTGAATGAACCATCTAATTTCGCCATAACGCAATGCGGGGGGGGGCGCTATTATGTAAATGAATGCTTTTTTTTAAATTTTATTTAAATGATATTTTTAATCACACAGAACGATGACGAGTGAATCTGACGGACGAATAGATGTTACTAAGCATAGAGTAATTAGTTGCCAGCCGCTTTAAATGTAACGTCAAAAATCGAGTGTTCGCAATACTCCACTGCCATGTGCAATTTCTTTTTTTTATATATCGAAATTTAGTACTCCATGTAAAAAATTGTACGTCCTCATTTGATTTAGTCATTTTGTGCCTGAAATATAATTCGTGTTGTTTGTCGACATGGCGATATAAAACCGCTTGTGTGGCGCATCACTAGTAGAGTGGCTCTTAACGATAAATTACATTCCAATATTGGGACCCAAATATCATTAAAAAAAATATTATTGAGGGAATTTATTTTTTCGTATCATCATAGTGTGCTTAGAACAAATTACTTATACGTTACATTTTCACTGTATATCTATTGAATAATGTACCGAGAGCAATAAGCGAGAAGTTTCGGTACTGTTTGCAATCATAATTATTATGAAATTTTTACTCTTTATATACATAATAATTAAATTAGTGAAGAGATTAGATATTTTTTATTTAATGAGTGACGGTAACGCGTATTGATATTTATAAGATATATACTTGCTATGAACTATTTGATATTCTATATTGTTTCGAGTATGATTTCCTGTGTCATAATATGAGTTTGTTGTTATTTATTTAAATAATCATGAATAAATGCAGACTATTTCTATTTGCAATGTTGCACAATACATTGTTAGGTTATTAAGGAAATGCATAGACAACTCAGTGGAGCTGGCAATTATGATCGCCATAAACAATTTCGGCGATGACGTAACACATTCCACGATAATACATTCGAGAATAAAAGTAGATTAATCGTTCGATAAATCGAGGGAATCCGTTTTTATTGTTGTCGACTTATGAAACTATAGATAAGCTTGTGAGAAGTAAATTAATGGTCTTAAGAGTATCTAACAAAAGTGTTTTTAAAATATATATTATTATCATTATTTTTCTTTTGTTGTTTTTTTACTAATCCGTGTGAACCTCTCATAATCCCCTTCCGACTCGCTAACCAAAAACCAAATAACGATTCTATCAGCTATAGTCATCTTAAAAAGCATCGACATGTGAATGAATGAATCTTGTCATTATATCATGATAATAATTGGAAGATCACGCAAACATGACGAAGCAATGGGAGGCCGACGCACTGTACATATCCATCATCCGAAGCACGGGGCATGAAGACCTTCCGAGTGACCCCGTTGTGTGTGAGTGAAGCATGACATGTCACCCGAGACGATAGACGCTCAAGGCCCGCGCGTTCGCAGACGACCTCATCGCCGAGACGGAGAAGAACAACGACATCGGCGACGACATCGACGACTCGTTCGTGGACCTCATTCCGGGCGTGGACCCCAATGTCAAACAGCTGGAGGCAGCTCGCCGCGAATACGAGCGTCTGCACCCACCGAAGCCGCCCACACCGCCACCAGCGCCCGCTCCCGAACCGGCACCGGCGCCACCACCAGCGGAAGCCGCACCTCCCGCCGCTCCGGCTGAAGGAGCCGCTCCGCCTGCAGAGGGAGCCCCGGCACCGCCTCCTGCGGATGGAGCCGCGCCTCCGGCAGATGGCGCCGCTCCTGCAGCACCACCTGCTGAAGGTGCTCCGGCTCCACCTGCAGAAGGTGCGCCGGTGGCTCCACCTGCAGAGGGAGCACCGGCAGCTCCTGCAGAGGGAGCTCCGGCAGTTCCATCTGCAGAAGGAGCCCCGGCAGCCCCGCCTGCAGATGGAGCGCCAGCAGCACCTCCTGTAGAAGGCGCACCGGCAGCTCCTCCTGCAGAGGGAGCTCCCGTTGCTCCACCTGCAGAAGGAGCTCCGGCTGCTCCTCCGGCAGAAGGAGCTCCCGCAGCTCCACCTGCAGAGGGAGCTCCGGCGCCTGCACCGCCAGCGGAGGGCGCTCCAGCGGCTCCACCGGCTGATGGCGCTCCGGCAGCGGCTCCCGCTCCCGCGGCTGCGCCAGCAGAAGGAGCTCCAGCGGCTCCTCCGGCGGAAGGTGCACCGGCACCTGCAGCAGCTCCAGCGGAAGCCGCACCTGCACCACCAGCTGAAGCTGCACCGGCAGCCCCAGCTCCAGCCCCTGAAGCAGCAGCAGCCCCACCGCCCGCAGAAGCGGCGCCAGCCCCAGAAGCGGCCCCACCATCATAAACTCGAAGCGACCCATTACAAATAACAAGCGCGTTCAAGTTTTTATTTTATAACATAAAAAATAAATACAAAAAAATATAGCTGATGGAATACGATTTCGATAATACTAAAAAAGCAATACAGACGCGACCATGGTGCTTGAGAAAGTGTTGAGCGAAGACCCAAATGAGAATTGCATGCGTGTGAGAAACTAACCCCCAGTTGTGGAAGCGAGGTCTGACTGTGGTGGGTCTTCGCAGACGATCTGATCGCCGGCAAAGAGGTGTTCCACGAGATCGGTGCGGAGCTGGACTGCGCCTTCAAGGACCTCGGGCTGCAGCCGCCTGTCGCCCAGCCTCACCACGCTTCGCGGGTCTGCGACCGCTGCACTTGCTGCCACTGAGCGGCCCCTTAGCCTAACATCGCTTTTCATGTGCATTTAAACTCGCCACTAAAACAAGTCACTCCTAATTTCTTTTCTTAAAAAATATATACTCGAATCTATGATTTATTAAAATCTATGCATGACGATCGTGTGTACAATCTTTACACTTTCTTGGAGACAAGAAAAGCGAAACCGGCGCATGGCTTCGGAATAACAAGGATCGCGCGACATGTAAGCATTTTCATTTCCTAATTTTGTTTCTTTGCGCTGCTCTAAAATCACGCTGAAACTAATGCGCGAAACTTGACTCGGAGGAGCTACGTGGGATATCAGAAATTTTGCAATGAAGAGTTTTGAATATACATAATATGAATGTGTGTTGTTTGTAACCCTAAAACGAAATATGTAACCGTTGACTGATGCGCAGACGAACTGGTCGCCGAAAAGGAGAAGTACAAGGACATCGGAGACGACCTGGACACCGCTTTCGTGGAGCTCATCCTCAAGGAATAAATTTGTACAAGTTATTCGGCATCACGCCCGCGGCACACCCATCCGCCCGCGATTCACAATATCCTATTATAGACGTATTCTATATTTTATACTCCTTATTTAAAGTATTATAAAACCATAGATTTATGGCGGTATTTATTTTGGATTAATTTAATATATTAATTTATTATTTATATATGTTGTATTATTTGTTTTTCTAATATATAAGTGAACCTTTAATTTATGAACACAAATAGTGGTGTTGCAAGGCCAGAAATATAAGATATATAAAGAATATTATACACAGTCAAACTAGGTAAATGACCGATCCTAACATGAGGGGAATTTATGTTTGCCTACTTCCTCTACATAACGATATTGATTTATTTAGCTGAAATTACAATTGCGAGGCACTTTGGCGTATTTCAGATCCGTCAATAAGTTGGACGTAACATCAATAGATGAAAGCTATCGAAATAATATATTTGATGAAAACGCCAATGTTGAGAGGGGATACCAAAAATCGAGTAACTCTACATCTTGCAAATAAATAATAATTAGGCATGCTAAATCTGCTATTTGGCCGTCAGGTGCAATGTAAGTAGGATATTTTAAGTACATATGAGTATTATACTTATTCATTGAATATAACACACTTAATATAATGTATATTCATTGAAGTCTTTACGACTCTTTAAGACGTATTTTTCTATTGTATCTAAACTCTCGGTAAAATATGAAATATTCGTTTAGATTTATAGTATAGGTAAGTATAGTTAACTTTAAACGCAAATGCTTTTTTATTACACTGCACAAAAAGATTAATAAATCTTTTTTTCTGCGAATATGTACTTAGACGCATCTGGCATGCAACGTACGCGTTCCTATTTCAATTTTTTTGAGAGAGCAGAAAGTAATAGTGCATACTCAGGTACATATTTAGCATAGAACGCTCGATTTTAAAGAGGCTTTTTATTTCCATGTTGCCATTGCCACAAAATCATCACACAGTAGATAAGTGTAAACGCGCTATATCGCACTTTGTAAGTTTTGAGTTTCATTTATTACATTCAGGGCCTCTTTCACCATCTCTGAGTAAAGTGTCAAATAGGCTAACCGCCATTTACCGGTAAGACAGCGTAGATACGAATGTCAATCTTCGAGTAGCATTTACTCAAGGGTAATTTCAATGAAATTGACACAAGATACTCGTAACATTTACTCGCCAATTAGCGTTACTTGAAAAATAACTAATTAACACATTACTTGTAGTTTGGTGAAAGAGGCCCTTACTTTCATACAATCATACACCAGTCGTGTTTTTTTTTTTATATTTAGCTGTTAATTTTTCGTCTCGTTGGCCCAGCTATATTTAGATACTTACCTATCTAATAGGTGTCAATAGTAGGAGTTAAGATTTGTAAGTTTGTATTGAATAAACTCAAAAACTGCTGGACTGATTTTCAAATTTCACCTATAGAAAGCAACATTATCAACGAGTAACATAGGCTAGGTATATTTTATAAAAAGTTACGCGGTCGAGGTCGCGTGCAACAGGCTATAAATGCGAAAGTTTGTATGGATGTTTGTAACTCTTTCACGCAAAAACTACTGAACCGATCACCATGAAATTTTGCATACACTTTGTCTGGGACACCAGAAAGGACATAGGGTACCTTTCATCGAGAACGCGGGCACCAGCTAGTTCAATATATTTTGTTATGAAAACCTCAGAATAATAAGTTATTATTCTGAGATGAAAACTGAAGCAAGGGTATACCTTGCCAAATCAACCTTATATCTACTACTAGCTGGTGCCCGCGACTTCGTTTGCTTTGAAAAAGAAAATATAATTATGACGCCTAATATAAAATAAATCCTGACATCGTTATCGCTGTGACGACGGTGGCGCCCAATTCTTTATATTTTTAGACGATCACCCGGGACCGGTACTTTTTTCTGGATGATAAGTACCCTATGTCCTTTCTTGTATGCCTGACAACGTGTATGCAAAATTTCATGATGATCGGGCGTGAAAGTGTAGCAGACAGACAGAGTTACTTTCGCATTTTTAACATTAAGCAAGTATAGATTATTCATCCAAGAATAATAGTGACTGATGATTTGTTTAAATATAACAACAGACGAGGTGGTCGAAGAGCGCAGTAAGTACAAAGCGATTGCCGAAGAAGTGGATCAAACGTTTGCAGATCTCTCTGGTTACTAATTCAGCCAGAAACATTATAGAAATCAGCCGTCGTGTTTGCCCGAGCCTGCCTGTGACCATGCCTGTGAAACATGGACGGGATGAATATTTCAATTTTGTATGTGGCTTAATATAATTTCGTTATCTTGCACTGTTGGATATATTTTTGTGATTTTTGTAGTTTACTCCTTAAGAATCTATTTTTATATATGAAAATTTATGGGAGTAAAATCAAAATTGTTACATATTACGCGTTAGTTACTAACTTATAGCGCCATCTACACAATATATCTGAAACTAGAATACATATGTTACGTAATAATACATCCTGGCGGTAACTAGATGGCACCGGTATTTATTTATTCGTTGGTTCGTTTTTATTAAATTATTTGTTTATCGCTCGTAAGGAGTAAACTCCAGTCGTGTGTCGGAGCTGACACACCCATTTTTTTAAAATAGTTTTTGTTGGATACCACAATGTATGCATTCCATATTTCTGGGACCGCAACATCAGTATTTTGACTATATCTCTCAATTCTAAGAGATTCTCGATGAAATGCCAAATAGATGGCGTCAAATTAAAAATTATTCTTTACAAGTATAATTTGCGCCGTGGAGCCACATGAATGAGAATAGAGGAATTGATAGGAAAATAAAAAAGGAATAAGATCGATGCCAAGCTAATGACTCGCTATACCAACAGATAAGTAAATTATAGTCTGCAAAAATTATAATTTTACTGTGATATTTCTCAAATTTAACTAGAGCAATTGTAGACGAGTTAACGGACATGGATTTCTTTAATGAGAGGTGTGGCCAAAATAACAAAAGTATGAAAATCATAGGTAACTTGGCTCCCCACCAATAATTTTTGCGCTTGAATTTAAAGAGTGAAATACTTACTCGAGTGTAGAAATATTGCGACAATGCATCGCTTTATGAGTTACGTATTACATATTATATAATTTTACATACTTATAAATAGAAATAGTCCAGTTTCTATATATATTATTATATCTAACAACAGTATCTATAGAACTATTCCTTTCTTAACTTGCTTAATATTTCATTGATGATATGTAACCTGCCAATCAGCAAATAGGTAATTTTGTAAAACGAAATTTAGGTTCACTATAGGTACTTATCGATTCGATTTCTTATAATGTTGAATTTCTGTAATTATGGCTAAGTATATCCGTAATTGTATAACGTCCATATCTTAAAATGATGAATTTCCAAAATTACGGATCTGTAAAATATTGTTTCCTTTTTCGTTTAGTTATATTAATACTTAACTAATATTTGGCGTAATGTGAAAAATAAGTAGATATTTATTGTGCCGATTTACGAAAACACGGACAGACCTAAGTAGTTCATTTTTTCAAGGTAAATCGTCACAATCTCATTAATTAAAGCCGAACTTTTATTTGGCTATTTATGTATAAATATAACCCATTACAATTAGGGTTATTTTTTATGTTTAGCTCGAGAGAGAGGTTGCGCTCTTTTGCAACACATACTTATACATACAATGACGACCCTTACATTAATATAAATACAATTTAAAAACTCGATAATTTGGGAAAATATGTATAGTTATATCTGCATGCTAGGAACTCAACATTATAGGAATTTTAAATAATAGGTAAGTACCTAAGTGAACATAAAAATACTTACCTAATTTAAAAAAAAACTTATGAATCTGTAATTTATTTGGTAAGCACTACATATTAAGTATTTGAGATATATACTTACTTTTCTGACAATTTGTATTTTGTAAATTATAGCCGATTATACCATAGATTTTTTACTGTCATAGACTAAATTGTTAAGGATATAATTTTGTACTGTAATAATGATTCGCTGTAAAAGCTTTCGTTTGAAAAACGCGGACGTAGCAGTGTGTGGTCTATTTAAGGTTGTAATTTAATGAAACACGAAGCTTTCTATCGCAAAGTGATCAGCTGGCTTCCCCTTATAAAAGTGTATCATTGCTTACAGAACTACACATTATGTTATCTACATTCCGATACAATAAATTTTTAAAAAACAAGGTGTGTCTTATTTCTTGTAAGTAAGTTGTGTTTTCTAAAACATATACTTAAACAGCCTTACTGTGTTGTTAATGACTGCGGAACTCAGTGTCTCCTGTAACTCAGGTACGACTGTACTAGTATCACTCAGGCTGTAAAACGAATTTACGAGTTACTTATTACCGTTTCGTCAGATTATTGTTTCGACAGCATGTCACTTTGGCATCTCAAACGTACAGTCAGATACAAAGTAAAAAACATAGCCATATTAATAAAGACATCACCCATTCCGAAATAAACATGATCTTCTCTCAGTAACTTAAAGTTGCCTACCGAATGCGAACTTGGAGAACTTGCCAACTCTGGAAAGTTATTGGGTGTCTAGATGCCTCCCTCCACTTGGCTCCCACGTCTAGGATCCCATGGGTTCCTAGGATATTTTTTTTTTGTATTTTGGCTCCCATGACCTACTACAAGAAAATTTCGCTTCTGATTAGGTATACAAGAGATGCAGCTATTCTTTTAGAACTTAGTTTATCGTAATACGTAAAGTATAAGACAGTTTAGTTTATGTTTAGCTAGTTTTAACTTATAAAATGTATTATTATTAACGAGCTTTTAAAGTACCTACATTATTCAGCTTTTAAATAAAACAAGTGAAAAAGAAATTTATTCAAAGAAAATTGTTTTAATGAGGCCTCCACTTGACAAAAACTATATTATTAGGTATATATAGATATGTAAAAACTGACTTTAACATCATAGCGTTGGCAGGCATTGCTTTACGCGGAGATGCTCAATCAACAGATGGTAGGTACCCATTTTTTTTTTTTTTTTTTGTCGAGGAGAAATCCGCTTACAGATTCCCTACCGCTGGCTAGGCGATAGGGATATGTGGGGGTCGCCCAGCACCTGATGTTAGGATGTTAGCGGCACTGGGAATACCCACTAAAACTCCCCGATGCCTCCTAGCCCTGTGAGCGGGGTGAACCGGGTTCTGCCGAGGCACCTAACTCCGATCCACCAGGTACCCATATCTATTTATAAGTGAATCTGCATCATTTTGTAATAATTTCTATTACGTATGTTGTAATAAAATCATTTTCTTTTAATTACATATTCTTACTGGAGATAGCCAATGCATAATTTTTTTTAAATTTATTTATGTTAAGGTCGACAGACAGGCTGACGATCCACTTGATGGTAAGGGTGGCTACCGTCGCTTATAACACAAGCAACGCCACAGTTACTACAAGTTCACTTGCCCACAGTGGGATTGAGCATGAGGGATTGGGATAGGGAAAAGGGCTTACCGAAACGCAAAAGCAAACATACTGTTATTGTAAGGGGTTATATGTATTTTATAATACTTATAGAATAGAGTATAGTTAGTATCATTTGCAATAAAAAACTTGACTGCGAAACGCAGTGTGCCCCGCCACTACTTTGCAGAACCAGATCAGAGCCAACTCTGAAAAGTTCATTACCAAATTTGACTCTGCCGAATCGAACCTGGGCTCCGTGGAAGAGAGCGTTAAGGCAAGCACCCTAACCACTTTCAGAGGGCTAGTCAAAACAACGGACATTTTTTATTTTTATTTGATGATAAAATTTTAGAAGATATAGGTATTTAAGTACTAAAACAAATAAAATAACGGATTCCACTACACATTTTTCTACTTTTTCTGTCTCATAAGTTTTGCACACTGTACAGGTCCTTAGACATATCCCATTTAAAGATTTTCACAATATGTTAAGTACATAAATAACATATTCCTAACAGTAAGAATTCAGCAGTGACAGCACACTGCGTTTCGCAGTCATTAATTATTGGGTATATCCCTTCTAGCGGCTCCTATAATAAGAAAAAAAATAGAAAAGAAGTTTCGTCGATTCAGCAAATATTAGGAAATTTGAATCTCGATTTCGTCTCACTGAAACGCTCTAAACTATTTTTAGTCATGAATCGAGAGACGGCTTTCGGAAAAGTTAAGAAAATCTGCAACACTTTATGAATCGACTGGCCGCGCGAGAAAGAGACGGACGTATCAATTTTCTTCCATTGAAACACATGAAAACTCTCTATCTTTGCAACTAGGACTTTTCGATCTTTCGAAGGATCTCACAGTGGAAGATGAGCTTTAAAATAGCAGATAATGAACCGAGTTACTGTGTGTGCGAATGTGACAGGCGGTTGTCTAAAGTTGCGATTGGGATGGCGGAATGGAATCCTGGATATTTGGCACCGAAAATAGTCGGGCAGGCGTGCCGGATCACCCGCAAGGGCGGGCGCCGCGCAGTGCGAGTCGCTCCGCCGTGTGAATAGCCCGCTCGTGAGGTGAGTGGCTGCGTTTGCACATCCTCCGGGACTACCCTCGTCTGGATACTCCATTATCCTGCCAACAGGCCTCACCGAAAACCAGCCTTTCATGGGATACCTCTTTGGGATACCATCAAAGTGTTAGTGACTCTTAGTGGCACGCGAAGTGGAGTATTCAGATCATAAGGATTCGCTTTTTGGTGCTAACAATTTGTGTCATGTAATAGCTTTTGTAATTTGATTCAGTGCGTCATAATTGTGTGACTGAAGCGGTATGTTGGTCGCGCTTTTCGTGGTTATGACTCGGGTTTCAGTGCGCGAGCGCGGCCTCGCTGAAAATAGTGGTCCCTCTTCGTCCCGCGCTTATACGCCTCCGCCCCCCAAGTCGGATATCTACTGCTCGTGTCCTATTTGCGGCATGCCCGCACGTATTTATTTAGCGAGATGAGGAAACACGTCTCGAATTTTAGTTAGCCGCAGACCAATGCCCCATATAGCTATCATGTAATTGGGGCACATCTTGAAACACTCACACAATTGACACTATTTTCATTTTCTAATTAGTTTTGAAAGACAAATACATTTTCTTTAGGATTGCACTCTTTTTTCACATAACATCAAATTCGGTTGAAATAAACTTACATTAAAATTAACTTTGTATAACCGCAAATTTTTTTCTTAAAAAACACTTGCTTGGTAGCAGTAGACAGTAGGCACAACGATTATCATACCTTGATTATCTTATAACCTATAATTATGGTAAACTGATTGTTAAATGAAATAAACCTAGAGGACACCTTGTTCAAAATAAATTTAACATTTTTTGCGATTTAAATATTTTTTTTATAAATTGCATTTAATTCTTTAGATACTGTTATGATTATTATCATTGCAATAATTATAATATTTGTTGCTTTGCATCAGTTGCATAGATTTAAATTTATATATTAGATTAGCAAGGTTTGATTGTCTCTTGGGATTTTTAATTTTACTGTTTTCTGTACCTAGGTATTAGGTAATATCTTGTGGATAATCAGAGACTGAAGAAGTAAATATTAAAAGTTACGTTAATGAGAACAGAAGTTATGACAGGTTTTATGAATGCTAACCCCTTTGCAAGTCCAGATTATATACAGTACGATGTTAATATAACGTGATTGTTGGCACAACTTCAAAGGAGCTGAGATTTGTGGCGAAATGGCTTCGCGTTGCTAAAATATTTAGGTCGACTTTCTCAGTCACACGTCCATAATTAACTTGTAATAAATTTCATTTAATAATAATTACAAATATAAAGCAAGAACAAGAGCACTTATGAGCGGCAGGGCTACTGAGTACATATGCTACCAAGAAGGTATGGGCTAGACAAACACACTGCACTGGATTGGCAGGACTATATATGCATACTTCGAAGGCTGCTAATCTTCTAGCTATGATTTAAATCTTTGTATAATATATACGTTTACTTACACTTGCATCTACAGTTAAAACAATTGATCATTATTTCAAATCCACGTTAGACTTGTTCTTGGTCCTTGATGAAATCAATTTTTTTACTTCAAATTATAACACAAAACTTCCTCGTTCAGGAAGAGGGGTTTAGAAGCAATTAGCTAGTTAGAAGTACCTATATAAATAATATAGTTTAGAAGTATATAAATTGGTATTAATCAATAATATAATAGTTAGGGTCTCTTTCACCACCTGTCAAGTAGACTAACCGTCATTTAAAGTCACCTGTCACCGGGAATAATTTAGCTGATATACTGATAAAAAAAGTCGCCTACCGAAGGGTGCACTAAACCGAGTGCATAATTTAATAAACATAGAAAAATAAATTATTTCTAAAAGTAACTAATCAACACTTTACTTGTAGTTTGTGAAAGAGGCCCTTAAAGTATTAAAATTTATAGATTAACTGTCATCCCATTGTATTGAGTTAATATACAAATCGCCCGAATTTATCTCGCCCGGGTCTGGCGAATTGTCATGTTTTATATGAGCTGGTTTGCCAATTTATATATATTTAGCCGAATCAATACATTTAAAGTTGAGCACCGCGAAATAACAGCACATGTGCTGTTATGTTTTGAGAGCGTTTAGGCGCGATTTCACCATACTCTATTAGTATTTAAGATCCCTGTTAAGTCATTTAACAGACGTTTACAGTATGCGAGTGACAGCGCTAAATGACTAACAGCGATGTTAAATACTAACAGAGTATGGTGAAATCGCGCCTTATTATATCATCTTATTTCTCACCTGTTAATCCAGACTCTTTAGAGGTAGTGGATGCCTAACTAGGTACCTATTGCTTGTGTATTAACACCCCACATTCTCAAGTGATGGACTTAAATGATGGACATAGATAGTACATCTATGTTTTACCTTGTCGATTTAGAAAGCTATAATATTTACACGGAGACCGTAAGAATTAAATAACATTATCACATAATTTTCTAATTCAACATAAATTCACTGAAAATGAAACATTATTTATGAGATTTTTGTAGCAACAGCTGTTATAGGAAAGCGTTTATTTCTGTTAACAATGTCGGCAATAGTTGACAACAAGCCAAAAATATCTAACGCGTCACGCTCTAGTATGGGAAACGTTCGTTATTTTTGCAACCACGTACAAAATACCCACGATTTTATAGACTTTTTATGCCTGGCCTGAACGAACATTTTGAGAAATAAAATGAGTTATTAAATCTTTAATTACGAGTCCTGTTTTCAATGAAACAAAAAATACTGTATTGTAGACCATACCACTGGTACAATGGCAGGTCTTAGCCCTACTGAAGAATGAAAAAAATGAGACATGGCGGTGGCCGATTGCTTGGTCTCTGGGTCTTCCCATCTATCTCCTCATTAGTGTTCCCGTGACATTTGCCCTCAGAGAAACTGAATTTTACTTCTCTGGTTGATTAGACAGAGAGTCAAATAGTGCACACAGCTATGAAAGACTTTCAGGGATACAACCTTCAGCATTGGAGTTCACGACTGAGATGATGACTCTTCTTTATGAATTAGAAAGTATAGTAACTATACAAATACAAACAATTTATTAATATTCTTAAGCCTAGATACAAAAAGTATGTTTTTCAATTTATCTACTGATATTTGAGCAGCCCGATATTCTTATGGTTAAACTGTTATATCTATCTAAGTATATTATATGACAGTTCAGATTCAGATCAGTTCCATGCCATTTATGCAATGGATGAGTTGAAGGATTTTTAACAGAGGTGAAGCAATGGATATTTCTTAAATTGAATTTTTTTTTATAAAAGCGTTACCTTTTTTAATAAAAAAATTCTTATTCATCCTTTTTTCTCAGCGAGAAATTTACACCTGTTTCCTCTTTTAGTGTATTTTAGGCAGTAGGTCATATTTTTCTTTTTCTTTCTTGTGAAACAGGTTACGGTGACCACTTGTGACTAATCAAACTTTATCTTAAAATTGTCACGAACAAAGAACAAATCTTTCTTTTATAAACGAAGAGTATACCAAATTGAATTAATTTTATTTGTTTATCTCCCTCGAGGCTAACTTTAAGAAAGTTTTGCGAATGAAATTGAATCTTGAGCTTAATTAATGATCAGAAGGAAAGTTTGGAGTTGTTCTATTCTTACCAATTCAATTAATACCAAATTCATACAAATTGACAACATTTAGGTGTCTATGATTAAACCATTCGTTTTTTATATACTTAAGCTTGTTTTTATTTAACTATCTTCACATAAAATACAAGGGCTGAAAAAAAATATTGTTCGGGATTTTTAAATAAGCGAACTGAAATCTTTCTTACTTAGGTTGGTACACTATATGTATAACGTGTTATACATATAATATGTTAATATACCTACATATTATAAAATAGGACGCTGTCTGTTCTCTGCTAACTTCTTAATATAACTTCGTTATGTAAAAAATATAATATGAAATTCCATTTAATTTGATAAGGACTATTATATTCATTGATCTTGTCTGCATATTGCTTATCGGTAGGTAATAGGAGTAATACAATGTATGAAAGGCACTGAAACAAAAATAACAAGAACGTAATAAAATAACTAAATTATTGAAATACTTTAACATAATCTTATCTACACACTTCAATAGAATTGAAATCTAACATCGATATCTACACTTATTATACAGATATAATATTCCAGAAAATGGTACCTACATCGTATGACGAAACTAATTGTGAATTTTGTTTCGCAGGCCAGTAACTGGCGTTTTTTTTCGACCGGAAAGTAAATCCATAAAACCGCCACCATGGACGCGATTAAGAAGAAGATGCAGGCGATGAAGCTGGAGAAGGACAATGCCATGGACAAGGCAGACACCTGCGAACAACAGGCCAGGGATGCCAACCTCCGTGCCGAGAAGGTAACACATCTTATTCTTCTATGACTTGCTTAGACTTGTTGGTAGTGACCACTACCTTGACCGGGTGGTGGTCTTGAGGGAGACTGCCGGCCGTCGTAAGGTCCCTCGAGATGGCCGGCGTACCTCCATTTTCGGGTACGCTGAGGTTCTGACACGGCACCGAAGTCGTATGACACGTCGTCCCCGCGACCCCGACCATAAAACGGCCGCGCTTTAAAGTTGTCGGGTTTTAGCTGGAATGAATCCGGCATAACCGGGTATCCAAGAGGATTTCCCAAATAGGTATACTAAATTTAAAAAAAGTACCTTTTTGTAAAGTTTTATTTTAATTATAAAAAATACATCAAGTGGTACTGCTTTCCCGGTAATAATTAATAAGGAAATGACATAATAAGGAAACTAACAAGAATAAGTGTTTCGAAGTATGAATAAGGAATGCCTCTACCATAGGGTAAGGGCTCCGCGGGATTATCCTAATAGCCTTAGGCCTGATTCGTAGGAAAAGTATCCATGAAATAAAAAAAGTATTTTTTAGAGTTATTAATCTTAATATTGATTCGTTGCTGTAGGTCAATGAGGAAGTCCGTGAACTCGGAAAGAAACTCGCCCAGGTAGAGGAGGACCTCACACTCAATAAGAACAAGCTCGAGCAGGCCAACAAAGATCTTGAAGAGAGGGAAAAACAAGTGACGGCGACTGAAGCCGAAGTGGCGTCTCTTAACAGGAAAGTACAGCAGATTGAAGAGGACCTTGAAAAATCTGAGGAGAGGTCCGGCACTGCTCAGCAGAAATTGCTTGAAGCCCAGCAGTCTGCTGATGAGAACAACCGGTAAAGATAAAATTTTCTTGCAACTGTAATTTTTATCACAATTCTTACTATACTTAATAAACAATAACAATATATTTTTTTTAAAAAGTAGATGTTTATTAGGTATATAAAAGTCCTATTACTCTTCATTAAGCAAAGTACACATTTTTTTTTTTTTTTATTTAATTAGATACACAAAACAGGACACTGACAATAAATACATAGAATATATACAATTACAAAGAAGTGTGCTAGACAGCGGCCTAAACTATGTGTACACAGCATGATCAAAACAGTGTTTCATACATGATTCCAAGTCGAAACATAAGAAAAAAACAAAAAGAACTATAATAAACATATTTTTCCCTTTGTTCGCAGTATGTGCAAAGTATTAGAGAACAGGGCACAGCAAGATGAGGAGCGTATGGACCAGCTCACCAATCAGCTGAAGGAGGCCCGTCTGCTCGCTGAAGACGCTGACGGCAAATCTGACGAGGTAACTATCTCGTGACCTTCTTAATTCATATAAAAACTATAGACTAGATTGTGTCTGTAGCTTTGCGGGCGTAAAATTTTAAATAGTAGAGTTGTTTAGTTGTTAAAATGTGATAGAAAAAAATTAACTATAATAAGTTGTGTTAATTACATTGGTCGTGAGATACTTTCTGTTTAGAACAAGTATGAAGCAGTCTTCCATTCTTAGTTATTTTATTAATTTAGTAAAACACGTAATTTTTACTAAGATCAAAAAGTTTTATATGAAAATATAAAATAAGTTGAGATTTAGAAGCAATACTTATTAATGGAAATGAAAATATTACAGGTGTCGCGCAAGTTGGCCTTCGTTGAAGACGAGCTTGAAGTTGCTGAGGACCGTGTCAAGTCTGGTGACGCTAAGATCTCTGAACTTGAGGAGGAATTAAAGGTAATTTGGTCTTACAATAATTGTTATAACAGTATTTAAATAATAATTGATTATAATTAAAACAATTATAACAACTTATAAGATTTAAAAAGTGTCATATGGTCAGTAAAATTAACTCATTATTAACTCAGTCATTAACTCTGGTTTATGTAAACTATGTAATTGTTAGATACCATCAGTTAAGCAATCTGGTTCGATTTCCGATTATGAGTATAAGGGCCTCTTTCACCGTCTCTGAGTAAAGGTCAAGTAGGCTAAACGCCATTTAAAGTCACCGGTAAGAAAGCGTACGAGTTTCACAATCTTCGAGTAGCATTACTGAAGGGTAATGAAATTGACACAAGATACTCGTAATATTTACTCGTCAATTAGCGTTATTTGAAAAATAACTAATCAACACTTTACTTGTAGTGAAGTGTTGATTAACTTAGTTTTTAAAAATCCATTTAAAAATCTAGTACAAGTTACTTCTGTTAAGTAATATTAAGCTAAGTGGATAAGTGTTTATTGGACTCTAAAATTAAAATCTTCTTAATTAGGTTGTAGGAAACTCCTTGAAATCTCTGGAAGTATCAGAAGAGAAGGCTAACCAGCGCGTTGAAGAGTTCAAGAAGCAACTGAAAACCCTCACCAGCAAATTGAAGGAAGCCGAGGCCCGCGCCGAGTACGCCGAAAAGACTGTTAAGAAACTGCAGAAGGAAGTCGACAGGCTCGAAGGTGCGACTTGAACCACTTTGCGATAAACATCTTATACACTTCTCAACCAATGCTTAAGTATATCGAAATTTTAAAGTCAGTCAAACTTTAGAACTAAATATAAAAAATTTGCTTCCGTCGTAACTAAGTAATTAGAATATTGTGACTTCTAAATAAAATATTTATATTATGAAGATAATTCAAAGGGAAATAATAATATTTAATAACATACACACTTAATCAATTATAACAAAAAAGTCAGTATCAATAAAGAGAGGAAATGTCCTTTTGCACAATGGACCATTCGATATATTAATTTATTGAAAAAAGATTGACTTTTAGGTTTAATCTAACTATGACTAAGGAATGAGATCTTAGTCAAGGAAGTCTCTAAATTTTAGGAGACAAAAACTTTCGGACAGCGCTCGGTATAAATAAAAAATAATAAACACATACGACTGACATTTGCGATTATGAAAAAGTGAAAAATATGGACTCCTAACATGGTTACCTTTAGTTCAATAATAATATATTCAAACAATTTAGATTACAATTTTGATATAAGCAGTTTTGAGGAGTCCTTGTTTTTTACTCTAAGTATTAAATTGAATGCTGCTGAATTTGACATTATAAAACATCATCTAAAAAAATCTAACGTTGTTAAAATCATCTAACAAACAAAAGGAGAATGTTATGACTTCTCTTGTGTTTGGCTTCTTAATAAGAAAATCTATCGAAAGCTCTTCTGTTTTTATTAATATTATTTACAAACAGGTTCTTCGTTGATTCTTTATCGAATAACAAAATTTTACAGACTCATTGTTCACCGAGAAGGAGAAATACAAGGCGATATGCGATGACTTGGACGGCACATTCGCCGAGCTCACTGGATACTAACATACCCTTACAGCACTTTAGTATTAATAAATATCGTCCACAATGCACTACCCTTACAGTCCAATTTAGATTGACGTCTAGCGTACATAAGACCTTTCTCTTCTCCTATGTTAAGAGTTTTAACACTTTCAGTTTTATTTTGTTTAGCGTCACTGTGAGTACCGACTTCAGCATTCACAGTGTCAACACCACACGTCTCTGGATCGTCATAAACTTCAGCAACTTATTAACCAAACTTAACCTCTTTATCGGTGTTTAAAGGATTGTCATCCTTATTCAACGGATCCGTTGTAAATTTAAATATAGCATTTGCTGACAATCCTTTAGAAACCGTTTAACCTTAAGCCCTTTGCTTTTTTTTTGTGTTGTGATTAACGTCTTTATGCTTTCCTGCTACCGTCGCGGACCAATGCTTGAAGGTATTCTTTTTAATATCATTCTATTTAATTAAACATTTACTTTAAAGCTATTCGCTTGCGCAATAAATTCAAAGAATTAATAGTTCATAGTAACCATAATTAATTTTCTTATTTCTTCTGTAAATTATTTTTCAAATAATTTTCTCCCATTTCTGATAGAATTTAGGTTAACATAATTACTACATTAATTTTTAAATGAGTTTTTCTCGTATTTGATGCGAAGTTCTGATTCGGTTTTTGTTTGAACATGTCAAAAACATAATTACTTTTTAAACACTAGCCACAGATCAAAGATATTTTTTATTAGAAAACCACAGACATTTAATAACCCAGAAGGTGCGATCGCGCATAAAATTGAGTAAAAGAAGTTATTAATATATATATTATTTAGTTTCTCAGCCCCATGGATAATGTAAAAATTTGTCTCTTTTAAATGACAATGGCTCTTTTATTGGAATATGACATGTTAAAATAATAACGACGAGATTAAATACAAGTTTTATAATACAATCTTAAGATTGATTAGTTTGTGTGAGATCAGCCTTAACGCAGTGCCTGATTAGCTACGTAGCAAAAGTAGCAATTGCTACGGGCCACGCGATTTAGGCCCCGCGTATCAGATCTCAACCGCTAAATTTTCAATATTTTGAAATGAACAGAAATTCAAAAGTTTAAATAATAATATATTTATATTATATTAAAAAAAATTGGATCAAATATGCATTATTTTAAAATTGTAACACGTAATGCCTTAAACTGGAGATCCTAATACAACCCAAGGGCCTCTAGACAGAATTTGCTACGAGCCCCGCGCATCTTTAGCCGGCATTGCCTTAACGTGGCTCTTCAATGTAGAAGAATTACTTAGTGAAATCATTTGTGTGCTATTTAGATTGTAATTTGTGTTTCTGTACTATACAGATGAGCTCGGCATCAACAAGGACCGGTACAAGAGTTTGGCCGACGAGATGGACTCCACCTTCGCTGAGCTGGCCGGATATTAAACGCGCGTACTCCAAACAAACACATTCATACAAATCACGTACACTGTACATAATACAAATACAGAACACACACACAAAAACACTACACCAAGTACACAAACGTAACACAACACGTGATGTAATATTTATTAATATTTTATGTAAATTTATTTACGATTTTCAATAAAATTAATTTATAACATCTAACTATTTTGATTTATTTATCTATTTTGAATTTAATAATTGGCAAGTCCGTCACACAGTATTATTATAAACTAGCTATTGCCTGCGACTTCGTCCTCGTTCAAAATGTTATATAGCTTACAAAAGCCTTTCTCGATAAATGTACTATCTAACACAAAAATATTTTTTCAATTTGAACCAGTAGTTTTTGAGATTAACACGTTCAACCAACCAAACAAACAAACAAAACTCTTCAGCTATATAATATTAGTAATAGATTGAAGTCGCTGTCCGCGGCTGTCTATTTCTTCGCTAATTTCTTCTAAACCGCTTCGATTCGATTCGATTCGAACAGATTTCGATACGGTTTTTACTATTGGAAAGAGCGATAAACGAGGAATATTTGTATAATTGGCGGAAAAATTTGCATCCGTGCGAAGCTGGGGACGGGTCGCTAGTTTATTCTAATCAAAAACTCAAAAAGTGTGCAGCCCGTCCTGCGGGATGAACCATATCCCTTTACAGGGCAGATTAAGATTCAATTAAAGGAGCTTAAGAATAGAGCCATTTTAATATAATATGCGCAGCAATTCCATGTTACTTATACGAAGGGTGTTACGTAAATAGAATTTGGTTTTGTTAGCAAATATTATATATACGCGCGTAACATATTTTTAGATTCCTTGTGACTGCGGAAAAATTATTTACAACTAGCGGATTTATTTATTACTAGCTAGTGCCCGCAACTTGTCTGCGTTGAAAAATTAATAATATAAAATAAATATGGGTATAATAACCTGAGAAAATAATATGAGTAATATAACGCCTGACATTTACGAGAATATCGCTGTGACGACGCGCCGCCACATTTTTTTATATTTTTAGACAATCCCTCGGGAACTTAACATTTTTCCAGGATAAAGAATATAATATATGATATATATGATAATCTAGATAAAAAAACTATATGTATGCTAAATTTAATCCAAATCCGTTCAGCACTTTTTGCGCTATTAAGGAAAAAACATCCAAAAATTCAAACAAATAAACTCGCAATTATATTATTATTTTTATTTTATTATTTCATTTGATATAATAGATAGAGTACGCCACTTAACCTTACACATTTGGCGGCAAATGACGTCTTTCCGTCACAACGTGACTAAAATCTTCTGATCGCATGCGTCCTTTTCTATTGTAACACGCTTGCGCGACTTGAAAAACCAATCGATAAGTTCGACAGACAACAGCCTGTTGGGCTATCCCAACTACGTATCGAGTTGAGTTTCTCTGAGAGGAGATTTCAAAGACTTTTTCTGTTGGTTTGTGTTGAATTCAATCCGGCAAAGTGTCGGTGTCAAGCAGCGTACTTCCCGGAGCTATCACGATGAAGATGCTACCGCACGACGGTCCAGACATATCGCCAGTTGACTCTTGTGAGTAAAAACATCCAATGCATTTTAATGATGAAAGGCGCTCGGCTTCTTGTAATAATAGAAGCAGTTGAGACTGTTGAGAACAAAATACAACATAATACGATCGTTACTTTCAATTGTGCGCAATAACTGGAAATATTTATATTTAGAATCCAGTAGGTATATATCATAATATGTAGGTAGATCTATCTGTTTGTGGATTAAGATAATATATCTTTAAACCTTGAAGGCAACTAAACGAAAGCCTGATAGCATTGTCATTTTGAAAACGAGAGATGAGTTGTAATGTTCCATTTTTAAAACACTCATTGTAATTGAAAAAAATGACGCATTTTTTTTATAACAATAACGATGTCAAGCGAGCTTTTGTGAGCTTTTGGAGTAATTTAAAGCCGAATTGTTGACAGAGAAAAATATAATTAAACTTGGTGAAAGATACGTAGTTAAAATTTTTTAAATCTTTTTTTTATTTACACAAAAAATTACATGTTAAAAATATTGAATTTCGCCTGTAAAATCTGAAGTGCCTTACATGTATTTTCCCATATGTCAGCGCCATTTTTTCTCATGTGTCATTAAACAATGAGTGTAACCTTTATTTGTACATACATCTGTGAACAATAATTATCGGCAAAATATCTCTTTTACTTGTATAATTATACTTGTAAATTATGTTTTAATAATCCTGTTAGAAAAAATGTTGAAAAAATGTTAGATAATAGCTACTACATTTTCAGCTGTAGGTATCTCACAGCTGCCACGCTGATGAATGTTGAATCTTGATAGCAGAAGGGTCTATTATCGGTGTCGGCGATCAATTCCTAATTCTTATTTTCAAAATGAGTAATTTTGCAAATTATTATTAGTACGAATTCTTCTTTGTGAAAACTCTTAATTTTATTGATCCTTAATTTTCCGAATGCCTCATTTTCCCAATTATATGAAGTACGAATCTATTGTATCTCTTCTTTTAAATTACCTATATTCTATTAGTGAAATTATTTAACATTCAAATTATGTACACAAACTTTTCTCGCATAGTTTTCTCGAAAGATCGATTCAGGTGTTTGAAAATCATTGAAAAAGAAGTTCATTACTTACCTGATTTACGAAGGGATCTCACTAACAGGTTCGATTGATGTTAAATTTGTTATAATGTTATAGCAGTGGTATTTTTATGACATAGTAAACTTGACCTGATGCTGCAGTATCAAGAAATCTGCGGAATACGCACCTTCTCAGCAAATTACAACAGATATAGCGTGTTTTGCTCAATCTTTGATTAAGGATTGAGGGTTGCTTCACTAAAAGTGGCTAGTAGAATATCTATGCACTCACCGCTTGGAGTGACACTTATATAAAATTAGTTGCTTAGTGATATTTCAAAGTTGTCCTTATAACCAAATGTTGAGGTTATCAGTCATGCAACATTTACATTATTCATCTTTTTATTAGAAATTAACGAGATAAAGTAATAACATGTATAAAAAAATCCAGTGGACATATTTTCGTAGTGATTTTGTTTGAGATCTTGAATCTAAGTATGTATCCTTAATCAAAGGGCTCAATAGAAAGTCTGGAGTTCGTTTACAATTTTGAATTATGAATGAAAAAAAAAATAGGCGCTTACACTACAATGTGTAAAGAGGAATGTATTTGCTGAGGTTCAATCCAACAATGTTTCCACTTTACAGAAAGCTTACGTGTCTAACACACTGCAATATAGAAACTTTGTTTGCTGAAACCCATTTGCGGGCAAAGATAAATAAAATCACAATGATTAGTGAGTCAGGCGCTCAAACCAATTTAACACCACATCATATTTACGCTTCAAACCAATTCAAACCCTTTTAATGAACATGATTTCGTGTAATTTGTTTGAAAGTCTAGGCGTGTAAGTTAAAAAAAGAAATTTTAAAGTAGATAAAATACTGTTGTCATATTAGGTTACAATAAAATTTCATATACAATTCGTCGGAAATTTGTCGGCACTTAGTACTTAATAAATTATTTTAACTTTGCTTTGTATGCAAATGTATAAGACAAGACACATAATAAATAAAAAAACATATTAAGTAACACATTAACTATTTTCATATAAGTATTAAATATAAATATATATCTTCACACGTTCCACACAGCACCATCTAGTTCCACAGTAAGCAACTAATGCTTGTATTATGGATACCAGAAAGTTGATATACTACATACATTACTTTTTTTTGTTGTAAATACATAGGTAAAGGTAAATGTTAACACATAAACATTTTGCCCCTAGCGGGATTCGAACCCGCGACCGTTTGGTTAACAGCTAGGGTTACTAGCCATTAGACCAAACGTGTCGTATTGATAATATAATATTAAATATTAAATTAATATTTTTTGTACTGTCTTTTCTTTGCCGGTCGTAGCGTGCAGTGCCAAGAAATTTCCGATAGGTTTTATTATATCAAATGAGTCATTCCACGGTTAGTCACGATGTATAATTTCCAATTTAACAAATATTCTTAATTTATATCAAAGATATTTTTAATGAAAGTTAATTTTTAATATACCTACAATGGAATTACTAATAAAAACAAAATAATATTTTTAATGAGTGAAAAATCGCGTTGAAAATTATATTTTAATATGATGTCTCTACCATAAAAACCAAATAAGTCTCAGAAAAAGCAGAATGTTCCAAAAATATTTCTGACGTACAAAGCTCATACTCTCGAAAACCGATGCTTTTCAAATAAAAGTGCATTTTGTTGCCAAATTGCAAACAAAAGTCTAACTAGTAAACTAATTAGTCTACCCTTGTCTAGGTAGACGACAGCCTTTAAAAATCACAGACACTACAATTTTGTTTATGTATGTAAATTGAAAATTGCAAAATTTTCAATTTGCAATGCAATTTTGCAAATAGAACGAAAAAATTTGACTTTTTTTGACTACTTAGTTTTTTTATATAAGAGATGGGTTTGCTCTTGGCCAACAACCAGCCATGTGGCAAGGATGAAGCCTAAGATGGAGCGAGCTCACCCAGAAGATGCCTATTCACTCGAACCTTGAAAAGATGAGATTGAAAAGATTGATTGATTAGATTAGTTACCTATAATTTTAAATTAAATGAAAATTTCTAGACAAACCAACAGTAACAATATTGTCATCATAATCACCGTGGTCATGGTCTTCCTTTTATTTCTGACACTATGTTATATAGCAAAATATAATCCTTATGATGAAGCCTTTCGATCGGTATGATAAAGCTACAGAATAATTTTTTTTCTCGTGTAGCGGGTTCGATTCCCGGTTCAACCATGTAATTATTTAAAAATCTATGAATGCAGTTTAAATTGTTTTTTAAATTAAAATAATGTCTTCTTTAAGTAAAATGTTCCATCTACAATATTCAAGGTATTTTCCCTCCATGTGGCATAGTCGCGGGACGCCCTGTATATATAGAAAATAGTTAATGCATTTAAGTAATGCAAATAAATCTTTTATAATTCGAAGATTTTATGTCCTTCATGATAAGTAAGATAAGATATTTTTTCATTATTTATTAAACGAGTCGCATAGCTCATCGATCCAGCCTCGAGAGACGATCTCTTCTCGGCTTAAGATCGCTTTTCAACAACTTTTGACCTTTAGACAACGACTACCGGAGCTCACTATAAATGCTATCCAATAAAACAACTCCTACGTATACTTATAAATATTGTCAGTCTTTTTATACATGTAGCCTGTGGGTTAACTACACTCAAAAAATCGTTTAATGCCCTACGCGTCCAATACAACAATGCTTTCAGAGTGTTTCTGGGGCTGCCGCGATACTGTAGTGCATCAGGGATGTTTGCCAATGCAAGAGTTGCAGATTTCTATGCTATATTAAGAATGAGAATAGCATCCCTGATGACTAGGGTGCGAGGCAGCACAGACACGCTGTTGAAGGTGATTGCTGGGAAGGTGGACTGCCCAATACTAAAACATTGGGTGAAATCGCATATCACTCTTAATAGAAAATGATAATAATCAGTTTGTGTTAATTTTTATTTTTTATTTTTATTTTACTTTTTGTTTTTGTATAATATGTAACATAATTTAGTTTATAATTTAAAAAAAAAAAAAGACTGGACACAAATGTCTGAAATAAAGTTATTATTATTATTATTATTATTATTATAAATAAAGTTAATGAATGTCACTAGAGATTTTTTTTCAATTGAATTAAAATAGATAGGTACTTAAATGAAATATTTAATTCTGATAGTATTAATTTTATTTAACAATAAATTGCTGCTTTTCACCCTTTTCGAGTAATTTTTTTTTAAATATTATAACAAAAAAATGTAGAGCTTTTTCAGATCAATGTATACATATAATACAATTGTAAACTATACGTAACTTGTAACTTTTTTTTTTTTTCAAAAAATAAATACAAATTGTGTACACGTTGTACTACCAATTTCTGTACTGGTCAAATGTTTTTTTTATAATTTTTGTGTGCTTATCTACGCGCACTAATCTCAGAAACAGCTTAACGGCTTTGGATCAAATTCGGCACACAGATAGTTTATTGCCTAGATTAACATATGGGATACTTTTCATGCACGAAAAATGTTAGATTCCTGTGGGATTTACAAAAAACGAACTACAGCCCGTACGAAGTTGAGGGCACAGCTATGTAGTTTTTGTATGTGCTCAGATCAAAATTCTAACCTAAATAAATCTCTGCAAACAATTTAGCTTAACATGGTCTCCGGATGTGTGTAAATTGTATTCGGTTGACGCTCTAGTTATTCTGGTAATTAAATGACGACCATTTCGATTTCCTGTCTGATTAAGTCTGCGGTTCAATCTTACGGAATACATGTATTATTCATGTAGGTATTACTAAAATGACTGGCAGTAAGTATATTCAACTATGTAGGTATGTATATATTATAATACTATCAAAGCGTAGCCAAAACTACAAAGTCTAGAATTAGCAAAGGATTTATTTTCATCAATTATAAACTTTGTTTTTATTTATTGTTGTTATCCGGTTATCTTTTATACAAAAGAAAAAAAAATTGTTTTATCAATAGCTAAGTTCAAACACTAAACTTTCTATTGAAAAAAAAAAGTATACATTTCCGTCACTACAGTTATAAATCCACGCTACTTATGCTACTGATCAACCCAAATTCAAACTAACAAACTTTTATTTTAAAATAAAAAAGATTGAATCACGATGTTTACCTGATACTCGATCACTCAGGATACAACACTATTTTTATATTACAATAAAATGGCGACCCACCAAATGTCATTTTAGTCCACCGAATTAAAAATCCGACTATAAGGCAAAGACTATATAAGTATAATTGGGAGTATAAACACGGCGTAGCCCACAAAAAATGGTAGTACTAATAGTAAAATTCGTCCACTCGAGCCGAAGTGATTTTTGCTTGCTACACCGCATCTATAGTCTAGATCAATGCTATAAGGTAGTTTTTATTTATCGTATAGTCAGGCTTTAGCAGAAGACTGAATCGTCGTAATTTTTCTTGGGCACAATGTCGTCTTAAGGGACAGACAAATTGTACGTAATACGGAAATTAAATTAGTCCCCCTCTCTATTCCCTTTCTAAATTTGTACTCTGTAAGATTACATTACGGTCGGATGTGGGTATCTATATTATTAACTAGCAACCCGCCTCCGACTTTATAAGCATCTAACTATTTATTTGCTTTTTGTTATTCTCAATACCTTCCATTTTTCTTTGGCATCTAGCTGTTAAGCTAGATAGTTGACACATATACATATACAACTATAGTTGACACATATACGACCTTTATTTTGAAATTTAGAAGTCTGCATCCTTCATAATATTTCTTTTCTTATAACGAAGAATCGTCGAAGATGTGTATGTAATTTTATTAATGCTACGAGGTGTACCAGAACTACGGTCGCTACGATGCATTCGTAGAGGCAAGTTCTACACCGATATTCCGAACATTACTCGTACTTTACGTAAGGTAATTACCGTGGACGGTAAGTTCAATATCAGTAGTGCAATGCAATAAGTCAATCTAATTAGTATTACAAATTATAAAAGCGTTCATAGGTCTTGCATTATTAACATTTTATTGACATCTGTTTAAATAATCAAAATCTATATTATAGAAAGAACGATAAGCGATAATTACATATTATGAAGGTTTGTGTACATAATTTGCGGAAAAAAAAATCGTCCGAGCGAGGCCAAGGGCTATATAGTTACATAATAAGTATATTGATGCTATGCCTTAATCCGATTATGAAATCTATTTATAAAGTATGCCTACTTTATAACTGCGAATAAAGGTGAAATCGGAAAATTAATTAATTAATTCATTATTTAAAAGATTTTTAGTATATAAACGACTTTAACGAGCCCCATTGGTCGAGTGGGTAAACGCTCATTAACGCTCTGCCTCAGGGGTCCCAGGTTTGATTCCCTACATGGAGTAACTTTTCTAGGTTGGCTCTGTTATGACTATTTTATTAGGGGTAGCCTGGAATTGGGTGTCTCCGGGCAATCCCTTTCTTTGGCGATAGCCTAGCCAGTAATGGCTAGGCTTCCCTGGGGGTAGATCGGAGTTAGTTGCCTCGGCAGAGCCCGGTCCACTCCGGTCACAGGGCAAGGAGGCACCGGGGAGTATTCCCAGTGCCGCATCAGGTGCTGGGCGACCCCCACATATCCCTTCCGCCTAGCCAGCGGTAGGAAATCTGTAAGCGGATTACTCCTCGTTAAAAAAAAATGGGTAGCCTGGCATGGAATGTACTTTTTTAATATGTGAGATATACTATACCTACTTGTTTATGCAATATTAGTATAATGTGTTTATGCAATATTTGTTTGTTTTCCCAAAGAAAATAAAATAAAACAAAATTTATTAACTCAATTAGGATACTTTAATTTACTAATATTTTGAATAAGTTTTAAAAATAAATATTTTTTTTAGCAATTTACATCCACATTTCACCTTAAGAAACAATCACCACGTAGACCCTCTTACAGTTTAGAACTTTCATAAGAAGTGTCGAGCTTCATAAGAAGCTTTTCTTTTTTATTAAAGGGCAAAGGTAACTTTGAGTGTTCTTGTACTTTGTAAGGAAATATTTAATATTTATTCAGAGAGGCTCTTTCACGTCGCGTCGCTACAAATGTTGGTACTTATTACGCATTACATTTTTATTACAAAACTTAGATTATCCACGTGTATGGCATAAAAGCTCAAACTTTTTAAATTATTTAGTGAACATATTGAGTTTTTGTTCACCAACTATTCCTTATACAATTATTTTATCTGTTTTATATAACATCTTACCAAAATAATCAAAATAATTTAGTGTTTGTTGCCAAACTCCTCCGAAACGGCTGAACCGATTTTGATAAAATTTTGTGTGCTTATTGGGTAGGTCTGAGAATCAGCCAACATCTATTTTTCATACCCCTAAATGTTAAGGGTGCCCCCCCCCCCCCATTTTTTTTTATTTTTTAGCAAAACAACGTTTGCCGGTTCAGCTAGTAATAATATACATATATATATAATATTTATTGTGTCTCTATAACATTGCTATATTATTTTAATAAAGTAGCTATAGTGCCCGCGACTGCGTCCAAGGTGAAAAATGGAAAAAAATATATTACATCTGAGAAAATATCAGACACCTTTATCGCTGTTCCGACTGTGGCGCTGCCACTTTAGACGATCCTTCAGGATCCTAAGATATTTCCGGAATAAAAAGTATTATCTATGTTGTTGAAGGTACCAAATTTCATTGAAATCCTTTGGGCCGTTTTTGCCTGAAAGAGTAACAAACATCCATACATCCACCATCCTCACAAACTCTAAAATTGAATACAGAAAAAAATAGAGCCCTTAGCAGAACTACTAAACATGTCAGAGTCGGGCTGACAAGGGAGTCTCATAAACATTTCATTGAAATGTACTCGTATGTGTGTCTGTCCCAAAAAGGCTACGGTGGCACCTACGTGTAATAAACCTACGCAGTAGAAAAACGAAACTTTTTCTCGTTATTTATGGAAGTTGGAAGCTTATCGGAGAAGCTATATTGTGTACATACTATTTCTAATATTTAATTTATTTTCAGAACATGTACAACAACATGAACAACATGAACAACAAACAAAAGACTTTTTATTTACAATGATATTCGTTTAAATCTATACTAAGTAATATTATAAAGAGAAAATATTTGTATTTTTATTTGTAATGAATGAACTCAAAAATTATGACCAATTTTAAAAATTCTTTAAAATAGAAAGCAATGCAGTAAAAATTTAATTTCCAACCATTTATTCATTTGTAACTAAAATATTGTCGAAGTAGACTTAATACAGTATTATGTGTATATATTGTTTGTTATTCTATAACGTCTGCCTCGGGGCAAAAGTGCGGGGGCGGCGAACGGAAATTTTCTTACGAAGACACTCAATATAATTATATTCCAATTTATTACCCTCACAAACAGATTGATTAACACTATGGTTGATTGATGGTATAGCAAATGTGGTGCTATACCGCCGTATGCTTCGTATTACTTAGCTGGATGCATAGGGTAAATGAAACCGTTCTTCAACGCGTTAAAATGCCCCGAAAGTTGATGAAAACCATCAAAAAACCCAAGATTTAATATCTTGGTCACGTGCTTAGGCACGATAGATGTCTGCTACAATTAATTATGATGGTTAAGGTGGAAGGGGAAGAGATGCGCTGAGCGAAGGAGAAAGTCGTAGCTCAGACAGAAATATCCGAGAGAATAGAGACTTTATATTTAATTTTGATAGTAAGATTTTATAGACCTCTACCAGTTAGGGTTAAAAGTTTTGCCCTTTTTGCGTAACCCTAAAAACGCAGACAGTTAATGAAATAATATACAACCTAAAATAACCAGGTCACCTTGATGTGAACATACTTTCTTTGTACTTTCTATTGTGACCTGTAATTTATCGTACTATGAAGATAATAACGAGAAACTTCGTAGAATATCTTGTTATTTACAGTGACATGTTATTAATTTACTTTTTCTTTATTATTTCTGGCAACATTAACTATACAGTATTAATCTATCTTCCTAATATATAAAAGGCGATGTGTGTGTGTGTATGTTCTCTATAGACTCCAAAACCGCTGAACCTATTTTGATGAAACTTTCAGACAATCTTCAGATTAGTCCAGCGGGTAATCCTGTGAAGTTTAGTTGCTATCGGACGCGGACGAAGTCGCGGGCACCAACTAGTACTACATGAAATCAGATGTTAAACCTGTCTTTGATGAAATTCCTGTTAATGTCGTGATTTTTATTATCTACATTAAAACACTTTTCTTGAACAGACTGTATTATCAGATGACAGATTGCCACTCCAGTGGGTCTACCTTGAGTTTATAAATAAACTCGCTAGCGACAGCGTAATTACGTGGGAAAGTGACAATTTAACATTGACCATTTTCCATATAAATGTTCTCTAACGAGTGCGGGGTCATTACAATACCTGGTAGACCCAATATATTTTAATAGTTATACATAAAGTTTATACATGGTTTTATATTGAAATTACACATTACGAATAATATTTTTATTAATTACATAATATTTTTCATTTTGCAGTGAAAAATAAAAAAAATATTTATATATGATTTTTAGTATCCATGCGAAACTGTTTATTCTAACTGTTGTCTGTTTGTGTGCAGCTGGTGAATGGCACGGTACGACCTTCTGGCTGTTCATTTGCAGCGCAATCGCAGTGGTGCTATTCGTGCTTGCTGCTCTAGCGTGCTGGATCGCCCGGAGAAGGAATCATCTGTCTCATAAATTAGGTAAATATCTAATCGACACGCTCTTAAACTTACTTGGGGAATATTAATTGGGAAAATTTTTATTCGATACATTATATTTAACATGTTATATAATATTTAAATTTTATTTACTTCTACGTATTGTGATATATTTTTTTATAATCTATATAAACAAAAAATTTCAAACATCCGTTGAAGTACAGCCTTTGACTTTGGTTCTCAGAACCCATCATTCTGAAGGTCAACTTACACTAGCTTGACCTCGACTAGTTTACTTTGTTATAAGAAAAATTAGAAAAATTTAGAAAGCCGGGGGCGGGTCGCTTGTAGATAATAGATTTAATAATAGAATAATAATTATTTGATGGCATGCAGATTGACCGAGCACTGTATAATAAATTAATCTATAAATTTTCAAGTTTACGCATACGAAGTCGCGAGCGAAAACTAGTTCTGCGTTATCTGATAAGAGACAGAGGAATATACTTTATGTGCAGCCATAGAAATAGAACAATATCACATTTGGTATATGCAAGGTTCAATAAACTAAGGAAATTATGTGGAGCAACCATCCCTCCCGGGGTTTACAGTTTCCCTCTATACCACTTTTATACTTTTACGTAGTTCAACGTCTTTGTGCAAAAATGTTGTACTCGTAAGTAAGTTAGTAAAGGAACAACTTTTGTTGTCACATTCTAGTCCTACTGATTATTGTATAAAAAAAAGATGTTATTTAGGTTGGAAAATCCTGGGATAAAAGTATTGCCCCTTTTACTTAGTTGCAAAATTGCGCCATTAGTATAGGTTGTTTCTGCTTGTGGGAAACTATATTTAAAAGTTCACTGAAATTATTCATTGTATATAGTGAAGACTTGAAATCAACAAGGGTTTCAAGTATTCTTTCGATGACTACATTTCCTTGTTCAATTCGGGCCTCAGTGGCTTGAAATCAACAAAGGTTTGTTGATAGAAATGTAAATACAAACCCTTACTGATTTCAAGCTTGAACAAGGAAACGGAAATACGCCTCCGGCTGAAGTTTTAATATAACACGCAATTTGAGTTCGTGGCTCTTTCTATAAATATGGCTTATTTTCTATTCGTCCGTTTTTAGACTTTGACAGATTGGGACACTGATTGAGTATGAACGGTATACCTTTTGTGCTAAGATCGATACCTATCTGTATGTATTTATTCATAAACCATTTTCCTCTGTGAATAAATATTCAGTGAATTGAAAATAAATTAAATTCAGATTGTTAAAAGACTTCACAGGTTTCGGAGATTTAAATTATTGCATTTAAATTAGGCATTCTATTTGTTATTAACTAGCTGGAGCCCGCGACTTCGTCCGCGTTGAAAAATGAAAAATATTACACCTGAGAAAATTTCTGGCATTTTTATTGCTCTGATGACTTTTTAAAATTTTAGACAATTCCTCGGAAACCTAATATTCTTTCTATAGTAAAAAGTTTATGTTCAGGAGGAAAGCGCTGTCCGGACAAGGCGCTAGTGTTCCAGCCACCACGACGAGCCACTGCAGTGCGTTCTCCTGGTTCAGCCACACACTACTTGCGCAAATCGCCATCGCCAACAGCCCCAGTCGCGCCCTCAGCCACATCTCCACCGCAGCCTCAGCCACCAGCTGTTAACCAGGTTTCATTTAACACCTACTGTCAACATCTTTGTGGAAAGAATTCAAGAAAAATTAGCAATGTTTATTATATTGTTTTAGAACATCACATATTGCTATGTTTGAATAATATGCGAATACTGAAAACTAATGGAACTATAATGTTATTGAAAAACGATTTCTTATTCACAACTAGGTAGTCCCAAGTCAATTATTTTCCTTGCACAAGAAAGAAAGTTCGATATTTTCTCAACAGACCATTTGGTCTTAAGTACTACATAGTATTATAAACGTGTTTTAATTCAGTACAGTGATAAATTTGTCTGCTTAATATTAGATGTTTTAGCTTGATAACTTCAATTAAAACAAAATTATCAATCATTTGTTTCTTAGTAACAATAGTTTAGTTTGTTGTGTCATATTTCAAGCCTAAGTGACCCTCTGTTTATTTTTTATTTTTTTATAATTGTCTGTCTTAACTCTTGCCCAGCATTCGTCTGGCGGCACCAGTCCACATACACCGACTGCTCCTGAACCAACTCCGCTCAGCAAGGAGCTGGACGATGCGAATGCGACCGAGAAGCCGAAGCCAATTGAACCGGAGACCAATGAGGGAAAACTTGGAGATTTGCACTTTAAACTCAGGTCAGTTGTCTTGATTATATTAAAAATGCTAAATTGAGTTTGTTTGTTACCTACCCAGGCAACAACAGCAGTAAAAAATATTAAATTTTGAGTTTAATTAATGAATTATGCATTTAATAAGCTTAAATATAACTAAATATAACTGTGATATTCAGAACAATACACACGTTGATCTTATTGATCAGATCCTCACCCTCAGGCGAAGGTAATATCAGCACCGAAGCCTTAGCTTATTGATATAGGCACAGAAGGTACTAACTAAATTTGGTTTGCATTAAACAAAGACTTCAAGGCCGAAAAATCAGTGATCAGTTAACAAATCCACGCGTACAATGAAGTCCCTGGTCACAGAAAGTCTTATAATACATATATATAGGCTGTACACATACTTACCATGAATACGTATAAAGACCATCACATTGTTGTCATTGTTCAATACACGCAACACGTCAACAGTAACACCAACACAAAATCAATAATTACATGCATACTATGTGTACCTACACGTACTCGGCCTTTGCGTAATATATTATGTCGACATCTATTTCTATACTTTTACTAATATTATAAAGAGACAATATTTGTTTGTTTGTAATGAATAAATGACTAATTATATAAGCAACGCCACAAGTACAAGCCACAATTACAAGTAAGAGAAAATGAAAACGAGATGTGTTTTGATTTGAACAATAGATTAAAATGGAATAAACCAATCCACATTTCTACTCAGATCCATTTGTCTATCAATGATCGCCCGTGGATGAGAATTGAATGAAAATATGGATCTACCTAACAGTTTGGCTTTATTAGGCAATCCTCATTAAAAATGACTCATTAGGAAGTAGAGTGTAATAGGCCAAATCCAAATGCAATTCAGCACATAACTTTAATGGAGAACGTCACAAACGCAGTCAGGAGGCAAACAGAGTATTTTTTTTTATAAGAGATGGGTTAGCTCTTGGCCGACAATCAGCCATGTGGCAAGTATGAGGCCTAAGATGGAGCGAGTTCACCAAGAAGATGCCTATTCACTCGAACCTTGAAAAGATTAGAGTTATATGTACTCGGAAAAACAGACGTATCAAAGGTATAGGCAATAAAATAAAAGAGGTCTATTACGTAGTATTGAATGAGTGGAGCTATAAACCTTGTACTTTATCAGGTAAACTGAAGACAGCTTTCGAAGCGATGATACCAATAAAATGTTTATGTCCGATATAAAATTACAATTCTATTGGTTTCCATATTACGTCATTTGTGGGACTATTAAAATTCAATTGTCTATATTTATGAAATTAGAGTTATGTTAACTTTGATGTTATAGTCATCTATAAAACGGTTTCAAACATTCCAATTCTAAATGAACTTTTGGTTATTTAAAAGAAAAATTAAAGATGAATATGTAGAACTTGCAGTGGGTACAGTATCACCGCCGTTAAGACGTTAATAAACAAATAGAAAGGACTCATAGAATGGTTTATAGTATTTATCCACTAATTTACTACTACTTAGTCACTACTAATTAATATACGTAGTGGCAGTGAACACTGCACTACTTATCTGGGAAGTCACACACATTCATAAACTCGGAAGTTTTTTTGGCAGATTGACAGTAACTAGCACTATACAAAAGTCATGTATAAAATAACAGCAAGATGACTATTATTGTCTATTAACACCCAGCACCTACATAGTATAAGAGTAACTACCACCAAACAAAAGACTACTTTGAAATAACAGCATGGATGCTATTATTTGTACTTTAGCCAACAAAAGAAAAACTGCCAAATAAATCATCAGTCTGCTTGTCCAAATATTTGTGCATGTATCTTTAACAGTAAGAATTCTATCATTATAATTAAGTTAACTGGCTCCATACAAAATGTATTTACTTAATCATGTTTATTGTAGATATGAGAATGAGAAGAATGCGCTGGTCGTGTCGGTGGTGTCCTGTCAGAATTTGCCAGGTCGCGAGCCCGCCGGACCTGATCCCTATGTTAAATTGCAGCTCTTACCTGACAAGCAGCACAAAGTGAAGACCAGGTAACACTTTAGTTATGGAAGATTTAATTGGCATTAAATGCTATTAAATAATTATTCACTATTTGGTTTAGCACAAAGGTGTATTTTCTACTGAGGTGGTCAAATTGAAGAAGAACACTTTTAAGTCACTTGCAAAAGTGAGACAGATTTATTTTGATATAATGCAACAGTAAACATAATTTTAAACAAACAGGCGAAGCACAACTCTTTTCTTTTTATTTCTAGCAAAAATTTGCTATGTCATCAAGTTCTTACACAGCATTTAAACACTATAGATACTATAATTTAAACAATAGACAATATCGTTTCCATTCCAGACGATGAAATAAGTAAGAACTATCAATTAGTGGACTATCAATAGCTTTAATTATAGCTTAATTTATTATAGCTTTTAGTAGGTGTAACATTTCTCATTGGATAAATGTTGCTATTGGAAATATGAACACGTTATGTACCTATCTACTATTTTACACATGGAATCCTGATCCGTCGGCAGTACTGATTTATCAGGATTTTTCTTATGAATGCAGGGTTGTCCGTAAGACCAGATGCCCGGTTTACGACGAAGACTTCACCTTCTACGGACTCGCGCCGCATCAGCTCGCCTCGATCACTCTTCATTTCGTTGTATTGAGCTTCGACAGGTTAGTTAGAGCAACATACTAAAAGACATACTATACTCAGGGTTTCTTTAAGATTAGACTAGGATCTAAGATGAAGAAGATAAGCGGCTAAATGATTTATTCGTTTCTAAAATACAATACTTTTTATTATTTTCTTATAAAAAAATGGTAAGCATTAATATTTTCCGAAAATATTTCTATTTTTTACGAAACAACTGGCAGAAATGAGATGTGACATCACACTTAATAGGTTTCTGAAGAAAAAAAAATTTCATACAAACATTGATTTCGACGTAAACTGGAAACTGTACCAGGTGGCGGATATTAAGAAGAAAGGGATTTTAGCAATCATTGGAATTTACAAAAAAAAATCTAGTCTTACATAGATATTTAAAAAAAATCTATCCCACACAGGTATTCCCGCGACGAGATAATCGGTGAAGTGGTGTGTTCTCTGTCAACCCTTCAACTGCAAAGCGGCGAACCGGCAGCACTTTGCCGCGAGATTCAACCGCGTAGTCTCAAGGTTACTGATAATATTTTAGACAATGACTTGAATTTGCCCCAGTTTTTCCCTCATTAGGACTACCTTGTAGTACCTATTCATTTAATACTACTTAAAGCTTAAATTGCTGCCCCAAAAGTATATTATTACAAGCAGTCAAAAAGAAAAATGAAGTATAGGGAAACAGACTATTCCATTCACATCATCCCTTATCCTTTTTTCTAATTTCTTTCTACATCTACTTACGTAAAAAAGGATTAAAATTATTGTTTAAATAAATAAGATATTACGACCTAAGTCATCAGCATCAAAGTTATCAATAAACGTACAATTGGTACCTCAGTCCTCGAGTTTGTATGAGTGACTGGAACGTCCACTTATTTGATCGTCGGCTTGTCTGAAAACGATACTTATTAAAAATATATAATATGTTACAGATGCGCAGTGTAGGCCGAGGAGAGGTGCTAGTGTCGCTTTGCTGGCAGCCGGCCGCAGCTCGACTGACAGTTGTGCTGCTTAAGGCACGCAACCTGCCCAAAATGGACGTCACCGGACTTGCTGATCCGTAATTAATTATTTTACCTTCTGTTTGTCTTCCGTGCCAATTTAATGGTTCTTTAACAAAATAATATTGATTAGGAGTCTACACAAAAGGCTGTAAAATTAAATGTTTTCAGATACGTGAAGATGTATCTGTTGTACAACGGGCAGCGCATCGCTAAAAAGAAGACTCATGTGAAAAAGCGCACTTTGAATCCGGTGTTCAATGAGTCCTTCGTATTCGAAGTTCCCGGAGGAGTCACCGCTAACTCCGGGGCTAATAATGGCAGTGCTGCGGGCGCCACGCTTGACAACGTAGCACTTGAGCTGCTGGTACTCGACTGGGACAGGGTCACCAAGAACGAGGTAAAGCGCAAAATACTTTTAATTTGCCGAGAAATCAGCTATTGTACCTATTTTTGGTGATGCAAAGACAAAAAACCTAAAAAAAAATATTTTTTGACCTCGGTAACATAAGTACAACGTGTACAAATTGTTTTTTTGAAAACACATTTAATGTACAGACACGGTTTGTTTATGATTTTATTATATCCACAATTGTTTCTACAGGTGATTGGTCGATTGGAGCTGGGCTCTGGTGGCACTGGGAGTGCAAGACATCACTGGCGCGAAGTGCAGGCCGCGCCGCGTAGACAGATCGCCGACTGGCACAAATTGAAGGAGTGAGATCGACAAACAACGCATCTTCGCCAAATACATACTCAAACACTCACACTTTAATGTAGGCTCAGTGGGCGTTTTAGAAAAAAAAACATCTAAAAAAAATAAATAAAAAAAACGTTATCCTTTTTTTCATGTGTGGCCAAGCCGAAGTCCAAAGGAACTTTATAGAATTTCTAGGTTAGGTAGTGAAATTATAAGCGACATAATTTTCAGATATTTTTTTTAAAACGCACAGTGAATATAAAAACAAAAACACCCAATTAGTTAGGGTCAGGCACAGAGATCCGAAAAAGATTCAATTAGCTTCAATCTTTAACTACTTTTAATATTTTCTTCTAAATAAATACGTGTGTAGACATTGAATCACATTATAACGTAGATTTAATTGTAATGTATAGGGCGTTCGTGACACTGAGAAAACGATTAAAAAAAAAAAAAAAATATTTTTACTGTATTTTGGAGAATAACTTATATAAGTCACGGTAGATTTGCCCCAAAAAAAATTAATATGTAAGGTGTAAACACACGCCAATCCTAAAAAAATGCATTTTTAAAAAAATGTGTTAGAAGAAACTGTCAATGCAATTGGTTTGAAAAAAATATATGTTATACTTAAACATGTGAAGAACAAATTATATTGTTTATAAATTCCATCAAAGTAGTAGAAAGAAACCCCACAATAAAAGTTAGAACATAAGAAGAATTTGACTTATATTGAAATTTGTTGCGAAAACGGTTTATTGCGCGCAAATGATTCCTACACCGAATAATAAGTGAATATAATTTAAAAAAAATGTATTGATTTTTTTATTTATTTTTTAATGTAGTTTTAATGAAAAGTACAAAAAACCACATTTATCAGGCCTGTTGAATTGTTTCCGCCGCCTCGGAACTCTAAATATATGGAGCTACATTGTCTCAGTGACTGCGTTGAGGTGTGGATTACGTTTGTGTTTTTCGTGCGGAATTAGTATGATATATATAAACATTCTAAAGGTCATATCGGTGAAGGTCAAATCGTCAATGTCATTCGCCTTTGTGAATCCCTTAATAAACAAATTAACAAACCATAAGTAATATAATAATATCTTCACACATTCTACACAGCATATAGTTCCACACTAAGCAACTAATGCTTGTATTATGGATAGCAGAGAGTTGATATACTACATAGATTACTTTTTTTTAAATACATACATTTATTATAAATACAAACATCCATGACTCAGGTACAAACAAAGGTAACACATAAACATTTGCCTCTAGCGGGATTCGAACCCGCGACCGTACATTTCGCCAATCAGACGAATCATAGAAAATTTCGTCTTTAAAATCTTAAAATAACATATTTTTTACAGCCACTAGACCAAACGTTTCGCCAATCATTGAAAATTTCCTCTAAAATAAGCAATTTTTTAGTCACGTTTAGTTTGACTACGTCAAAACTATTTCTCTTTACGTCACGAACGTCTTACGGGTGTAATAACTGTATAACCCGCTTCACAAGTAACAAGTACACATATTTAATGTTCTACATATCTAAATGTTAAAATTGGGTGTTAGACATTAAAATATAAATTTACACATTACAAAGTCATTTAAATATATTATTATTTAATGGGCATTTGTTTAGCTTTACAGCTCGTTGCTTTACTTATTTTTTTATTGATAAAAAAAATACAAAGTATGTTAGTTATAAGTAATGATATTTATTAGAAAATTATTTTGTAAACCATTATTATTGTGTACAGATTATTTTAGGTATTCAGTCAATGTATATTTTATTATTTATAAATGTATTTCATGTTGAAGACAAAGATCAAGTTGGCGGTGCAAATGTAAAGTGTTTTAAAATTTATTTTTCATTTGAAAAACAAAAATTGGCGATTTTTTTTTATTAAATCAATATTAGGCCTTACTCTTTGACTTCAACCCCCACAACATGCCATCACTTGCCATTGATGATAATTATGTAATATAATATTATTCTCATCACAATCAATAATCACTTTTCTTAATACATAGTCGTAACGTCAATAGAATTAAGGCTAAATATACTTACCTACTTCTTAAAAATATATAAAATATCTAATGATATTTAAATAATCCGACATTGGGACATATCTGATAATTTAGTTTGTTGATTTTTATTTATCATTTTGTTTAATTTTAACAGTCTACAAAAAATATTTTTCCATTATGAATTTTCGATCGTGTTTATTGTCACATGAAAAGTGTTAAATTTACTTTTGTCACTATAAAAATGTCTAAGCCAGCCAGCATGATCATATATTCTTCATGAATTTTGGAATTATTTCGAATGAATAATTACATTTTAAATAACGAATAATTAAATGATTTCGAATTTTTTAATAAAGAAAAGTTTCAAATACTTTTACTTATCGTTTCAAGTTAATTCTGGTATTCAAAAATTATTTTTGATACTTTAAAATCTAATTAAATAATAATTTAAGAGAAATATCGACATTCCATTAGCACCCGTACTAAATTGAGTGTTTGAATAAGATTTATTAGTGCAAATTGTACTACACCTACTTTACAATTGAGCAAGATACTATTATATTCATTGTAATATTCATGGTAGACGTATATAATTTACAATTATAATCAGATTATTTCGTTTTTTAATCATATTTAAACTAATTCGTTACGAGATTACCTACATCTGATTTATAAAATATCATTACTGCATTATTTTTATTGCATTATTTTACTGCATTGCACATTATTTTTATATTATGTTACGCTACTAGCTGTGTCCGTAACTTCGTACCTACGCGTGATATTCGGACTTCTTTGTTTGTAAACAGATTGGAATGAACCAAACACTAAATGTAATAAGCTATGCATAGTAATAAGCTTGTAATAACATATATATCAGTGAAAAATCATAGGTATCACAAAAATCAAACTTGTATTGTTCTATTGATAAATCAATTAATATTGATAAATCAATAGAAAAATAGGAGGCTCCAATAAACCTGTCAGTAATCTTTTAATTGTAATCTCTGAATTTTATGAATTCGTTTTGGTATTTTTAAAAAGCGAAATAATTAACCACAATAGGAATTTAATAATCAGTATGTTTATAATACTCAAAAAAAAAAATTTAATTCGTACCTCGAATATGTATAGTTAATAGAAATAAAGAAATCTATTTTATACTAACAGTAGTGTTACATGTCTTAATGTTACTTAATGATAGGAAAGCTCATTTTACGAGGCTTTGAGCTTTTAGTCACGTGTACCTTAACTACTAGTGTCGCATTACACCCTTCGTCGTCAAAGTGTCGGTCCGATAGTACGTGGCTACAGCCAGGAAGATTGATCCCAGAAGATGAATTTTCTTGTTCAAAACTTTTAGTTGCATCATATGAATTTTAATTGAATTGATATATTTTTAAACTTATCTCAGTTAGACATAAATTGGGCACCCAATATGACGCAGTTATCATCTCCTCACAGAATACTTACTTTGTAAAATTGTATTATACCTACATGATGTTATTGTATTTTGGTGGGCATCAAACTTAAAATTCGCATAAAAAAAATTACTGCAGCCACGACTATCAACTCGGCCTCAGCTTTTGTAGCCAATTCCATCATTTATGTAGTTTCTGATAAACATAATGTCATCATCGCTTTTATTGTTCATCATTGAATCGATTGCTAAATAAAAAAACTAATTAGTGACAATAACATTACTTCGAATGTATGTTATTTTCTTAATTACTACGATTGGATATTTTTATGTATCATCTCTGTATCATATAAAATCTAGTAAATACGATGTTAGAATTAGAGCTCTTTAATGTATTCGAATTGAAAGTAAGAATCAATCACGTTAGCACAAATAATTTTGATTAAAAAAACCCTTAAAAAACCTAAATCTTCCGCCTTCCACATATTTCGATACAGTCAGCTGTTTATGGTAGTTAAGTAGAAATGAGGTTCCCAAATAAATAAAGAGATACGCCAGCGATTGGTAAAAAAATCTGTTAAGCAAAATCTTCTAACCAAACAATTAATACCATTGAAAGTTTTTCAGAGATTTTTTTGGAAAATTTTCACATTTAAATTATTATTAGATTAAGATAATATATAATTATAATTATCAACTAATATTATTTTATTAGTAGATAATAAATATTATTAATGATAAAATAAGATTAGTTCGATGAAAATTTAAAAGGCAAATATTTTATGTTACAATTGCCAAGGAGAACTGATCGCTTTAGATGTTTCTATATTATATACTTAGTATAGTATAACAATGGAGTAAATAGTACTTAATACTGATTAAGTACTATTTACTCTATGGTATAAATTATATACTAAGTAGGTACTAAACTTACTAAAACCAAACGCTGACTGTACTTATTCTCGTATTTATTCTTACTGTTGGCAGTCGTTTATTCTTCCAGACTAGCTCCATTTCAGCGTAAACATACAAAAGAGCTCTTTTTGTATGTTAACATAAAAAAAATCAATGCATTTAATGTCATTGGCTGTAAGTTGACCTATCCCTAACTTTACCTAATCCCTTATCCTAAGATAATATTACTAAGGACGATAGTCTGAATAGAAGACTATAGTCACCTACCAAGTGAAACAACTTTTACATAAAAAAGGAAAAAAAAAATAGCGACATTACGAATATAATTTAACTTCACTCCATACTTCGACATTCCAAATATTAAATCGTGTATATAAGCTTTAGTTATAATTGAATACTAATTTCAATCTTAATGGTTAAACAATAAGGTATCATATTGTATTTTTAAGAAAAAAAAATCACTAAACGTTAACTGTTTCAATGTTTTTCTATCTTAATGTTGATGAGTGTTGTAGCGGATCAGTGTGATGCTCTGTTAAACGCGTACGGTCAACTTTAATAATATTTATCGTCATTTAATAATATTATAATTTTATTTTCACAGTTACAAAATTCCAGAGCTTAAGAAAAGCTCTATTTGGTCAATTTAAAATCAAACAACAAAAAAAGGTAAGATAAAATTGCTCCATTCAAGTATGTAATAAATGAATTACGAATTCTAAAAGTTTTGGATCAATTTATCCAATACTTAAGATTAATACGGTAGGTATTAATCATAAATTACCCGAATATCGAAACTAAATAAAAAGTTACAATTTTTAAATTTTTAAATCTGAAATTTAAAAGAAACGATATTGCCGTTTTTAAATTGTTTTGTTTTTAAATAGATTTATGTAATTTAAAAAGTGACCAGTACGTGTGACATAACTTCTAACTGTTTAAGCCATTCTGTAAGCTTTGTTTTTTTCGAGACGTAGAATAAAATTTGTTTTCTAAGTAAATAATTGCTTTTCTCTTGTAATATAATTATGTGATTAATTTGAATATGGCATCTACCTACGTTTGTTTGTCTTGCTTCAAAATTCCTATGTCTCGATGTAATCAAAGTCCGAGTACAAACCTGATATACCCAGCACTCTTAGTGTGTACACTCACCATTACGGATTTGTATACTAAGGGTTTTAGTGAATAAATTATTGACTGGTGCTTTCACAATAATATTGTTGGTTTTATTTATCCTGAAGTTTTTTTTTAAATCAAATGAGGACGTGCTATACCTACCCCGAAATTTTCATATTTTTTTTTTAAGTATGATTTAGATAGTTAGTATTATATCGCATTACGCAAATTTGATTCAAAATGCAAGAACTACCTTTTGATATGCAAGAACTTCATAATATGTGACGACCACTTCAGGTCACCAAGCGGTTAGCATGCAGTTCTGTGAGCTATATGACCTGCGTAGTTCCAATTCAATGTGTCTTTTTTAAAGTCACACAGAATCTTTTATTTAAATGTTGTCAGACAGGCTGACGGTCCATTTCATGGTAGTTGGCTGCAGTCGCATACCGACACAATTAACACCACGGGAAATTAGTAGTATTGAGGACAAGGGATTAGGACCGAAGAGGGAACAGCGTCGTTTGACAACTGACGTGATCGAGATGATTTGTAGTTATAATAAGTCTATTGAAGCGTTTGAAGATCATCAGCTCATTTCCTTAAGGGATCTCACTAACGTCCACAGCTTCGATTGGTTTAATGTTTAGTGTACTATTACTTCGGTGTTATTTCCTTGACATGGTAACCTTGATCTGATGCTGCAGCACCAAGTGGTTTGGGGGATACCCAACTCCTCATTAACTTACAGCAGATCTAGCGTGTTTGGGCTCATTAGAATGTCTATGGTTAGTTTATAATATTTAATCATAGCCTGTTGTTCAAGGTAAAAACATAAAACACAAATTCATATCAATTGTATATTTGATATCAAATCTTAAATATATTAACACAGCTTAACAAATTTCAAATATATACTAAATAGTGCCTGTTTTACCGTTCGAGTGTTCATAGGCATATAAACGTTTTTTTAAGTTTAAAAACAAAACTCAAAATAAGTCTGGATATGCGTAGAATATTTGTGATCACTTGCATGCAGCATTTCTAATCTATAATTTCTACGCTTGTCATGTGCTTTGCGGTGCTTATTAATATTATCTTAAAAGAAAATCGTGATAAATAAAAAACCCTAAAGAAATTGTGGTATCGGTAGGTAAATCTTGGATATTTATGTGTATATATATGTGACACGGTTATAATACTGGAAAATTACGTCACAAAATGGCGGCCAGACGCATTAGATGTAAAAGGTCCCCGACCCACTAGCAATAAGTTTACTCTGAGAGTAAACTTAAAAAACATATTATTGTCTTAAAATAAGTGTTATTTCTTTTAAATATGTAAAGTTTGTTAGACAGGCGAATATAACAATTTATACATATATAATAAATACAACGAATTCATAAAAAATGAATAAAGTTTTTATACCCAATGGTAAGTTGAAATTTTTTTATAAATACAATATAATTTATGAATATCAATACACGTGACTGCACATTGGTTAATATTTATGATTTCATTATATATCTAATGAAATCAGCTTCGTAAAAGAACATTCAAAATATATTAATGTTAGGCTGTCCAAAATATATAAAAGTAGATATTATTTAGTTTTAAATAATAAATCAACGCAGAGTAAAGTGATTTCAAAATATCTGTATAATAAATCTGTGTTTGAAAGCATAGCGAACGCCATTGATGCCTTTTGCAGTCACCAAAAAAGGATTTTATATTGTATTTCATATTAAATTACCATATTTTTTTTAGATTGCCATTTAAGCGTTACAGCGATAAAAAGTATCGTTTCTTTTGTATTAACATTATCGAATTTTGATCGTTAACACAACTTTAGTTATAACGAAAATCGATAGACATTATCAGAGAGCGTCAGTTCAAATAATCTTAAATGTATCTGAGACTCATCGTAAAATAAAAAGTATATAAGTAAGTGTTTTAATTTAATTAAATAATATCCTACACAATGATTTAATGCTATATTATACACCACATTTTTTAAAGACAGACATTCACACACATCAAGTGTTAGACACAAAATGCTACTAATATAAAGGACCAAGTCGAGTTGATAAGTCCATTCATCCATTATAAGAGGAATCAGGCAACAGCGCCATTGCAGTACAATTTTTTTTTTACATTATAACACATATATGTATATGTGTTTGGAATGAGTATCTTTTGTTATTCGTTCTACAACAATATTTGTCGATTGCCTGTGTTTATATTGTCTTGTTGGTTCCCAATCCCTGTTCTCCAATCCATACACAAGACAAGCTCCTACACACACAAGACCCTAAAATCGGTGGCAATATCGGGGCAGTGGTGGGGAACCCCCTAGATAGCTCCCTTGATCGCCTCATGTGTAGACAAATTGTAAACATAATTAGAGGCGATCTAGGGGGCTAACCACTTCTGCCCAGATATTGCTACCGATTTTAGGGCCGTGTGTAAGCGCTTTATCTCTGCCATTTCAATCCGCCGAGTGTATGTGTATTCATTTGTCTATGGATCTCGTCATTCCTGATTCGAACTCGAGCATATTATTATTAATCCCAAAAAGTGTCAATGAAATTAAACGTGCACACCAAGCTGTTAGATAATGCTCTAAAACTTATTGACAATAACATAATAAGAGAACAGTTAAAAGCTGTGTTTACTTATCAACTCGCAACATATTTTATAGTATTTCGGAACACTGCTTAAAGAGTTAGAAACATTGTAATCTAATTTCTAGTTATAAATGGCAATTCATATTTTGATCTATCCCATTAAAAGCCTTATTGAGAGGAGTAACAACGAAACACAAACGTCACACAGCAATATTGTCATTGAATACAATCTCTATTTGGACGTCTCTTTGATATCATCTAGCTCTAGTGTCAACTAAAGGTGCGTTCACACTACGCACACTACCCGCGTCAACGCATTAGCGATTATTTAATTTATATTAGACATTGACGAAGCACAGTATTAGCATAGGGTTAGGAGGCGTTCAAGTATTACCAATGCAATTTTTGAAGAACCTCCCCCCCTCTCCCCATGTAACACGCCGTAACGTTTTTCTGTGAAAGTTTACGTAACAACCCAATGACCATTTTTACCAACGAAATGGGTTGCCAACTTGGGAAAACAAAATAAAAATTAAGTACAATACACTCTAAAATGACGTTCAGAGATTCCATGTAAAACATAAATGAAAAGGGATGCTGATTTAGGAGAAAAAAACAATGTTACGTAACGCGTTGTTCGAACCCCACTCCCGCCCCTGTAACGCATCGTAACGTTTTACAAATACCCCCCTCCCCACCAAATTGCGTTACGTAATACTTGAACCCCCTGAACTACTTCACACAAAATATACAACTCATCGGAAATATGTTTTTTTCTTATGTCTGTCTTCTTTCGAGGTGCCAAGAAATTTCCGATGAGTTATATGTAACGTCTGGTCTCGTCACGATTTAATATAAATTATACCTCAATCTGAACTTCACCCACATTTAAATATATTCCTATACAAAAAAAAACATATTGAGTATACTTCACTAATTATCATACAAAACACGTTAAAGATCTTTCGTAAACGAAGACACTTAAATATCTACACACACACTCCTCATACTATTGTGACTTAAATATTGTTACGATTAGGCAAGAATTACTGTGCGCAGTATAAGTAAGCCAGAAATATTATTTTCAAAAATTATTTTCTGCAGGTCTATATCAGATATGATCTTAAAAGTACAGAAAAGTTAAAATGAAAATACGCCCCTAAAAATTATTGCTACTAAAAATGACATGTCATTTTAGATATGTACACACTGCATTTATATTAAATTTTAATTTTGGTCCGATACAGTTTTAATATTTATGTGTTTTTGAACAAGATATATTTATGTGTTTTTGAACAAGATATATCTATGTTTAGTGCTGATTTTTTTTACTTTAATAATATTATAAAACAATACAATGTAATTAAATATGTAACTAAAATGAATACTGTTGATTTAGATAAGAAATTACTTAGATTTAGAAATTGGATCTAGAATCAATTTGATGGTTATTAAACATCATTTAAAGCAGTTGATATATAAAAAATATTATATAAAAAAAAATCTTATCAATTTATGATTAATAAAAGTTTTATTTATCCAAAATGTAGTTTGTAAATGTAATTTGAAGTAAAATATGTATTAATATGTATGTATTATTAATCTTATTGGTAACTGTCTTTAAATAGCTATCGATTCGGTAAACTTATATATTATTATGTTTAAGTTTAAAAGGTTGCGAGTACATGTCATATTAATTATTATTTACAACTATAAATGCAACATATAATATTTATAAATTATAATACAAAATGAGGCAAGATATCGTGTCACGACATAGGCTAGGCGCTGCCCTCTGAGTAGTAAAATATTATGTCTAAATGTATATTCACTAAATCATTGGCAAATTCCGGCGAATGACTTAAAATAATGGCCTCGTATTAACAATTATTAAGAAACTTTAAAAAATCTCAAGAAACATATTCGAGTATTAGCTACAGTCTCGTTCGTATAATAAAGGAAACATAATTGCGTTACATTTTAAAAATATGTGACAATAGTTTTATGTAGAGTAGGCTCAAGCGATAATTAACAATCGCAAAAAGATTGTCGGTGCAAAGGACTTATAAAATAAATATTTACTTGTATTGTAAGGGTAAAGACACACTAATGAAACGCAACGCGACGAGCTCAAGTATGTAAAACACCGAAGACGACGTGTGACAAGAATCAACTTAAGCTTACTGTGCAAGTGCATAATAATATGGCTAATCATAGCTTGGGTAATATTAATATCGCCGAATATATCTTTTTCATTTAGGCAAATTATGATGAACATAGAAAAAATCTCCATTTCAAATTACACCCACATCTCTAACATATGTAAAAAAAACGATGTCGCATATAAATAACGTGAGAAATGACGTATTAATCTAATTTTCATTTAACGTTTTGACATGTTTGCTAAAAGTGTCATTCTAATCATTCTATTACAATTTTATTGATCAATTTTTTTTTACTATTTGTTTCGTTTACAAAATTCACTCACTCAATGTAATGTAACACTCAAATGTAATGCATTTAATAATATAATTATGGTGAAGAAAGTCAACTTTTATATGATAACAAAACGCAGGCGTTTCGATAATGTACTCTTACCCTTACAACTATTCACAATAGAAAAACTCTCCCCTAGAGAGTAAATAGAATTCAAATCCCCATTTGTGGGGATAACATTATCATGTAGCAAGATCAGATCTATGATCAGATATATAATGCGAAATTCGTCTACCTGTAATGGTATAGCGACCGGATCACATGAGTGACCACACTTTGCTTGTCAATCAACACTAAAGTCTTTTAAAGACTTCATCCAGCAAACAAGCAAACGACTCGATCTAACAAGATTATAGGGGACGGCACACGTGATGGGATGTTGGTGGATTATAGGAGGCCCCTGTCCAACTCCTTGCGGAGCATTCGGGACAGTTTCAACACGTCTTCGTCAACTTGACCAGAGAACAAGGCGTCTAACAGTTCACCTCGTGATGCCACTGCAAACACACCGGCAAGGCGAGACACGGATTTGTCGGACAGATGCCGTTCTACTATGGCTCTGAAATAAATTAAAGTTTCATTTTAATATAACTTATTAATTAGTACCTAAATATTTAGGGTACCTAAAGTACCCTAAATATTTATGGTTTAAAAAGTTAAAATTCTAGCTTGGATGGTCTTATAAAAATGAAAACTTTTCAAAATCGATTCAATCATTTTGGAGGCCAGACATACAGACAGATTTAGAGACAATTCAATTCAATTATTTATTGCAAAACCATAATGTATAAAGATGTTACAAAATTTGTAAAGACCAGTGTTATGGACCCTGTCGGGCATGCAACTTAGGGGCTAGTAGGAGAGAGGAAGCCTATTAAACTAAATATATAAAAATATTTTTTATTTAATTTAAATTTAAATTAAATTAATATTTATATTTGTCATTTTGTAGATTCTAAAATATTTTCAGTAAAATATTCATTAGTTTTATAATTAGGATTTTAGACAGGATAAAAAGTTTCCTATATGTTAAACCAAACATACAGTATACAAACTTTCGCATTTATAATATTCATATTGTTTAATTAATTAATAAAAAATTGAAATTACTCTTTGAAACAAAACTAGAAAATAATAAATTTAATAGACTTCATTTAAGTATAACACACTTACTTAAGTGACTGGTGTGACTCACGGAGCGCATCCTGAAGGAAGCCTCTGTCGTACGAGAACTCCACTTCGCAGAAGGACACGACCGCCATCAATACAGTCTGAAAATGAAAGGACAACTAAGGACTGTTTCACTTAAAATAAATTATTTTATTTTCATGTTCCCTTTGCGATTTTTTTTTAAATTGCATAAATATTATCTGTCAATATTGTAAGTAAGTGATGCAAAAGAAACACTTACATGGAATTTGGATCTGAACGCTGCCAGGGCGCGCTCGTCTGCAGCCGATAGTTGTCCATGACGTCTCAGCACTCCCAACTTGACGGCGGCCTTTATCACATGCTTCACCAACTTCTCCGCCTCCCTCTTTTCGAGCCTTTCACGGAGTACCGACAGAAACTGAAAAATATTAACGTTACGCATTCATTACATACACCTGCTACACAAATCTAATCATCTATGGATTGTGTATCAGATGAAATGTAGGTGACTTGTAGGTCTATACATTTTCCATCTTTTTTGTTATTACATGGTGACAGGCAGGCTGACAGGCACTTCATGGTAGGTGGTTACCGTCGCTTATATATACCTACAAAAGCAGCACCAGGAGGATATATCACATATAAATTCTTCATTAATATTTTTTTAAATAATAATTATACCTATCTATACCTACATTAAAATGTCAATCCTAACTTTTAACATCAAGATAACTTTCAGATCTACACTAGGCCTTACTATTTGATAAATGATTATAAGTTATCCTTTTATAAATAAAAATAACTGGAACTAGGAATGATGAGCTCATCTTTATTTTTTATGTTTAAACTAACTGGTGCCCGCAACTTCGTCTGCGTTCAAAATTTTATATAGTCTAAAGCCTTCCTCGACAAATGGACTATCCAACACAAAAAGAATTTTTCAATTCGAACCAGTAGTTCCGGAGGTTAACGCGTTCAACCAAACAAACTCTTCAGCTTTATAATATTAGTATAGATTACGTAAGTCACCATTTTCTCTTACATTTGTCAATATTTTATTGGCTTATTGCTTTAAGTTTATCATAAACTAGCTGCTGCCCGCGACTTCGCCCGCGTAACTTAGTAAATTATGTACTTATAAACCTTCCTCGAGAACCACTCTACCCATTAGTGAAAACCGCATTAAAATCCGTTGCGTAGTTTTAAAGATCTAAGCATACAAAGGGACATAGGGACAGAAAAAGCGACTTTGTTTTATACTATGTAGTGATACCGATATGCAACTGCAATGCCTATCCTGAGAATATTGCCACTCTTTTAAAACTTGTAATTATTTCCATTTGTCTTTAATTTTATTTATTATAAATTTTATATTTTATTTGGTAAATATAAGAGTTGGTATTATTATGTACCTGATCAAGCAGTTTAGCGGCATGCTCGTCGAGTATGAGTGCCCGTGCGCTGGCCGCTCCACCAACCCGCGACAGAAACTTCTTCTGTGCGCGCAGAGATATGTCGCGGGCGCACCACGCACCACCCTCCATAGCTGGAAATTTAATTAAATCACAATATAATTAAAAACTTATTTTCACTTTTTAGCCAATTATTATTTATAAAGTGTAGGTACGTTTAAATCGTAATTAAAGCTCGAAACCGTATGTATTTAGTACAATTTATTCAACACAAAATTAATCAGTATCGAGAGGAATATTAATGGAAATAGTATATAAATATATTGTTAAATATAGGTGATTGCAATACCCCGCTGTTATTAGAGCATCCCGTCGTTACGTATGATTAAGTGCGCAATATGCTTGCTATTTCACAGAGCACGCGTACGCCTTGCGCTGAGTGCACATGCAAGGTTCGCGCCTACCTTTTTCGTAATAGCAAAAACCTGCTTATAATACAATACTAAACGCAACAATTAAAGGATATAAAAAAAATGTGATGTGATTTTCAACACCATTTTCTTGAAAGTTAATTTTAATTGTAGCTTCAAGTCTCTAGTTTTTGAATCCGAGCTTCAAATGTTTTTCTCGTTAGCGGTTTATGAGTAGGTAATAGTCAGAAAACCAACGAAAAAAAAATTGAAAATTTATGCTCGTCTTGTCAACGAGCCGTTATATTTTTTTTCGTTGGTTTTCTGACAAGTTATTATAGTAAAATAGTTATTTTTTAATCTAAGTATAGATTAAAAATATAATAATTAATATAAAATTAAATGAATTCAGTCAGACTAAAGTTTATACATTATAACTAAATAATATTGTATTTATTTGGGCAAACAAAAAAACTGTATGCATTAGGCTTTACGATGAAACCTCCTTCCACAATTTCATTCATGCCCCCACCTCCTCCCACCTAGGTTGATAATTGATACTTTGCAATGTTAATATTATGCCGTATTATTTCATTCTAATGAGCGATATTGTTGCAGTATCCTGCTTCCTTCGTAGGTTTCGATGAAAATGGCGCGGGAACTGAAGTTGCAAAATCAATTGCTATTCGCATTAATTTAGGCATACTCTATTATCAAGTATTGCTGAATAATAACAAGTATTGCAACTCGGTTATATTAAATTAAAATGAAATATTTCGAATTGAATTTGAATTAATACCCTACTAACTAGTATCTTCTCAATTATAAACAATATAAATAAATAAAAACATCCATTTATTTCAGACATCTAAAAATAAGCTAGATTGAATGTATCAAATTACATTGTTATTATTAAAACAAATTATTGAATTGAAAATTTATGGTCATTACATCAAGATACATTTTTAAAATATTTTATAATATATAATATATTTTAAATTACATTCAAAATTTTGTTATTAATAAAGTTCATTAGTATACTAAAAAAAAAAACTTCAGCCAAATTAATTTATAGGTTAGGTACAGCGCTTTATTTTATAGCCCCATTCTGTGTTTACTATCTACATACACGTTGGATACATAAATCAATTCTAATATACGGACAATGGCATTCAACAATTGAATCTTCACACAAAAGTGGGGCGATGCATTTGTGACTACATACTTGTTTTGAATACGCGTGGGTCTATGATACATCCCACCAACTAATTTTAAAATGACGTAATGATCTATTCTATTGTATCAATATTAACGAAAATATCGTGTTGATTAACTTAAAAGGACAAAGTAGATTTCTCTGCTGCAGTAGGCACAGAAACATAAAATCAATTAAGGTAGCGAAGATGGTTTAGGTGACGATTTGAGAGCAGACCGTTTTGGGATGCTTCTTCCTTTTTCCTTCCCTGCACCTGCTACTGCTACACATTATCCTTGTAAATATACATATATGTTCTGTGTAAATATTGCATTATCATCAAAATGTCATTAAATTGAATACAAATTCAGCCGTAGAAATAAAGACAAACTAAACTAACTAAACTTTGTAATAGTTTATAACGGAACGGTAGCAATACTAAATCTATGGTCGAGGCAGAGGCCGCCGCGCTTCCGCCTCGACTTTTGCAGTAAGCGACGCCCATATGATTTCATAAAAAATATACTAGAACCGCTCCTCTTGGTCACCTCCGACTCGACGCCACCTCGACTCTTCTTCAGTGAGCGGAGTCCTGTGTGTCAGTTTGTGAGACCGCTTTTCTTTTAAGCTAACTATGATTATCACTAAATATCATTTTTAAGATTTCTTACTTTATCTTTTAAGATTTTGAGAATTTTTAATTTCGTTTGTAGATTTGAAACCTGTGCGTCTCACCTGATTTATTAATGTCAGGAAAAATATGTAATCCACACAGAGGCAGATCAAAGTAAATATGTAATTAGTTAAACACATAACTATACCACTGAGACAGAGGTAAATATGTTTGCGAAAAATATATTTGCAAAAAGCATAGGTAATACGTATACTCCATATAAAACGGAGTTGAAGCATTGAACATTTCGTTGCTTATTTTTACGGATCGCGAAACGCGCGAAATGTTTGTAGAAACGGCAATTCAGTTTGTAAATAAGAAATTTATACAAAAAATGTTTCCATTTTGTTATAGGTACAAATCCCTCTCGCTTCTACGAAAAATACCTAAATATTGTTCTGTGTCAAAAGTAATATCTACAGAAGGGCGATGAACTTTTGCAGGTCATCCCAGACCTTTTCCAGGTTTTTGTAAATAACATTTCATTTTACAGAGAAGAATGGGAAAGAGATTAATGAGTATAAAACACGGTTTACGCAAAAAATATCTGTAAACCTTTCCCGTTCCATAAACTCAGTTTTTACTAATCCCTGCTAATGGTTATCATAACGCTGGGATCGCGTATCTAGGGGGCATTAACCTTTTAAGCCAATATTTCTTGTCAGACAAAATTTTTATAATTATTATACATGATATACTAGCGACCACTCCCGGCTTCGTCCGGGGTGCAATTTTTAAATTATATTTAAAACCTTCCCTGTTTATCCCTTTATCCGTAGGTAAGTAATAACCAAGCTAAAATCTGTGCAGAACTTCTCGAGTTTTTGAAGCGTGGGTGATACTAAGCAAGGGATGCCAGACCCCATTTTATCACATAGAAAAAACATGGAAAAAAACTTTTTAACATTGGGAATAGATGGTGCTGAGCAGGTGGCTAAGAAAAGCAACTGTTTCAATGTTTCCGGACAGATTATAATTGTGCACGACTGTGCGTGAATGTCTGTCAACTTCAGGACAAAATATAACAAGGAACACTTTATAAACAATGAGGTAGGCACTGCTACACTGAACAGTAACAGTGTGGCAAAGACAGACATTTCACGGCTGTCAGAGTAATTTATCCTTTTATAAGGTTGCCTTGACGCGTGTGATGTCGGCCCATTATTGCAACGATCGTGATGAAGGTGAGCGAGAAAAATTCACACGTCGATGTGCCGGGGGTGGGAAACTGTCGTTATTTGGTCGATGAACCAACGCGTTGGCGGATTCCCGTTCGGGAGCCTTACTTGTATTATATTATTCCGAATTTGAATAGACACGAATGAATATTTCCATTACATTTACATGAAATTCAATTGACCTTTCCTCTGAAATATCACAGAGGTGTGCTTTGAAATTTTTGTAGGTGATGTATTCCGCTTTGTTAACTGCGACTTATTTTACTGAATATTTCGTATTGAGACATAATAGAACTGGGCAGGCTTGAATAAGCCATAAATAGCTTGAATAATAAATAACTATCCGTGATTTTCTCTTTGTAAAAGTTGGCAGACAGGCTGACGGTCCACTTGAAGGTAGATTGCTACCTTCGCCTATAAGATAAGCAATGCCACAGGTGCTGCACTGCAAGTGTGCTGTCAACCGTAGTATGTTAAGGATAAGGGATAGGAAAATGGGCTGTGACATTCCTTACTTACTCCCCGAAACTGCACACATAATGTTATTTCACTGTATATTGTGTGCTTACGTGTCACTAAATTGAAAGAATGTTACCTATTCAAAGAACGATTCATACGAAATGGTTCATTGTTATCTCGCCTTTCTCTATACTCACAATAATTTTATATTGTTTATACACAATACCAAAAAAATATATTCATTCATAATTTGTGTAACAAAATAATCTTACAAGTTAATGTTACTACCAATTAGTTAATGTAAGCATAATTACATAATTAATAAGTTATAACAAGTTTAAAACAATATAAGTTCGACGAACGAAAACAATTTGAACAAAACTACAAAATGATTTGAAACAATTTACTAGTTTTACTGTACTTAGTTGAACAATACCGCAGTCTCAATACTAATTGGTTTAAATATAGGAATGACGCATGTTCACTTAATCATTTGCCATTGTAAAAACTTTAATTAAGAGGAAAATGTAAATGACTTTATTTTTAAATTAGGTTTAAAATATTTTTGTTTTTTTGTCATTAACATAACATTTTTGTTGTAAACTTAAAAGTGGTAAGTCATGCCAACGGATTGTTATTCTGTTTGCAAAGCAGAAGCAGTTAGCTAGTAAGATCGCAGGTAACAACATCGATGCAGGTAACATACGAAAACGGTTTTTGAAAACACTTCTAATTTTAATTATTGTTAAGTACCTAGGTGAATATAACAGTTATTCTTGTGCTGAGTGTGTCTTGTTTCGGTAAATAAATTAAGGAACGCCAGAGGCATTCTCCTATCCTCACCACGCCCCTTAGCATATGCCTGATGTTCTAAAAGTCTTAAACAGTCGAAAATTACTCTGTCGCTCTTAAAAAGGTTCACTTTAAACAGTCGAAAATTACTCAATTAACTTCGCCATTATCAGCAATTGAATGTAATTAATGTACCAGACGGAAATAATTATTCACAGTACATAAAGTGATGGTTTTTATTAATAAAAAGTCGTATTAAAAGTTGAATATACTCATAAATGAATCCACTTGCTGATCGTTTTATTTTATGACGTGTAAGCTGTGTGTAATATTAAATTCCTCCTTTGAGATTTTTCTGGGCGACTTCACGTGAGTTCTGCGAGTGCATTTTAAATGCAAGTTCTGTGCAAGGTTGGCAACGTGCCGACTTTTCTGTTTTAGCAATATAACAACAAACTATCAAGCGACACGCCTCGACTTCGCACGAAATTTTGTCTTAAAAATGAACAAAAATGAGCGTAAGTACAAAAAAATTAATAGAATAAGTTTACATAAATCCCTTAAGGTAAATAAATGGCGTTTTAGACGTTTATTTATTTGCAAGTATGTTAAACATTTGACCCCCAACCCTTCAGCCAGGCAGGAAAAGTGATCCGAAAATATCGAAGTTCGAATAGATTGGAATCATTGAGTGTTGTCATCGTACTACGATTTAACTCATTTGAGAGCTCTGGGCTATAACTCTGTGTAAATAGGATCTCGGTTTCAGAAGTACCATTTTTTTTACTTTATTATTTCTGGTAAAAATTTGGCTACCCGAAGTACATATCCCCAATGTGGCAAGATTTGATCATTATTTAAAAAGATAAAAAAAAGTGCAAGTGTCATAGACAGCAACAAGCACACATACTGTGGTCATGGTCACAGCCACAGTAGCGTGTGTCGTCTGGTAGATATTATATTATAGATAAAGTCTATAATATCTATCTATATCTTGAACAGGATCATTTTTCGACGTGGACATGTATATTACAATGATTGGCAATCACGATTCGTTTCGCATCTAACCTCAATACTCCTAATGGCGTCCCAACCCTAATGTTTCTGGGGTTAGAGACCTCTACATGTTTTACCAAAATACGTAATATAATACCAGAGGCATTAAACTTGCTTGAACCCTTCCTCTGTTCAAACTTTATAAACTTTATTATTGAAAAATAATCATGATTTTCAAACTTTTTCTTCGTCATTCTTTTATGTTTATTGTGAACAAGTTGTTTGTGTCTTCACAAGTCGATTTTTAATAAATTAATTTTATTGTACATAATATTTACATGCAATTGAATTACTTTAGAATAATAAGGTGGTTTTCTTTCCAATCAATTTTCTTGACACTTGATATGAAATTATGAACGCTTTTTAGCTACTTTTCAGTGAATCTTGGTCCTTTAAAATTCAATAATAGTAAAAAAAATACGTAATAAAAAACGACGACTAAATGCGAGAAGAGTCCTACTAAACCGCTTTTTCAATAAAAAAAAAATCTACTCCTATTACCATTTTCACCTCATATACAACGGTAAATGTTGCATAAATTCTCACCGGAACAAAGATAGGCGGATATTACCATATCGCGTGCTCCAGAGTCCTTGGTTGGATCGTTAGCTGGAGGGGTGCCAGGCCAGATCGTTTCCAACCAATGTCAAGCACCGAACCCACGGCAACAATGTCAATGTTTTGAACGAAGGTTCATCTGATTTCGCGCGAAACATAATCCAATCAATAAAACCAGTGTTTATTTGACCTAAATATGCCAATCACAAGTTTGTGGCAGGTAAATAATGCTATACGTTCCAAATGAAATTTCGTTATAGAGTTATTATTAAATAAAGAGCGACAGACCGACTGACTGACGCTGACTAGCAACACAAGTAACATGATTGACGAAACAGCAGTATTTGGCTATCCTAAAAAATAACTTTGTTTATTAAAAATCGAGGCAATACAGATAGTATAAAAATTAAGTACAGGGGTCTGTAAGTCTGGAATGTCTATGCAACAAAGCACTACGGCGTTCTTCTACGAACATTTCTTAGAATAAAAGAAATTTAAAACTATTGCTTAATTTGTTAGATATACTTACATATACTTATAAAAATAACGTAATAATAACGTAAAACCATAATAATATGTGCGCTTTTTTTCTATATAACAATAAATATCCGGAAAATTGCTCTTATAAGTTTTCAAAGCATGAACGACACGGAAATTCACTCAACGCAGACCGAGTTTTGATGTAGGTAAGTAAGTTACTGTATAGCGCTTCATTGTAGTCACACATTTATTTAATATATATCATTCCCTGTATCATATTTTATAAGTATAAACTAGTTATAAATAAATTACAATAACTAAATGTAAATCCTACCTCTCCAACTTTTTATTTGAAAATAATCAGTTTCTTTAAGTGACGTATAGCGTGACGTAATACGTCACCTCCCCCTTTTAAGTTCCCGACTGTATCTGATAGGAGACCTAAATTTAGTCGGCTTCGTACTTCCTGCGCTACCTTTATTCAGTCTGTGATAGACCCTTCGATTACTGATTTTCCGGCGAACAATAGCACATACATAGGTATGTATACAAAGGTGTATGCACATACAAATACGGTGAAGTAGCTATTACGCGCGTTTAGTGGACCGACCTCGGCGTTCGGCCAGGAAATTGCGCCCAGGGTTATCATTAACCCCTTAATAACACCGCCGTTGTATGCATAATAGTAGTTTCCGACACGTAATGAGAAAGCACTCACTCAAATTTGTTTGCCTTGTTCTATAAAGTAAGGTTAATTGTCGTATGCAAGTTATAAGAAAAAATGTCAGCGGATGTAAATGCATAGATAATATTCACTTAAGGAGTCATACAACATATTCTCATACAAATAGTGGTGGAGTTTAGTTTATATACATCTACGAGTTATGCAGTATGTAGATATCGCAAGAATTCTTTGAGGAACTTGTCCAGGAACAGGGAATTTTTCCAGTGTTTTATAATTTGTTTACCTAGAGTGTCCAATACTGTTATTTTTGCAGTTCTTCTAGGTTGATTAAAAAATCTAATGTAGTTCACCTTTAGACTACTTTATATGTAATAGAACATTCTATCCGACAGCAATATCCGCTACGGCTCTAATCCCCATTTATCTTTATTTCCCGGGCAATCCAATCGAAGTACAATTAGCTGATATAAATGTATAAAAAGAAGCATTTGTACGACAGCTCCTTCAAACGATCAAGCTCGGGAGTAATGGCCGGTAGAGTGGGGCAATTAAGAACAATCTTATGTTAATCGACATTAACTGAGAGAAGTGGAAGGTTAACTTACTGTACAGTCGTTGACAAAAGTGGAAATAACGAATTTATGTGAATGTCTAACACTATTCTAACAAAACGAAACGAAAGTTTTGACGACTATTACTCATGGAATGATTTTATTTGACTAATGGAGTTGCTTGGGATCGATACATGTTTATTTTGTTACTAATGCTTGTAACGTAAAATTATAATAGTTGAATAAGCGATTGTTTTGTTACGTAGTGACGCTTTTATATTTTCTCATAAATAACTGAAACATTTTTTTTAAGATAGTAGTTTTTTTTTCTAAAAGACGAAATGTCAAAGTTGGCTCAAAAAAGACTGAGACTCAATTAAACTCTATTTTTTTTATAAAAAACTTACAAGATCAATTATTGAATTTATGACTGCAATTTAGAGCATTCGTTATTTAGGATTACGAAAAAAAAACTGCAAAATTGGAAAATTTGTGATCATACTACCCAAATATGTCGTCCGGGGTGTCGATTTTTCCATTTTTCCCCATTTTCAAATATATCTTTTATTGGGTATTTTTTAATCAAGTGACCCGGATATTTTTTCTTATTTTTTCCAAAGCTAGTATAACCTAACCGAGTATCTAAAGAATATAGCAGATAAATTTCGATACAGTTAAGAACAATTAGAACACTGTCTTGTAACTCTACCTGACAATCAGATGCGCCAGTGACTTCCCGACATGTTGTTCCATTAGTTCACATATCATTTACACGAAATGGGGTAATCGCGTGATGCACGCCACGATATTGATCTAACGCGTCCGTTTCTCCAAATAAACACGTGTAACTACTTATTTTATCATTGTCTTTAAAACTAAGTTGAGTTTTGAACTTCGTTTTATATGCGAATTCCTATTTCGATTTATTGTATTAACAATAAATCTAAAATTTTTGTTTCATTATTAAAATGTAAAAGAAATGAGTAGGTACTTACATCATACGTTCACATTATGTCTGTGTTCACATCACAAACATACATTCTTTTATTTTCACTTTGTAATGTAAATAATAATAAATAATAGTAAAATACGATTATACGAGATATACGATAGCATTTATACGAGATTAAATATGTAATATAAATTATATGTAAAATTCAACATTCAATGTAAATTTTATATTACTTACTATGTATGTATGTATTTTATTATTTACATTGTAATAATGTCTTAGACAATAACGCGCCATTAAAATATCATCACAAAACCAAAACAAAGCTGCCGTATCTGTTTTAGTGTCGTCAAGGGACTTTCCGAAGGAGACCGAGGGCTTATCGATTCCTTAATACCTACCTACCAAACTAAACATCATGACACAATATTCCTTATATATAATAGTATTATACGTGAAAACAAGGAAATCCGTGTCGGCGAAGGACAATCCGTAAAGTGTGATTTTCCCTCCGAATTACGTTATCTTTTATCTATCCCATATCTATCTATACATATAAAAAATATTAATATCGCTGTATTTTTCTCCGCTAACTTTGGGGTTTAGAACCACCCACGGATTTTGATAAAGTTTTCTTTTCACTAATGAAAAGAGCAATAAAAGAGGAGGTATATAATTTGCATATAATAATCAACAATAACAAAAAATTATTATTTTAAAATTTAAAAAAATAAAAGAGTATTTAAAAAAAATATTAAACCTATTTGAGTTTTTACTCCAATCGAGTTTTAGTGTTTTAAATTAATATTTTCATTCAGATTATAGAAACTATCTATTTATCGCTCAGTGACTCTTCAGTCCTGAAGGTTGGCCGTTAACTCCCTGAAGGCTCTGTCAAGAGCCGATTGAAAAAGTTGGAACATACGGAAAATATGCTCAAAATAAATAAAATAAAAGGTTAAAGTTGGATGGAAGTTTCGAGAAGATTTTTGTACATTATTTAATTTTATAAACTCATGCTGACGTAACTCAAGAATGTGGACACAATGTCTGAGGTGTACTTGCAATGGCGTGCCTAGATTTACCCCGGCTAAGGTGGCGTTTCACTCCCCGACCCAAAGAGATCGTAAAACCAGCCGGCTCCTTCGGTCGTAAAATGAAATAGGCAGCAGGTGCTCGACCGACATACCGTATGTTGTTTACACTTGACCGGGTGTGGACGTAATGTTCCGAGAGGTGTACAATAACCACTAGTAAACCAATCTAAGTATCTACCTATTCGTTTTGCGATAGGAATGTAAGAAGTTAAATTGGTTTCATATGAGCTAAAAAAAATATTGTTTTATTCTTTTTAATTATTTTATATGTTGAGCTCGTAGATATAGCCTGAAGGTCCACTTGATGGTAGTTAGCTAAGAATGTTAGGATTACATCCCACTCACTCACCCAAACACTCATGGTGGTCTTTTGTAAGAGGTTTGGTTACTGCCGCCAGAGAGGCTGCTCAAATACCTACTGCAAAACGCATTGTGCCATGAAAAGTTCATTTCTAAATTTTGCCCTGCCGGGAATCGAAACGAGGAACCTTGAGTGAGACAGAGAGTTAAACCTTATAACCATTCGACCAAGGGGTCCGCCGATTGTTTGCGGAAAAACAAAGTTAATGCGATAACTTACAAAACATAGCATTATAGTAGTTCATTACAAAGCGCGAAGCAACTACAAGTTCTCATTAAAAACGTCCTCACAACAGACAAGACATATTTCCGCTAAAGTAACTGAAACTAACGAACTTGTTGACATTTCCACAAACACCCGTCCGCGGTAAAACATCTGCTTGTTAAAATGTTTATGATCTGACATCATTAATATTATATGTAGGTATTTTCAAATATTATAGTAATAGCGGCAGTAATGAAGGCGTGTTATTTACACTTTATTTTTACACTTCCTGAATTGAAAAGTTATTGTAGGAATGAAATCTCTCGTGACTTTTTGTAGATAATCATCAATCAATACTATATAATAATAAATTTGTAAGTGTAGGTGTATGTTCCTCCATAACTCTTAAACTGATTAACACAGGATAGGCAATTTTTTTCACGCGAAGTCGCGGGTGCCTAATAATGTAGCTTTCTATAGGTGAAATAATTTTTAACATCTGACCAGTAGTAAAAATACAAATCATCTCTATAATATTAGTAAGTATAGATTTATACTTGTAAAGAAGGCATAAAGACTAACGGAATCTTAACAAATATGAACACACAGTAATAATTATTTTATATTCTTTTACTCAAGTAGGAAGTGTAATTAAGTGCATTAAGTGTAAACTTGCTGATACGTCCAATAGACAGTGTGTCTACACAGAGAAAGAGAAAATATAATAATGGCAGCATAAGACACCCTACGCTCTACGTCATAACTATTTCCTTTCCGCTATACTATTATTAACTACAGAAAAGTAACCATACCTGCTAAGCATTATATCAAAGTGGAGACATGTCAAGGATTCGCTCTAGTTACGACTTGCCTTGGACGGAATATGTATTATGAACAGAACAATTGTTTTAGAATAAAATGTGTATGAAGAACAATTCATATTTATTCAATTATTATTCTAAATTATTAACAAACGTATCATAATAGGCTCCGTCGGCAGGTAGAAAAAATACTGGCTGCATCACCTCGTTGCATAGCCACCTTTAAATGGTAAACTTGCGAATTTAAAAAATAGACAGAAGAGACAAAAACGGCCTGAGAATAATTTAATCGTAACATACCTAAAGTAGGATATAATACCTACTAGTATACTCGTGTAGGTACGCCAGACATTCTGCTCTCATGGTTCATAATTGCATTTGCCTTGAGCACATGCTGCAGCTAATTTACAATTGCCATAAGCATAATAACTAATGCTATATAGGTTACTGTGTCAGGATTTTTTGTTCCTATGGTTTTATATAACTATAAATTTATTTTCATTGTTTAAGCCTACGAAGAAATAACGAAGAAGATACTCGTTTGAGCGCAATTTTATTTACTGAAATTTACGTTTGTTTTAATTTCAATAATGTCAAAAAAAATATTCGATAATTTCTATATCAATAAACTTATTAACTCATTATCAACCTTTTCTAATACACTGTGTATATATTGATGATATAAGTATATAAATAACAAATACAATTATTGATTAGTCTTCTTTATTGTGCTTCGTTTTTATGTCCTGTATTTCAGTATACTTGGCATATTTATTTTCAGTATTAAATCAATTCTTTTTAAAGTCAAACAAAGTTTCTCAGATACATATTAAATTCAACGCTAAATTCTAATTAATTATTATTGAATTGAAATTGCCTACTTAATTTTGGTTGGCCAACCCTTATCAACAGCTTACTTGAAAAAGTAAGCTAACCTGGTATTAAATTTAAAACACGACTGACATAATATAAATAATTAAAAACAAACAATCGCCACTAAAAATCTATTGTATTGAGTTTTCAATAATGAAAATTAAATAACAAATGACAAATAGCTACATAGTTTACACAACATTAAGGATAATGGAAGTTAGTTGAATGCAGTTTGGATTTAATTCAACAAACGAACGAAGTTCCTCCTCTGTAAGATGTCTCATTCATTCTGAAAGGCAATCTCGACCTAAATTTGTGAAGCAGCTTGAACTTTTTGGACAAAAACTAATAGGTATTTCAATATGTATTAAATACTTTATAGAAACGAATGCAACTGATTTTTTTTTTTCAGTTTGTATCACCCAGTGATGACTTTTGTGGCATATATGCGTGACCCTCAAATCTAATTAACTCTAAACCTAACTCTCTTGACCTTTTGAGACGGCTTAAAATTACTAAGAGTACTATAGAAAAGCCTATGCTCGGAGTTTCCCTGCATGACATAATCATGCATAGTATAATTACCGGTATTATCTAAATTGAATATTTCTTTAAGTGCCTTTTGCGCCATAAAAACTATTCCTTTACTTAATTCCAACAGAATAAGTTCAATACGTCCAGTGTCCCTCTAACTTTGTCTACGAGACAATTCCTTTGTCCGCAAAACTTTTAATTGATTGCGAATGATTTATTTTTTGCCTATTTCGTTAGTGTAAAATTATTAAGCAAAACATATTTATATATAATAAAGCCAGCATCACTAATAAACGATGATTAGCTAAGTTAGTAGTCAAAAAGTTAGCTTCATTTTAATCGTAATTAAAATCGCATACCGGAAAGAGTTGAAAAACGTTTGCCACGTTAAATATTCAATAATATTAACGTGAATAATAACGTATTAATAATAATATTTCAATTAATAATATTATTGTGGTGTATGATTGTGGCCCTCAATTGCACTATTGTTATACTTTTTAATTGGTTTCGAATTCAATTACAAGTGCTAGCAAGAAACTTATTTGATTCTTCTTGATGCCTAGAATTTAACGCATTTAAAAACATAAAACGTGTAGTGATAAGGCATAGTTTTTCTCTTTCTTAAATTGGGCAGTCTGTTTGGAGATAGTAAGCATCCCAGTTACAGTGTTATCGACGCGTGTTTATCCTCAACATGTTTCATTATTATTTTGGGATTTGCAGCCCATTTAAAAACTCCCAGGAGTCGTTATGTGACTACATCTACCTAATATTAAATACTAGCTGGTGCTCGCGACTTCGTCCGCGTGGATAGTTACATATTTTAATCATTTGGGTATCTCGAACGGTTTTCGCAGCGCACGCAACGGAAGTCCTCAAAGATGAATAATTTTCCCCGTTTTTTTTCACATTTTCGACTGTTTCTTCGCTCCTATTAGTCGCAACGTGATGTTATATAGCCTAAAGCCTTCTTCGATAAATGATCTATCCAACACAAAAAGAATTTTTCAATTCGAACCAGTAGTTCTTGAGATTAGCGCGTTCAAACAAACAAACAAACTCTTCAGCTTTATAATATTATAGTATAGATAAAAAAAAATCGTTAAAACACCAGAATCTAAACCTTTGCTTGCGATCATATAATTTGTGGATAGAACCTAAATACAAAGTAGCTTCGTTAACACACGAAGTCATTAGAGCACATCATATTCAAAAACGGATTACAGAGACACGTGCACGTTTGGTTTGAGCGTTTGAGGTATCGGACCAATTGCCAGTGCCGATGAAATACACGTGTCTTACTCATTTATAAGGAGTAGTACAACCGAAAACAAACTTTATTGCTACTATCATTTGTTTCATTTTCTCACAAACCCTCTTCAACGTAAAGCCAATAGAACGGTGGGACGGTGGCGTATTCTCAAAGGAGGATTAATAAACGATAAATAGGTACGGCTAAGTTAATTATACAGTTTGAACTATCAAAATGGGTCTGGATGAAATAGAGAAAGGAAGAGAAAAAGCGATGACGCCGTCGGTAAAGCTATTAATCATGTAATATATTGTCAAACTGCACGCAATGATATCTGTATAGAATTTATAGAATACTTTTTATGCTGGAAATTTTTTAAGGTTCCTCTGGATTTTTCAAAAAACGAACTACAGCGCGTACGAAGTCGCTGGCACTGCTAGTGCAAGATACTTTTAATGAAATAAATTATTTGATTTAAGTCAAATCAAAATAAATTATTTGATTTAAGTCAAATAAAAATAATTTAATCCTCGCACTATTTAGGGTCGCAAGCCTTTTCCTCTTATTCATTGGTGACCGCTAAGGAATCATTAATGAAGGAAAATATTTTGCTACTTTTAAGTTTTTGTATGGTAAAAACAAATTCTTAGTGAATATATAAGTAGAAACACCGTGGATTTTTTAGTGGGTAGAAGTCCCACATACCCCACCGATCCCCCCATAGTCGATGGGGATCTGGTTCGCAGATTTTCCCACGGAAAAAAAAAAAGTTACTCCATTTAAGACACCCCAAATGTTTTGATTAACACTTTGGACTAGATTTCCAACATTCTAGGTACCGGTAGGTACTTAAAAGATTACAAATACGTATTATGATTGATTTTTGGTACAAATTTTGGAGGGGACAACCAACCAACAACACCGAGTACATTCACCTCTCCAACATTTCCAATTCTAAATAATTTTAGAGGTTTTCATCATGCGACTGTGCCGTTGTATGTTTACAGTTTATGAGTTATGAAAAGTAGATCACGGTAGAACACGGGGTGTACTCGGCGTACCACTCCCCACCTTTCACCAGCGAAATAATTCTTGAATTGACACACAATTTAATAAGTACATTAACATTGCCATTTGTCATATGCCTAACATCTGATGTTAAATCGAAGTATGTCATTATTTAGGTCCCACAACAGGACCTATTAGAACCTACACAATATTGTATCTATAAGTAATTATAAATATTTATTATAATAAATATAAAGATCTGTTTTCATAGTGGGAGTGGGGAGTCTAAATTATTAGAATCTACTTTTTGAATTATCAAAAAGCACTATTAGCACCACATAATATTAGCTTTTGGTAAGAGAAGTGACAGCCCGTTGCCCAATACACATCTTGCACCTTATACTGTATGTGTGACGATGGTAGCCATCTTTTACATTGCATTTATGAAAATAACGATCTAACTTCAAATAGACTGTACTCACCTTTTCACAAAAAATATATAGACTCATATTTTTCAAGCAGTCAAATAAACTTACAAGGATATTTGTTTTTGCTGAGTGCGCTAGCAGAAGCTAGTTCAAGTTGCAATTTTATTAAAACTTTTTCAATGTAACAACATCCCGTCTAGTGTACGACAGCATACACAAATGAGATGAGATAATACAAAACTTTATCCTCGAACTGTTCAAACTTAAGTAAGTAGCGTTGCTATTCAAAAGTAATTATCTCGCTTACAACTACAATGGTTCATTTATTTGAAATTGAAGTAACTGCTGTAAAATTAGAAAGATTATAAAGAAAATAGGCGACTGTTGCCACCTAACATCAAGAGGACTTTCACCCTGTTTGACGACCTATACATAAAATATTAAAAAACATATTAAGCCTAGCCTTGTACCTTCTGATTGACACTCAACTCAAGGTCCAAACTATTCACCGTGATGCCCAGGAAATAAAGAGTAAACTTATACTGTTAATAAATATTCATCTACTGTATATTAATACTTTTGATGAGGCTTGAAACGAATGTACAATATCGATTGCAAGGTGCACGCGACCTTAGTGGTTCCGGGCGGAAGGCGGTTTCTATGACAACCGCCTGTTACCTACAATTAGCCATAACTCTCTTCTCCCTCGAGTTTACTGCGTATTATGTTCCTTTAGCGTCGCAAGTGACATAAAATACTCCTTGGTCTTTTAGATATCAGCCAGCACTATTCTTCAAATTCAATCAATATATTACGCCTGCGGCTTCGGATATGAACACTAACTAAAAAAACTATGCTCGAATTTTAAAATAACAGTCTAACTAAAAATTATCTACCAGAAAAAAAATATTTTTTTATGTTAAGCTCGACAGCCAGGCTGACGGTCTAGTTGATGGACATCGCATAAGCAACATAATCAACGCCACAGGTGCTGCAAAGATTAAGGATAGGGATAGGAACGTAATAGTGTTCTGGCATTCCTGACTCACTCACCGAAACGCAAAGAGCACATGGCTCTTTCATTGTAGTCTTCAGTAAGGAATGGTTACTGCCGTTGCTTACTTACTAAAATTGGGAAGAGAGAAGAGATAAAATTATGTCGATATTCTTATGTAGACCTTACATACGCGCTAAAAGGTAATGTTTTCAACTTAAATATTTTATGTAAGTTCATAAGTAGGTACGATACACAACAATATCCTATAATAAAAAAAAATATAAAAACTAAAAAAAATGTGGTAAAAATTCTTAAGTAGCGAGGAGCTTCGAGTGACTAAAACGGAAAATAAACCAGAATTGAATTTTTGCCCCACAAGTCTCGTTCGTTTTAATATCTTTTTAACGATATTGTACTTTATTTTATAACATCGTTATATTATCAACATTAAATCAAGACAGATAAAATTGAAGGAAACTCCATTACCAAACCAAATAGAGTAATATAAACGAATAATTGTAAAAAATTTAATTAAATCTTTAATTTTTAGTCTAAATCATAAAAATAAATAATTATGTGAAAATATCTATCAGTAACGTAAGAAAATAAATATTTATTTATTTATCTATCAGTAACGTTAATTTCGAAATGGTTTTTATTTGACTACATTTAAGATGTTTTATATTTTATGTAAGTGTATATTTTTATATTTTTACAAATTAGATAATATTTTTATTTTATTTTAATTGTTCTTCTTGTATAGCTTTGTAATACTACTAGCTAAATCGCGGAGAAAATGCATAAAAAAGAAATAAAAGAAAAAAATAAAACTCACACTTCGACACCATGAAGAAAACTTATAAAACAAGCTGTCACTAATTGAAACGTTGATACTTCAGCTCCTGAAAAGAAAATTGAAAAGAAACATAAACAAAACAATAAACAAAATAAAAAAAAATAGTACATAAATATATCTTTGTTTGCATTATAAACAGATGTGTACAAGATCTTAATTATTAATGTATAAAAGACAAAGAGCAAAAATTACAGTAAAAAGTAATATGATCAACTCGACAAGGACATCGCCCGTACCACCTATCCCTACTATGTATCCCTCCTGATAGGTATTTCTATTTAATGGTTACTTTCCTATTAACTTTTATATGTTTTAATGTAATAAATAAATGAATTAATTTGTTTTATTTTATTAGTCGTTTAACGGATTTATTGTTAAATTTCTTTAAAGTAATAATAGCAATAATAGCTTATAAAAGCTTATATAAGCTGAATTGTTAAATTTCTTTAAAGTAATAATAGTATCTTTGAAAGAATCGTTATTTTCCTGAGAAAAAACTACTCATTCACAAACATAAATAACATCCAATCCGATGTATCACGGCAGGGTAGCTCTCACTTCCACACATTTTCCGTTCTAAATTTAAAATTCCTTTTATCTCATAAATGTAGCGTTGCCGCAGCGAGCGTTCATGCGTCCGGATACGTGTTAAGGCTATGGCCGACGCAAAATTTCAAATTTTCAATGACGATTATTCAATAGTTATACATGTATTTGCTTCAAAAAAAATATATATTGTAGGTCAAACTTTCATCTTGTCATTTTAACAATATCAAAATAATTAGGCAATTAGATATTTAAAAAAAAATTTTTTTGTAAGCAAGGTGTGTTCAGTTTTCAATCGACCTTTCTGGGGCAATTATCACGCGATTCAATCCATTCTTTTTTTATTAAATAGGTATCAATGATTTCAAGTCAATTTAACAATATCAGATTTTTAAGTATAAAGGGACTACAATAAAATTCAAATATCATGATTTTATCGAGCACATTGTGCGCGATGGGGCGTGCCAGTCAGTCTGCGCTCTGCAGTAGCGCTGGTCGGACGTGGACTCTGTGTTTATTTGTTTCATGCTAGTTTCGTGCAATAAACATAGTTAAAAAGAACTATTAAAGAGAGAAGGGGACTTAGTTTACATTTGTCTATATTGTGAGAATCAAGTATTCGTAATTTAAATATGTTAAAACGTTATTAATATAGTAAACATGTTTTGATAAGTTTCACTACCATAGATCTTAATAAAATTGTGTTGGTTAGATAAGACCTATCATATTATTATTGTGCATACTATGATAGTAAACAAAATGATTATAATATGACATTTCTAATCTAATGTTTCTAATATAACATTTTATTATAATTTTATAGTTACGTCACACATCAAACTATTATTTTGCCCGATGTTAGATTCCTAATTTTCAGTTCAAACGAAACATGAATGTTCCCTTACCCTAACCCGGCGTGCTACGGTTCGTTAGATAGGCCTTGACGAGACATATCCAACAGTACTGTACCCTCACATTACCCTTACCTTACCTTACCTTACCCTAACCCCACATGTGACGGTTCGTTAGATAGGCCTTGACGAGACATATCCAACAGTACTGTACCCTCACATTACCCTTACCTTACCTTACCTTACCCTAACCCCACATGTGACGGTTCGTTAGATAGGCCTTGACGAGACATATCCAACAGTACTGTACCCTCACATTACCCTTACCTTACCTTACCCTAACATACATGTCCTTGCTAACTAATGTCCTTGTAGCCAACATACCAAAAATACACAACATACCATACCATCCGCATATCCATCTTTCCGAAGTCATGGTTTCATATAGAAATGTGAACTCAAATATTTATATTTTTTTCAATTTAAATACAAAAGATACTTATTATATTTATATATATAAAATTTTATTTTATTATATATAAAAGATATTATATTTATATTTATAATATATTTATATTTATATATTTATATTATATTTATAATAAAAATATATATTTACAAGTTATATATATTTACAAAAATTGTATATAATATTAAGCTTCGGAGTCCCAAGTATGCTGGCTGCATAATTGAATTTACAACCGGAATAAAAGAAAATAGTCTCACTACTTTGGTTGATTTGTTCGACCGAAGTACTGGGAAAAAAAAAGTCTCACTAGTTCGATCAACCGAAGTAGTGGGAATGGACCAGAGAAAAAATAGTCTCACTACTCACAGACCAGAATTTTTTTTCCTAGTACTTCGGTCGAAAAAATCAACCGAAGTACTAGGAAAAAAAGTCTCACTAGTTCGGTCAACCGAACTGTCAACCGAACTACTGGGAATGCACCCAAATTTTAAATGTAAGTATGTATACTACACACATGACTTTTTTACTGAGGGTATTATAATAAATATACCTAATATTAGAAATATTAGGTATTTCTAATATTAGGTATATTCACATTCCTTAGGAAAAATTAGGTGATATATATATATATATATATATATAACCCAACCTATATATATATATATATATATATATATAGGTTAGGTGATTATATATATATATATATATAAACTAAATTAACTTTTCATAACATATATTTATTTATGGAACACTATAGCATAAATTTTCACTCGAGTGACTATTGTGGTTTATTTTTTAGTATACTTTTATTCTACACAATTCTTTATCACATTATTCATTTCATTATATATTCGCAGTGAAAGTGAATATATACACATAATTACTCAGCTGGACGCCAAATTTCAACTTCATAAAAATATAAAAACTTTGGCCGCATCTATTTGTTATACTCAATATAAGTCTATGGTAAGGACGCTTGCGGAGCGCGGGGCGAAATAGCTGTAATTCCCGCCTGTAGGCGTGGCCAGCCAGCCCGAAAAACGATTTTATTTTTGCATATGCCATAGGCTTAAAAAAAAAAGAAAACGCATCCCCAGTTCGCGCCACATGTTGTTACTATGCATGAATGAGAGAAACATAAGATGTGCACAAAATGATTAAAATGTCCTACTCTGTATGCGTTCCGACTTTGATTTTACCGTATCAGTGTTTGTAACCAAACTCCTCCGAAACGGCTAGACAGATTTTTATGATTTTTTCCTATATATTATAATATAATTGATAAAGACTTTTTGCCTGGCAAGTAGAAAGTCCCACCAAAATTATCTGTCTCACTTAGGTATGCTTATCTGATCTGTTTTCAGCTTCCCTCAAATACCTCAAATACCCCAAATAAGTACCCGCGGAAATGTCTACCATCTCTCGTAATATAAGTCACATATCGTTGAACAAACAGTTTTGTTTATTCTGTTGCAATGGGTGTGTCTGTGTGTAAGTGCGAAGCAATAAGCATTTTACTTGGAATTAATGGCAATGACCTTAAGCATACCTCTACGTATTAAGTTAAATTTTATTGTGCTGTCTCAATTCTTGAAATGAGAAATTAAGCTAATCCACAACATTGTATTAATAGTCGTGTTGACTTATATCTATCTATATGAATAAAAAAATAATCGCTATAAAACCATTGATATAAACTATAGATCCGGCGTAGCAAGCAAAAAGCCCCGAAATCTGTGGTAGTATTAAAATCATACTTACAAACTTACTAAGAGATTGACACGCAATTCCAAATGAATATTGCTTTTGTAAAAAGAAACAAGTTAAAAGTCTTCTGTACTAACGCATCAATGTATACTGCACAACGATATTGACTAGTATACAAAAAACAAACCGCTAGCCGATGGTACATCTGGTGTAATAAAACACGTGTTTCGTGTCACAGGGCCGTATTTGGAAGCGTGTAATTTAAAAATACCTAAGTAATATAATTTAATTGGATGTTTGATATAGAAATGACACAACATGATTAAACGAATATTTAATAATAATAATTAGCGGTCTCGATTACAACTGTTAAGAAACTTAACAGTGTTCTTAACAAATTAGTGAAAAATAAGCATATGTTTAATTATAGTTACTTCAAAACTTATTATTTTTTATTTAATCACATACATACTATTATGATCTCTTATTGTCCCTCAAATAAAATCAGCTTATTGAACTTTTTCAAACACAAGCATATAAATGTACAAAATTATTATTTTTATTTAAAAATATAAAGTGCGGCCCTGGATCGACCGTCAACCATATTGAAATGATAAGTGTATTTGAAACCTATATGTGTCTCTTTCTACAAAAGGACGATCTATACTACGCAATAAGTAAGAATGAGACAGCTATAAGGTTCAAATGCTTCCTTTTGAAATATGCAAAGGTTTAGCTAAATCTTTACATAGTATAAAACAAAGTCGCTTTTTCTGTCCCTATGTCCCTTTGTATGCTTAGATCTTTAAAACTACGCAACGGATTTTAATGCGGTTTTCACTAATGGGTAGAGTGGTTCTCGAGGAAGGTTTATAAGTACATAATTTACTAAGTTACGCGGGCGAAGTCGCGGGCAGCAGCTAGTAATTAAATATTTTGTTAAAAATATTGTAATTTAGTCTATTTATATGAAATATTCACGTATGATACGTAATTCCTTTTTCTTTTTGTCCTTTTTGAGGTCTATTTTTACATAATTTCACACAATACGATGGCATTTTGTCAATTTTTAACACAAATAAACAGCAACCAAACGGCTTCAGCGCTAGCGAGCGACTAAGTGCGAATTCGTCCACTTCGTCTCGAGTGGACGAATTTTACTACTACCATTTTTTGTGAGCTACGCCGTGTCTATACTCCCAAATATACTTATATAGTCTTTGTATAAAACTCGACAACAGCTGTTTTGTTTTGTAATAACAATATATAAGTATATCTCCATATGGCAGCACTTGCTTCTTTCGAAAATTATGTTTTATCATTTTGCTAGAAAGAAATTCGCAAAAGTTTCACCGCCAACATTTCTCGGTTCCTTAGTTTAAAACTTCTTTGCAGTTAATACGAACTAAGCGTCAACTAAGCGGTTTTCATCTAAGTATCGTAAACTTTTCATTATAAGTAGCAATAAGTAGTAAAATTTTCAAGATACTCAAAATTGAAGATGGTTCGGGATAATAAATATTATAAATGCGAAAGCTTGTGAGGTTGGATAGATGGACGTACCTATAGATTGTACCTTTGTTACTCTTTCACGTAAAAACTACTGAACTTGGCTTTGGTTGATGAAATTTGGCTCACAGATATCTAGTATATTAGCTGGATTAATATATAGATACTTTTTATTCTGGAAAATATTGGGTTTCCAAGATCTCTTTATGATTATATATATATATATATATATATATATATATATATATATATATATATATATATATATATATATCTTTTATATATCCATTTTTTTTACTATTGTCGTCACAGCGACAAAGATTCATTTTTCAAGTCGCGCCCACGAGTTGTTTACTAAAATAAATTCTTAGAATAGATATTAAATAGATTACTTGAATGTTATCTTGAACTTAAATGGGACTCCAACTTACTAAATGGATATACTTAGGTATTATCACATAACACATTCTAATACAAATACAACTTTTATCCTCAACCATAAATGTTATTTCATAATAAGCTATATTGATTTATCGACTAAGAACCATTTATAAATGACGATTATACGTACAAGGAAACCACTTTGAAACACTTTGTGACTCACGTGACCTCATCAAATATATTATACCTATCTGTTGATTTATTCAAAGAAATTCAGACACGTGTAACGGTAAAAATTCATGAATATATTATAACATAATGAATGACTGTCGATGCTACGAAAATGTCTGACAAAAATAAAGCTTTTAATATCTAATGAACAATTACCTATTATTGGTGTTTTAGAGAATGTCTTGTGAATAACAGCTATTTCTTATCTATACAAACTAATAAGGGTGAATCCTAATTTTATGTCACTGTTAGTACCTACATTAATTAGACACAAATATACACAGACACACACGTCTAACTTAAAACACCCCTCTTTTGCGTGGGGCGTCAGGGCATAAAAATGTTTATGGTGTCTGGTCTGTTAAACTTTAAACATCAAAATTAACGGATGTCCACTTGCGTCCTTGGTTTTATGAAGATATGTGATAAGAATATTATATGCTTTAAGTCTAGAAAACTTGTTTGAACAAGTTTTTAAAACGTTACTAATGAGAATGCTTGTTCGGTGACCCGACGCCAACGGTCTCTCTGGATTCAAGTTAATCTTTATACTTAGTCCTCAAGTAAAAATGTAGTTATAGTACGGTGGAAATTTTTTAAAAAACGACTGTTAACGGCATTTAGTGAAACTTTTTGTCACAGGGTCTTTTTAGACTAATTCGACCCTGCAGAACACGATTCTGCCCCGTGTCAACCCCTCCCCCGCTCCCTTCCCCCCCTTTCTACCCCAAACGTGTCCCGATCTGCGGTTTTTCAATTTTTTTTCGGAATCTATTATTATGTATCGTTTTGTAGATAAATGTATGATGAATAATTCACTTCTTAGCTATTGCATCACAGCTTCGATTGTTTCTCGATAAACTAACTACAAATACAAAAATGTTGATAAAAATTAATATTTATATAGTTTGGTCAAACATTATTTCTTAAGTTAATATATCTGTCAAATGTTTTATATACGAATATTGTAGAGAATTTAATGCAGATTATTTTTGTCATAAAGAGTTTTCTTTTATCTCTAATAGATTCCGAAAAAAATTAAAAAAACCGCAGATCGAGACACGTTTGTGGTGAAAAGGGAGGGGGGGAGGGGTTGACACCGGGCAAAATCGTGTTCAGCAGGGTTGAATTAGTCAAAAAGACCTGGTGACAAAAAGTTTCACTAAATGCCGTTAACCGTTGAAAGGAGAGGCTTCTCGAGATTTTTCCACCAGACTATTAAGATTAAGCGTGTTAAAATTTGGCCACACTTTAGTCAAACCATAGAGTTAAATAGTACTTAACCAGTAAAGTACTATTTACTATAAGGTAAATTTAGGTCAAAACTTTAGCGGAAACGGAACTAATAGTATGTATTTTGTAAATAAATAATATTTTTGAACAAAATATTTTGCATGTTTTTCACATCTGCCAGGCGTCCCGCTAACTTCATCGAAGACACTCAACAGATTTTGACACGGATTTCACTATTGGAAAGAGGAAGGTTTTGTATATAATTCAGACATGTCCTATCTGGTGTCCCAGACAACGTGTATGCAAAATTTCAATGTGATCGGTTTAGTAATTTTTGCGTGAAAGAGTTACAGACATCCATACATCCAAACAAACTTTCGCATTTATAATATTAGTACGGATTAATTAGGTATGGGAAATATTATAGTAGTTATCCTAGTAATTTCAGAGACCTACATATTTATACAATTTCTGTTATTAGTTATTATAATTTTTAATTACTTTATATATAGTATGTAGTGTAGGTGTATACCTAATAAGAAGTATAATAGTGTAAAAGAACATAATTAGAGCGTCGAAATCTAAATTCATAAATAACTAATTACTAATTAGGCAACAAAGTAAATAAATTAGTTCTAAATATAAAGTAGAAATGAAGTCATTTCTCTCGGCTTTCGAGGCAAGTAAAATCGTGAGAGACCATAACAATAACTGTACCGGTTCGTACCTACATTATGCATTACCCAAGCAAGCTAATAATATCATTTTTAATCTTATTTTGTTGGTGCATCTTCATTTTCGTTTCATCATACAATATGAAAGTGTTCGAGATCGTTTCTGATGGGAAATAAACATGTGAGGTTCTATTTGGTTGGACGTACTATCTTTACATATTATAAAACAAAGTCCTCCGCCACGTCTGTCTGTCTGTCTGTATGTCTGCCCCTATGTATGCTTAGATCTTTAAAACTACGCAACGGATTTTAAATGCGGTTTTCACTAATGGATACAGTGGTTCTCGAGCAAGGTTTTAGTATATAATTTACAAAGTTACGCGGGCGAAGTCGCGGGCAGCAGCTAGTATTATTATATACGGTTAGATCTTTTAAACTAGGCAACGGATTTTAATACGGTTTTCACTAGTTAATGGAAAAATCGTTAAAGAAACGAAAAATATATAAATTGCAGAAAAAATTTGTACCCATACGAAGCCGGGAGCAGATCGCTAAAAATATGTATCACCAAGCAGTTTTACCCAAACGCGATAGATGTCGAGTGCCCCTTTCTATCGCTTAGGATAAGGTTATTTCACCGATATCATCTTTGCTTTTTCTAACAGAATTGTTATCTTGTTCTTGATTCAGAATTTAAACTGAAAAAAGACTATTATAAATATTACTGTTTTATATTAAGGTCGTCAAGTAGGCTGCCGGTCTACTTGATGGTAAGTAGCTACCGTCGTTTGCAAGGCCACAGATGCCGCTCAATAATTGTACAAAAATAATTAGGAAGGGATAGGGAAAAGGACTTTGGGAAAATAGGGGAATTAGAATTAATACGCTTTTACTAATTACAATAGAATAGCTTTTAAGAAATGACTACATATACGAAGGACATACCCCAAGATTTTTTTGTGTACGAAGTACCTACGTATACACATATATGTGAGGTAGGTTATATTAATACATACGTAGTTGTATATATTATAATAAAACTAAAGTTCAATTTAAACGAGAGTGGCCTCATAGTACAAACAAACATCAATCATAAACGCAAAAGCAATTTACCGTCGACTCTAACTCACCACACCTGTATGTTGTACGTGACATAACCTCCCTGCAGAGTGGAGGCAAATAAAGGGAAACGGTTCAAAGGATAATACGAATCCGTGATTCCGACAGAAATCAAAGTCTCTCGAAATTAGTTATACCTACTTAATGTTGCATCAAAAGGAATTCTCTCTGTTTTATATCTGTCGTGGGCAGATCGTAGAATTGGGCAGATCGTAAAGTATGAAATAAAAAATCTTTCACCAAAAGTCAAAGGGAAGCGAGGAGGAGCTTGTTAGGTTTACATGGAAATAAATTTGGGGAGCCGAGCGAAGCGGAGCGGATCAGCGGAGTGAGGCGACCCTCTCAGTTTTAACAGAAATATGATCTGCCCAGGAATATCATGACATGCTCAATTCTACGATGTGCCGACGACATATCTACTCTGTTTTCGATATTTTTCGATAGAAAGTTAAACGGGAAGGTTTGTATATATAAAAATTGCACCCCATAAATATAAAAAAATGGATATCAACATAGTTTAAATTTAAAGAGGCTAGGTATTTACTTTTCGTGAAACCTGCCATTAAAACCGGAATAAGCAATTAGTGATAGTGGCCTTGTAACAAGAGCACTTTAAAAATTGTGCCGTTATAAGATACAGTTATATCTGAGCAAAAATTCGTCTAACAAAAATTGCACACATAGGTCATTTAGATCCCTATTCGTGGACGGTTTCAATGCATGGATATTTATTGATTATCGTAATAAAATTAAAATATTTACGATAACTAATAAATATCCATGCATTCCATATAACGTGTAAATGAAAAAAAAAAACACTATTACATACCTATAAGAGAATAAAATTCAGTACTTACTATGAAATCTATACCTACTAACAACTACTAGTTTAAAAATTATTGTTTATTCACAAAATAGCAATAACTATTAATAGTTTTAAATATATTTACGACGTGATGTTACAACGCATTAAGTTAATCAATTGCTTTTGTAAAAATACATTTTAATTAAAGGAAGAAAATGTAAATAACTCTATATTTAGCTTGGGTTATATAAATAAACAGGTACCTACATAGTCCAATATTTATTGTTTAATCATTTGAATATTTAGATCTTATGCCTTTAGTTAGCGAGTTAGAACTGAAAAAATATTAGTAAGGTCTATTCTATTAAGCAGTGGACATGTCCAACATTGTCAACATGTCCAACATTTAAGTAAAATAAATTATGTTCTGTGCGAAGCGCCTTTACGATTTTCTCAAGGTATAAAATTTGTGCGAGATGACTACTAAATTATATTTAAAGTTGCTTTTCGCACATTTCGTACGAAATAAAATCGTGCGAGATGACAACTAAACCGCAGAGTATGAACGTTTGCCGGTAAACAGTATCGCCGGCAGAATTACAAAGTTCTCCTATGCTGCCAGATACGGAACAATAATTAATCATTCATTACGCAATCTGGTCGTCTGTGCCAATGAATTTATTAAAAATGAAACACACAATACATATATTATTTTTAAATTTAAGGTTAGAATATTACGAACCAATATAAATGTATGTAGGTATTCAAATTGATTTCAAAGTTTCCAATTTCGCAACAATACAGTAAAAACTTATAAATTTGATAAATTAAGTTTTATACAGAGTTTTGGTAGGACTACCTGGGATCATCATATTACCCAAAAAAAATTAAAAATGCAGTAATATTTATTATTTTGTTATGACACAAAATTGTCATGAAATAATAATTAAAAAATATATATTGAAAAAATAGTAGTCGCAGAATACGCTGTGTATCGCAGTCATAAACTGGACAACTCGTCTGGTGACAGTAACCACACCTTATAGAATACCACCATGTGCTTTTATTAGTGATTTTTTTTTATAAGTACATGAGGGATGAATATCCCATTCTCATTCCTGTCCTTATCCTCAAGGTCGACAGCATTTATTGCATGCTCTTTTGATGTTGCATGTGTTTATAGGCGAAAGTAGCCTTTACTTTACTAATCTAAATACGAAATTTGGAAATATATTTATATTTAAAGTAGGTATTCGTTCAAAAGAACCATGTGGAAATAAGTTCCATTTACTTCTACGGTGAAACAAAACAAAGACCTATATAAGACATAAAAATAATCTATCATAATCATTTACAACACTTCTCATAGCTACTGAAAATTTTACTCATAAAATATTTCAATCATTACATTGAAACATAACTCCTAAATACTCGTACAATATTCTTGGTGCGAAGTTTAACATAAAAAGCCCGACTTGTCTGTTCTAAATTTTTAATTTATGTCAGTGCAAAGAACGGAGGGGAGACTAATTCTGAAGGTCAATGGACATTCACTCCCAGTCAACCCAAAGGCAAACAATATAAATTCACACAAATATGAATGCATGAAAAACTTAATTTTAGACGAATATTCAACAAAACTTTTCCATTTAACCGGGATATTTACCTACTTAAAATAAGAAAAATAGATGAATGTTATCAGTATTTTTTCGTAGTTAATTTTCGATTAAGGTCAAAACAAAATCGATCAGGTTCGCACGTCACCGTAACCTTAATTAATACAATATGTGATTTAAAATATTATAAAGACTAGTCACCGACCCCCGGCTTCGCAAGGATGCAATTCCTCGCCTTAAAAGAAACTAGCTCCATCCATTAGTAAAATTGAGTAAAAGCATAGAGTAAATAGTATGGTAAAAGACACATCAAAATTCGTCAAGAAAGTTATAAGAAGTTCGCAGGGAAACAGACTAAGATACTTTATTTTATAACTAGATATTTTATTCTACATATAATATAACTAAGCGGTGCACGCGGCTTTAGCCAAATATTTAGCCATCCTGAAATTGTATTCTAACTATTGATGATAGAATTTGAATAGTTAGCTAGTTTATAATAGGTTAGGGATTATATTATTCTTGTGTAACATTTTTAAACTACTTGGTTAAGAGTTGGTTACTTGAGAAAAAAAATCATACCTCTGATGTACAAATATAAAAAAAAAACAAATAAAAAAAACTCACAGAAAATTTCAATTAGAATGCACATACACTCACAATAATAGAAAAAAATCATTTCACACTACACTCATCTGTTTATAAATAAATAAATGATATTTCCTTATAAATAAATGTTCTTATTTAATTAAAAATTAAAAATATTTGTAACAAAGTGAAGTCGAGCACTTGCGCTTGCGCACGACAAAGACCGTTACGGTATAGGGAAACAGCTGTATTCAACACCTGCCTCTCCTGACAGGAACACTTTTTATCATACAGCGACAAGACGAGGGAGCGCCACAAAGGCAACACGGATACGTAAACCGGTAACTTGGACAATACTTCGATAACTAAACCAACCGCCAAGTGAATCATTTCCAAGCACACAATGATGCAAAAGGATGTGGATACGTTTCGTTTGCGTTTTACTACAACATTACATGTGTCATACGAATACGATATAGTATGTACTAACTGTATAAGTTAATAAGTAGGTAATAGGTAAGCAGCGACCTGGAATAGATATACTATTTCGTTGTAGGTAAGACGTTTATTAAAATTCAATTTTTAATAAGTACACGCAGCCACACAATCTTGTTTTATCCAGAACTCGTCTGCACCTCTTTTTCTTTTTCTTAGGTATTAAAATATTTATATTGTCTATTTCTCAGGCGTTGAATTTTTTTTATAGAAGATCCCTTTTGAACGGAATTGTTTTTTTTTTTTTTGGATATAAGGTGGACCCTATGTCCTTTTCTGTATTCCTAACAACGTGTAACTATGCAAAAGTCTGTTAGTCTTTTGAGAGTGTAGTGATGTACTTCCCTAATATTCGCATATTATAGACAATATTCGAAAAGATAATTTAAAGGAATCACATTGAAGTGTCAAGACTTCAATGTGATTCGTGAGTCATAATCATAAAATTTTGTTCTTACTACGAAGCGAAAGAGCACTGGCCAAATATTTTGGTCTCCTCTTTTTATGAAGTCTGTGAATTTGCGAGCCTAAAATTCATAATAATTTCAGAATGCAAATGCGTTGAGGAGAGTGGGGACCCACCCTAAATGACGGCCCTTCATAGCTCGCCCCAACGAATATTAACCCCTCGCACACGCCGAGGAATGCAAGGATATGTCTAAGTACGAATACGTCTCAGCGACCTTGGCCATTCCACATTATTGTCTACATTCCGCACGCATGAACCAGAACAATCATTTCACTGAAAGCACTTTAGAAAATTGAAGTCACTTTGAAACGCTTGTCTTTATTTAAGGAACACCGCCTTTGTTTGCTATTAAGGGACTACATTCAAGTTTTTTTTTAACTATTCGACACAGATTTACTATTACTGCAAATTTTGACCTTGAGGGTTAATAGAGAATGTGTATCTAAACATTTAAACATATAAAACTAAAGGCCCCGCCCTCGAAATAGCACCTAGTTCAAATTTTCAAATCCTTTCTTAGTGGATGGTTTACATTATAAAATTAGCCTATGTTAATATTTTTATAATAACCCAAAGGACAACCATATAATTTATAATCGAATAAATTCTGTATTAAACATCAAAAAGAATACGGATTTCAGAAGAAAAACATATGGGATTGATGTTACTCGAACCGAATTCCAAATTTGTGGCCTTTATTTGTCCTCCAACACTTTGAGGGTCGAAGATAATCCTGGCGACGATTGAATTTGCCAACGTGAAACATATATGCACACTTTGTGTTATCTTCGCGTAATTTAATCATAATTTGGGTTTAGGTAAGGGAAACTTTTAGTTATTTAACTATTATAAATTGTAGTATTTTATTGTATTAGTATTTTATTGAGCACACTCTCCGAAGTACATCTTATAAAAGACACACAGACTAGCATCTTTGCGTCTATGTGCCAAGCAAGCTCTGCATATTAATTTTTAAGTGTACTGTCGCCAATGAGTCTCTACCTCTGCGTTCCACCGAGTCGAGTGCGGCAAGTTGGTATTTGGCTGAGCCATCCCTAAGGTGGGAGCAATACTCCATGCAAGATCGGACTTACGCCCTATACAAAAATAGGAGCTGTCCAGGCGTAAAGTATCGCTTCACCCTATTTAGAATGCCCGATTCGATATAGGTGCCGAAGGTTTGAGCTAAACCTCATACCAAGAAGTTCAAGATCATTAGCGACAGGTACGGATGCACCTCGGAAAGTTGGAGCCAAGTCATTATCCAGAAAAACGTTAAACCCCATTTTTCTTTTTCCTGTTTTGACAGAATGACGTCTGTCGGCTCAGATAAAGTCGATGGCTCAGATTGTTTTGTATAAACAATTAAACTTCGACATAGATATTGTAAAGCCATTAATTAGTAAGAAAACGATCTTTGTGGTTGAGTGTTTTCAAATGAAGCTAACTGAAGAGAAGTGCCTTACAAAGCAGGTTTGATTAAAATCTTAATTAAGTAACGTTACATTGGCAAAGATCCTTTATAGTTAGTTGACCGAGTAGTCAGAAGCAAGCGGGGGAGCTGGGAATTAATATAAATTGATTCTGGGAATTCAAGTTATAACGATTGAAGGATCGGATTGGAGTGATTGTAAACGAAATAACATCTAAGAAACTAATCATGATGAGTAAGTCATGTTGAAATTTTGAAAAATACTTCACATTCAAGGTATTGTCTATGAATGGTCTAGGTGTTTCCTAATGTCTTGGACATGGGGCCGACCATGGGGAGATCGGTGGGCATGTGGGACTTCTACCCACTAAAACCCCATGGTGTTTCTTCGCGCCGTGAGTGTTGAGTGTAAAATTAGTGTAAAAAATATTAGCCAACGATTTCACGAAAATAGCCAAATGTAAAGCTATTATCGGTTAAAAAAATATTGTTCTCGTGGAACACAGACGAAGTTGCAGACAAAACCTAGTTTTAAATTTAAAAAATACATATATTAGCTCGCTTAAAAATAAAAACCATTCTGATTCTAATAAACCCTTCTTTCTTCTTACTTATGTTCTTCCAAAGGCCAAAATCGTAAGGTTACCATTTTAAGAAACATTACAGACTTTAATACTTCATATTTACACTAGGTATAATCTCGTCTGAAACAAACTAGGCTGAAACAGCTTACTTTGTAATAATACATACATATAACCTATAGGTACATACCAATAACAATTTATGAACTTAGAAGGCCATCAACATGAGTTCGACGAAGGTCGCGTCCTTGGTACCCAAAAATGCGTGACAAATCTATCGATTCGCGCGGTATTCGTTTACATTTGTTAGTTATTTGTTAAGTTTTCGCTAAATCGCTTCGTAACGGTAAAATCATAAATCTTACAGCTGCGATGAATTAATGTTTTATGAACATTCGAATACCTACTTTGTGGAAAAGTGGGCTTGGACACATTTCCTTGATTTATAATACTTTTATTATCATAGAATAGCATAGAATAAAAATTTGGTCATTTTGGTTAAAACCATGATATATTGGTAAAGTGGTAAAGTTATAACATGTTAGGACTTTCAATTTGACAGTATCCATTCCCGTACTTAAATAATTTATTAAACAGAATCTTCTATAAATATTAATGTTAAACTTTTGGACTTGTCGGGTTTAAATGAGGAGACGCAGGGAGACGCAGGTCTGTGTATTCACGACAAAGGAATCTTTACACAAAGTGACATCTCAATTCCAAGGACCGGATTATTGGAATCGTTCGTGTCGATATTACGAGCAAGGGCGAAATTAAGGGTTAAGGGTCATTTCGATATTATAAGCCAGCTCACACAAAGAAGGGACGCGACGCGACGCGATGTGTAGATGCTTCAAGAGGCAAGATGCTTGATGATGCGTATTGCTATTGCGACGTCGCGACTCGCGAGATGCATCTCGCGCGACGCAGCGTAAAGCCGCCGATGCCACTTTCGCGTACTCATGAACTGCATACCTCAAGTTAATTTAGTCTAAAGAAGCTAAGAGTGCTTCGGAAAACAACATAGATATCAATGCTTCTCTTGTCAGCCACATAAAATGCTGCTGTCACCAGTCTGTATTCTTTTTATGTATAGTTCTTCAGACAGGATGACGATTTACATGATGGTAGATGGCTACCGTCGCCTATAACACAAGCAACGCCTCAGGCCAAATGACTAAGGGCAGCCCAAATGACTGCGAAAAGTGCGAAACGCAGTGTTCGTCGATGGTTCACTTTTCCGATCCAGACCAGAGCCAACTTTAAAAAGTTCATTTCCATAATTAAATAAATGTGTAAATTATACATGCATTCATTATTTGGTTTGAATCTCTTATTTGCCGCAGTCTCTAACTCAAATATTTCCTTAATTTTATTACGAATCGTACATACGAGTATAAGGGCGTATAGGGAATATATTGTAATACTGTGCCTACGCTACGTGTGTAGGTGTGTGTACCTTTCATCCAGAACGCGGACGAAGTCGCGGGCACCAGCTAGTGGTATATAAAATGCAGACCATTAACATATTTTTATTTAAGGTGTAAACACACGCCAATCCTAAAAAATTGCATTTTTAAAAAAATATGTTGGAAGAAACTATCAATGCAATTGGTTTGAAAAAAATATATGTTATACTTAAACACGTGAAGAACAAATTATATTGTTTATAATTTCCATCGAAGTAGAAGAAACCCCACAATAAAAGTTAGAACATAAGAAGAATTTGACTTATATTGAAATTTGTTGCGAAAACGGTTTATTGCGCGCAAATGATTCCTACACCGAATAATAAGTCAATATCATTTTAAAAAAATGTATTGATTTTTTATTTTTTTAAATGTAGTTTTAATGAAAAGTACAAAAAACCACATTTATCAGGCCTGTTGAATTGTTTCCGCCGCCTCGGAACTCTAAATATATGGTGCTACAGTGTCTCAGTGACTGCGTTGAGGTGTGGATTACGTTGTGTTTTTCGTGTGGAATTAGTATGATATATATAAATATTCTAAAGGTCATATCGGTGAAGGTCAAATCGTCAATGTCATTCGCCTTTGTGAATCCCTTAAGCGAAAAGTAACTAACTATATCTTAGAGCACACAAATATTATAGAAATATATATCCTATTGATTTCGACATAAAGGTCAAATCTGAATCTTCTTTACTTCTGGGCATTTGTTACACCTTGCGCCGTACCAAAAATTTATTATTATTTAATTAATTGCTAAATTAATTAAATACGTACGTAGGTGCATTAAAAATAAATAATATTTTTGTGGCCAGAGCACTTGTTGGATGCGCGTCTTACAAGCTGGTTTTTAATTAATGTGTCAGATATACCTAATTAATAGTTAATTGGTTAACTGACCCACGCTAATTAATTTGCCCCAATTTTTTAAAGTTATTATATTATTAAACATTCATTTATATAGAAAGGTATGGTATGTGTAATTTAAATTTAATTTAACTACCTATACATATTATTAATTTAATTTAACTGTATAAAATTAATTATATTTATATTAATAAAATTAAAGAAATTTACGGCAAAAATATAGTTCGATATAAAAAAATATATTTATTAAAGTTACTATTAAATAATCTTTATTATGTAGGTATACTTACATAATATAAAATTTTGCTTACGTATGTTAGTGTCCACAAAACTCAATAACTAGCCGACGGATTGTTTTAAAATTTTTACACAACATTGAATCTTAAAATAAGAGTGTTTTTATTCCGAAGTTAAAACGGAAACGAAAAAAAAAATATTTTTTTGTACTTACAACTACTGGATACGTGAACTTCGTTTAGGACGCACTGATAGATTATCCAGGATTCCAATTCAATCATCGTTGACGCGGTCATTTTTTATCACAAAAAGTAATAATTAATAATCGCACCTTGTTCTTTAATTAAAAAAAAAACTGTTTTAAGAAATTAGCTACACAAAAAAATTCGTATTTACACTAAATTTATTTATGTATTAAATCCACTATTTTCAGTTAAAACGCGTTTTAAAAATCTAAAATATTTATTGTAAATACATATTAGGCGCTGTTTGAAATACAATGTTTTGATATCGCTCACACATTCCTCGATTCGAATGATTAAGCTTTCAATTTTAATTGAATGAAGCAATAAGAAACGCCTTGCTTGTTGCTTGCCAACCTTGCCCGTTGCCCGCGCCCGCTTTCTGTGTACGAGAGCGAGCGAAAACGTATATCAACGATCAACGTATATAAACAACGTAACGTAAATACGTACGTTCGCGCGTACGTCAAATATGAAATGTCATCTGAAAACTGAAACTAACAAATCTGACAATACAAATCTGACAACTTCACTAGTCGTTTCGTTCATGAAATAAAGTCGCTTAAAATGTTGCCATGTTAAGTATTAAAATTTACCTCTTAAATTGAGAGTCAATTTCATGAGAAACTTGGTTAAACTATAATGGACACAAAACTCTTTGAATCTCGCACACATATTTTTCATGCCATAAAGAGTGAATCACTGGTGTAAATTCGCAATGATTTATATTTAGATTTTGAAGCATACTTACTTAATACCTTAATATTTGTGGTAAAGTCTTCAAGTTTAACATTGTAACTTTTCACTACGGACTTGAATTATCCAAATGATGATAATGATATCATCTTATTGTCTTATTTGCAGCTCGTCTCTGCCTTCCCCACAATTTTTCCGTCAGAAGCAGCTTGGATCCATCATCGACCCGTGACTGTCGTCAGCCCCTGTTCATAAAGACAACGAATATTATGCTTTATTAAATAACTAGCTGCTGCCCGCGACTTCGCCCGCGTAACTTAGGTACTTATAAACCTTCCTCGAGAACCACTCTACCCATTAGTGAAAACCGCATTAAAATCCGTTGCGTAGTTTTAAAGATCTAAGCATACAAAGGGACATAGGGACAGAAAAAGCGACTTTGTTTTATACTATGTAAAGAAGATAAAGAATTCAGTCCGAGTGAATAATTTTCAGTTATGACACTACATTTATCTATCATAATTCTTATTTCACAAATAAAGTTTAGTTTACCGCGTTAATTTTTTTCAGTAAGTTTCTTAAATGGTTGAGAAATTATTGCGATAGAGTTAAATTATTTTTCGTGAAATATAACTGTTAGTAGTTTTCAGTAAACATTGCCCGTTTGCATAAATTTTCAAAACTACAAATAAACGTGGTGTTAAACTGTACTAGTAGATATGTATCAATTTGTAAAAAATAAATATTATTTCGAAAACATAGTAGTTCCCACGTCTACGAAAAATTATATAAAATGGCAACTTTTTTTCCCTTAATCCATAGATAATGCATAGATTATGATTATAGATTTTATTTAGTATAAATAAAATATCTGATTATGAATTTAACTGCAATTATTAATTTCAAATGAACGCAGAAGATATTCCAAAATATATTATCTAATAGTAAATACTGTTCAAATAATCTTTGGACTTTTCATTTGACTTTTGTTTCACTCTACGACCAAGAGTACATACTATTTTTGTTTATGGTATTCTACGTACATTTTATTTTTCACAAATGTCTAGCTCGCAGTGTCGAAAGAAAGTGGTTTATTTGTAAATATTGTATCTTTGTAAATAAGGTGGTTATTTTTGAATTTTAAAAGATCAATTTGGTTTTAAACTTTGTGCACAAGTGTTTTATGGATACGATTTCTTAAAAGGGATCTATTGAGCCCTCCCAGGTGAGTTGATTACTTCTCTGCATACAAATACATACGTGATTAAAAACACCTGTCGTAATTACATTAAAATGCATCTGTGTTCATTTTTCTTTTTCGTCGTAGTTTTCTTATTCGTCTGTATTTATCATTAGTGAGTTTGTAGAGGCATTTTATGGTTAAATGTCCTAATTAATAATGGAATTTGTACTTCCTTGCTCTATTTCCCTGCAACCTTGAAAATGTTTACAAAAGTCATCATTCAAAAACGCTATTACGATTCAATGTGTCCAAATTATATGGTTGTGTTTCGTTTTAAAATATTTATACTGCTGCAGTTTGTTTATTGTGATGAATCATATTGTTTTCAAACTTGTTGGTAATAACTTTTTTTATTACCATTTAGTTTTTTCTTTTCTTTTCCTGTGCTTAGTATTTGAATATTATAATAGATTAATTAAGGTATGGTTCTTTAAGCCTATTTGTATATCTATATAAATTAAAAATGAACCGCTAAATGTGTTACTTATCACGAAACTTGAGAACAGCTGGACCAAGTTTTTCAATATTCCTTTAAGTTTTCAGACAAGTTGTTGTAAAAAGATTTTGGCTGTGCAATGCCAAGGGGCTGTTTATTCGGACTTACAGAAAATAATTATGTGAGGTTGATATACTAAAACCCTTTGCGTTAAAACTACAAACACTATGGCACTAAGAAAACCATAAATTAAAATTCGCTATATTGTTATATATTACTTTTTTAGACACTCACTGCTATATACTAAAAGGCTTTAAGACTGACTTTTTTGTCGAAATGCATCAGTGTCAACATGGTAGGTATAAATGAAATGAGTACTGGAAAACTAAACCAATTATTGCCCGTGACTTCGTTTGCATTGAAAAATAAAAAATATAAAGCCTGACATCTGTGCCACATTTTTTATATTTGTAGACAATCACTCGGGAACCTAACATTTTTCCAAAATAAAAACTATCCTATATATTATTCCAGATAATAAATGATGTCAATTTTATCCAAATCTATCATGCCATTTTTGCATTCATTATATATTTGTAGAATATTATAGTAAGGGGCAGGAGCTATAAATAGTATATACTCACTATATGTGTAATTTTGTATTTACAAACTACAATACAGGTTTTATATGTCTTAGGTAATATGATAGTTAAGAAATGAATACTTTGTGGTTTGACAACTTGTTTGAGTGCACAAACAATCTATCTACTTTGTAGATGTAATTCTATTTACTATAACTACTTTGATACACAAATTTTACATAAACATTTTCATTTAAAGAGAACATGTTTATTTATTTTTGTGTTAAAAAACAAGCTATTAAACCTTAATTAAAACTAAATATTAATTAGCTAACAACCCCATATACTAACAATAAATTAGTCTTGTAAATGATGTTTTGTGCTGATGCGATTTTTTATTATTATAACATTTCAGAAAAATCATCTTATTTATCTCAAATTTTCATGTGTGAATAAAACCAGTAAACCGGTTTAAATACAAAAATTAAACGTGGCAAATTAAAGTTATATAACTGTAAAACAAAACAACTTTTATTTTCAATCAAGTAGGTACAAAACTTGTATTTTTTTTCTATTGCACTAATAATATAAACTGTTGTTACTGATAAATACAAGTAACTGAGTCATTAAATTTCATTGATAAGATATCATCGTAGTTTATCAAATACACTATTGAAATTGCATCACTAATCAATTGTATAAATGTCTAATCCACATTCACAACAACTCTTTTATATGGCTTTTGTATTATAAGAGTTCAAAGGCATTAGCATGTGTGCAATATTGTAATATTATTATTGTTACTGTTACATTTCTGTAGCATTTATGTTTTATACAAGACTATATAGCGGCCCGCACCCCGCTTAAACTTTTAAGGCCGCTAAGGATACACAAGGAAGGTTTAAGTAAACCTTCCTTGTGTATCCCTCTATTCTTTAATGAAAACCGTATCAAAAGAAATTGTGTGGTTTAGAAGTAGTTAGCGGAGAAACTACAGACAGACATGGACAGTTTCGGCAAGTTGTTTGCAGAATATTGTATTTTCTACTTAAATAGATACTTAACTAGGTCTTATTATAGTATTATTAGGTTTTATTATATTATTATTAGGTTTTATTTATTTAATATTTGGTTTTATGATATTATTATTAGGTTTTATTGACATATCAATTTAAATTTGCAGTTATTTTTTTAAATTCATACAAGTAACTAGATGAAATGAATATTGTAAAAATTATAACAGAATTGTGGTTTGCTTTTAAATCTTGACGTAATTACTTTATATATTTAACAACAATATTAGTCTTCAGAATTAGATGAGTGAGTAATGGATGCTGAATGAAATTTTCACTATAACTATGCTGGTGTTAATTTAATATATTTAGTTAGTGATTTTATATTCAACATTAACTGATAATGTTTATTTTCAGTCATTGATAACACAGGTGCGTAGAAACAATGTGGAGGTGATTCAGTATTAGTCATTTTGAGACTGTAAATAAATGAAACGAATGAAAAAAGAAAACAAATAATATTATCACATATACACATCACACATTACCCATGCAATGTTTTTTTTTTAATATTCAGGATTAAAATTATAGTAGGTCTAGGTAATAGAGATTTTTTCTAAAAACAAAAAAGTAAAGAATGAATTTCATTTTTAATTATATCATAACTCAAAATTAGTAAATAATGTAGAAGTCTTAAAACAATGTTAAATTTCCTTTTTGGTTTGACCACAAGACGCTTAGGGCATCACTTCATGTTGTGATGTCAATATTTAAAAATCGTTGAAGTTCTTCCCTAAAATAAAATCTGCCTAATGTTACTACTTACTAGCTGTTATTAGTGTTACTACTATGACTTAATAGTTCTTTAACTTTAGGCTCAGATTGTTAACTTTACTAGATACTTCGCTATTTTACTTGTCACACTACACGCATCCATTATAAATTGTCGTTTTTGTAAAACGAAAGCGTATTTATTATGTCGATACACTCGACCACGTATTCTTGACATGTCAGAGAAAATTGAAATGACAGTAGTTAACTAATAGTTCCATTGAACTCGAAGGCAACTTAACTCGAAGATTTTAACATAATGTCCCTATGTCTAGTTATTTATTTATCAGTACGGCGACAGTACTGATAAATAAAGTAATAAGCAAGCGCCCAATTTTCTTATACTTTTAGACGATCCCTCGGGAACCTAACATTTTTCCAAGATATGTTAATCCAGATCCGTTGAGCCGTTTTGGCGTGAAAGAGTAACAAACATCCATCCTCGAAAACTTTCGCAATTGTGAATTTATCGATGTTTGTTACTTACAAAAACTACTGAACACTTCCTCCTTCCCACACAATTCCCACACAATTTCCTCCTTGTGTTTTGTAGGTATTTGATGTGAAGTCACACACTGGAGAATCAAGGTGACTTTCCTATATGCATTCATAAAGCCCCGATTCCACCAAAAAGCGGTCACGAGACGAGCGGAGCGGAGATAATATGTTAGAAACAATCAATAGGATTTTGTTAGTCATCTCTGCTCCGCTCAGATTCGGTGGAGACGGTGGAGCGGAGCAGAGCGGACAGATGAGCCATAATTTGTATAACCCACAAGTAAGCAAGCTGTGTTTGTTGGAGGTTTCCGTTCAGTCCGCTTCGTTGGACTCTAGCGGAGATGTGTAATAACCAAGAATTAGAAATTGCTACTAACAGCACAACACTTCACACATCTCCGCTTTGGTGGAGTCCGTTTATTTTGAAACATTTAGAAAACTATACTTTTAAGGCTGCGGACCGTTAAAAATTGACTCTCATCGAATTTTTGGCGCTGCTTATAACATTGTTTTCAAACTGATTTAGGAAAAAACTTAGAAATATTTTTATAACCAAGAAAAATTTATAATATGGTTAATAGTTAAGTATTTTTTAAGCGTTTGTTTATAGGGTATATATTAGGTAAAAATGGAGTTAAACACAGCTCTGCCAAGCCCTACAGTATGTTGAGCTATGTTCACGGACCAATGACATAACAACTAATGATAAATTAGAAAATCTATTCAGTTATGAAGTTTTCTTATGTAGTCGTCCTTAAATTGATCTGATTATTTTTTTGCAAAACTAATTCATGTTCTTAAGTAAGAACGTTAAATATTGTCTTTTATCAAATTTTTCACTAATTTTTTTTTTCATTTTTAACATAGTTACGTAACAACAATTAGAAATTAACATTTATTATCATAAAGGACAAGTGTTTAGGTACAATAAAAAGCTATGGTTTCTGTATAAAAATTAAGAAAAGTAATTATTTTATTGATAAGAAAATATCGGCAATCAAACTCCTCAGTGACCGGTGAGCGGTCGTTGCGTTCAGACGTGTGCTCCGTGTTAAATTTTTACATGTTTTTTGCGATCGAACAAATATCTTTGTCTCGCTCACTCTCAGAGATTTTGCGCTTCTGTTAGCATATCGAAAGTTGCTTTACTTTATTTATTTTCAACATTATTTTCGAACTTTTTGGTAGTTAGTTAGTTTTTGTTTTTGTTATATATATTATTATTGGGTCATAATGGAAAAAGATATGCTTGTCTAAAAAAAGGAAATGCAAGTCAAATATCATAAGCATTATATATTATATTCGTATATGTTATATTATATTATATTATATTATATTATATTATATTATATTATATTATATTATATTATATTATATTATATTATATGTTATAATAATTATAAAAAAAATTAGTATATATATTATTACTAGCTTTTATGGAAGAGTGAAGGCTCCTGGCACAGGCTCAAAAAAAGTCTTCAATCATGTAATATCATCTCAATTTCTAATAATGAAATGAACACAACCTTATTCACAATAATAATATCGATAATCTGCTAGCAACTTTTCTATATTCTAAATTAACTAAAACTAATTCTAAAAAACAAGTCTGTTTCTAATATTTCTAAAATATCTAAAATTTCTAAAACTTCTAAAATTTCTACATTTCTAACATTCTAAAATTTCTAACATTTCTAAAATTTCTTGGAGCTAGCGCGCCGACTGTATCTATTTATTGGATTAACTATTATAGCATAACAATGCATGTATAATATATTTAGAAATGTTGAAAATTGGGTATTTTCAATAACATGAAATTAAAAAATTTCTCTTTCTAAGTCTCTTTCTAAAATTTCTAAAACTTCTAAAAATTTCTACATTTCTAACATTCTAAAATTTCTAACATTTCTAAAATTTCTTGGAGTTAGCGCGACGACTGTATCTATTTATTGGATTAACTATTATAGCATAACAAATGCATGTATAATATATTTAGAAATGTTGAAAATTGGGTATTTTCAATAACATGAAATTAAAAAATTTCTCTTTCTAAAATTTCTAAAACTTCTAAAATTTCTACATTTCTAACATTCTAAAATTTCTAACATTTCTAAAATTTCTTGGAGCTAGCGCGCCGACTGTATCTATTTATTGGATTAACTACATATTATAGCATAACAATATATTTAGAGATGTTGAAAATTGGGTATTTTCAATAACATGAAATTAAAAAATTTCTCTTTCTAAGTCTCTTTCTAAAATTTCTAAAACTTCTAAAATTTCTAACATTCTAAAATTTCTAACATTTCTAAAATTTCTTGGAGCTAGCGCGCCGACTGTATCTATTTATTGGATTAACTATTATAGCATAACAATGCATGTATAATATATTTAGAGATGTTGAAAATTGGGTATTTTCAATAACATGAAATTAAAAAATTTCTCTTTCTAAGTCTCTTTCTAAAATTTCTAAAATTTCTAAAACTTCTAAAATTTCTAAAATTTCTAACATTCTAAAATTTCTAACATTTCTAAAATTTCTTGGAGCTAGCGCGCCGACTGTATCTATTTATTAAATTAACTATTATAGCATAACAATGCATGTATAATATATTTAGAAATGTTGAAAATTGGGTATTTTCAATAACATAAAATTAAAAAATTCTAGTAAAATATTAAAAGCAATAAGTAGAGCAAGATTCTATTGATAAATTACGAGTATTATAACGCAGGATGTCAGCGGAGGTGCTCCCCACGCGCACGGTTTTTTTCGACTCTGATTCGTAGTTTTGCACCGATAGACAGACGCCTTAAGCTAAATTTTACTCAGCACATCGAGGGTGCCGAGATGGGAATAAACCGGTCCTAAAGCGCATTGCGCATAATGGCAGCTCTGTAAAACTTTTAAACATTTTCATATCGTTTTAATAATATTGCTTATTTTGCTTACTTGTAATTGAATGTTGTTCTGGTAACCGATTACGACAGTAGTTATTTCTAACTTAATTTAATGTAGATATTTATAAAGGTTCAAATAACTATGCCATGAATAATTTTGTAATTTTTTTTTAATACCGATCTTATTTTGTAAACAAACATTTGTAGAACGAGTATTTTAATTGTTGGAAATTTCCTTAGTTTTGTGTTATAGGATTGTTTATTATTGGAGATTCTTTATTTTATGTTAGTATTAATTTAACTTTTGTGTTTGTAAACAAAGTGTATGTCATTCAAAAATGTATTTATTACACACACATCATCACACATGTGTACATACAACTTTGTGTTAAGGCGGAATAATGTATAAATAGATATATAGTGAAGTATTGTAATGTTCTAGTTTAGATGAAACGTACCTTATGTCCTTTTCTATACCCTTGACAACGTGTATGCAAAATTTCATGGTGATTCAGTAGAAGGGGTGAAAAGGTAACAAACATACTTTCACATTTTTAATATTAGTAACGATTAAGTATAGATAAAAATATACGTTTTAATTTAACTTCATGGTCAGTGATATAGGCCATGAGGGCATTATTATAACCAATAATTATCCAATGAAAAGTGGGAGTTAGCTGCGAATTTCCCTACGTTTTGCTAATATATTTTGTTCTATATTCAAAATATTGCTTATTGAGTCATCAATAGTCATCCTACGTGACTTCATGCCTTGCCATACTTCTTAATTACATATTATCATTAGCTCCAGGACTGTATGTACCTACGTGTAAACACCTGTAACCCATTTAGATAGATCTCTCACCTTCAATTATAGCGTTACATTTCACGGTTCTGCAAACTCTGGTCCTCGGTTTAAATGAATTTCTATTTAAAACCCTGTGTAGGCGACGTGAAGTCTCAATTTCGCGCGTGTTAATTCTGAAATTCATTTGTCACTTTCTTCACTGGCAACGCTCCCGTAAACAAAGTCCAAAAAGTAAATTTTGCGCACGTTAGGTAAAAAGTGTTTTGCATTATTCATGTGCGGCATCAAGACCGAATGCTAATATTTTATTTGTTTCAGGGTGTAACGTCATGGTGATGGAAGCAGATCCAATACCTGATAAACATAATGACGGTGAGAATATTTTAAATATACTTATCTATGTATTTTAAAAAGATCAATCAGGAATATCATGTGTGACAAAAAAATAATTGCAAACAAACAAATCATCATTTTGTTTTTGTTCGTGCCTTCGTCCGCGTCACTCGATAACAGTAGGTACCTACCTACTTTTTTTAATGAAAGGTAGGTAGGTACCCTATGATATTTTCATTATCCCTGTCAACTTATATAATTATGTAAATTTCATGATGATCGATTGAGTAATTAAGGCGTGAAAGCGTAACTAACAAATAAACTCAATTTCACATTTATAATATTAGTTAGGATAATATTTCTTTAAAAAAAAAGAAACGAACGTTATCTCGGTCTATACCTATATACCTACACACTATTGCGGTGAATGTCTCCCATAAAACAACATGCTTCATTGAGACGTGATAAGCTATAGGTATGTGATACGATTATCAAAAACTAATTTCCCTTCGAGAAGTCGAGGCCATTCACTCATTTCTTCTGAGAAATATTAGTTAGAAATTGAAGTATTCATTTCGATATTTGATAACAACCATGTACAGTCGGGGTAAGAAAAGGTTCGTCACCTTAAAGTCGACTTTTGCTTGCACCAGGCAATTATTATCAGCCGTACCAAAACTTCATTTCAAACGTCTTAACCGATGTAAGAAAATTATTACGATATATTAAAATTATTATTATATATTTACGAGTAAACAATTAGCTTTAGCTCATTTTTTAAAGGATTTTCCATAAAGAAAAGCTTTTGTACTTGATTGGTTCCTCGCGACTTGGTTAAGCGTTAAATCAACTTATTCATTAATAAAATAATGGGCAATACATACATACACATATGTAATTACATTGGACGCCTTGCGTCCCAGTTATATCCCCTTACAAGAGTAGGTAATCCTCGCCCACGATCAACCCGTTGCCCCAAATTTAATATGTGATGAACTATAAATACTAGATTCGTGTCGTGTCTGCTGTGACTCAAACTGTTGTCCAAGTTAAAAGCGGAAACGAATTCAAATAAAATATTGCTTAGAGATAGTACATAATAAATACAAAGAGTACCTAATTAAGTTCTGTCGTAATTTTCACCTTTTAAAATCATTCCCTAACAACCGCACCAAAAGACTTAACAGCAAGTAAGTAAGGATACAAATTTCATAACACGGAATGTGTAATGAAAACAACGCATGCATGAAATACAATATTAATACCTAACTGAAATATGTTATAAATTTTCAAAGTAATTTTGTAACAAGTTGTAAAACTTAGTTAAATAAATGCTTAAATAATATCAACAAGAACACATGCGGTGATTTCACGGTAGTCTGTATGTAGGGGTGGCGTCATTCGCCTATGGCGCTTATGGCAAACCATACAAAGTTTCACTCATACAGAAATATCTCTTGTAAATTTTACCAGCTTATGGAATTATCCGGGTTTTTTACGCATGGACGAATAACAGGTTGCTTTGATGTTCAATTGAAGAAAGAAATCGTGCCTTAGCCATGCTCAATACACGCACCACGTATTTTATGTGTAGGAGTCAGCTATGTTCTACATTACCATATTTTACGACGCAACCAATTATAGTCATACGAAGTCGGTGTCAATTGACGATTTTACAGCGTCATATCTAAATACGGAATGTTTTTAATAAGGTTTTTTTTGTCGTTGTCTTTTAAATCGCTTGCATATTTATATTACGCTCGTGGTGATGTGTTGTGTTCTTAAAATAAAAATAACGTGCGTTTGCATTACGTTTACATACTAAGCGTACCTAACTTACTGGTGACATCAATAACCACTTTCTGGTAGGTATTGCATTAATAAATATAAATGCATTATTGCATTATTAATATAATGCATTAATAAATATTTTTAGTATTATACATTTACAATATATTTAGTAGTGGCAGGGCATACTGTATTTCACAGTCTTAATTTCGATAACCACCCACTTACAGAATACCACGTAAGTAACAGCATGTGTGCTGTTCTCACTGACGTACTGCTGTTCTATTGTGATGTTCTTATCATGAAAAAATAATATCACTACTAATATTATAAATACAAAAGAGAGTTTGTTACACTTTCACGCCTTAACTAAACCGATCATCATGAAATTTTGCACACACGAGTTGAGAGGTACCTATACTAAAATGGACTGAGGATGCATTTCATCCAGAAAAAGTACCCATTCCTGAATTAGTAATATATAATTACCTATATATTAATATTCCTATATTTCAATATATAGTAATATTAATATAACTACATGTCAGGATTGTTAAGAAATATTATAGTTAAGTATTGTACCTATAAGTATTTAAACAGTATACAGCCTAAATTATTAAAACATGTGTTGTCGAGAAACTTAGCGTGACAAATTAATTTCAATTGCGAATTAGCATTCTTACGTGCTGCTACAATAAGTAGATATATGCGTGATTACATTATAATTGCTACAAACGACTCCAATTGTTGGTATTTTACTCGGGAAAATATTTGGTTTCCATATTACTCAACACTACTGGATTTACATCAAGTTCGACTTAACCGTTAACACTATGCTAATATTACTTATCTATACTAATATTATAAAGCTGAAGAATTTGTTTGTTTGTTTGAACGCGCTAATCTCAGGAACTACTGGTTCGAATTGAAAATTTCTTTTTGTGTTGGATAAATCATTTTACGAGAAAGGCTTTAGGCTATATAACATCACGCTGCGACTAATAGGAGCGAAGAAACAGTCGAAAATGTGGAAAAAAAACAGGGAAAATTATTCATCTTTGAGGGCTTCCCAAATGATACCCAAATGATTCCCAAAATAACTATTCCACGCGGACGAAGTCGCGAGCACCAGCTAGTACTGTATAAAAGTAATAATAAAATATCATGTGACTATGCGATCTGTTCTTGGTGTTTGCTATTGCTTACTTACCCTTTAAAGACGGAAACATCCCTGAACGTGATGATAGTGTTCGTGTTTGGATCTAATTTTATCCTGGCCCCTCGCCAACACCTTGATCTAACAGAAATATCGTATGTTAAACAATTTGTCAGCTTAATTAACCCGGTCGTTGACACAATAAAATGATTCGGCATTATTATGTATCCACCCACGACGACCTACAGACGGAGTTGATACCGTAACGAACGACATTGATATTGTCAATCGCGCCTCGCATCACCGATCATGTTGTATTGTTGGACGCGTAACAAACTAGGAAACGGCTCAGTATACCAGATTGACACAACAAACTTCGTGTTACACAAAATTATCATTTTTTCTATAAAAATAACAACGTTTCGCCCTTAAATAGTTGAATTATGTAATTGGAAGATTTACGAAGATATTTAAATCAATATCTTCAATCTTAAAAGATTTGTTGATGCACGGTAAAGCCTACATGTTATTATAATTTTTTTGTTTTAAAAAATTTACGACTTGTATACGGAAATCTTTAGTTATTTATTATACTTAACTATAGCTGACCCGGCAAAGGTTGTTTTGCCACATAAAAATGATTTTTGGGGTTTGCCACCCTTATCAATTTGGGGTATAAAAAAAAACGAGTGTGCTTATGACCACACGACTGAAGTGAAACTTCTTTCGCTCCATCTGTATGTATATATATATATATATATATATATATATATATATATATATGTGTGTGTACAATATATACATGTATACACATATACATATATTAATTTTCTACAAATATTTAAATTTATAAAATAAATATTTATCGCGCGCACATTATCGAAAATGTGCGCGCGCACTGCTGTCTCTTGCTTATATCCCCCACATAACTTCCGTTCGCCTTGCCCGATCACACTTTTCGTAACGCTTACGTCACGCGTTCGCCAGCTTACTCCCCAAGTCAAGCGTGCGTAAAGAAGTTTCACTTCAAAAATATTTTACAACCTATTTTCAGACCTACCGATTTTTCATTATATTTTTCATATTGCAAAGCGGACGAATTCGCAGGCACCTGTTAGAACCCCCTAATAAATATTCCATTTCAATCGCAAGGTCTAAAGCCCATTCAAACATTAACAATTCTGTGTCCTTTCAAAACAAAGAGACAACATGACTGTCTACGATTTATTGTCGGAAATGCATCCTTCATCCATTCGGCACAAATACTTTTCCTGCAGCAGCGATTTTGCGTGTAGCATTGTGTCTAAAATTGGAAAACGACGTTGTGTACTAATCTATTGTTCATGACACACTTCCTTTTAGGAAGTGGACGTAGGAGTGAGAATTGCGCAAACTATCCGCGAATCAGTGTTTCACTTTGTTTAGAAGACGGTCGCGATTATAAGTGGAAATAAACACTGGCATATAATTATATTTTTGATGTGTTCGCAATAAAGATCTTAAAGTGATTTGAACAGGTATTATTTATTGTTTGTGCCTCTAAATAATATGAAACAAAGTAACAGGTTTTAAAGTTTTTTTAAGGTACCTAATTAGCTCCTTTAGTTTTTGTGTATATTTTCCATATAATGGATTATTTATATTAGACCGGAAAGTGCTCTATTAAAATGGCCAAGAGTTTTCCTGGCTATAAAGGCGGTACACGGATCATTGGTACGAATATACAATATACATTCACACAAAATATATACGTTTCAAATGCATGGCCCGTCCGAATCTCTTACGTTACAGGATACTTTTTTTTACAAGGGGAAATCCATCATGGATACCATACATTTAATATAGCTACCGTTCCGTTTAAAATCTATGATGGATACCCACGGGCCTGGGCCGCGGCCGATGGGTTCTGGTCGGACACCTACCGACTAGAACCGCCTTGGCGAACCTACGTGCAACTTTAGTATAGAGTGTAACCCCCTCTTACTGAAATTATTAACATTAAGGTTTCTTGCGGAACAAAACTACATTCCCATATTAGCTTTCGAGACAAAACGTAGTTAAAAGTTTTCTTTATTAACCAACGTCACTCAACAGTTTAAATTTAAGATTTACTTTTTTTTAATATCATGGCACTTTTATAACCGGCTATGAACCGGCCAGTAACATGTTCAAATAATTTTTGTTTTTTAGGTACCTACTGTATTCAGCCAGGAATATTAAAATCGTTCTCTCTTTTGATTAATCAGTGTATTTATTAAATAAGAATTAGATACCTAGTCTTAGATTAGAATTAGTAGAGTTGCTATTTAAAACATTTTAAAATTAATAGGATTTTTTTATTACTAAGTTTTTTTAAAAAAAGGTCTTTAAGATTTCTTATCCTGTCTAGTGGTAAAGGGTTTAAGGTTGTGTATTTTTAATACGTAAATTAAAATAAAATGTGGCTTATGAAGTAAATGTAGAGGCAGAAGTATAATTGTTTTTTTTAATATATTTATTTCTGATGTTATCAACTTCGCGAATACTTGTACTATTTTATTGAATGTACTCCGTGGCGAAACCAACTATTGTGACAAAATGTATCACAGAGGTATAAGATGCGAGTAAAACAACGAAACAGCAAACGTAATCTATTAATAAAATTATGAACTGATACGATACGTAATAACACGAACACGTTTTAAAATATTATTTCTATCCAATCTAAAATAAGCCGTGAATCAGACCGCGTAGCTGAATGTTTGCATGATGGTTGCATTGTACTAAATTCGGTTACAGAAAGAGTGCAATCGCTGAGACCGAGGGCGGGCGGTGACGTCATACCTCCAGAACGTTCCGTCAGTGCGTTGGATCTCACAATGGCGTATTCAGCACCTTCAAACTTGGTGCTGACTCCTGCGCCTGAATGTAAGTCTATTAACTCATGCTCCTATCATACTATCTACTAACCTAATCCTTATCCCACTTATGTTATAAATACGAAAGTTTGTCTAGCGCAGCGTAGTGTAGGACGTCCTCTCACAAGGTGGACAGACGAACTGATAAGGGCCGGGAGTCGCCTTTGGATCCAGACTGCTTCTGACCGGTCCTATTGGAAAGTTATCTGTCCAGCAGTGGACGTCCTAAAGCTGAGATGATAATGATGAATTATTAAAAATACTCCAGGTCGCAAGCTCTCTCGCGGAATCTCTCGTGCAACTGACAACGAAGGTCTTGTATGGGCACTCAGAAGCAACACAGAACCAGAACCCAACACACTGAGCTCCGACCACATACTTCTGCTACCCGACATATCTGTTTATCCACCTGAATTTAGGTAAGTCAGATTAAGGTCTAATGTTTCAGTGGAAACACCTTTCAGTATCGAAATAAATAAGAAATAAGACGAGCGTAGAAAGATTTTTTTGACATGAATATGTCTTTTCTCTGGGGTCTATTCGAAAGAATGTGTGTCACGAAAATCGTTACCATGACGTAAATGAATTAATTATAATTTGTTCGTTTGTTTATATATATATTTTATCCCTGTTGACCATAGAAGGATTAAGGATAAGGGGAAAGAATAAGGATAAGGATAAGGATAGGGATAGGGATAGGGATAGGGATGGGGATAGGGATAGTTTGTTCGTTTGTTTATATATATATATTATCCCTGTTGACCATAGAAGGATTAAGGATAAGGGGAAAGAATAAGGATAAGGATAAGGATAGGGATAGGGATAGGGACCATTTAAATCTTTCTTTTCATTTATGATATGAGACATATTCATGTCTACTGTGCCATCGAGAAGCCATGGCACTTTTTTTTATGTAAAGGTTGACAGACACACTGAATTTCCATTAATCGATATTGAAGGTGGTTATCTACCATTAATATTTCTAATTATTCTACTATTAATTAATTTTTACGAAGTTGAAAAGTATATTAAAGTTTAATATCTGTCGCATCGCACCGTATTTGGCAACAAGCCAATATACAAAGGCATTACACGCAAGCATTTTGTGTTGTTGTGGCTGTCGTTGAACTTTGTTTTTTTTTTACTTTACTACATCGACAATATCGATTTTAGTAACAGTACCTACTTAGAAGTATAATGAGCTGCGTAAGGTGAAATATTAACAGTACTGCGTTTCGCAGTCATTTGGGACAGTAACCAGCCGAGAATTAACAGCATGTTTGCTGTTATTCGGTGCGTGAGTAGGAATGCCAAGGCCAATTTTCCTATCATATCCTAATCCCTAATCACTATGTTGCTTATGTAGTACATAGTACCATTAAGTGGACCATTACGGTAGCCTACCATTAAGTGGACCGTCAGTCTGTCTGCCGAGATGATACTGATATAGTTACATTGTTCGTGTTCCAGGACATTTATCGAAAAGGATCTCCTCGAAACAGCTACCCTTGTCACGTTAGAATCGGCTTCGATATTAAATTGGTGGCGACACGGACGAGTCCCGGGCGCCCCAAGGCTTTTGCCTTTGGCGACGTCCGGTGATGGCAACTGCTTACCGCACGCAGCTTCTCTCGCCGCATACGGCTTCCACGACAGACTGCTGGCGTTGAGAACCAAAGTGCAGGCACTTTTGTCCGGGGAATGCGGCGAAGATCTAATGAGTGAGTTTTACTACTTTATAACAAACATATTGCTTCAATTTCAACAGTTGCACAGGGGAGATAAGTGTCAATTACACCTGATTCCTTTAATTCGCTCCACCACCCGCTGTCGTGCAAAAGTGCACCCGTGCGAAGCCGGGACTGGGTCGCTAGTAGGTTTAAGATCATATTAATATACCTCTTTCATATTTCTAATTGTAAAGAGACTGTTACAAATTGGCTAAAAATTCTAGGCAGTAAAAAAACTGGAATGAGCCATAATTATATAATTTTTACTTGCAATTGAAAAGACAATTGGGACAATTGGGGGTGCAGAGCCAATTGGGATTCGAAATGGGTTTTAAGGTTTTTTACAGCTTTAATGTCGATAAATGGGGACTAGTTGGTGCTGTTCTCAGGAGTTGTTGAAAATTTATTTTCAGGAGCGATAAAACGTCGTTGGCGATGGTGCGAGAGCTTGTCTCTGCGTTCGGCCGGTCTGACGCCCTCCGAGGCGGAGTGGAACCGCGAGTGGGCCGACGCCGTGGGAGCGGCATCTGCTATCCCACGCCCTCGGCCACAGCCCACGGCGGCGCCTCACTACGCGGGCTTGGAGCATCTGCACGTGTTCGCATTGGCGCACGTGATGCGACGGCCCGTCATTGTGTTCGCGGACGTGGCACTGAGAGATATGTCCGGAGAGCCGCTGGCGCCGATACCTTTTGGAGGAATCTATCTCCCGCTGGAATTGGATCCGGCGCTTTGTAGCCGCGCTCCGATTCTGTTGGCGTACGACGCTGGACACTTCTCCGCCTTGGTCCCCTGCGAGCCGCTACCCACAGACGGAGCTCGCGTGCCGTTGGAAGATCGCGCTGGAAACACAATGCCCATCAGGTATAAATCAGTCTCACTATAAGAGAGCTGGCGGCAGTGTATGTTAGGTGTCTATAGACAATGGACTAGTTTTTTTTTTCTTTTATGAATAAATAATAATAATATTTATTTTATGACCATAGGTAATTTACATTTTGACGCTGTATTTGTTATTGATCTTGGAATTATTCATTTACCAACCCTCGGTCTTTTGTTAATTACCTTCCAGATTCAACGTAGACCCCGGAGAAGATTTCAGATGGGATATAGAACCAGATCAGAAAACGATAAACAATTTATTACCGGACGAGTATCAGAGGTCGGCCATGTTGGCTGCCTATCTGGACCTAGAACGAGTAGAGTGTTACCAAAACCAACCTTCGGAGGAGTTGAGGAGGTCGCTCGATGCTCTTTCCACGAAAAGCTCCAAACAGCTCAACTCGGTCGCTAAACAGTTTGGAAGTATCGGAAGGTCTATGAGTAGCAAAATAAAGAAGAACTTTGGATCTATGGCCAAGCTGACCGGTAAGAGCAACGGAAGTCAGAGCAATCCCGAGGAGGGTCTGGCGAGAAGACAGTCCACTTGCGAAGTGTTGTGCTGCAGGGTTCTAGCAGCGAGGGCACCAGTGCAAGAGGAAATGGTCAAGAATTATCTCAACGAGGCTTGGATTGGGTAAGTTTTTCTTGATAATATTTCTATGTGTCTTATTTAGGACAGTATACATGTTTGACAATAACTACAAGCACACAAGGGGGAAGTGGACAAGGCAAAGTTAATAAAAGGACAGTGGATACATACTGCTTCTGCCCAGTTATATTGGAAAACTATGGTGCAGGCCTTTGTCCAGCATTGGAAGTCCTACGGTTGAGATGATTAAACTTAGTTTAAGTAAGGGAGTGTGAGGTAATTTAGAATCCCGGGTAATTTAGATGCGTCCGTTGAACAAGTGCGGGTTAAAGTATTACTTATCTAGCTGTACCCAATTACCCGCCGTTCTTAATTACCGCACTCTCCCCTACCCTAGAACTCGTGTCAAAATTTAGTGTTTTCGAATGAATCTTGAAACGGGGTTTTTGTATAACTGTGTAGGTACACCGCGGAGAAGAACCGCAAGGAGGCTTTGTCAGCGACCGCAAATACGCAGGCTCGTTACGGCGCGGGCCGCTCTCAGTTCTACGCGGAGGCCGAAAGACCTCCCCGCGCGACGCCTCCCCCCTCAACTGCCCGCGCGCCTCTCTCCTCGCCCCGCGCTCCCCTCGACCGCACCCTCTACTTGTCGAACTCGACGTTCTACGACGACCGCCCCCCCGAGCCGAAGCCCTGCCGCGCCCCCCTCTGCATGTACTACGGCAGTCCCGACAACGACGACTACTGCTCGCGATGCGCCAAATTGAACTGAGTGCTTCCCGATAAATATATAGGTGAGAGTGTGGAGTGTAGACTATGCTTAACATTATGGTTTGTAAGGAAGAAAAACCGTCGCGACGGTTTATTGGTAAAAATATTAACCCCGAACACTCGGCGTTGAAAAATATTGTAACTTCATAAACATTGTTGTGGAAAAGCTATTTAAAAAATTAGCATAAAAAAGAATTACACATTCTTTTTCAATAATTACAATGTACATAATATGTATGAATAGTCTACACTCTTTTCCTACTTAAGTTGAAATAAAATAAAAATAAGTTTGTCTATGTTATTTGGAGTTTTGTTCAAATCTGAAATTCACATTGGCAGCTGATTATAAATTATTATTTGAATAATTGAAATATGATTAAAACACAAAGCGTCTTCATGTATGTTTTTTGAAAATTTTTATAATGTTTACTTTTATGTCTGTAATTTATTTTAATTATTAATTTTTGCATAACACAAGAGACATTGAGAGAGTTCAAAACTCCATATAGCAGTTTTAATGTTACTCAAAATAGGTATCTATTTTTACATTTCATAAGAGTGAAAATATTTTTCTTAAATACTATTAATTGTTAGGTATAATATCATATTTCATCGTGTAATGATTGTTTCTAGATTGGTAAGACCTTTTCCTATCCATTTTGATTAAAATTTACGCTTACAGGAATTACCATTGTGTCGGTAAGCAAAGTATAATGGGTCTATGGTAGTCTTAACTATCCATAATACTATCTATCTTTTCTCTGTTTGTGGACTACTAGAGTACCATAACTGCTTTTTGTACTTTGATGGTTGAATTTGGAACGCGAAATCGTCTTAAAAAGGTTTTTTAAATCACTTAAGTTGAAATGAAAAGTGGCATATACGAGGGAAACTTAACAAAGTGTGTTCAGATATCAGTGTCAGGTGTTGAAATGGGACTATTAGTGCACAATACAATAATGATACTGCAATAATGTGCATAATAGTTTTGCAATATTATTGCATTAACGTGCATAATGCAATAATATTTAATTCGATAAATAAATAATAATCAATTTAACGATTCAGTATTTTAAGTACTAAAATGTTATTATGACCGAGGCTAATATCAATCTTCTGAAGGCTTGTAATTGAACCAAGAATCGAATGTCGAGTAAGGGCCGACGCTGACTGACAGTATGGCACCGCAAGGCATGTCGCGGTATGCCTAGGCGCGTCGCGGTATGCCTAGGCGCGTCGCGGTATGACTAGGCGCGTCGCGGTATGCCTAGGCGCTTCGCGGTATGTCTAAGCACAGTCGTGGTATCCCACAGTAAGCAGCCATGTCGTGCCGAAAACTATGGCAAGTTAGCATAGCATTAGTGATAATAGCAATTATCGCTGAAGAGCAGCCACGGCATCCCTTAGCATGAGGCGAAACGCTTCGGCTTCTTGATATTGAAATAAGGGAGTATGAGTGCTAATCCAATTGCAATAAGGTCTATATTCAGGAAAAATCCTTTACCATGCCGTGGCGCGCCCAACTTTCAGTCAGCGCAAGTACAAGCAACGCTGTTCTTCTAATGAGTTTACTTTATTATATTTTAGCTGTAAGAGTTAAGCTGTTACTTTAAAAAGTTTAGATAACGTTGGTTACTTCAAAACAATTTGGAGAAAAAGTATTTTCTCTGAAATGAGATCTCAGAAAATTATTTATTTTTATTTTTCCAAAAACATGTAACGTTTGAGGGTTTTCTTAGGGCCTCTTTCACCATCTCTGAGTAAAGTGTCAAGTAGGCTAACCGCCATAAAGTCACCGGTAAAAAGGCGTACGAGTTTCACCATCTTCGAGTAGAATTACTCAATAGATAATTTCAGTGAAATTGAAACAGATACTCGTCCCATTTACTCGCCAATTAGCGTTACTTGAAAAGTAACTATTCAACACTTTACTTGTAGTTGTTGAAAGAGGCCCTGAATGTTATAAATTGTTGTGTATTATTTATTTTTTAATTGACTATTTTGAAATAGCTTATTTTACAATAAAAAACCCAAATCTCACTTTCCTTGCGAACCGTAAGTGGTTCGGGTCTTAGAAAGTATGTTATAAACTATCTGTATTCATATTATACAAATGTAATTTGTACTTACACATACCTGTTATATAATATAATAATTATAAAGTGATACTTTAAAAGTATAAATTTATTGTTTCACAGTAAAAAGTACTACATCGTAGACAAAGTATTGAATTTATTAAATATTTTTTGAAATCAGTATTATAACTAAAAGAAAAATATTTTTTCACTATTAATTCATCTTCTACCTCACAAATACATCGGAGCGATTAAATCATAAATATATAAAATTTCTATATAAAAATGTGTGCATGTGAGAATAGTCGGATTTAAATTGAAATATAGGGTTTGGAATTCTACTTTATGTATTCATGAGGTAAATATATTATTCCTGAGCTAATATCCTAAGAGACTGGAGTCAGGGTAAAGTTTATTATAATATATTATAATACATATAATATATGTCTCACTGGAAAAGACTACACAGTCCGTTAGGTTCCCCGCAAACTAGGCAGCCACGCTGCCGCAGCCTGGTTGAAATATTAAGCAGCTAAACGGCAACCAGTTGTGACCCTTTCGTCGAGTTTTGGTTTGGATGAATATAGGTAGTGCACGGGTCATGATGTTAGAAGAGTCGCTGCCTAGTGCGTGGGGGACCTTACACACATTCTATGATGTAATTCTATTGAAAAAAAAAAAATAAATAAACAAACGAATGTCATACGTTGACACCACTGAAATATTACAAAGTTGACACCAGTAAAAGAATTATTTTGAAACTTCACTATGGGGCTGAATTGAATGCCTTGTTACGATACGATTGAGGCGTGTGCTGGAACAACGCTGTATATAAAGGGTTTTTAACCTTTTTGAAAAAGTTAAAAAAAAACTTACAAGACCTTTAATAAAAGAAAACTTTCAAGGTTTTTTTTTACTTTTTCACAAATGTTAATATGATACACAGATACCACACGCCTCAATTGTTAAAGCATATTAAGAGCATGCGAGTCCAACTGATTTGTATTGATTAGAATCAGACTCATCTAATCGAATTTAATTTATTACTTGTGCTAAACTCTAACACCATACATGTATTCCACTTGAATAGTAGTAATTTTCGAAATTTATAAGCAAATAATGTAATTGTAATTTAAATAAAAAGAGAAATTAATATAACTTAATTAATATTTTAATATAAAAAGTGAATCGAGCTTCGATATTATCTCCGATCTTGTTTTGCAGTATAAAAGAAAAACATGACAAAAAAGTTTTTGATCTTCTAGTCCTATATATTTTGAGAATAGAATTAGCATAATGTGATTTTAGGTTAAGTGTTTGAAGAAAATGTTTTTAGTTTTTAAATTCCCTGTGAGTTGTTTTTTAATGTTTTATGTCTACCCACCCCCATACCTCATAGAATCTGCGTTCTAATTTGTTAAAAAAAAACATTTAATTGTTATTTTACTAACCATAACATAGAATATTAACGTAGACTTAAAGATCTGTGAATTACATACATAAATAATAATAATACCGATTGTGAGAATATATGACAAATATATCTAAAAGTAACCTGTTCAATAATAAATTAGTTGCATAATAAAAATATATGTTTATAAAACGAGAAACGTTATATTTTACTAAAAAGAATATGTGTATCTTAATAGTCGGCATATCAGATTTTGTAGAAATATAATAGTATGGTTATCGCATTAGTTTTTTTTATTTATTCATGCCAAAGAATTCGTTTAAAAAAATTCACTCAAATTTTTGGCATCTTTTCTCCTCACGTTTAAATTAAATTCAAATTTTAAGTAGAAAAAAATAATATTTTGCAACTAAGTCGCCGAAATTGTTCGCAACGATCTATTTCTCCCCTAACTACTTTTAAAACACCCAACGGATTTTATCCGATTGATATGGTTTTCACTAATGGGAAGAGCTACATAAAAGAGAAAGGTTTGTGTATATAGAAAATAGCAGGCAATACTAGAAAATCCCAGAAAACGAATAAATAAAGTGAAGAACACCAAATCACGTAGTGAAAGAGTGTAAAAACCAGGTTTCAAAAGCATTGCAAAAGGCGCCACCGTCGACAATCTCAGAAAAAAGTATAACATACATTTTATGATATTTTGTTAAAAAAAACTATGATTTCTTTGTAGATGCATACAATTTTATTTTATAGATAGGAATAAATGTTTCAACACCTAAGAAAAAGGGCGCTGATGAAGTCGTCTATAATAATATTAAAAAATCGGCGTCTTCAACGTCACAGACTACTATTTAGTTTGTGGTCACAGCGATAAATAACTGTTAGTATCAAGGAAGTACTCTCTATTTTTATAAGAAAGATTTAGCATGATTATATAGGTTTAAATATGTAATACCATTTCACTTGCAACCGATTTTATATTACATAGATATTAAATATCGGTGTATTATATACGGCTGAGCTATGTTATATAGTCTAGGTATCATGCTTTTGTATTGTATGTGGTTCAATTGTCTATGGAAGTAAAAAAAATAAACGTCAAAACAAAGTGATTTTTAACTCCTTTTTGCTCTATATTTCGGCGTCAAGCAAAGATGCTTTCTTATAGAAATCTTATTAAAAGTAAATAAACGACTGAGAAACATTTATAAATATGTCTACTGGCGGTCTTATAGATAAGGTTTACATTGGTTTAGATAACGCTCCGGCCGCGTTCGACATAAAAGGACGCTTACTCGGACCAGTGAGTTTTTGGGATTAAATCATTTGCGAAACTCCGAAACGTTTCCAAGTTTTATACGTTTTTCTAATTATATTTTCAGAATGGTACCAATTTGGAATATATAAGGTCGGAAACGGGAGTCGTGGCAGTATTGAAAGGTGATAAGTTCGAGCCGTTGCATTTGTCATTACATCATACGAGATCTGACGCTTTGGCGGCCGCTCGATCGTTGACACAGAACTTGATTGAGACTATAAGGGCTGAATTGGCGCAATGGAGCGCCGCCCAGGCCGGTGGGCCTCCACCGGCACTAAATGTTCCTCCGCCGACTTTGGCTACGACCACCGCGGCACTTACAGTCCCTCCCCCAGTTCCTACCGTTGCCCTTTCGACCCCTACAAGCGTAACTCCACCCGCGCAATCAACGGTCATCCCGCCTCTTGTAAATGTCTCTCCTGCTTCCGCACCTTTGATGACTGTAAGACAGCCCACTCTGTTACAGCTTCTCCCGCAACAACAATATGTTCTTAACCAGGAGAACGGGCAGCTAATACCGATCGTTCAGCCTGGAGTGCAAGTGTCTAATTCAAATTTCACATCAATGCCGCTAGCACAGTCCTTGGGCACTATACAGCAACCTAACTTTGGAACTCAGATTGTGGACATATCAAATGTACAGCCGGTTAATGTGACCCAATTGAGACTGAGTGGTGTACCGTCTTCCATGTCTATGATATTACCGAATGGTCTCTCATTCCCACAATCAAGTTTGTCAACAAGCGACACGACAACTACAGTCAGCTCGGCCTTAACGGCGCCTGTTGTTTGTGCCGCTCCAAACATAAATTCTTCACAGAAATTTTGGTACAGTGCCGATAAGAGTGATAAAGAAGTAAAGTATCAGATACAAGGTGCTGATGGCATGCAGTGGACTGTTCCTGGCTCACAAACCATGATCATACCATACCAGCAACTTCAGGATCTGGCTGCAAACCAAACAGGCCTGGCCAATATACAACCCCAGCAGTATGTGTCTGTAAGTATCTGAATCAGCCTTTTTTCAATTTTTTTTTTTACTCAAAGTTCTAAATCTGATGATAGCTCAATAATATCCTACTAATATTATAAATGCGAAATTTGTTTGGATGGATGTATGTATATAGTTTATTACCTGGATTAACACATAGGACACTTTTTATCTTAAAGATGCCTGAGTTTCAACTGTAAACTAAAGATAGAGCCTAAGTGTCAAACTGTTGTTTGCCAAGCAAGGAAAATAAAAAGAAAATTTGGTTCTATTCTATATTATGTACTGTAGAATATTTTATACTATGATCCTTTGAAATTAAAGGCTGTCTTTTATCTTTTAAATCTACCAACAGATAGCACCAGCTGGTGGTTTGCAACAGTCATCTTTACCATTGACAGCTGCACAATTGCAACAGCTACAAACCTCTGGAACTTTGATGCAGCTAAATCAAAAGGTGAGTTTATACCTTTTTTTTATTTAGAAAAATTAATTTATCCTTCTTTATCATCCTTTATCATATCAGGTAAAAAGCAAGCTTGCATCAACTGCAGCAAACTGATTGTCTCAACTGACTACATGTACATCCAAAACTACTTAGTCTAAAAAGCTGAAATTTCTAAAATAGGTTTATTTTAAACATGAGCATCCTCAGAAAAAAAAAATGGTGGATTGCTAGTATGATATATATATATTTCTTATTATGCCTTCTTCTTTATTATAATAAATTTGAAACCTTATACAGTAAACTGTAGTAAATATTCAGATTAAAACATGATATTCACATAAATATAGGATTTAGCCTGTTGCCTTTAATTTTTCAATAAATAGCTCGAATAGAGTTCGTACAACAGGAATACATTTTTAAAAAATTTATTCCGTACTAATATTATTAATATAAATCTATACTAATATTATAAAGAGGAAAGATTTGTTTGTTTGTTTGGAATAGGCTCCGAAACTATTGGATCGATTTGAAAAATTCTTTCAAGCTACATTATCAGTAACATAGGCTATATTTTATAAATTTACGCAGGCGAAGTCGCACGCAACAGCTAGTATAATGTATAATATAATTACATATATATAATACTGTAACTACACGTTATTATCATGTATAATATGTATAAATAATATTTGTCATCCATTTGACAGCCAATAGCAAGCAGTGGCTCTTTGATAAATATTATATCTACTGGTCAAGCCTCTTCACCACAAATTATATCAGTGAGCATTGTATTGTATCTGATGTTAACTATCACCTTTAACAATAATTTATTCCAATTAGTTTTAGCTTTATTTAATTTTCAGTTGTTTATCTTGTAGTTGTAGAAGAATAATTTTTTTTATTTTGATATTTTTGATATCAACTAACACAAGTTAAATTGTATTTAAGTAACTTCAATTAAAAAATACTGAATGCATTAAGTCCTTTTTAAACTTCTGTCTTGTGTTCTTGTGAGCAAAACAAAGTGATTTTGACAATGTGTAAAATTGTGAGCAAAATAGATTTTTTCATCTCTTTCAAAGTTTTGAGGTTGTACAAATATAGGTACTTGCTATGAATATATTTTTTTCCAGTCGTGTCTTTGATTTTTAATTCAAAGACAAAAGCGAATAAATCACACATGAAGTAATTTTTTTAAAATTTTTTTCGAAACTATTTAGACAAATTTATATAAAAGTATAAATGCAAAAAAAATATCATATTTTGCATTTAGTATTTTATTTAAATTTTAACAATATTTTGCACAAATCTTTTCTAACACCTGCATTACACATAATTTTCAGTTAACACATTTAGTTACTTGATTATTTACTCACCGCTTTGAAATACTTAGCGATTGCTTTGGTATTTTATTTACATTTTCAAAAATCCATTTCCTGGTTTTTATTTTTTATATTAATTGTAGGGTTCCACCACGCCTACGAAAAATGTGAACAGTCAAGATTCTAGAGGGCAAAAGAGGTTGTCCGATGGGACTCCGAGTCAGCTCCAATTAAGACCAATAGCTCCGGCCGGGTAAGACATTCACTTGATCAGTGTTCAGCTTATAATTTAAAGCATGTTTTAATTGTTTTTCTTTCAGACTTAGGGATTTTATCATCTCAGATACATTTCAAATACTTGTACAACATAGAATCTTTTAATTCATGAGGGGAACGCCCAGTTGCATGTGAAAAAAATTAAAATTAAAGGAATTTAGCTCAATTTATAAAGAAAATGTGTAAAAAAAATATTTGTTTTGTTCATAAAATAAGTTCGAAAAGAACAGAAGTTTCGATTTTATTTGGATATAAAGATACTTATTTTCAACAAGTACCAAATTGCGTGAAATACTAACAAGTACGTAGCATTAAATATAATAAGTGGGACAAAATAAGGCATGATTTATGTGAATAACTAGATTTTTTTTTGTAATATTGTAACTAACGTTTGACAAAAGACTTAAGAAATTATGTGTATTTGTAATACATTTATACATTATGTAATGTTTAAATGTGGGCATTTCCGCTGTTCCATAATGTTAAGGTTTCATAAATATTAAAGTCATCACATCAAACGTCTCTGATGAAGAATTGGCGGTACATGAGAAGAATATTTGTCAAAATTGCCTATGGTTCTGCAGATATCCTGAAAGTAATGGTAAAACGGTGACCGTCTATCGATGACTAAAAAGTTACAAAATTTTCAAACTTATTCCCTATGTTTTGTCGCCGTCCTACTGTGCCCTCGATGAGAAGAAAATCATAGATATAACATCTATGTGTGTTTATTGAAATGCTTCAGGTCGCATAACGTTAGCCAGGACAAGAATTCGACGAGAGATTCGCGTTCTTGGACATCGGCTGCAGGTATATCGAAGACTTACCGCAGTCAACCGTTCTCACGTTTAGCCAACTCAATTTGACAATAGAATCCTTTTATTTATACAAATTACAAAATAGAAGTCGACTCGGATAGTTTTGCTTGTGAACATGGGATTTTATAGGACAACAGCAAGACGCAGATGATGGAGTGGCAGTTGGTGTTTGCATGTTTTGTGTTCTTGGATTGAAGGTACTTAAAGCAAGGCCATGGAGACAAAGTAAGGAATGTAAACAAGCGTTCATGGGTTCATAACATTTTTTTTAAATAAAATAAATATTTAAAATATGTCCGCAAACTAAACAAGAAGTAATATATACATCTAAATTTAAAATCATAAATAAAGGGGTCCCGCAAGGAAGTGTTTTGGGCCCGTTACTATTTCTTATATACATAAACGACTTCCCAACGGCTACGAAGCATCATATGACACTGTTTGCTGATGACAGTACCATTTTGTTTACAAAAAATAATAAAATGACAGATTTAGAGGTTGATATTAATGACTCACTTAAGTCTATTATAAAATGGCTTGAAAATAATAATCTAAAAATAAATATAGAAAAGACCAAAATAATGAATTTTAAACTTAGAAATAATATGCAAACAAAAATTGACGTTAGATATTTAAATGACATTATACAGGAAACTGACATAACAAAATTCTTAGGACTACATATTGATAATAAATTGACTTGGAAAATTCATATTGATAGTGTATGCAGGAAATTGAACCAATATTCATTCGCTTTAAATAAGCGGAGAAGAGTAGTGGATCAATCTGCAGTAATTACTGCCTACCATGGCCAAGCGGCTGCGACCATAAGATATGGTGTAATTTTCTGGGGAAATTCAACGGATAATCAAAGAGTATTTAAAGCTCAGAAAAGGAGTATAAGGGCGATTTGCAATTTGAGAAGGAGAGATTCATGTAAGATGCATTTCAAAAAGTTGAAAATATTGACCGTACCTTCAGTGTTTATATTTGAATGTATGGTGTTCATAAAAGAAAATTCCCAAATATTTAAGTTCATGGAGCGTCCACGTCATGATGATAAACTGTGTATGGTCCCTGCAAAATCTAAAATGAAAAGTATAAGTGTCTTTTGTGTGGCACCACACTTCTATAATAAAATTCCAAAAAATATAAGAAATATCAGGAGTCTGGCAGTATTCAGGAATCACTTGCGAAGTTTTTTGGTGGAAAAGGCATATTACTCACTCGATGAATTCTTGAATGATGACACTATATAGTTCAGGCGTTGCTGGCTATGTATCTTGTATAGATGTGGCATAGGAATAAATAGAATAAAATGTGAACACAGTAATGTTTGGGTTGTCTGGAGAAATTGTATCTGAAGGAATTTGCACACCGCTTGTCGGTTGAATATGTGGACATCATCATTTTAAAATTGCAACAACTTGTATACTACATATATTCAGCAAATAAATTGATTTGAATTTGAATTTGAATTTGAAAAAAATACATATTATTATTATTATTATTTCCCCCTTAAGTCTTGGCCAAATATTGGTCAAATGTTGGCCAAAGGTGGCCAACAACCAGCCGTTCTTCATAAGGAGGTGACCAAGTGTTGTAAAAAATGCTTTTGCTTTACATGTGAGAAAAAAGGACAGACATACATAGAATCACTATAGATGTAAAATTCAGTATGGGTCAGATTTGTTTACATCGTTTGCATTGTCTCAATGGCTCTACCTTCTTAGCGACTTATATTTTGTGTGATTGTTAAGAACAATTTAAAGGGTCTTCCATCTGTTGAAAATGTCAAGCGTTTCACCATTTCCTTTGTAACACTAAAGGCTGCTTTGAATACAAAAAAAATCGCATAATTATTTTCCAAAATTATTCATATGAGGAAAAACCATATTAGATATTAGCAAGAAACATCAGCTTAAAATACCGATTTGGCTCTCAGAAGCCCCTTAAAAATTACAATAGATACTCATTAGGATTAAAATGAAATATTAATCAAATTGAATTGGCTACGTGTTGAACATTATATATAAGTTAAGGCAATTGCGTAGAAACTGGGAATAAGTAAGACTATAAATAATAAAATGCACATTTAAAGTAATGACGCTTTTTTACAGATATCTTCAATTTTTTTAAATATATTCTAGGAAAGCAGAATCTGGATGGTGTGACAACAGAGAGATCCTGCATTGACTAATCACATTTAGTTTTTATTTCTTTAACCTATTTAACACTAGCTTTTGCCCGCGACTTGGTCAGCGCATTTTTTTCTTAGGTTTATTCAGTCTTAATTACTCACATTTATGTTTTTGGCAAGGATTGAATAGGTATTTCATTTTTATTGTTAAATAGAAAAAATATATATTTTTGTAATAATTTTTACAGAAAACTTGATACAAAATTACTAAAAAACAAAAAAAAAACAGTTTATCTGATCAGTTGGTACAAAATTTAACAGGATTACCCGTGGCCAATCCTGTTATTAATTAATTGCTGTAATTTAGATTTTTAAATAGAAAAAAAAAAACTAATTTTATTTTGAATTAAAGTCGGGATAATTAAACACAAAATTATCAAAAAGAATAATTCTATTTATCTTATCGTTACTAAACTTCATTGAAAATCAACCGATCGGCTAATTTGAAGATTGAAAATTTCATCAAAGTCGGCTGAGCGGTTTTGGAGTTCATAGGAAACATACATACATACATACATCTTTCACTTTTACATATATAGAAAATTCTACAATTTTCTATATATTATTATGGGTATTTATGCGTTAACACCGAATTTTAATGCACTTTCTTTCAGGACGGAGTAAATCCATTGCTATAGCGGCGTCATTATAATTATCATGGTTAATTCTTTTAGGTACACACGAAGTTTTTCGCTTTTCAGATTTCGTAGCTTGATACTTGTGTCGCGAAGTGGCTGGCCGGTCTTTTTATATATATTTTTTTTTGATAGGCAAATCGACGGAATTTGGGTAGAATTGGAAATTTATCCTCACTAGTCACTAAGAAGGCGCGGATGAATTTTGTTAGCTTGGAATGCTCTAGCGTAGTTAAGGAAAATTAAGTAATGGATTAATACCTATCTTGTTTACTATTTTATTATATTGATTATTTACGCTCTTTTTTTATTTATTTTTTCAAATTCTAATGCTTTTTTTTTTCATTTCTCGCAAATGAAGCTGTAATGCGTAAGGCGATGCGTAAAAATCACAAAACAAGCGTAGTTTTTTACCTTAACATTGTTTGGCTATTAATTGAGCTTAGACCTATTAGACTTAATTGCATGTATACCCTATTTTTTCATATTTTATCTATTGTTTTCGTAGACTATTTTTAACTCATATTTTTAATGTTGTCTCTCTCTTAGCCTAAAATTATTCTAGTTCTAATTCTATGTAAAAGGATCTACGTTTCGCTTAATAGTTTATACAGAGCTTTTACTTTTAAAAGCTTCAAAATATTTTGCTGTTACTTTTAACAGCAAAATATTTTGAAACTTCACTCGGCATGTTGTAATTTAAATTTTTACAGGAACCACGTATAGTACGCCGCAGAAATCTATTTTTTTTCTTTGTCGATTTCATCGTGGAAGCGCAAATATTACTTGCTAGCCACCCACTCCCGGTTTCTCACGGATGCATTTTGTTTCCTGAAAATTATATATACAAACCTTTCTCGTTTATCGCTCTTTCTATTAGTGAAAACATTATCAAAATTGGCTGGGTGGCTTAGAAAAGGTTGACAGGGAACAGACACAGCGACTTTATTTTATAATATGTATAGAAGATTAATACAACCTCTTTCAGTTCTTCCTTCTGGAGGTGAAGAAAAAACATTCTTGCATCATTACATAAATCACATTTTTATAACGTTTTTTTTTACAGCTCAAAAGGAGTAGTTTAGTTAGCGGACTAATTCAATATCAAATCTATCACACAAAATCCGCGCTTTTTGCGTAATTTGCAGTTTGCGTAATATTTTAACAGTTTATCAAAAATTAATTTGGCGTAGGTAGACTTTCTAAAAAGACAATCGTGTATTAAAGCGAGCGAAGAATTAAAAATTAAAATGTTTCCTTAACAGCTAGAGACAATACTGTGGTCAGTATGGGAATGAAAATCAATCCAGCACACGGCACTATTATACACGTGTCATCAGGGCAACAAACAAAGTGAGTTTGTTTTTATCTGCTCCTATCAGAGCTTCCCAAATTGTCCAATTTAATCTACTAACTGGGTACTGCATGGGGTACTTACTGCTTGTGTTATAATACCCGCAAATTGCTAAGCTTAGGAATCTTGTCACATTAACGTCCAAGTGACGTCATAAATTAAAAACTCGCGGGCCAGTGTTGCTAACGGTACTGAGTGTGTCACGAGATTACGTCACCAAAACGGATAGAACAGTCGCATTAACATTTTGCGGGCTTAAAGCGCCTAAACACGGCCCTGAAATCGGTGGCAATATCGGGGCAGTATTGGGGAGCACCTAGATCTCTCCCTTGATCGCCTCATGTGTAGCCAAATCGTAAACATAATTAGAGGCGATCTAGGGAACGATCGAGGGGCTCCCGATATTGCCACCGATTTTAGGGCCCTGTTTAGACGCTTTTATGTGTGTATTATACAGAAAAATACAACGTGTGTCTACAACAAAATACAACTATTCGGCCTCTACAAAGTGTTCAAATTACACGGTTGCGGCGCAAAGCGCCATTAATGTTTGTATTTTTATGAAAACTATATATTTTTCAGTGTATCAGCGTCTGGAGTAACACAAGATGGTACTGGGATGTACATTAGACAAATGGACAGAAACGCAATACAAATCCAAGGGGCGAAAGATATTCAAAAACAAGATATCACTGCAAATAAATTACAAAGTTCCCAAAATGTTCAAATGATCACAGTGCCGCAGGGAATGACTGTGTTACAAAATCCTTTGAACATAGCACAGATGCCTAATATGATCGGTCAACCGGGCAGTCAAGTTTACATGATACCGACAAATCAACACAATATAGTCCAAACGGGAGGTTTGCCCCCTGGCCTGATTGGCCAACAAATGTTACAGCCGGGGCAAAACATAACAGTGATGCAACCGAATCATCTGGGAATGAACGGGGTCCAGTACAATGTGCCTCTGATGCAAATGCCACCCACTTCCCAATACATGCAAACCGGGATCAACCTGAACACCCAATTGTCCGCTCAGCAGTTGAACGCATTCGCCAGCCAACAATTGGCTAATCCCAACCTGGCCGGAACCATACCAATAGTGCAATCACCCCAGACTCAATCCCCACTTAATAACGCCCAAACTATCCCAGTGACTCAAGTGATGCAACAAAATTCCACATACTTAACACCGACGACTCAATACGCGGGTGTTCCCGCCCAATATATGATGCAAAGCAACAATGGCATAGCGATGCCTGGGAACAACAATATGCAATACAACGTACCGACGAATCAAACTAATGCAGTCGCTGCAAATAACAATGGACAAACAAACACAGCTACCGAAGCAGAGTCCACAAGCGGCACGACAAATCAGGCTAACTACATAACGTCGTCTTCACAAGAGTATTCGGTGCAAAATACTGCACAGACATATAGCGCAGACGGTTCGAATGCTCAGCAAACTGTGTTCACGCCTCCTAATGTGACGCAGGCGAATTTTACTAACACAGGAGCTATTCAACCGTCTGTCTACAACGTCGCTCAGACAACTCAGCCCCAACCCACATATAACACTTCAAACGAATCTTCCCAGCAGACATCTCAAAGTTACGGCTCAACACCGACCTCTCAGACTCAGGCAAATTACTCCCCGACTACCACCCCAGGGTCTAATCAGACGTATTCAACTCTCTCCAACATGAGCAATGTAGCATTTCCGCCAAACCAAAATCCTCAGAACCCTTACCCGAACGCGACCGGACAAAACTTGGCAGCTTTCGCAAATAATCAGTACCAATACGCGAGCAAGCCCTGGTTTAGGCCGAGATATGGCTCTCCCCAAGGATCCCCGTACAGTTCTGGCACTGTGGCACCTAACTCTCCTATGCCCGTGCCTCCTCCGACAGGCAACTACAATTACTGGCAGGACAGTTGAGACTTGGACAGTATTATTTTCAGTGATATAATCCAGTAAATGTATCTATATCTATTTAGAAATAAGTATTGTATGATAGATTTAAACCTAGTCCGTTTTCATTGGCTTAAGACCATAGACAACGGGGTCTGGGTCCTAATGTCCAAACATAAATTAATTCTTTTAACGGCGGCGTTAAGCCAAAAAATTTTATACACTGTTTAAAAATGTTTTATATATTAAATTCAGTGACTTGGCGAACTATAGGATTTTTCAAGCCAGGTTCTAAAGAGTTTTTGAATAATTATGATTTCAGCTTCGCCGTTTTATTAATGAAGCATATTTAATGATTATTTGTTATTCTTTTGGGCTTCTCCATTAGAGTTTCTTTATAGCATGATTTTATATCCACAACAAATTATTTAAATATAATAACTTACGTTATACATTGGACAAAACTTGAAATTGCGATGAAATCATGAACATTTTGTAGTGTATACACAATAAGGTTTAAATTTGAATGATGTCTGAGTTTGTTACTTTTCAATGTAAGCCTTTTCTTGTCATGTCTCTTAAAGTCTTGTTCGGACTACTTTAGTAATTTAGGATAGTGACGAGGAATTTGGTAGCTAAGTCCTGTATAGTGTTGCATGTTTTATAGGCGACGTAGCCACCTTACCATCAAGTGGAACGTCAGCCTTTCAGCTGACTAAAATATATATAGAAAAAAAAAAGCTAATCTATACGCTACTGCCCATAAATCGTTTCCATTTCAGACTTCTTTATCCGTTACTCATTCGAAAAAATAAAACAAACTGACTAAATTTCATACTCAAATAATTTTTTTGTGGTCTACACACGTTTAGTTACTTACCTACTAAATTACTTGCTTGCTACACGACTAAATTACTAGCCTAGTGCGAACTAGCCTTAAGGAAGTAACTACATTTATAAATAAATATATAAATAACTAAACATATATTTATCAATTGACTGTTTTCTATGGTCAAAATCTGAATAAATGCAGTTACTCCCTAAAATTCCTAGTGATTTTAATTAATCTAAGAATTTTATTGATCTTAACACCGAAATGAGTGGACTATGATATTATATTGTTTAAGTTAATCATATTCATAATTATATGAGACTGTTTTATTTCTGAAAAACATTTGTAAAATGTAAAATAAATACTATAAGTCATAAAAATATTAGTAAGTACATAGATATATGTATACTTAAATACCTATAAAAATACAGAAAATATAGTAAAAGATTTACGAATGAAAACTCGTTTTTTTATTAAGTACTACAATAAATTGATCGATCTATTTCTAAAACTAGAAAATGCGCAATCTCTCAATTTCGAGCAAAGGAAAAGCAAACAACTTTTGGTTTTACAACATTATATAAGTAATTTTCTGATGGTTGCTTCTGACCGGTTTTATTGGTAAATAAATTATGGGGAGAAGTCTATGTTCAGCAATGATGATGTTTAAAAATGAAGCAAATATTGTTTAGAAAAGTATTTATTTAAGACGCTATTTGAAAATTATTCTTATACCTTGCCTATAGTCGGCACATCGGCGGAGTATCTTGTGTTGTAGGCGACGGTACCGTCAGCCTGTCTGACGTCCTTTACATATAAAAATACTAGCTGGTGCCCGCGACTTCGTCCGCGTTCTGGATGAAAGGTACCCTATGTCCTTTTTGGAGTCCCAGACAACGTGTATGCAAAATTTACAACGCCATCTAGGGAATTCTGTTTGAAGCAATGTAGTACTCTAATTCATCTAAAAGTTAACAGATGGCACTACATGTTATAAAATTACGTGTTAATAAAATTAAAGCTGCTGCCCGCGACTTCGCCCGCGTAACTTAGTAAATTATGTACTTAAACCTTCCTCGAGAACCACTCTACCCATTAGTGAAAACCGCATTAAAATCCGTTGCGTAGTTTTAAAGATCTAAGCATACAGAGGGACATAGGGACAGAAAAAGCGACTTTGTTTTATACTATGTAGTGATGATGATATAGGTAAATCTTGCGTTCCTTGCGAGTCTTTACAGTTACAACTTTAACAGTCACTTAAGGGCCTCTTTCACCAACTACAAGTAAAGTGTTGATTAGTTACCTTTAGAAATAATTTTTTTCATTATTTTCTTTGTAAACTTTGGGGCTTTTACGGTACAAATAAAGGTATATCAGCTCAGCTCCATTATCCCTGGTGACCGGTGACTTTAAATGACGGTTAGCCTACTTGACAGATAGTGAACAAGGTCCTCAACAACAACGTAATTTTGAACCCGGGCGAAGCCGGGAGAGTGTAGCTAGTATTATATATACGTTTCCTCTTTTAATTACAAATTCCGAATATCGGTGTTTTTGGGTATTGAACCTCATAATCACAAAAACTCACTGACTCGCAAAATGTCACGATTGTCACTAAAAATATGTAACAGTTTGAAGTCCATCTTTCATTTAAAAAAGCGACCGATCGAATATAGATATTTCCTATTAAAATGAACACCGAAAACCGCTATCCTGTTACGGCATCGTTGTTTATGTTAAATGAAATAAAGCATCGGCAGGAACAGGTGAATCGCGGATACCAGCTTTTAAAAGGGAAAACTGAAGCCCTACGAATCCGTGGGAGACAGGCAGCCATGGAACTATCGGCTACGCAAGCAATTTTAGGCCACACACTCAAAGAAGCATACATTTCTTTAGCCGCAATAAAATTTACTAATGGAGAGTCTAATGCGTTGGTTCTTGAAAATATAGGCAAGGTATGAAGTCAATTTATTTATTGCTTCGGCTTATGGATCCTATGAATAATAACGGCTTACGGTTTATGAATCGTAAATAAGCTATAGTTAATAGCTACGGCAAGTAGGGTAAATGCTTTACAATAACTTATTAAGTAGACTATAGCAAATATAAAATAATAGCATAAGTAGATGCCTACTTTAGCATTTTTCACCTTACAATACAGGCTCAAGTCCGCGTCCAACGTATTCCTGAGAATATTTCAGGAGTACCTATAGTGTCTCTCCAAGCCGTGGAAGATTCCGGTGTAAGCGACTCCTTTCGCTACGCCGGTCTAGGTGCTGGTGGGCACCGAACTACCGAAGCCAAAAAAGCCTTTCGGGAAGCTATCCGCATACTAATTAAATTTGCTTCGTTAAGAAACAAATGCATACTTTTGGAAGAAGCTATTAGGTCTAGTTTAAGGTACAAGTTGATGATTTATTCAACACTTACTTAATTACTAAAAAAATAAGTAGGTACTTATATATCTGTTCTTTTTTAAACTTACCTACATTGTTATTCGCGTGTTATTAAAACTAGATAAGTAAGTAGATACTTACGCGCCTTACGAATTTTTAATTCCTTTTTTAAATTTATTTATCAAAACAGGAGCGAGTAAATTTTGAAAAATTTATTTGTTTCAAACGTTTGTTTTACTTTACAGAAAAGTAAACGCCATAGAGAAAGTTATTATGCCAAAATTATGCAATACCGAAATGTACATACGTACCGAAATGGACGAGAGAGTTAGTAAATAAATAATTTATACTTACTGAAAAGGCTGCTTGAATATTTTCTCGCTATTGAGTAACATATGTAGGTACTTAACAAAATATTTTATTTGTTTAGGAAAGAGAAGAGTTTTTTCGTCTTAAAATGGTTAAAGCGAAAAAAATTCGCGCCAAAGCCTTAGCCAATATGCTTTATAATGAGTCTAAACACTACGGCAGTGGTGAATCTAATATTTCAAGTAAGTAACTTTATTCAAAATTAATATCTTTATTAAGTAAGTACCTAGTTATATAAAAGTACAACATCCATATATGTATTTATGTTCACAAAACTAGAAAACTACTTAGCCGAATTTTTACACAATATTGCATTTTCAGTAAGTACCTACTTACTTAATCTACTTATAACTGTTTAGACAGACTGAGCAACAGCGAAGCGTGGCTGGGTTCAGCTAGTGAGTTATTATAACTGTAGGTAATTCAAAAAAAATAGGTAAACTCGGTTGCCAAAGTCATAATAGTGTCGACAAGTGGATCCGTAGGTACCTAAATGATATTTTCTTGAAATAAGCAACTGCTATGATATGATAGGTCACAGTATGTCAGTGTGATAGGTGGACCACGGGCATAAAAAAATGCCCGTGGTCCACCCAGGCGTACAAAGTAGGTGGACCACGGGTACTACCCGAAATTTTCTTATTGCAACTAAGTAACCAACTAACAACTAAGCTTAGTGTTACTAAAAAGTGGACATGTCTCTACCAGGGGAGACAAATGGACCATGCGGATTTTTTCTCTTGCACAGAAACTCAACAGCACACGGCTCTGTACGCTGTTATTAAATGATGCTATTAATAGACAGGCTGACCGTCCACTTGATGGTAGGTGGCTACCGTCGTCTATAACGCAAGCAACGCCAACAGGTGCTGCAAGCAACAGTAGGAATTAGAGATAAGGGATTGAAATTCTTATTCCATATACAATATATCCAATTACATTTACAGACAGCCATGCCAGCAGTACAGCATCTTGTCTACGTTCCTTTGAATGTTTGATGAGCATTAGCAATCCGTGTTCGCCGCTTTCGTCGACAGACTCGGGAGATTTCCAGCCTCTGTGTCTGCCGCATAATTGGGACGATGAAGATTTAATGTTTTAGTTTTTCTGTTTTTGTTTTTTTATTTTAACCTAATGCCATTTATGCCAATTAGATCACAAGCTTAGAAAAAATTAATTATTGTCACTTCAATTGTTTTTAAAATAAAAACCATCAAATTTTAGCAAACTTGTTTTTATTTCTTTAAAACAAATAAATGATAATATTTAAAAAACTCATCATCCCACAGTTTAAAGAACCCATCCATTGTCCATTCTTTCCTCCATGGGCTTCGTAAAATATTGACACCTTCGGAATTTTTCGAGTATTTCCCCCTGTAACAGACCAAAGGTCGGTTATAGGTATGTATTAAATATATTTTTAATTAAATTCAATCCAACATTTTCAATATAACTCACGGGTCCAGTTTTCTTGATAGTATCGCTATAGAATGTGATAGCGCTTGACCCAGTGCCGTAAAGTGGATATTTTAAATGCATCTGAAAATAAAAATTATATTTCAAAGTATCATTTTGTAAGGGTGTTTACGCTGTTCTTTTAGCAACAAATCCCATAATAAGATTTGGTTGAAAACGCCAGAGATAGGTAGGTAGGTACACAGTCATGTTGTATGTATTAAAGCCATGGCTCCATACAAAGAATAGTTCTGTCTTCAGTAGTTTTTTGCGAAAGAATAACAAACATTCCTACCCAAAAATTTTCGCATTTACATAATACGTACCTATACCAATACATATATTATTATTATTGTTTATTTTATCCTTTTTTCTTTATTGAAATTTTCATGGAAAGGGCCATAATGAAGGACGCGGCGGGGTTATACCGGACTTCTACCAGCTCAAACCCAACGGTTTTCTAGCGCGGCTGTAGATGGGCGATTGTCCAGCGTGTTATATTATAACTACTAACTAATTAGAAGATATATTATAACTCACATCTTTGTCAGCAGTTATCAATAAGTTGCGAGGCTCAAAATTATCTTTCACATAATTTACTTCATACTCTGTACAGTATTCTGTAACCGGCTGGACCATAGCTAACTCCTCCATCACTTCATCCAACATTTGTTCCCAGAAGAAATCGGTTAACATTCGTTTTCGGATACCTTCTCCGTGTTTCGGTTTTTTTGGTACCTTGTACTTATCCCGCATCTCACTTCCCTTTGCGGGAACTTCACGACCATCCTGAAGAATCCAGGGTCTACTATAATTTTTTCCTCTGCCATAAGCCGAAGGTTCTACTGGCACTTTTGGGTGAAGTTTAATGCGCTCTAGAGGTCTTAATTTTAAGTTCTCTTCTTCTCCCAAAGGTTCAGCAATATCAGCCTGAGCTTCTTCATCAATTGTTGTGGGTTCTGCCATAATTTAGGAAACAATAAGTGTTCAAAAAATACACGTAAAATTCAGCTGCTATTTTCGCTTTTCAAATAAATTTAATTGTTTGGTTACCATGGTACCAGCTATAGAGAATATATTTGAGAGTTTATATTGTTCTGTGTGTAGAATTAGCTTAGTGTAGAATACAATACTTCGAAGAAACTTCGTAAATTGGAACGGGGACGAGTGACATAAGTCAGCTTGACAGTCGTTTTTCTATTGTCAAATTTGTCATCGCGTTTCAGTCAGCGTTAATTAATTTATACAGTTCATTTGTGTTTTTCAGTCTCTTAAAATCTTAAATTATGGCAACGTGTTGGCCCAAACAAGATTTGCCCCCAGCTGGGGGCTACAAACCAATTCCATATAAAAGAATCCCAGCTAAACAATTTTTTAGCGGTATGTATATTTAAGTTATAATGTTTACAAATTCCAACTAAATAAAAAGTTTGTTATGTAACACACAGTTTGTGTTGTTATTTTTACGGATTTCCTGTAACTTTTTTAATAAAACTTTTAAAAAAATGTTATTTCATATGTAGATACCTGTTTTTTTATTGGACGTGTATGTAATCTAATATTTTTACAGGGTATAGTATGTTTGCGGGTTTCATTGGCATGACAGCTGGGTCTATTTACTTATACGTTTTAAATGATAGAAAAATACGCAGACAAGAGATTGAAATGCGATCGTCAAAAATGGCTATATATCCTATGCTTCTAGCAGAGCGAGATAGGGAATATTTGAAACAGTTGCGCAGGAACCGGGACGCTGAAGCAGAGCTTATGCGTGATGTGCCCGGATGGGAGGTAATGTTTATATAATTTTTTCAAACTTTTTCTTTAGTTTTCTGACCCCAACAGAAAATAATTATTTAAATGCTGCTCTGTATTTTATAGAAAAAATAGCTTATGACCAAAATAAAAAAATAATAATCTAGAGATTAATTAATAGTAAAACTTAAAACAAATAATCTCTTCAGCTTTATTATATTAAGTATAGATTAAACCTTAACATAATTATTTAAATTCTTTAGTTCACTTCAGATAGTTTTGTTTTCTGTTTTAGTATAATAAAATATATTATAAGAAAATGATGTAGAGTTTTTGTCTATCAGTAAACACTCAATTAGATGTACCTATGTCAATTTCTTAAAACAATCAAATTGATTTGATTCCAAAACTGTATAACTTCTAACTATACAGTATTTTCATAATAAAATCAGTGTAATTGTTGTTTTGAACAATTGTAATATTTGTGGCTCAGTTAGAATAGATGTTTTTATTATTGGATCATTACTTCCAGTTTTGAGGGAGGAAAAATGAACTATTTATTGCAATATCACAACTAGTTATAACCAAATTTGTTACAGGTGGGTACATATTATGGTGAGAAAATATACAAGCTCGTCCCGTCTGATACATTGGTACATCCAACCTTCCATGAGTACTATGCACACACTGACCCTAAAGAGTGGAGAAGAAGGGCTGACATCAAGTTGTGGTCTTAAATTTGCTTACTATAAGACCAAAAGTTTGCAATATCTTGAATCTATCTGAAAACCTACTTATGTTACCATAATTAGTGATGGTTTCTTTATGATAAACATCCTTATTGGAAAACTTTGGAGTTACTAAATCTTTTGTCAATAATGTAACTGAATCCATGTTTGTGGTGCATATTTGTAGTGTTCAATAAATAAATTGTTTATTGTAGTATTTAATTGTCGTTTATTTTAACATTAAATAAATAATGGTTCATTGCTTTAGACAGATTTTGATTTGTGCAAATTTTTACTAAGACATTTTGATTTAGTCTAAAGTACAGTTAAATAGTGATTTTATCATTGAATAAAATTTAACATTAAAATTTATTATTATTAGTGATATATATAAGGCGATGTGTTTGTTGTTTGTTAGTGATATTATGTATGTTTGTTTCCTATTTACACCAAAACCGCTGAACCGATTTTGATGAAATTTTCAGACAACCTTTAGATTAGTGCAGCGGGTAATCCTGTGAAGTAAGGTAGTGATCAGACGCGGACGAAGTCGCGGGCATATATACTATTTAGATTTGGTGATATTTTGTTGCTGCAATACTGCAAATGTTACATGTTACACGAAATTCAATATAAATTCTATTTTTTTTTTCAAGTTTTAGTATTTACTAGGGACCCGCTCCCAGCTTTGCACGGGTGCAATTTTTTCTTCAAATCTATGTATATATACATATATATAAATTACGTGTCACGTTGTTTGAATGAACTCTTAAACTACTGAACCGATTTTGATGAAACTTCGTAACTATGTATAATTTGGTCCAATTGAACCCAGGAATGTTTAGCTAATTATATATAAAAACCTTCCTCTTTAAAACGGTCCTTCCATTAGTAATCTCAAAATCAGTTACATAGTTTAAATTAAAAGATCTAAGCGTATATACAAAGGGACAGACTGCGGGAAGCGTCAATTTTCTATGAAATGAAAATCTGGCTATATGGCATCCTTCCTGGTTCTCTACTTAATTCTTTTCGATTAAGTTAAATAAGTGGGAAGAAAATTAAATGTAGAAATGAGTGATGCGTTTTTGAATACTGGTCTATTTAATGTAAACCTAACTTTTTATATCAGATTTCATGTTCTGGGGCCTTACTTATGGGAAGCAGAGGGTATTTATTTCTTACCTATCCTAATAAAACTACAACTGGTGCAATCTTGTAGTGCATATATATTCTATCCGTTATCTGGGATATAATTACTTATGATGATTTAGGTAGGTGATAAAAAACCTAGGTAATTTTTTTTTAAATAAAATGTCTATAAAACAAAAAAAACATTTATTTACAAAAAACAAAGTATTCCCCTTCATTATAAAAATGTCCAACTAATCAATAAAATATAAATAGTGTCATTACAGTCGCATTTTGATGGGAACAATAAAAACATATTTAATTATAATTAAAAATTTATTATTTATTCTTCTTTATGTAAAGTCAATGACTACATAATAGAATTCATTTGTATATATTTATAAATAAATAATAAATGCAAAGTAATTTTCGTCATATTTACAATAAGCTCGATTTCTTTTTAAATGTAACATATCTGGATTTTCTCTAGATTAAAACTTATTCTGTGGTCTAATTGGGTAAAAAATGCTATAGATGCTATATAATTCTATAGAACATATTATATAATGTTTTGCTATTATATTTTTACAGACAACGTAAATTGTAATCTATTCAAATACTACAAGGTATTTATTTAACGAAATATAACACTTTTATTTTCTTTTATACATACATTTGTAACATATATATATAAATTATTTTGTTAAATAAACCTACACGTTTGGTCTAGTGGCTAGTAACCCTAGCTGTTAACCAAACGGTCGCGGGTTCGAATCCCGCTAGGGGCAAATGTTTATGTGTTAACATTTACCTTTGTACCTGAGTCATGGATGTTTGTATTTATAATATGTATGTATTTACAAAAAAAAAAGTAATGTATTTAGTATATCAACCATCTGGTATCCATAATACAAGCATTAAGTTGCTTACTTTGGAACTAGATGGTGCTGTGTGAAATGTGTGAATATATAAAAAAAAAAAAAACTTTACACTATAACCCATATTTAAATAATTGCACAAATTACTTTTAAAAACATCCATAGACAACAGTAACAATACACCATAAATTTATGTGCACAAGTACATAAATACTAAAAATCACCATACAATCACTTCAAACAAAATATTATGGTCCAAGATCCCAGACATAACTTATTTTCTAAATGACAAAATATGGGGAATCAAGTTTTCTAGGTACTCTGAACGAATCTGCTAAGTTGGGTAGACGACCAATTTAGAGTTACCAGGGCCCTGATTCTGTATGCTAAAACCAAGGATTTTTTAATAATATAACAGGATTGATGACTTCAAAAAATTACTTTAAAAAAATTAACTGTATTACCAATAGTTAGAGTATATTTTTCATTGCGCCTTACACATGGGCTAAACCGAGAAAAAAAGAGATAGCCAAACTAAGGCCTTGTGTCCCTTTCTTTCATCTTGCCAGACTACAAAAATGTATTTCATTAAAAACTTAAATTCAAAAATCTTAAATCAAACACTAATGTATATTAATTGTAGTTCAATTATTTTAATAGTTTTTAAATGAAATTATTATAATAACATTAATTTTGTGATATATTACTAAATTACAAAAGATAATATTTATAGTTTCAGTACTATTTTTTATTTTATTTTCTACTGGCATCCCTATGAAATGTCATGGCGGTGTTTTTAAATAGCAGTTTACATATTGTTTTTTTAAAATCGTTCATAAAAATTAAATTTAAAGTTAAAATGGTGAAAGAGTGTTGCGTGTAATCTTGTCCGAGCGAATACTATGGTGGTTGCAATATATATTTTCACAGGTAAGCTAAAAATAACATAATAATAAATCTACCAACTATGTTAACCATGAATTTGTAACGTTGGTGGATATGGTAATGTACAATTATATTAATCTAGTAAATCTAGTTGGTCCGGCAAACTTCGTGCCGCCTCAGAAACAAAACTCGTACCATTTGTATAGAAAAAAAATTCGAAAAAGTCATTTTCCATTTTGTACAAACAAATTATTGTTTTCGCAATTTACTTTACTTTCCTATATTTACTACATATTTATTGTAATTTACTTTACTATATTTAAAGCTGAAATATCAAATACCACTCATCGTTAATATACCTAACCAGGACGCTCAGTACACCGACCTAGTAAAATGTTGGTGAAAGGTCCTCGGAACGTATCAGGGATAGAAAAGTAGGGTTTGCACAATGTCATAGAGAGTATCCCATCCCGTTCATACATTTTTTACAGTCCATACAACTTTTTTGGAGTTTTCAAAGCGGGATATCTCCAAGACCGTCGGGGATAGATGGGCAGTGTCTTTAGCGAATAACCATCGATACATTTCTCAGTAATCGTCCATTGCTTATGTGTTTATTTATTTATGTTTATATTAAAAGAAACTACTACTACCTATATATTAGTATTTTTTTGTATAAATATCAATAAATAAATAGAACATTTAAATTTGTCTTATACAACAAAAATCTTATGGTCACCCTATTAGAAAGGGACACACGGCTCCTCTTCTATATATCCTACTTGGCCCGCTTTTTAGCCGCAAGTAATAAATCCTTATTAATATATTAAATCCATGGCTAAAACTCTTGTCTTGACAAGGCAAGATACGTTAATGTCATTCCTTGTCTTGTCATGAAATTCTTATGTCTTATGCCCCCAGCTGAGATAACATAATATTATCTGTGTTTTCAGTGGAATAGTCAAATAAATACAATAGTATACTGTAGTTTTTGTGAAATCATATCGTGCCATAGATAATTGTCTTGGGGCATAAGATATAAGAATTTCATGACAAGCCAAGGAATGACATTAACGTATCTTGCCTTGTCAAGACAAGAGTATTTGCCATACAGAATCAGGGCCCTGGTGGGAAAAGTAAATAAAATTTTACTTATTTTATGTATTTATTTTGTAGAATTTACAAATTTATAGTTACTTAGTTTGCAATCGGTAGTTGTCCACCTACTTTGTCCATCTGGGTGGACTACGGGCATTTTTCTTGTCCGTGGTCCACCTTATCAGTGTGATTGGTGGGACAAACTCACAAGGCACTTATGACCCATACTTATTATTAGTAGGAGTTAAGACCTACCCAATAATAAGTAAAAAAAAGTTAATGATCAAGATAAAATCCCCATATTTAAGCTGTAAATAAACAACAGATGAAGACAGAAAACAGTGCCTTATATTTTTAAATGATATAAAAATGGTATCGCTATATCGCTATCGGTAGGTAATAGTCTTGTTGTCAGAGAATTTATTTTGACTTTTTTATTATTATCTTTGGTTTCAATTTAGCAGTTCTCAGTTTGTGTATGTGCGACATGACCAGATACATACCTGGGAAAGTGAGTATCAGGAGATAAACTCTCAGGAATGTGGGTATGTGGAAAGCAAAGTTCCATTCGTTGGGTAGGGAAACGGTGAACCTTTGGGTCTCTTCGAAATAGGGAATATTTCTCAATATAACTGTCGACTCGCAGATAATTCCCAGGGGATACAGCGGCACGCATATGGAGTATCGGAGCCACGTCAATATGTATATCTCCTTCTTGTAAAGTTGCGATATGTAGAAGGGATATCTGTAAAAAGACAACAGACTATTAGCACAGCATACTTATTTCCTACAGTAGGCCGACGCCTTTGATGTTGGGCGATACCGCCGCCTGTGTAGGTATTTAAAAATTACGGAAGGGTTGACACAAATTAAGTAATATAAAATGTGCTTAAGTACCTTTCTTCATCGTGCTGAAATTGATGAAAGCTTAGTTCTTTATTTATGCGAGATAAAGATTTGCACGCACTTACAGCACATGCCGTATGCACCATATTGATTTATATAATAAATTAAAATCTGAAAGACGCGATAGCCCTAGAATATTTATCCCAAGCTACTAAGAGAGACGAAGTTTGCAGCTTGGGTACGTCCCACTCGCGCCTCACCCCTCACGCCCCGCACGATTGCCCTGCCTAGACGTCTCCGTCGGCCTACTGTATGAAATAAGTATGCTGTGATATTACTGACAACCGTTAAAACACAAACCAAAAACTTTCTCAATCATAATATTATCAGTAAAATGTTGAAATCTTAAGTCACAATGAATTAAGTTACTATATTTTTCTGAATTTATTCTCAATAGTTCAAATATCAGTTGATCAAACATCACGGGCACAGTTATTGAAAATAAAACTATGAAATACTAGCTTTTGTCCGTGTATTCATTCGACCATGTGCCTCTGGGACAGCACTTTTTTTGGATGAATGGTATCCTCTGTCCTCTTTTGTATCCCTGACAATGCAATACGAAATTTTATGATGATCGAAATTTGAGCGGAAAGCGTAACAAAAAAACTCTATTTCGCATTCATAATATTAGGACCAGCTGTGTTGCCTGCTTACATTAATGGTTGAAATTCACACGTATTAATTTCTTTATAGTGTTGCTCGGAAACTTAATGTACCATTTATACCTATATTTTTTTATGTTAAGGTCTTCAGACAGGCTGACGTTCCACTTCATGGTAGATGGCTACCGTCGCCTTTACTCTTATCGCACTGAACACCTCTTGGTTTGCTTAAAGCTTTCAGTCTAGACTTTTAGAGGACCTTGAAAGCGTAACCGGAAATTCTATAGTATTCCTTACAGGATAGATAGATCTCTCGCTGAAGCATACTTTATGAGACAGGTTAGTTTACAGAAAATATCGCAACAAAAGGTCCCAAGTTGGTCAAACTGATAAATGTGAAATATATTTATATAAAAAAAAATTACCTGACAATTTCAACAATGGTCCACGCTAAGAATAAAAAGAAGACAACCGGCTTCGTCTGCATTCGAGGTTCCGCCTCGATCATTGCGAACAAAACGAATGCGCGCCCGCTCACTTGCAGAAACGGAAACAGAACTCCACCCTGACAATGAAACATTCAGCCATAGATGAATGATTGGTCTCGCTGCGCTCGACTAGATACCGCCGTCGTACTTGTAAAATGCGGCATAAAATAGTACCCGAGCCAGTCACACTGCAAACTGTCTGTGATGTGTATGTGCCGAATGTTTTATTAAATTTTAGGCATAATATAATAAAATACCAGTTTGCGTAGTGAAACTGTGTAAAAATATAATATAACTGGGCAAAAAGTGATGATTTTTTACACACACTACAGTAAAGAGTTGCCACTTTTCGGAGCTATTGCTTTTGTATAGCGCTCTATCTAGTCGAGCGCAGCGAGACCAATCAATTATCTTTGCATTCAGCTATATCAATAGCGACACTGACCTACTCAGTCTTTATTGATTATACATATATTTTCGTCAGACAATAAATATTTAATTTTCATTTTTTTAAATAGAAAAACAAAACATGATGCAAAATTATATGCTTGGTCGCTATTAAGTATCATAGGATAACCCGCTGGGCTAATCTGAGCATTTCCTGAAAATTTCATTATAATCGGTATAGCGGTTCTGAAGTCCATATGGAATATATAAAACACACAGTATAAAACAATTTTTATAAGTATTTAAAAGAAGATATAAACGTAGCTTTTTCAGTTCAGTACCTTTTTCTAAACTTCATCTGTCTTGAAAATGTTACTTACTTTTGTGTAACCGAATAGCGGATGCATGACTTCTAGATACTGCATCAGTTGGAGGAACTTCATGGCGGGCCCCACATGCTCGTAGGTATCGTTTATGGACGCTCCTTCCAGCTTTGCATACCTCACCCCCATCACGGCCAGCACATACATGTAGCCCACGAATTGGAACAGATTGTATATTATTAGGTAAACCTTTTTGAAATCTTCTGAAAAAATAATAATAAAAGAATCGTTTAACAATTTCTTCGGTCAGATTGAACAATATGACAAAAGACATAATATAGTAAATTCAGTAAATTGCATGCGTGCCAATCTACTTTAAAGTTTAAAAATTAAATGACGCACCTTTCCTGTAACCAAATTCCTCTTTTTGCAATTGATCATACATTCCCGGATAGTCTCTCATTATATCACGTTTTTCCTCGTCACTGTCTTGACCGTCCTCCGGCTTCCATAGGTCAAAGTCAATCTGAAACACATACGTTGCTTCAATTAATTTTATTTAATTATATATGGTGTCTTAGTTAGAGTATCTAGAGTACGGAGACTGTGCTATTTGATTATTATGTACAAGTCAACTACAATAATTCAATCAGATAATTTCTTAGATAATAAGGTGAATCGCAAGAAACCTGTTTCACATGTTTCTTAGTTAGTTTAACTTTGATATTTTACAAGTGAATTAGATATTTTTCTAAAGCTTCGCCCATGTCAAGATAAAAAAACAATAATAAGTAATGTATATGTACTTGTAATCTCCCTAAGAAATTATTTTATTTTTTTATTTTTCAAAAGGTACACCAACAGCACAAACAAAATCTTATAATACAATAATTATTATAATTTAAACTTTACTTAATTAAAATAAAAATAAGAAAAGGAAAACGAAATGAAAAGAAAAGAAAACCGCTCAGTTAAACAGTATAGCCGTCAATTTTCGCTTAATTTCCGCCGATTTACAATTAAATATATCATTATCAATATAAAAAAATATATTTATATCCAAAGTAGTTATATCCAAATCGGTAACAGAGATTTCATTGTGAAAATGTAACAGTCAATAAAATTTACTTTTTCGATTCGTATATTCTGATATATATATTTAAAAATTAAAAGTAATAGGACTTAGTTTTTTGTTATTATTATTATTTATATTGTTTAGATTTCTAATGAAACTGCTAATAACTATCGGAACTTGCCATGTAGTTAGACAATTAACTAGAGACCAGCTAGTTTATGTTTTAAAATAAACCTATATTCCAAATTTCATTTTTTTAGACTCAGTAGTTTTAGCTGTGAGTTGATAATCAGACACAAATAAATATATTGGCAAATATGTCCATATAATACCAATATATTTATTACTACCTCACACTCATACTTAACCACAAGTAAGATACATTGTAGAGACCAAAGCCAAAGGTTACAATGAACACTAGCTCTAAAGATTAGTCAATATGTATACAAAGTTGGCTAAAGTTAGTTTTAGCGTGTAGGATAACAGGTAAAGTAAAAATTTGCCATTCAATCAAATGTGTGACACAATCAAAGTTCATGTTTTATGTTATTTGTGCATGAGTGCCACCCTATTAAATGAATGCTTGTAGCCTAAAGTACTTTTAGGATTCCTCACAACTTCTTGTGTAGAATTTATAAATGATCAAACGAACTTCTCAAGTGAAGTTCGATCAATATAATATTTCGTGGTTTCATTTTCGATACAAATTAACAGGTAGTCCTTTGACCTACAAGGCAACACTCGCACGCTTTAAGAATTTTATATTTATTTATTAATTTAGTATCGAATATTTATATCTCGATTAAAAATTAGTATTCGAGCTCCTCACTATAGGTACGTCGCCATGACAGTTCATTCTTTTAAAGTAACGATTTAATTTCACTCTTTCCGTATTTTACAAAACTGGGATAAGGGTGGGTGGGTGATTTGTATCTTCAAATGAAACCACTCATATTATATTGATCGAACTTCACTGGAGAAGTTCGTTTGATCATTTATAATATTTCGTGGTTTCATTTTCGATACAAATTAACAGGTAGATGTTTAGAGATTGAGTTTTGTCGGTATTTATCGTGATACGAAGAGTGAAAAATCAATGTCCAGCCAGTAATTTTGCGGCTTACGTAGACGCGCAGACGACGCGGCCGGCGCGGACGCTGTGTTTGAAACTTATACGCGCGCGCCCCTGTGGGGACGCTTCATAGTAATTAAGAGATGATCATGATACTCGAAGATCTTAAGTCTCGAGTCATAGACAAGTCAACTCAAGGAAAAAGGGCAAACACAAAACTGACTTGATAATCATATCTGTATATTACAATCTTATCTCCGTCACTTTTTATTTTAATGTTATCTGTTTTAATCAAAGAAAACGTTTGGACTCTATATGTCGTACATGGCCACTAAAATGACTAGTTGACCCAGTCTGAAAGTACTTGAGTATTTCGGCAAGGACTGTCCCAATCTAAATATTCCTTTCATTAGCCCTTTTGATACAGTCATCCGAACTTAGATTATTGCCAAGGAAAAATGACAGGGTTGAACGGTGACTATATTAAGCGTGCCGCAGGACGCACCACTTTCAAACAATTCTGATAAGTTCATTAATTGAGGGTACCAAGACTGTACAGGCTACATTGGAAATACTAATATATATGTAGCTTTATCTTTTTTATGCAGTTTAATAATAAAGCAAATGGGGAAAAAGCGTAAAAGAACTTCTCACTCCAGCCTATTGCAAATACGTCCACACTAATAGTGCCTGAATCCTATCTTCAAGTTACATTTATTCGAGACATTTGGCGTTAGTGCGAGAAGCAAACAAATCAATCTTTGGGTTGCCGAGCTTTTTAACGATGCAATTAAAAGCTTCTGATAATCCCACTCGGCATCAGGATTCACTCTGCGTGACTCTTTTTCAGCCTCGATATTGACCTTCGTATTTATATGCGAGGCAAATAGCCACAGCTATCTCGACTCGCATCATTGCCAAATATCACGACACAGTGTGTTCAAACGGTGGAATGGTATACCAGCGTTTATGCGGCTCATAACTAATAATGCGGTTATATGTACAATAATATTGTTTTAATTGACACTAATAGCTATAGTGTTATCTACGCGGAGTAAGATAGCAAAATTAGACTTACCTTTTACAAAACATTGAAGAGCCAAGAAAGACAACAGTTCTAAATAATTAATATGGAACTGAAGTTCACTCTTTTCCGAGAACAGATCGTCAGTGTAAATTTTCATAGCATAGGTTTCGTTTATTTTTTATTTAATTAATTAATTAATTTATTTTTTATAGGCCTGTCTATTTTGTCAATATTATTAATCCACCCGTTAAGGTTGTTTAAAATATTTTTTGGTAGTTTTACCTTTAGCTTCAAATGTACTATGTTGTTTTAACAATATGTATTTTTGTCGCTAAAGTCGTTCTTAGCGACAAAAAGTCGTTCTAATATTTTTGTATACAGTCAACCATAGCGTGCTGCTGGGCAAGCATCACGAGGACGCCTATTAATTGAGAAAACTCACAGATGGTGACAATGGGTAATTTAGCAAATCTTTGAACCATACAGGCTATCTATTATGTTTACCGTCATTTGGTATTGATTGGTATCATATACAAATCCTAAAAAATTGCACACTTGTTGTGGCTGTAATTGGCTTTTATCGTAATTTATGCATTTAGCATACTCAAACTATGCTATCGTCTCTTGAACATTACCAAGGCATTCATCATAGCTCTTTGCTAAGCAACAAATGTCGTCAAGCAGACCGACTACGTAAGTGTGATACGACTTGTCTGACATCTAGGTAAAACACCTAGGTGCTATCCCTAGGTCGTACGTTATATTAGTTTAAATTGAATTTGGTGCGATGTACTCGAATCGAAGGTATTTTCGAGATTCTATATCGATAGATTGACTCCTAGTCATAAACAAGTTGTTTTGTAATAACTTGCAGGCAGTCCGTTAATCCTCCATATTAAAATGGGTCTTTAGTATAAAACGATTTAATAATTGTAGATTCAAAATAAACGTTTTAGTACCATTAGGCTTAATTTCAATTTATTATTATTATTCTTACAAAGAATTAACTATTACAAAAATCAAAGTAAAAATTTGTACGTCGTAATTACGACAGAGTGTGCTAGGACTGTGTTGTATATTTATCTATCATTATATCTACTCACATTCTCATACAAATAAAGTTGTTATTATTATTATTATTTAATAATAATTTTTATAGTTTAAGTAAATTATCGACACCCATGTACATTTCATGATGTTCTTTTGATGACCACTATAGACGCGGTACTTTTGATTTATACGCCTTGGTTATGAACGAACCCAGCTAAGAATATTGATACAGCTAAAAATACATTGTTTGTAATGTTTAGCCAACAATTATAGAAAAATTAAACACAATCCGCATGTACCTTAATTAAGGAAGTTGTGTGGCACGTGACTTTCTCTGGTACGCCAAGTTGTGCCAACGGGGTCGTCTCGACTGGTCGTCTCTACGACGTGGGTAACTGCCTGTGGCCTCCCCCCCCCCCCCCCCTGTTTGTCGAGTAACGAGAAGGCCCAGTCCAGTTTTCCTGGAATGGTTGACGGGATCCACTTGTGCTGGGAGCAACCGGATTAGACCTTGGCGGAGGCACTGTCTTTTTGATCTGCAGTCCCTGCTTCTCAATAGTCTTAGAAGCTTTAGTTTTCTCTGGTAGACTGACACCGAACAACGTCTTTCACATTCTTGAATGAGGTTCGAGAAACCCTACCTGGCCCTGGTGTGATCATTTTGATCCTAGCCTGGGTTTTATGATGATGCAAATCACTTAGAATGCGACAACCGTCACTGAGCATTTTAATTGCATCTAAATTTAATGTCGCTTGTCAACAATGCCGACATAGCCAAGTCAAAAGTAAAATGACAATAAACAGGAATTCATAACTTGAATCTATAACCTGCTTAAGAAACACGAATAGCCTTGTTCATTTTTTAATCTATGGCTGGTACGGGCTCTAATCAGAATCTATTGCAAAATTTGAATAGTTCATAATTTGAATAGTTCATAACTCATAATCTTTAACCTGCATAAAAAACATGATACGTACGCCTTGTTCATTTTGAATATATGGCGGGTAGGTTTTGCCGGGTTCTAATAAGAATCTATGGCAAAATTAGAATAGATCATAACTTGAATCTTTAACCTGCATAAAAAACATGCATACGCACGCCTTGTTCATTTTGAATATATGGCGGGTAGGTTTTGCCGCGTTCTACATAGAATCTATGGCAAAATTAGAATAGTTCATAACTTGAATCTATAACCTTCATAAAAAGCATTATATTAGTATATAATAATGTAACCTTTTTAATTTAATAATAGGAATTATATATTATTTATATATGACTCAGGTACTGAATACGTAAACATTTCACAATGTTATTCAGAAGAAAAAAGAAATTATAAGTATTCTAAAATTAATGAATACTTAGTTTAATTTGAAATTATGCATTAATTAACTATATAACTTTTAGGCCTTAAGTAATCATAAAAAGCATGTATAGTTACGCCTTGTTCATTTTTGAATCTATGGCGGGTAGGTTTTGCCGAGTTCTAATTAGAATCTATGTCAAAATTAGAATAGTTCATAACTTGAATCTATAACCTGCATAAAAAACATGAATAGTTACGCCTTATTCACTTTTGAAACTTTGGCAGGTAGGTGGAATAGTTTTGCCGAGTTTTAATTGGAATCTATGGCAAATCATCGTAACATAAGGTACTTTCAAATTGAACAGTATTTGTACGATTCTTTAGCAATAATATGATTTTGGGTACACCACTTACCCAGTGCCGGGTTAGCTACGTAGCAAAAGTAGCAATGGTTATATGGGTCCTGCGCATTGGGCCCCTCGTACTAGATCTCAACATATATATCCATTTTCAATATTTTGAAATGAACATTTCAGAAAATATTATTCAAATGTTATTCTTTTTATGTATGTACGTAAAAGTTTAGTATCCATTAAATTATCTTTATATTATATTAAGAAAAATTAGAGAAAATACGCTTTATTTTAACATTTAAAATCCGCGTAATCCCTTAACTGGAGATCCTAATACTCAAACCAAAGGCCATTTTACATAATTTGCTACGGGCCCCGCGCATCTTAATAAGGCACTGGCACTTACCTTGAACATTATCTATTTTTTAGATCTAAACAAATCCAAACGCCGACGTTTATGTCGATGTTTATCTCTCAATTTTTCCATTTTTTGCAAATAATATTCCATCTTCTCGTCGAACTATCTTTTAGGCATCGTAAACATTGAAAAATGAAAATAGTTTTACTTTATTAACAACTCAAAGGTAGGAGCGCGTGCGCTCGTTGCCTCGCACGGAAAAAGAATGAACTGTCATGGCGACTTACCTATAGTGAGGAGCTCGAATACTAATTTTTAATCGAGATATAAATATTCGATACCAAATTAATAAATAAATATAAAATTCTTAAAGCGTGCGAGTGTTGCCTTGTAGGTCAAAGGACTACCTGTTAATTTGTATCGAAAATGAAACCACGAAATATTATTGTGCTCAGAAACAAATACCTAGATATAGCTACGATTTGTACATTTCCATAATATAAAATATCTGAAGTTCTTGAATGTTAAAGAAATCAAGCTTCTAAGTTATCGCAGTAAAAAAAAATAGTTATTATGACATTTTATAAGTAATACTTGAAATCTTATGGTTCCATTGCCTAATTGCAAAATTTAACGAAATAAAAATCATAATAGAAGTATTTTTTTGAAAAATAATAAATCATGACGACTTATGGTTTAATGAAATAATAGTGAAGTAGAAATTTCATGCTATTTAGAAAAAACAACAAGTGAAGTTATGTATGTGCATACTTTATGTATTTAATCCACCTTTAGACTACAAGTTAGTCGGGACAATGTACAGATAATTAACATTAATACATAATGTATTTAGGCTTAAAGTCCAAAACCATCCAATAAACAACTTTATCAAACAAAAATTCTCAAATCAAACATAATAACTTCAGGTATAATCTGACGACTAATCTCTATACGTAATGAATTAATATTGCTTATAGATTTTTGTGCCATAATGCCATAAATTTTTGTGGTCCCTTGAAAGTTGCTATAATTATAGCAACTCACTTATATAATCGATTGAGTATAAATCGATGCAGTATAAATCACCGTTAACTCCAGTAACTCAAAAACTGGAATATAATTTAGTGACTTAATAGGATTACTCAAGTGATTAAAGTTTTAAAAATCCTATTCAAGTCACATCACAAATACCAAATAAATGAATGGTGTAATTTTCTGATTTTGATACTACAGTAGCAGTATAGAAATAATATATATTTAATAGGGTAGTACAATGAAGTCAGCCTTCAAATTACAATTGACAGGCTAACAGGGTTTAATGATTTACCAAAGTACATATAGGCTGCTTCTGACAGGTCCTATTGGAAAATTATGGATGAGGCCTATGTCATAAAAAAATAGTACCTTAAGCCATGCAGGTTTCTGTGGTTGTGCCGTGAGTCGTGGCCACCAAACAGCCTTCTCCTTTTTCAGCACTAATTCAACACGATTTTCAAACACACGCACAGTTATAGCTTCATTATGCTCTTGTGTACCCTAAAAATAATAATATGCAACTTTATTAGCATATTTTATTAACCCCTGACTACCACTGAAAGGGGTGTTATAAGAAGTTTGATGTGTATGTCCTTTTGGCATCTTAACTCCCAACAAACAGACTAATTTTGATGATTTTTTTTGGTCGAAAGCTGATGAGATCGAGATGGTCCTTTGCTATGATTTGTGAAGACCTGTCGAGGCTTTTGAAGAACATTAGCTCATATCTTAGTTGATGAAGGGATTTCCCTAACTTACATGAGTACAATAGATGTGAAATTTGGTATAAGTACTGTTACTTAGGTGGTATTTCTATGGTAACATAGACCTGATGCTGCAGCACCAAGTAGTTTGCAAGATACCCAACTTCTGAACAACTTACAGCAGATATAGCATGTTTGGTCTCAATAGAAACGTCGGAGGTTAAAAATTTTTAATTATAGTTTGTAACTTGAACTTTTGGAGTTTCATGCAGAAAAAAATACTCACGACTTTTACTGAAGAAAATAAATCCAAACTAAACTCGTATAGGTTTTCGCCATGAGCGGCAATACCTTGAGCACTAAATTTAATGTTGTTGTCGATGATTTTCACGTCGGGTTTTGTTACGTTTTTTAAATCTATCTTTAAAGAGATAGAATTTTCTGTTTGCGCCCAATAAACGAAAGGGCTCGGCACGACCATTGTTATTCAAAATGAATTATATTCACAACCTTTTATTTATTTATTTATTCACAACACAAAACGAAAATTTTAATATTTTATAGTCAGTTTGTGTATATAATAGTAGTGAATCCGATATATTGAAAAATTCTATTTCCTTCAATTAAATTAAATGACACAACACACAAACTTATTTTAATTTAATTATTATCAAATTAATTAAATTCGAAAAAGTGAGAATAGCGACGACTGACAGACCACCATTTATGGCACAAACTAATAGTAGACACGGCATCGACAGCTCGAACAAAGTGGGTCATACTTAAGAGATTTAGTATACACGCAAATTTGCCACAAGGGGAACTTCAGAGGTCACGTGGGTGATCGGGGCAGCCATTTTGAATGTTTTGTTTTGATTGAAATGCCATGCCAAGCCAGCCGTGCGTGCGTTTTCGGTTTTATTTATTAGTTATATTGTTTTATTGCGAATTTGGATTCTTTTATTGGACTTCGACGTGGATTCTTTTATGTGACCTGGCTCTACTTATCTGGATTCCGATTAAGTTGTGATTAAGCTGCTGTGTTTTGGATATTACACAATGGTTTTCATCGTATGTTGTGTTTCTTCTTGCCACTCGAAAAACGATACAAAACTATTTAAGTTTTCTCGAAATGATACGCTAAGAGATCTTTGGATTGAGCAAACCGCTCCACATTGTCCAAAACTTCGACAGTTGTCACCACATCAACTAATACAAGGGAAAATTTGTATAAAGCATTTCCAAGCAAAGTTCTTGGTGAACAGAAACCGACGTTATAACGCTTTTCCTACGTTGTTCAGCACAGAAGAATTCTTCTCTGGAACGCCTGCTTCCGATGTTGAAATTAAAGGTCAGTAATAATTATTATACCCTAGCACAAACGTTCTTAGAGTATTTTTTTTTATTCTATTTAACCAATATTAGGTCCGGTTTCTGAGACTTGACAATAGATGAACCCTCCTGGTAGAGTGCTCCTTCCAAGGCTGCTGCCCCCAACTGAGAAACAAAAAAATTAACCAAATGGCCCCGAGGTCCACTCACTTGACTTGCTTGAATGATCGGTCAAGATTACAATTGCTGTAGATGTAAGATTTGCACTGCAATTGTGCCTTAGTGTCTAGTCATTTTGAGAAGTTGACAATTTGCTACATGGACATTATGCTAATTAGATAAACTGCTCATTAGATTTTACAGAGTTATGTCATTTAACAGCTGTTAATCTATTGTCAAATATCTGAGAAACCAGGCATTAGTTTCTTCTCAAAAGATTGGTGAATACAGATGGTCATTATTCATAGTGAATCTGCATGCAACTTATCAAGTTGCCCGTTACAGTATTATTATACCGTGGCAAAGATACAGGTCATGGTCCTGCAATGATAAATTACTTAATACAAATTATTTATTTTCAGATCCAACACTTATACCGTCAGACCATAACTATTGTAAAAGAACTTGTGTAATGCCCAACATTTGTAACTGCCAAAAAATGGAAAAACAATGAACCTGACCTAAACCGACCTTCTTCAGGCAGCTCAAACAGTAAGCAAAATTTTTTAAATATTTTTTTAATACATACAATATCTACTCGCGTACGATTGGCCCTTTGACCATAAGCCAGTTGTTATAACCACCTATTGGAAGGATGTTTACCAAATAAAGAATGCATTAGTGTATTGAGGGGTAAGAAAAAAGTACCCATAACTGGACAGTAATGAATAGTTAGCATATTACTAGTCAGAATATAATGAGATTCAAGTACCATTATACTACAATGTTTGTGCCAAAATTGTGAAACTGAAAAGAAAAATACTATCATCAACTTTAGTATTGTACATAAATTCTTAATGGTATTTTTCTATAATTTCAGAACAAGAAATACTAACTTCATGGAAATTGCTAAAGAAATGGGGAAGGAAATGCCGAAGAATAAGCATCAGTTCATCAGAAGAATAAGCTACGAGCAAACTATCAGTAATAAAAATAAAAATTGAAATTATTTTTTGTTTTTTTTTTTTGAGATCCCTTTTTATTAGACTATCGATACCGATATTTTATAAACAGAACATTACTCTATGCTAGTGCGAACATAGTGGCACCTTGCGGCGAATCGTCTGCATACTAAACTCCTTACGAGTCACGAAAACCGCTAAGCTGTCGTATCTGTCTTTAGACATATAACTTTATAATCTGTGATAGTAGATTATTTTGATTTTCTATTATTTTATAATAAAACAAAGACAATGGATACATGTCAATCACTTTCGACAGTTCGTAAAACTGTGTACACAAAACCAAGGAGGATAAGGAGGATAAAGGAGCACCATCTTACATGGGTGTTAAACTGAAAAAGTGGCAAGCTAATGCTTCGATTACATTATCCGATTTCTTACAGTCCAATCTAGGAAATCGGATAGTGTGATCGCAGTTAGAAACAGATCGGATTCGATTTGGAGAAATTGAAGATCCCTCAAATTGATTTCTAAATACTACGATTTAGAAATCAAATTGAAACGTCGAGCTCTCTACCAAGGTCTCTAAATTGAATCCCTTAAATTGAATAGTGTAATAGACGCTTTAAGCAAAAAATAGTGGTTCATAAATTGACCGGAATGGCTCTAGTGTAGCCAGAGTCGGAAGTTTTTGATATAAAAGTATTCTGTGGTAAATATCTCAAATAGAATACTTTTTAAACTCTATATTGTTTATCCTATTACACTACGGCTACGGCAAGGAATATAGTACTCTGATACTCTCCGACTCTCTGCACTACGGTTTCACAATTCACATCCGAGTTTTTGATATTTTCTGTCAAAAAGCCGTTTTCTTTTCTCTATTGATGGATGTCCTTTTTGTGTAATATCTTCTCGAAATTCAATTATTTTAAAATTCAATATATTTTCGGCTAACTGAAAATGATTTAAGTTCTGCCGCGATTCGTAAATTCAACCAAGTGATTTTTTTACATACCGACTCCTAGTAAACAAATCCAAAATGTCCGTTCCCAGCACTGGCTTGAGCAAATTGAAGAAGAAACACATACGCGTAAAACATCAAAAAGTTAAATTGTTCCGTGCCAACGAGCCTTTGCTATCCGTTTTTATGTGGGGTGTCAATCATACGGTAATTTTTTTTTATTCTGACTAAATCAAAGATCTTATAAAATTCATAGTTGATGCAGGGTATCCTGAATCGCAATAATAAATTGTAACAGGAATTAATGTATTTACAATTAAAACATGAAACGACTTTACCATTATGATTATAAATAAATAAAATAATCTTTATTGCATAGGATCGAAATTCTGTCACAGTCTTAAATAATTTACGATTGCCGCCGCTTCGGAATCCATATTTCTTGCGATCATGCGAGGTAGATTTTCTTGCAAACCTATTTGCAGATATCTTTTCAACTATAAATTTGTGAGACAAACACTAAATATACAATAAAAAATGTTCAGCCATCAATCTAGTGATTGACTGTTTTAGTAGCTCCTATGTGAAAAAATCATTACAAAAGTTAAACAGCTACATTTAACTTTTTGCTTTATCTCTGTTTTAATTTTATTTTATAATTTCATTATTACTATTGTTATTTATTGCATTGTTTACCAGTGAATGGTTTAATGTTGATACTTTTCTTGAATTATTCTACTATAATCGTAAATCTGGTTGGCACTGTGTCAATTTATTTAATAAACAATGTGTGGTGACCATCACAACGATTCAATTGTCTATAAATAAGAAATTATACGTATAATAATTGAGACGACAGATATATAGAGTCATTTGCCAAACTCAAATTACGAACAAACTGAAAGTATTTTATGTATTGCATTAAAGCAGCTATTAAAATGTGGTTTTCCTTTTCAGATAAATGAACTCAGTCATGTATCAATACCAGTAATGCTTCTTCCGGATGACTTTAAGTCTTATTCTAAACTTAAAGTAGACAACCATTTGTTTAATAAGTAAGTACTTATACAAAGAAATTATTCAATATTAAACTTTTATTAAACTTATATTAAAAAATATAATAAAATGTATAGGTAACTAATAGATTAAGCATAGATTAATACCTAGGTGATCACTCACTGTGTAGCATTTTTGATAAGGATATCATATCATCTTATATCATGATATGTAAATGTCATCCCTACTTTGATATTTTGGGTTATATTTGATAATTTTGATACCTTGGGTTACATTACATTATTGTAATTTTCATAGATATATATAATATAATTTAGTATATAATATTTAATACCTATATATAATTTAGAAAAAAAAATTAATATTAGTTAAGTAGGAAATTTTTGATTTTATCCAATACAAAAAAAATCAGACTCCTCTTTATAATATTAGTGTAGATGTATAGCTGTTATATTTCTTGTAACAATTGAAATTTTTTGGTTATTCCTAATTTTTTGTGTGGAAATTTGCCGAGATAATCTTAAGGATTAAATTTACCGAGTACAATAGAGTAGTTACATAACACCCAACTAATAAATGCAAAAGTTTGTGAGAATAATCCTTTGTGGAAATAGCATATAGCAATATGTTTAGTAATAACTTATAGCAAAATCAATACAAAGCTTACTAATATACAATAACCGAAAATTTGCTCACCCTCAATCTTGTTATCAATCTTAAGCCTGCCAATAAATTTGCTAGATAATGCTACTAAAAGTGGGATATGTTCTGAAATGCTTTTATCATGCAAATGCATTAGCAAATAAAATAAACTTTATATTTCTTGCCTAATGGCAGAATAAATTAACTAGAATAAACAGAATAACATAGTGCTCAGTCTGATAAATGGTGAGGATTTTTTTTAATGTTTTATATTTTCCATTTTGCAGGGAAAATATGCCATCTCATTTCAAAGTGAAGGAATATTGTCCATTGGTCTTCAGGAATCTGCGTGAGAGGTTCGGAATCGACGACCTCGACTACAAAGAGTCCCTTACAAGGTAAGTAACTTTTTTATTTCTGTTGTGTAGGTAAAATAAAAAATTAATTTGAACAGTACATGACTGAGCTGCTAGAGGCACGGGTGAATGCTAACCATACATTATTTATTTCTTTATATTTATGATGCATTATTTGTTTTTAATTTTTACTTCCAATGTTACGGAATATCTCTCCTCGATCCTACTTCCCATCCTGTGGTCCTTAGGTTTAAAAAGCCAGATAACTACCTGTGCTCAAGATCCCAGAGGAAGTTTATCAATAAGCTGAGGCGGTCAGCGACTGCTCCAATCGGTGTTGCCAACATGAAAAACGAAACCCACCAAGAGAGCATATTTCACGACGCAAGCGCTTTCGTCAAACGCGGCCTAACCATAAAGCGACTGAGGTCAGCGGAGTTTTTTTAAGGAGCTGTACGATTTTTTTTTATTTCTTTTCCAATAACAGTATTTAGTGTGCCTTTGAACTGACACGGCAATTCAACATCATTACGGCCGCCGCAAATAGGAGGACGGCAGGGCAATGTATTTTTTTTTATTCATAGTATATTGTGCCTTAAGTGCTTGTAATGTAGTTCAAATTTAATTGTATTATGCTACAACGACAACAACAGTAACATAATATAATACATTCAAATTTGAATTGTATGCAAAGCACTTAAGATACAATATTGTATGAAAAAACTGAAACATCGCTGCCGTCCTCGAATTTGCGCGGGCCCTTAGCGATACCCTCCACAGATTCACTTGGCTGTTAATATTTTGATTGTGGAGCGCCAACATATTTTTTTTCTAACCGCTTACAAAATCACTATAGGAAGTGAGGTCGAAATCTAAAAACGTGTGTAAATGTCCCGACGAGAAGATGTTTTTAATATAGAGGTTTGTGCAGTTCCGAGTGGAGTTTCATTGTTTTTTTTTTTGCAGCGTGTTAAAAACATGATTTGTCTATGGTTTGCTAAATGTGTTAGTCGACCGTTCATTGAGGTTGTGCACACGCACCGAATCCATTCCTATTAGTAATTGTCCCGTGACCCTTATTTAAGTTCCTTAACCTTCATTTGCATCATTCAACCTATAATTTTTATCTCTTCATATATTATTGCGTTTTTGTAATTTATTTATTTTTATTTACTTTATGAATTTAACACTCACTCACACACACATACACAAGCACTATAATGCGGCATCACATATTCATCACATATTTTGCACTTTAAATTATTAAACACAACGCTAGTGAAAAGGGTAAGGTATATTATATTGTTAAAATTTGGTGATGGTGATGATAGGCCAATTTCACCATCGATTGTAAACTTTTTTGAAATGAAAGCTTGCTGCTTGTAAATTAAATTACCCATTCAGAAAGTGCTTCGAATTTTGACGTGTTTTACATATTTGAATCTGTTCTGGAATGCACATTTTGAAAAAACTTCAATACTTTCAGCTATTGGTCTGCCTGCGGTCAAAAAACACTTTTTTTTTCATATGTAGTTTTCAATTTCATCTTATTTGGGAACAGGAAAACAATTGATCGAAAATTGATTTATGTGTATTACATGTATGTGACTATTTAGGTACAATAGTAATAAAAAAAATGACTAATACTGTATTTAAATTTAAAATAATAAATTCCTTATATCTTTTAACTTTAGTCTTGTACATACATACATTGCAAAATGTATGTATATTGATGGAACATTACTTCTTTTTGCATATTCAGTTTTATTTATGAAAACTCGCCACTGGCAAACGCGATGTGACCTTTTTTGACTTTAAACTATACACACTAAAAGTTGGAATAGCTTATTATAATATTACATAACAATTGATGATAAGGAGTGTTTAGCTGTATGAATATAATATTTGGCAAGAGTATGTACATTATACATTTAGCAATTGGTTGTATTAAAAGTTATGATTCATCTGAGCAATTAATTAAACGATAAAGCGAGAGATGTCTTAAACAATCTGAATTAATTGTATGAAGTTGGCAAATTGTCATGATCTAAACTCCATTGATGATTCATAATACTTAATTAGTTTTGTTTTCCATTATGAATTGCAGAAAACATGAAATTAAAATTAATTAATTAAAGTTATTGAAGCTAAGATATTTGAATTTTTAAAATAGACATCACTTTTTATATTATATTTTTTATTTTTTTATATTATTTCTTATCGGTTCAATAAAATTACAAGTCCGGGGTGATATGTGTAATCTATCTATAAAATTAAACATTTATAAATATTTATTTGTTATCGTATTTAGTCGCGAAAATTGTTTATATCACATTCTTTTACCTGCAAATATCAAAGTGATTAATAGTTCTTGGAAAAGTGGCGTACTATCTTGCCATATCTTGTCATTTCTGATACTAGTGTGCACTAAATCCCTTTTTATTTTATTAACATAAACAAGCGAACCACCCCCGGCTTTTCTAGGATGACCAATTTTTCCAATTTTTTTTTCTTCATAAGAAACTATACAAATATTGGAAAGTAAAAAAATTAGCCAAACTCGCTGTATTGTATCATTTAAACTTTTATGTAAAAATTGAGTAAATAGCACATGTAAACAAGAGTTTCTGTTTTCAACACACACACACAGTATTGCAATTTTTTATGTTTCTGATATTTTTAATAACATTTAACAACTAAGTACACCTTATATTTGTCAACAACATCGACAGAATATTATTATGACAAAGTGAACATAAAAATTCTATTATTTTTTTTCGGTATTTTGCCAACAGATCTCAGCCGATACCGGACGACTCGTCCGGAAAGTCAGGGGCGAAATTTTATCAGAGTTATGATCGACTGTTCATCCTGAAGACCCTCACTTCTGAGGAGGTGGAGAGGATGCACTCTTTCCTTAAACACTACCATCCGGTGAGTTACTGCAGGCTTTTTTTATGCGATATGCAAACTTTATTATGCAATAAGTGGGTTTATGCAAATAAGATGTCTATGTTGAAGGTACTCTGTTCATTTGTTGTTATGAATTGAGAAAAAGAAAAAGAGAGGGTTTCGTCCACAAAAAAAGTATATAACAACAATAATTGTCTACAACAACAAGATGTAATTGTTTAATGTATGGAAATATAATATTAGTTGAATGCTGTTTGTTTGAATTTTATTTATTTGCGTCTTTTGCCTTAATCTATACTAATATTATAAAGCTGAAGAGTTTGTTTGTTTGAACGCGCTAATCTCAGGAACTACTGGTTGGAATTGTAAAATTCTTTTTGTGTTGGATAGATCATTTATCGAGGAAGGCTTTAGGCTATATAACATCACGTTGCGACTTATAGGAGCGAAGAAACAGTCGAAAATGTGGAAAAAACGGGGAAAATTATTCATTTTTGAGGGCTTCCGTTGCGTGCGCTGCGAAAACCGTTCGAGATACCCAAATGATTCCCAAAATAACTATTCCACGCGAACGCAGTCGCGAGCACCAGCTAGTAATGTAATAAACGTCGTATGGATGTTCACTGCTATGTTAACATTATTTTGTTATATTATTTCTCTTAACATACCTATTAAATTTCAAATGTTAATATTAATATTTACAGCATGTGTATTTCCGTTCATACTAGAGCCCATTCTCATATATCCCTTTCTTATCTTTTATCCTATTCTAGACTGGCATTCTCAGCCGTAGGATGTCCACTGCTGAACATAAGACTGCCCCCCATAAGTTTTTAAAAGATGTTCTATATTTTTTTTTAATATACACTTTTCACAGTATATAGTGGAGCGACACGGCAAGACATTACTGCCCCAATATCTTGGCATGTATCGACTTACGGTGGACGGAATCGAGCATTACCTTGTCGCTACCAGAAACGTATTTTCCAACCATCTCAACATACACAGGTAAAACGTCAACTGATACTTACTTTTAATAAATATTTTAAAAACTAAATGAGCAGAGGATGAACTGAATATTGTTTAATTTTCAGAAAGTTCGATTTGAAAGGTTCTACGGTGGACAGGGAAGCGTCGGAGAAGGAACTAGAAAAAGACTTACCAACGCTCAAAGATAATGACTTCATAAAGCAAGGTATCAGGATTGACATTGGCGATGCGGCCAAGGAAAAGCTCTTGGAGACCCTGACCGCTGACGTCGAGGTGATGTATATGTAGATGATAGACATTTTGTTAACGAAGTGTGAAAATGATAAATTTAGGGAAAATCTTGGGAAAAGTAAGTTAGCGTCGGCCCTAATAGTGAATTGCATTGGTTTCCAGTTCTTAACGAAGTTACACCTGATGGACTATTCGCTGTTGCTGGGCGTGCATGAATGCGGGCGTGGCGAAGCCGAGGCGGAGGCGGCGAGGCGGGAAGCCGACGACAACTCCGACAACGCCGACACGGACACCGACAGTGACACCGACAACCGACACCCCGACAGGTGACTCGCACATCTATTACCGCATTTCGCCGACACCTTACACCTATAAGTGACTCGCGCGTAAAATTTCACTTTGCCGACAAGTTACACCGACACCCCGACTGGTGACTCGCACATCTATCACCGCACTTCGCCACACCTTACACATCACACTTATACCTGACTCACACGTATAAAGTTACTCTTTGCCGACAAGTAACGAGCATATCTAGATCCGCACTTCGCCGACACATTACATCTATACGTGACTCGCGCGTAAAATTTCACTTTGCCGACAAGTTAAACCGACAACCGACACCCCGACTGGTAACTCGCACATCTATCACCGCACTTCGCCGACACCTTACACATTACACCTATAAGTGACCTTATAGGTACCTTGCCTTGCGCGTAAAAAGTTTCACTTTGCCGATAAGTTATACCGACACCCCGACAGATGACTCGCACATCTATCACTGCACTTCGCCGTCACCTCACACATTACAGACCTGCCACACACTCGTCGAGTGGCATAGGAAGTAGCAAGGAAAAGTCTATGATTTTCTATGATTGTGTGTGTGTATAATTTGTGTGTTAGGTTTAATCGCGACGGGTCGAACAGTTGTAGAAGTTCGCTCGTGACGAGATGCAAGTGTGACGTCACGTGCGACGTTCACACTGACAGTGACGAGTATGAACACGGCAGCGGGTATACAAATCTCCGTAGAGAAAACTGGCCATGAATTTATCGCATACAATTTGGTGTATAAAATAAGTAAAACATTAGTTTTAGAGATTGAGTCTTCAACTCGAATGAAATCGTCCAATCTGTTTAATTCATTCGAGGAAACACACATTAAAAATTGTTACTCAAGCGACAAGTTCATGGCAAGACGTTTGAGGTTTTCCTTAAGCCAGTGTCTTCTATATTCTATCAATAGTTGTTTGTCTGTTCGTCTTAATCTTAGGAAATAATCTTAGGAACTGTGTGAATTTGTTTTGATTACAATCGGTTTACAAGCAAAAAAGTTACCAAATACAGAAATATCACACGTACAAAGTCGCGGGAACAGTTAGTCTGTAATAAAATAGATAACAAGTAAAGTATTTATACTTCTAAATTCTTGTTCAATTTTTATGATATAATATAGAAGATGGCTGATAGAGTTTGTCCGCTACATACATGTAATGCTATTTATATGCATACACTCAATGATTTTGTATTGGTCTCGCTCGCTACGCTAGACTAGATAGAGGACTATAGAACAACGACAGCTCCGTAAATGCGGCCGTTTTTTATTCTAGTGTGTTTAAGCAACATTTGTCAGTTGACATTGTGAACTAGTGTGCGTGAAGAATTGTGTTACCAGCTGCTAACTGTTACCCGAGTTAATGGGAAAAATATTTTATGCTGTGGTCTATTAGTTAATTAAGTTATAAATATAGCTCAGAAAATACTTAAAAATGAACAATAAATTAAAACGGAATGTATAAATATATTTATATATATAGAAAAATGGAAAATATGTATTATATCAATGATTAGGCCTTATTTTTAATAGTTTTTTTTTATTTACATGTAATATTTACAAGTTATTATTAAAAATAAGGGTTAATAAGGGTTGGCTTTAGAATCGTGTGGGAAGACTTTAGGGTATTTGACGGTTAAATTAGTTAGAAATGGATGTTAATTTCATAAAAATAAAGTTTTTATGGAAAGGAAATCAGTCTACAATTAATTTATAGTACAGTGAATATAGTCGTTTTTTTTGGTCAACTTTGCATTATCCTACCGATCCAATTTTTTTTTTCTATAAGGTTTAGGATCACTTACTGAGTGTACAATCACAAAATGCTGACAGATTCCGGTGACAGCATAGGCGCCATCTTGAAAAAACGTTTCTGGCCGATATCTCGGAAACTATGCACTTTAGGGCAAAAGTGATAGAGACCATTATTGTAGAGAATACTATTTCGCATCTTTTATTTCTTACGCATTTTTTTGTAAAACTCACCGCTTACGTTTTATGGCTCATTTAATTAACGCATTTTTCTATCTCGGTCGATAACTCTTATAATATTGGATTAATCAATAAAATGCATCAATCCATTTTTAAAGATCAATCTATTCCCCACAACTTTTATTTGAAACTTTTTTTTTTAATGTCCATAGTTTTCAAGCTATCGGACGTTAAATGTTGGACTACCAGGTGCAAGGTTTGAATTTTCAAGATATGCATAGAGGAATTAATTTTATATAGATTTTAAAACATGACCTCAAATTGTTTGTATAGTACATCAATATTTACATACATGTTGTAGGTACAAGACATTTGTACTGGATGAAAACAAATAGGTTAGGTTCCATAATGTTTATGACTCTGTGGCTCATTGGCTCTGTGGTTGAAGATTAAACTTGAAGTAAACACGTATGTAAAAAGTAGATACAACAAAATTAAATAAATGAAAACAGTTTTAAACAGTGAAAATTTATGTGTTGTACTGAATATGTGTGTTGTAATAATGTTTTTAAGTGATGCTGATGCTGATAGTTGCAACAAACCTGGTATGTACCTACATATTTATTTGTATTGTAAACAATTTTAGGTTATGTTCTAAAATATTATTAAATTAATTGTAGACTCATTTCCTTTCCATAAAAACTATATTTTTATAAAATTAACATCCATATCTAACTAATTTAACCTTTAAATACCCTAAAATCTTCCCACACGATTCTAAATAATTCCCAATAACTAGGTTAGATAAATTAAATATGTTATATAATAAAATAAAATAAAAACAATAAATTCACATTATAAAAATCTCAACCATGGGGAAATTGATTCTTGTATACGCGGCAACACTGAATGGCGTTTTGGGTTCATATTATTTTATGTTGAAATTTCGAAATTATACGATAGTTACTGATGGTATGTGATCCCAGTGTTCTTCTTATTTTTTGTGGTATTATTTTTACACAGTTTCACTACGCACCCCGGCATTTTAGTTTGAATTATGCCCAAAATTTAATAAAACATTCGGCATGTACACATGACAGACAGCTTGCAGTGTGACTGGGTGGTGGCTAGCTCTGGTCCGCCAAATTTGGCGTATCATTTTTTTCGCGTTTGACAATTACGACTGCTTTGTCTTGTCGAGTGAAGCGAGACCAATTTTTAGTCTATGGCATACACTTTTAAGAAAAGTAAAATATGTTGATCTACATTATCGAGTGATCGTGTGGTAAGCTCTGTAAGTTTTTTTGCTATTTTTAATCACATAACGCTAATGTATTAAAGTGAAAGGTTTTTAAATCCTTTGTATAATTAAATTCCTAATTAAATTAAACGTTATTCACAGATAAATCACTAAAAAAAAACACAATCAAATAAACACAGATTATGCTATATGGTTATTATAAAAAAGCACAACATAATGACAATAATTATTTCATAATTCTTTTTTAGACCAAACATCATGAACGAGACATGATCAACATTCTTAGCTATAATTTATGAAGGTTTATCCAAGCCTTTGAAGACTCAGAAGATTTCCTAGTTGATGAAGGGATTTCACTAACTTTTTCACATGTTCGATTAATGTGATATTACTTGGGCGGTATTTCCATGACACGGTAACAAGTAGTCTGCGGGACGCCCTGTAGTTGCAGATTTAGCGTGTTTGGACTCAATAGAAAGTCATTCTATGGACTGTAAGTTGTAATTAAGAGCCTGTCCAGATGAGGCGATTTACGCGCGAGGGCATACGCGCGTTTCAATTTATATTGCGTCCAGATACCGCGTTTTACGCGCGTTTCTACGCTGGGAGGGATTCGGTTTAATGACTCTATTGGAATATTCTGATGCCTCCATATCCCATACATATGGCAACTCTTTTTATACTTCGTCAATAAAAAGTTCGGTATCGAAATTATCACGCTCCATTTCGAACCAAATACGTCCACTCGCCACGGAAACGCGCGTAGTACTGGACGCACAAATGGCGGCCGAGTATCTCAACACGCGCGGCGCTCGCGCGTAAAACGTGCGAGTCGAGAGTCCCGCTCATTGCACGCGTTTTACGCGCGAGTGAGGTAACGCACGGCAGCATCTGGACGGGATATATGTAGCTCCAGTATCTCGGGAACGCGCGAGTGTGTACGCGCGTATGCCCTCGCGCGCAAAACGCCTCATCTGGACAGGCTGTAAAGCTTGATTGTTTGAGAAATGATTTGGTATAAAAAATGTACGGAGGTGCGTGACACGTTAGGTGGGGCTACAACACTCCGCCGGACAGCCCTCGCGGGTTCGGGCGCCAGTGCTCGATGCGCTACGAGGGGATTGTTCCGGAGATCGACATCTACGCCATCCCCAGTCAGGACGGTCAGTTTCAACACTGTGATGGCATTCACGACTATAGTCTGTTCGCGTTATGAACGCAGTGAGTCATCAGTGCAACCCTACCGTTGCACTGATGACTCACTGCGTTCATAAAGGTGCGTTCCGTAGGGTAAAGGTATATTCACAATGGAGTTACAAAAGTCTCTCTTTTTTGACATGAATATGTCTTTTCTCTGGGGTCTATTCGAAAGAATGTGTGTCACGAAAATCGTTACCATGACGTAAATGAATTAATTCGAAAGAATGTGTGTCACGAAAATCGTTACCATGACGTAAATGAATTAATTATAATTTGTTCGTTTGTTTATATATATATTTTATCCCTGTTGACCATAGAAGGATTAAGGATAAGGGGAAAGAATAAGGATAAGGATAAGGATAGGGATGGGGATAGGGATAGGGATGGGGATGGGGATAGGGATAGGGATAGGGACCATTTAAATCTTTCTTTTCATTTATGATATGAGACATATTCATGTCTACTGTGCCATCGAGAAGCCATGGCACTTTTTTTTCCACTGGCGATTTTAAGAGGATTGTCAAGCTGTAAATTTTCATACAAAAAGCGATAACGCTTTCCCCCCAGTAAACATAGTCCAATTTTTATAATTTTTGGAAATGTTGTAGAGATAATGAAAAACTAGGTCCGTACGTTTTTATTTTTAAGAAATATTTCTTACGATAGAAGTTATTAGCATCTAAAAATCTATATTTTTTACTTAAAAACTTCCTCTAGCGTTTTTATTTTTTTTAATTAAATTAAACTGAATTACTAAAAAATAAAAACGTACAGACTTAGATTAAGGTGTACCGAATCCAATGATATCAAAATTGTCTTATTTTGTAAAAGTTTAGGGGGGTAAAAACGTTATCGCCCGAAAGCATATTACACTAAGGAAATGTAGGCAATTTACTACAGGACTTGCAACTCTCTCTATCGCACGATACGGGTCGGAGGCAGAGCGATGTGAAACAGATAGCATTTTTGAAAATACCTACTCGCGCCGCGTATCGGCACCTCACAATCCTCTTAATGTGTTAGATTCCTATCTAATTTTTAGCGACCTGATTGGTTAGGGGGCGTGGCAAGGCTGATGGACAACGATGACTTACTGCATTTTTAACCCAATCTAGTATAATGCTATCACAGTCTTATGTTATAATTATCTATTTTTATGTGAATAAAAATGCCAATTTTAAATTCCGGCAAAGTTATTGCCAAAAAGTATTTTGTTTTTTGCTTTTTAGGCCGAAGCTAAATTTTAAGTTTCTTTGGTTTATTGACTGTGTTGTTTGTGAATACTTGAAGGATTAATTAAATAACTTATTATTTCAGGAGCCCCCCGTAAGGAGATTTACTTCGTTGCACTAATCGATGTCCTGACACATTACGGCGTCAAAAAACAGGTACAAACTCACATTTTACTTGTTATGTAATAATATTATACCAAATTGAATATTTTACACGATTTATTTGTCTCCGTAAAATATGATTTAAAAAAAAAGTAAAATCCAGTGTTTCAAACCAAAGCAAAACTTCATTAGCTAGTCCGTTTATATATTATGTCTTCTTTGTTTTCTAACCCTTTCAGAGTTGAGGGTTTAATATCGTGTAAATTTTTATGTTTTCAGGCAGCAAAAGCTGCAAAGACAGTGAAATACGGCAGCAACGTTGACGGAATTTCCACCTGCGACCCGGAACAGTACGGCAAAAGGTTTATAGAGTTCGTTGCGAAAGCAATCGAGGGCAACTAGAAGACGCCACAAGCACTTGTGCTTCCTCTAATACTAGTAGAAAGTTTTGCAACATTCCTCGCGTGGACGTATTTTAATGTCAATTTGTACTCGACTCTCACGAAAGCAATCGGAAAACTATCTATTGTTTACATTAGTATAATAATATAATGCAATGCTATATTGGCATAGTCATGGTCAGTGATGTAATAGAAAAAGTAATCTCTCTATACTAATACTAGAGAACGTTATCCGCACCTAAAATCGAGCCGACCGTCAGCCTGTATGCTAACAATTTTCGTGAAAAATTATTATATTTGTATAAGAACAAAGACGGTATGTCGGGCGAGTTCATGTTTACTAATTAGCTTAAAGCGCCTACACACGCCCCTAAAATCGGTCTAATGATGTTGACCCTAGATCGCCTCTAATTGTGTTTACGATTTGCCTACACATGAGGCGATCAAGGGAGCGATCTAGCTAGGGGGCTCCCCACCACTGCCCCGATATTGCCACCGATTTTAAGGCCGCGTGTAGGCGCTTTTAGTTGTAAAATACCACTTGCTGTGTGCACATAAAATATCTACATACCTCTTGTTTTACTATAACATCATTGAGCATGGTTTTATAAACTGGGGTAGTGTTATATCGAGCATGGTTATATAGACTGGGGCAGTATTATATTGAGCATCGTTACATAGACTGGGGCAGTATTTTATTGAGCATCGTTATATAAACTGGGGTAGTGTTATATTTGTTAGCTTAAATAGGGATATCTTAAAATAGGCACGGTTATGTTGGAATTGTCTATATTGCGATTGTTTTCATTCAATGTTATATGATTTGTTTACTATATTGGAAAACGTGGTGGTTTAATGTCAATTTTAAGCGGGGTTTTCATGTGCATAAATGTTACATTAAATCTAATTGTAAAATTCCAAGATCTAGAGAGGTATTTAATTTGATTTTAAATTGTAATGTGCCTATTTCGATCTTATATTTTGTATGCTATATGGTCTCGTTTGGTTTTCTGACAGTTTATAAAGCGTGAACAACCTATCGCACAATATCATAATATCGTTTAATTAAATTATAATACTGGCAACACCAGCTCCACTGCTAACTTTTTTATTTCCGCAACTGGCAAACTTGCGATGTTTTTGTTGCCATATTTAAAAAAAAGTCTTAATTTGTACATATGAAAGTTTTCATTCGGGCATAAAAAGTTGATCCGATTTATTTCATAATGTCATTTTAGTTTATTTATACTAGTTACTCATCGTTGTAGATTCATACAATTTTTAACTTCCTGAATCCAAGTGTTAAAAATCGGGTTAACGATTCTTCGACATGCGTTGAAAGAATGCTACAGGGTGTTGTAGTTTTTTTTTATAAATAATTAATTTTGATTTTTCTTCATATTTTTCGTATTAGAGGAAGCACTCGCACGTTTTGTTATTCTTGTCAGAGACAAGCTACACTTATTGGTAAGAATAAGTAATGTTATATAAATATATATATATCATATTATAGATGCATAAAAATATATGATATCGGTTAAAAAGTAGCGTGTTTCATGGGATTTTTGTATTTAAATGAATATCTGATACTGATGACGTCGGTGGAACTGTTCAGAATTTAATAATAATAATAATAATAATTACCTAATACTTCGTATTCTCATTAATTATTATAATAAATACGCTTTTTTATGTAACAATTGAAAATGAGTTACATAAATTTTCACAATGTCAGGTTGTCGGCTTAATGCGTTTTTCTTATTCTTCTATAAGTACTCAAAAATGGGCTTTTTTATAACTATCTAAATCTTGTCTGTGTATTTTTAACTGAGAGATATAAAAACATTAGTTAGAGGTTTTAAGTATATATCAATATATTTGGTTAGGCTAGTGTTAGAAGCAAACGCTAAAGGAGCCTTGAATGTCTGTAGATATAATTGGTTATTCTGAAGGTTAGTACATGAATTCTGAATGAAGCTGATTAATAGATGAGAAAATCTATATTTGAAAAGGAAATTTTTGAGTTACAATACTACTAATATCTTTTAGAGAAAGGTTCTCATTAGAAGCGATAAAATTCTTTTAATTTTTGAAGTGAAACTTTTTATGGGACACTAGCGTTTTGTCATGAGAGTTAACTCGTCGAGCTAACAAAACTGTTAAACTCCTTGTCTCTTTCTTATTACCATTTACTCTAGCAGAGTGAGAGAGGCGGAAAAAATTATTTATTTATGTTCCAAGTTCTTCTTCTTCTTAGGTTTAAATGGCAATGCGGCTCATTTTAAAATGGCCATTATCTGCCAGTGTCAAGTTAATATAGCAATTCGTAATATTGAAATTAAAGTCAAAAATAGCAAAACAAGTCAATCAAGTCATAATTTTGATTAGTTTTCCAAAACAGGTCCGTCCAGTCCATGTCCAGTCCATGTTCCAAGTTTGAAGTTCCAAACAAAGAAAATTGTTGATGTTGACTGACAGTGACACTGTTGACATTGACAGTCTGTGTCGGATAAATTGGATAAATACAGAACAACTAATTAATATTATGGAATAAAATGAGTACTACACAGACATAGTTCATTCTCTACGCTACGGCTACCCTGTAGCTTTAGTTATTATTCTGAGCCTCAAGCCTGTAGTACTTTTTTAATAGTTATAGAAATGATTTTAAGACAAAATATAAATAAGTGAAATTTTATAAAATAATTAATAAGATCCTTGCCAAACAAAGATTTTTTGAAGTGAAACTTTTTATTTCAATTCACGCTAACCGCCAACCCTCAGAATAATAATTAGTTATTATTCTGAGCGCCAACCCAACATTACAGATGGAAATATGTAAAAATAATGTCATTACTGTCATCCATCTGTCTGACGTTTAACTAACAAATCACAAATGACATTTAGTTTGGTTTTATGACTGCCTGGCGAATCCTGAATTTTATTTTTAATTTAGTGTTGTGTAAAACTTATCTTCTTTAAGATAATACAGTCATGCTTCAAGTGTTCAACGTCCTTATTTTTTAATTATATGTTTATGGAAAATAATTCAATAAAATGGCACTAAAGAAAGTAAAGGGGAACTTCGAAAGAATGTTCGATAAAAATCTCACCGATTTAGTGCGTGGTATAAGGAATAATAAAGATAACGAGGTAGGTACACATCAGAAATTGTTACTATTTACTTAATAAAGATATTTGAATCTGTGATTCATTAACATAAGTCATATTAATTACTTATATAGTTCTTTTCTTAATGTAGAATGTTTATGTATATGTAATATATATATATATATATATATATATATATATATATATATATATATATATATATATATATATATTTATTAAATTATTTCATATTAAAAATTTTTTAATATTGTTTTTATTCTCAGTTATTGTCAATGAAGATACAAAAAATGTATGCGTCAGTCCAAAACTAACAGCGTCAAAAGTGAAACTTTTTATGTAATTCAAAAACTGTCAATGAGTGTACAAAAAAATACATTGCAGCAAAGAAAAATTGACTGGAAATTATAATAAAAATGATTTATAATAAAAATCAAGAAAAATCTACAGACTATCCCGAATTAATTACTACGGAAGTTTCACTCGTACGTACTATTATTTACATATACATAAAACTATATACATATACGTACAAGTGAAACTTCCGTAGTAATTAATTCGGGATAGTCTGTAGATTTTTCTTGATTTTTATTATAAATCATTTTTATTATAATTTCCAGTCAATTTTTCTTTGCTGCAATGTATTTTTTTGTACACTCATTGACAGTTTTTGAATTACATAAAAAGTTTCACTTATGACACTGTTAGTTTTGGACTGACGCATACATTTTTTGATTGTTCATTGTTTAATGCAAAAGTATGAACAAATACTCTAATGTTTTATTTCTCTCAGACTAAAACGTTCAAAGCCTTGACTGTCTTCCAACGGGGTTAATATTGGACACTTCATATGAAAATAAAAAATAAAAAAATTGTTTCATCTACATATATATATCATAGTCGTTTACAAATATACAAAACGAGTTTAAAATTTAAATTAATTAATTTAAAACAAGATAAAAAAATTATCCAATTATAAATTTTTTCAATAAATATGCTAACGGAAAGACTCGAAATAAAAAAAAATAATAGAAATAGATATACCTAAGCCCTTTTAAATAGACACAACTTTTGTCCATTCCTCACACCCAACCGATGTTAACTCTTAAGAGCACTTGCAATAATTTTCAAACAAAGTCGTTATTAGCTTTTATAATGTTCCGCTAAAGTGTAGACTAGTGTTTTACGAAATTTATATAATATAATATGTAAAAATTAAAAAATTGAAAATTAGTTAACAATGTTGAAATATATCATTGAAGGTTGAAAACGTTTGGAAAGAAGTTGACATTTTGATGGATGTTTTGTATGTGTATGTTTTCTTTTGGCATGTAAATACTGATTTATGATGCGGATTAGTAACAAAAAGAAAAAGTATTAAAATAGAAGACAGAACACAAAACTCACAAAACACAAACCAAAGATAAATTTAATAAAATATTATCTCAATAAAAATACCTGTAATGGCGACATGATAATCACTTGTTGCGAAGTAAAACCTAATACACAGACCACAGTCTTTCTTACCACTGTAAGATATACATTATAATAATAAATAACTAATGTGACAAGAAAAATAATAGAAAAAAAAAGTTTTTTACTGACGGTATTTGCACATAAATCAGTATGTAAAAAATGTGTTTGTGTGGCTGTAAGAGTCGTGGCTGTTGTATACTAAAAATTGATAAGTACATCGCGTAAGATTTTCTAGTTCCAATGTTCCCAGTCTAGATTTGGCTAGTTTCTAAGACTGGTTCATGATTTAATTGATTTCTTAACCGATTGGTCCCAGTTGAAAATTGTATGTGCAATTTTACTGGATTTGAAAAGGAAAGTATACGATATAAGTATTTTTGATTTAACGATTTTGTCTTAAAACTTTCTATTTTGTTAAATTACCCTCTACCTCTAATTTGAGTAAAGTAAAAAATGACTTACAAAATGGTAATTTACAAGTGCAAAATAGAGTTTTGCTTTTTTGACTACTGATTGTGATGTTAATTTGGATAATATGATTCGGTTTTCGCTTTATAAAAATTTCTATTGATAGTTATTACATCTGGTAATCATAGATATAGTCTGTGTAAAGGGCGAATCCGGAAGAAAATGTTTCGAATTAAGACGCCATTAGTAGCCACAATTTATTGCAAAAATTTGGAACATTTGACAAATTAAAAAAAAAGATTCTTCATTTCTAAAGGGATCCTTATTAATTTATTTGAACATTGACTTGAAATTGTTCTTAAATTTTGTGTTGCCATTGTTTAGATCGATAAATAAGTTTTAATGATAGGTTCTTATTACATTTGTTAACGGTGACGGTAACGGTGACGATGCCACGAGCCCTGTTCGAGGGTACACATATTATATATATATATATATTAAGACATAGTGCGCCCCCCTCTTGCGGGGTAGTTGTAAGCTAATTAAAATGTTATTTCTCTAGTCTCATAATCTTGTAAAGACAAAATTGTGTATTGCAAAAATTAAACTTAATTTTTTAATTCAGTTTATAAAGTTTCCGAAGTGAGGCATTTTATTTTCGACTACCCACCCTCTCCTGAAGCATATTAATAAATTAATATCTTCACACATTCCACACAGCACCATCTAGTTCCACAGTAAGCAACTAATGCTTGTATTATGGATAACAGACAGGTGATATAATACACAGATTACTTTTTTTATATAAATAAAACATCCATGACTCAGGTACAAAGGTAAAATGTTAACACATATAAACATTTGTTCCTAGCAGAATTTGAACCCGCGACCGTTTGGTTAACAGCTAGGGTTGCTACTGGACTCTAGCGAGACCAAACGTGTCGTATGTGGTAAGACGCTTTCGCTACTACAGTTTAAGTGACTGAGGTTATGAAATTAGGCTTTTTAACAGGGCAGTCATCCTGTTCACATGGGGCTGGTCTAGTTTATTTTCAGTTTTCAGTAGTGACTTATGTTTTCCTATATAAACGTTCAGACTATGCAACCTGCATGCAGGATTTTGCAAAAAAGCGATATAATCTTCTGTACGGTCAATAGTCTTTTTAGTTTTGGGACTAAAATCTAGTAACTATTAGAATTGAAATTAATGGTCTTATTACAAGTACGCATATGCTAAAGAAGGTAAATCATTTTATTTATCTTCATTTTGACCATCCTTCAAAATGGTCATGGGATTTCGAAAATTTTCTGTTTTTCTTATGGTACTGAGATTCAATTAGGGATGGAATGAATGGAAAGTAATATTCTTGTAAATTATATTAATCTCATCAACTCATTCAAAAATAAAAAACGTTAATAGATATTTAAAAAATAAATGTATTATTATAGGTTCCCCACAAAGGTTAGAAATAAACTAATCCATTCTGGTCTTGACATGTTTCTCTGTGATCTTGTCCTTCTCAATGATGTAGACGACTGCTCCCCAACCGGTAATAGCATCTCTATCAGCAGCATTCACCAACGCCTGGAACAACCAGAACATGTGAGGAATGCCTCTATCAAAGAAGTACTACAGTTTCTTAACGTGGTAGGTATAGGTAGAGAGCTTTAGTTTACGTGATGATCACAATGTTTCAGCAATGGACGAAGTGATACTGGTACTCTAGCAGACAGAAATAGCCACTAAGCAGATGATAATAATAATAATAATAAAATGTGCTGGTTAGTGAGTATGAGTTGGGGTGCTAGAGTCCATTTCCCTATTCCTTCCCAATCTCTTAATTCTCCTCTTTTTGGCAGCGCACTTGCGTGTGTCTTCATCCTGTCAATCTTGACATACAAAAAAAAATCATCTTATCCTTGCTCACCTGCGAAATAGTTTCGAACAGTTCATCTGGTTTCAAATTGGGTTCCCACAGAGCTTCGCACATACCGTAGAGTTGCTCAGTACAAGAGCCCGACACAACAAAGTCCTCTGGTTCATTGGGGCAGCCAATCTATAAAAAATGAAATTGTAAAAGAGCCATGTTGACATACTATGTGTACGAGTTAACTCTGCATCTGACTTCCCTGCTGCTCTCCCAGTTTTCATCACTTGGCATCAGTAGAGTCGTGCAGAGTTAACTCACTCGCTTAATAGGTACATGTATGTAGTTATAAATGTTACCGAGGTCAAAAGAACAGTTTTTAGAACTTTTTGCCTGTTTGTCTGTATGTTTGTGCACATTAATCTCAGAAACAGCTTAACCGATTTGAATGAAGTTAGGCACAAACATAGTTTATTGCCTGGATTTAACCGGGTAGTGCCCGTGGTCCACCTAGTTTGTACACCTGGGTGGACCACGGGCACAAAAAAGTGCCCGTAGTACACCTAGGTGAACATAGGTGGACCACGGGCACTTTTTTGTGCCCGTGGTCCACTTATCAGTATAATGACCTCATGAGAGTAAAATCACGCAAAAACTACTAAACCGATCACCATGATTTGCATACACGTTGTCCGGAACACCAAAAATAACATAGGGTAATTTTCATCCAGAACGCGGACGAAGTCGCGGGCACCAGCTAGTAAAAATTATAAACACGGGCACTACCCGTTTTAAAATGTGATGAAAGAAAATACAAAATATCTTATGATCTACCTAGCATACTGTATTAATCCGTAGTCAAATATATTTTGAGAATATAATATTATGCTCATAACCCATGCAAATTACCTAGGTTTTTGTTTCATTTTTTTATAAGTAAAATAATTCAATAAAAATTATATAATATTTTGTTTTTATACAAAAATCTTCCTCATATACTTTCGTAATACTCTTCCCATTTAGTGAAAACACTATCAAAATCCGTTAGCAGGAAACAGAACCAGGCGGACAATTTCGGCAAGTTTAAGGATGCATTTAACAGCGGGAATTCCATTACTTGCAGGCTGATAGTGATGATAATCCCTTCAATTATGAAAGTATTTTTTATTCGACGCGAAAACGACAGCAAATTTAAAAAAAAAAGTATAGGTTGACCACGGGCCAATAAGACTTTTAAATTTTAGTGACATTATTAATGAGGTGGAGACCACGGGCACGAAAAAGTGCCCGTGGTCCACCCAGGTGTACAAACTAGGTGGACCACGGGCACTACCCGGATTTAACATAGGATATTATAAATGTAAAAGTAACTGTTGCCTTTTCACACATCAGTAAATAATTAATATGGTTATAGAAAAAGCAAGATCAGCTTAAGGGAGTAACTACAAACTGGTGTTACAAGATTTTACAAGGAACAAGATTGAATAAATGTATTTATACTATTTTAAAGTTGAAAGTGTTTTCTTACCAAATCCATATTACAGACATAAGGTGTGTTAGTGTAAGGATCAAGACCAGCGATTACGGGCTCAATGAAGTATGGTCCAAATCTCCTCTCGTAAAGTAGATTGGACAACATAGCGGAAAATGTTTTAGGGCTCATTGTCCGATTTTCTTTCAGTTCATACAAGTTCATTCTAAAAGAAAAAAAAAACCATTTTTTTTGAATAAAAATAACAAAGTAGACACAAATTAATGTTGTACTATTTTAGAAACTAATTTACCTGAATTTTAGTCTCTGGAATACTGTTTGAGTATCAGTAGCCAAACCGGGGAGGCCAACATAGAGTGTGGGGCCCATTTGGTAGACTTTGGGGAAGTTTGTTGACACGGTCTGTGCTTGAATACCAAATCGTTTATCCGATGCAATTGCTACACAGTCTTGGCCTTTCATCGCAACCACAGCACCACCATTGTAAGTTAGAATAGACTGGAAATAGTTTCTTTAATTAGAACAATTTTAATCATCTTGAAATATTTAATTTTAAGTAGTGGAAAGGCACACTGCGTTTCGCAGTCATTCGGGCAGCTCATCTGGCTGGAGTAACCACCCTCTTACAGAAGACCACCATGAAATAACAGCATGTGTTCTGTTTTGTTTCGGTGAATGAGTAAAGGATGCCAGAGCTTCCTAGCAGGATTTTCCTATCCCTTATCCTATGGTAAGCAGCGCACTTGTAGCGTTGCTTGTTATAGGTGACGGTAGCCTAGCCACCTACCGTCAAGTGGATCGTAAACCTGTCGGTCGACTAAAAAAAAGTGCGCAATATTAAAACGAAGTACAATATCATATTTAAACAAGTGGTTTAGAGTTATTGAATGTTTATAATCGCACGCATCAATAATGCATTGTAACTTTACAGGTGACGCTATTCTAATAACCAAGCACCACTATTAATTACTTGCCTTCAAATATTTAGAAATTTAGTACAATACGGACTTACCATTGTAGTTCCTTTTTTCTTTTTCAATTACAATATAATGCAATTAATTTTTTAAGAAAATAAAAGTTACAAATCGTCAAATCATCCAATCCGGCAGAATTGAACTGACATTTGACAATTATGACATTAAAAAGAGATGACAGCTAGAAAAAAATCCTTTTGACAACCTTTATGACAATGACACAGCAGCAAGGAACACTTTGATACATAAACATAGTATACTTGATATAACGCCTTGATAATACACACAGATCACAGCCATTTATCACCGCAGCCTAGATCGCAGCCAGCAGTCCATGACAGTTAAATTCATTGTTGTCATTATTATTATGAAAAATACCAACATTAAAAATATAACCGATCTTAAGGGATTCAAAGGCATTAAAATAAAATATTTAAATTTAAATTTGATCATAGTAGGTATGGTCTTAGCAATATTGGAATTTCATATATAATATAGATTTTCTGAATCATTCTCAGGTGAATTAGTAACGTTACATTTATAAAAAAGGACTTATTTTTATTTGTAAACATATTAGTACCTAATCGATAAAGTTAATACTTAATACCTTTTACTAGGTACATTAGTAGGTAGGTAGGTACCGCCTCGGTACTGATATCAACTAGTTCAGATCTTGTCCGAACTCCGAACTTAACTTCTTAGGCTCAACTTCTCCAAACAACTTATAAGCACTCCTCACCAATCATAGATTTAGTATTGCTACCGTTCCGTTAGTATGTCACCAATATATTTAAAGTAGGTAATTATCAAAACCAACAAAATATTATAATTACTTATGTACATATTTTCTTTATTACAATATCAAAATAATATAACAATCAAAAACACCTTGTAAGAATTTACAACAAATTCATATTTAGTATTACCATGTAGTACCTACCTACATAGAAACGCATCCTGCTTCTTTTCATAGTCACCTTCTTCGTATTATTTTATAGTTCTTCTATTTACATTTATTTTTGAATATTATGGTGTTCAATTCTTTTGCGTACATGTCTAAGCGTGGAGTCAATTTGAATCCCCATTGATCTTGTACTTGACGACAAAGATTTAAGTCTATATCAACAATAAGAAGTCCATCCATGTTTTTTGATAAGCCCGGCGTTCTACATCCGTTAGGCGCTGAGACGTAACTGGAACCATAGTAATTTCTTGTTACTTTTTTATTTTCTGCTCCATTTACTACATTGAATTCCTCTGTTCCTACCCTGTTGATGCTACATGTGAAGTAACAATTAGAAATCGCAGCGTTACGAGCCTCGATCCCCCAAAACGATTCACCAAACTCAGATATAGTTGCTGAAGGGTTAAAAACAATTTCTGCACCATTCAAACCAAACATAAGCCAATTCAATGCTTGATGGCGTCCGTAACATATATTGATGGCGATTTTAGCAAATTTTGTATCAAAAACTGCATGACCCATATTGCCAGGGGAATAATAAGAGGTTTCGCTAAAGCTGCCAATAGTTGGCAAATGATTTTTACGATGCTTACCAATTATTCTTCCGTTTTCGTCTATAACCACTGCAGTATTCCACCAAACGCCATCATCATCTTCAAGAATAGGGGAAACAATAACGATTCCATGTTTTTTTGCTAATTCCTTTAGAAAAGTGACACTTGGTCCGTGTAATGGTGATTCGGCGAATTCTGCCCACTTGTCTTTCTCTCGTGTGCACAAAAAGAACGGCATCGACCATGTTTCTTCCAAGCACAATATATTAACATTTTCAGCGGCTGCCACGTCAATTACTTTTTCAATTTTTTTGAATATGGCTTCTCTTTGCTCTTTTATGTTCCTGTCTGTAGATAAAACAATTGAGTGTTGTATCAAACCTACTTTGACAAATCGCGGTTTTCTTATCTCTTCGGTGTTTGCTTCAAATTTGTAACCAGCTATCTCTAAATTTATCCTTTCAGCTTCACAAATACTGGACGTTTTTATATTGATCTCACAATTATCTTCACGGCCATAATAAATTCTATTGAATTGTTTTAGCTGTTGTAGATTTAAGTTATTTTTAATTATGTTATCTAGTGTGCGTTGTGGAGTTTCCATCTTCTCAAACAATGTCAATCAATACCTACGCTCGTTATGTAAGACCTGTCGTGACTGTGCGATGTAAATAAACCGAATGAATGATTAAATATTAACATAACTAGTTAAAGTAATGGTTGATATACTTAGGTATGTTTGTTTTTAAACGCCTCGTTAACTGATTAAAAATAGATTAAGGTCTCGTTTATATCTGTGTTTTGTACTAAATATCACATTCAAAGTGTAATCTAGGTAGGTACATACATACTGGAAAGTTCTATAAGTAGGCCTATAATATAAAGGCTTATATCTCCTGTTGGTCCGGTCAGCAAATTTAATAAAAGAAAAATAAGAAAATAAAATGATAATGGTGTAATGCTTTAAATTTCTTGTCGCGATCGTACTGTAACACTACGATCGCGCGATCCCTACAATACAACCAATTCAGCGGACCATCTGTCCATAGGACAACTGATGTCCTATGGACAACGAGTTAAAATGTTTATAACTCAAAGAACAAATTTTATTTAGCCATTAGCTAAAATAATATTGTCAAAACCACAAGTTTAATATTATTTATAATATAGATATATATTTGGCGATTGATGTATACCAATGCGTAATCAATGAGTAGTACAAAGGTATAATACCTACTAACATTAATTATTACAATATATGAAAGCATAGATTCTATTTAATTGTTTCTTTTATCGTCTGCACTCATCTTTATTTAGGTAGGTACTTATTGAACATATATTCAGTATTCACACTATAAACTAAATATTTTTCTTCGTGGATATTGTCTCTAACTTTATCTTAGGTCGAAGGCCATCAGGATACCAACTATCGGACCACACAGACGTACAATACAACATTGGACGCATACATAAATATGCTACGTGGTATTTAAAACGTTCGACAGTTCGAGAAACAGCATTCTCCAACTGTATACCAGCTTTAACAGACCTAAGATGGAGGGCGAAACTTTAAGTCTTGAATCTATCATTGAAAACAACCTCAGTGGACGTGACCTGGAAGAGTTCAACAGAATATATTATGGAAGAAAACATCACCTTGAAGTCAAGATAAAGGAGACCTCCATCGCTGCTGCAAAGGAAGCTAACTTTGAAATCGCTGCCTACTCTTTCCCAGCGAAACAAGAACATACACGACCACCGAGAATCGTAAAAGTTGGGATTATCCAGCACTCGATTGCCGCTCCGACTGATCTTCCAGTCAACGAGCAGAAGAATGCAATGTTTGCAAAGGTAAAGAAGATTATCGATGTTGCCGGACAGGAAGGGGTCAACATCATCTGCTTCCAAGAATTATGGAACATGCCATTCGCTTTCTGTACACGAGAGAAGCAACCGTGGTGTGAATTCGCCGAATCAGCTGAAGATGGTGCCACAACTCGTTTCTTACGTGAATTGGCCGTGAAATACGGAATGGTAATTGTATCTTCTATCCTCGAAAGAGACGAGAAACACGCAGATATTTTGTGGAATACAGCTGTAATTATCAGCGATACAGGCAACGTGATCGGTAAACAACGCAAGAATCATATTCCACGAGTTGGAGACTTCAACGAATCAAACTATTACATGGAAGGTAATTCGGGGCATCCTGTCTTCGCTACTAGATATGGTAAAATTGCTGTAAACATATGCTTCGACCGTCATCACGTATTAAACTGGATGATGTTTGGGCAAAATGGTGCAGATATCGTCTTTAACCCGTCGGCTACTATTGCCGCTGAGGCTGGAAGCGAGTATATGTGGAACATTGAGGCTAGGAACGCTGCAATTACTAATTGCTACTACACCGCTGCTATCAACAGAGTTGGTTATGAGCAATTCCCTAATGAATTTACATCTGCAGATGGTAAGCCAGCGCATAAAGACTTAGGTCTGTTCTATGGATCTAGTTATTTTACTGGTCCTGACGGTGTGAGATGCCCAGGCCTTTCGCGCACTAGGGATGGTCTACTCATTGGTGTCTTGGATTTAAATTTGAACAGACAGATAAGGGATCGTCGCTGTTATTACATGACCCAGCGCTTGGATCTTTACGTCAACAGCCTTTCGAGGGTGTTGGATGTGGATTACAAGCCACAAGTCGTTCACGAAGGGGATAAAACTGAAAAGTAAGATGAAAAAAATAATCAGCGATAGAACTGAGGTAATGACTATGAAACCTTAATTTTTGACATATATGTACTTATAGACTGATGACTTTGCTCAGTTGGAACCACATTCTGCCTATTCAACAATGTGCAACATTACACATTAAGTGCAAAATAAATAAATATCTACCAACATTTTGCATTTCATTTGTTTATGTAAGATTTGTATTGATATTGGAGTTGAAACCTGACAGGAAGTTCATTTTATAATTTGCGATTCGTAGATAGACTAAAATTTTTATTCAGGTAGTTATTCATTGTTGTGGCAGTGACAGAAATGAGTATTGAAAATTTCAAGTTAGCGTTTTATTTTTTGTAAAACATTCAGAAAGCCAGCAACTTTACAAATTTTAAGTTTCCAGGAAATTACACAGGACGAGTATTATTTTTATTCGTAGCACAGAACCGAGTCAGACATAGAGCCAAGTAAAGCACCTTAGCCACTCGACCAATAATATGGACTCGTCTCTCCTTTAAATTATATTTTATAAAAATAAACTTTATAGTTTTTTAATTAGATTTTATTTAATAATAATAATTTATTAATATTAAATAAAATAAATCATTGAGGATATGATCCGGGGCCTAACAATAGTCCTGTGGGGAAGTTTGGTTGTTTTCTGAAAAAAAAATTGGAAAAAAAATTGTTTCTCCGACTTCTTCTAAGTAAACTTCTTCTAAACCACACAATTTTTCGATTTTGATGATTTTTACTAATGGAAAAAGCGATATACCTACATCGGAGGGAGGTGTACCGTAAGTGTGCCTATATAAAGTAAGTAAAGTAATATCAAATTAAAATCAACAAAATTTTGAAATACTTACATAATTTTGATATTTTTTTCAAAATTAGCAGAGATATTTCTACATTGTGACTTAAAAAACTTTCCTAGCTTTCCTTAGATAAGTAAGACTGTCATCGTGGTGATTAATTTATCTGTAACTAGCTGGTGCCCGCGACTTCGTCCGCGTTCTGGATGAAAGGTACCCTATGTCCTTTTTGGAGTCCCAGACAACGTGTATGCAAAATTTACAACGCCATCTAGGGAATTCTGTTTGAAGCAATGTAGTACTCTAATTCATCTAATCTCACTTCGAATAATGGAAAAAGTCTGTTAACAGATGGCACTACATGTTAGTTATAGTTTATAAAATTACGTGTTAATAAAATTAAAGCTGCTGCCCGCGACTTCGCCCGCGTAACTTAGTAAATTATGTACTTAAACCTTCCTCGAGAACCACTCTACCCATTAGTGAAAACCGCATTAAAATCCGTTGCGTAGTTTTAAAGATCTAAGCATACAAAGGGACATAGCGACAGAAAAAGCGACTTTGTTTTATACTATGTAGTGATAAGCAGACAAATTTAACCTACGTTGCCTTTATTGATTTTTAAAAGTTGATTCAAATCAATTAAATATTACGTGTGTCAATATTAATTTTTTATTTTTAACGTTTTGTTATTAAACTTTGAAGATAACAATCCCAGTTCAATATTTATTTGTTTCCAATGTAATATAAACAACATAATTAAGATAATAAATTAGACCTCTGCGCTGATTATTCACCTTTGTAAACAAATTCTTTGTTTTTAGGCAATGATTATTACATTGGTCTCGCTACGCTTGACTAGATAGAGTACTATACAGAAACTATAGCTCCGTAAATGCGGCAGTTTTTTTATTGTAATGTGTGTAAAACATCGTTACTTTTAATCACTTTTTACACAATTTTATTATATTTTTACACAGTTACACTACGCAAACTGGCATTTTATTATGCTCAAAATTTAATAAAACATTCGGCACGTACACATCACAGACAGTTTGCAGTATGACTGGCTCGGGTACGCCGAATTCGGCGTAGTATTTTTTGCCGGATTTTACAAGTACAACGGCGGTATCTAGTAGAGCGGAGTGAGACCAATCATTCATCTATGTTTTTAGGAATATTTAAAATGATCACTATTCTAGTGTACATCACTATACCTGATGAATGTATACCAACTTCATTAAATCATTAGATCTTGTCTAATCAATGAAGGCATTAGTAATTAAAATTCTAAATACGTGGGTATTACTTAGTATGCTTGCTAAACTTGAATATCCTATTTAGTCTAGAATCTAAGTCGAATATAAACTAAATTCAAATTAAACGATCGGCCAGTAATCACTGTAAGTAAAACCAGAGAACAGACATTTTACTAATTACTTGGAAGAGATTCGGGTTTTATTTGTTTGTTTACTTGTTACGATTTCTCGTCATGTTTAACCAACCGATCATCATGAAATTTTGCATACACGTTGTCAGGGATAGAGAACAGGATATACTTAGGTAACTTTCATCCATTATAAAAAGTACTGTGCCCTGAAACAGGATTTTGATCTAAATGCTAAATGGAAGCATAATTTTTTTAAGTTTTTGTTTATTTTTTTAATTAAAAATACACACAACGTTTTTGAAATCGGATACTGATAAATAAGTGTAGATAAAAAGCCGAAATGGACTCGAGGATAAAACATTAAAATTGAGTCAGAACTTTACCCGCTGTACCGCGAACGTGCAAATGTAAATTTTTGAATTACTTTTTACAATTTCTTCACCGCTCGAGCGTCGAAGTGACAACTAAAAAGAACTTCGCTAAAAGCGTGCAACACTTTACAGTTTTAATTCATCTGTAATTTTCTCACTTTAGCCGGGAGATGTCGCTAATGTGTTACTCTTACCCGAGTGTCGCGCCATCTAGTCTATATAAATACAAATATAATTCGTAACATGTACTGTCTCTTATTTCAAAGCCTATAAAAGCGTTTATTGCTTGTCTCGTTTAAAACTGTGTTGGCGCGGGCACTACTTCTGAGAGCACTTGTAAAGTCGCAGTCCGTGACATCCATTACGATAATGACAAGTTGTGTGTAGGGTTGAAACTTTCGGGTTTTTACAACATTCAGTTAACAACTTTAGATGAGACGAGTCCGTTGAATGAGTCGTTAGGGTTCTCGCCTTAACGCTCTGTTCCAGGGTTCCCGAATTCGATTCTCGGCAGGGTCAACGTTGAAAATTAACTTTTAAAATTCGTCTTTGGTCTAGATCTGAAAAGTAGTGGCAGGGCACACTGCGTTTTGCAATCTTTTTGCAAGTCGCGGGCGCCAGCTAGTAAACAAATAAGACGCTTTTAAGTCAATACCAACTTACTTATATGACGTCTTATGTATATAAACGCATTTTCCCCATGTTGAACTAGATGGCGGTTTTCATCCTATTTAGTTAGTTAAGGTGTTGATTTTTTAAAATTTACAACTAAAAATGGGGCGCGGTCGAAATCGTAGGCAAAAGCTAGTTCCCTATAAAGCTAAAAATGATTTTTTTTGTTCGACAACCCTAACGCATAACTGGGTTGGGTACAATCACATCACGACATGCGACACGGGCGGAAGTCAAAAGAGCACAATCGCGACATCTATCTTACGCTACACACTTTATTCACATCCGCATGCGTCTACCCACTAACTATTATACAAAAGATTGTTTTGTGAATATTAAAGCGAAGGCAGCAATGAAATGTCTTAAGGCAGAAACAACCACCTTGCAGAAGACCAATGTGAGTTCTTATACTGTTAAGTCTCGTGTTTTGGTGGATGCCAGAACTCATTATAAATAAATAAATAAAATAAAATAAATATCTTCACACACTACACAGCACCATCTAGTTCCACAGTAAGTAACTAATACTTGTATTATGGATACCAGACAGGTGATAATATACTACATAGATTACTTTTTTTGTGAATTATTTATAAATACAAAACATCCATGACTCAGGTACAAAGGTAAAATGTTAACACACAAACATTTGCCCCTAGCGGTATTCAAACCCGCGACCGTTTGGTTAACAGCTAGGGTTACTAGCCACTAGACCCAACGTGTCGTCAACCTATCATTATTTCAACCAGAACACATTGTCATTTATCCTATCAGGGTTGGTAGACCATTTGCAACCCCTATATTGTTGCATGATGTATTAATTAGCAACGCAGATAATAAAAAAAAATACTTGCATAAAATAAATTGCATAAAAAATTAATTGACGTAAAATTTATAATTAACAACAGAAATTCTTCATTGCCATTTTCGAATTCTTCAAAGCACAATTTGATCCTATAAGGAGTTTTTCTCGAGGTTCTGTATAAAATTGTTTTTCCTGACTGACTATTATTGCTAAAAAAGCATTTTCGGAAATTTACAACTCCGTATAAAGCCGGGGGCGGATCGCTAGTAATAATTTAAAAAAATATGCAAACAAAGTGACATAAGAAATATGCAAGTTAATTTCAAAATTATAACAACTTTTTACCATGTCGGATTCCACATAATTCGATTAAAAATATAAATATCTCGCTTATTTGTTTCTGCCGTGGGTAATTAAGGCCATTACGTTTTCTGCAAGAAACATGGCCGCACTTCCGTTTCCGGCGGCGACTTTTTAATTTTTCATTTACGGCTGGCGATTTCAATTTTTCGTTTAATTCCTCATTAAAATTGGCTTGTTTTGGCTTTGGGGTTGTTAAATTTAAAAAAGTTTCAGTTAACACAGTGAACACCCATTTATGTTTTTAGAAAAATAAAGAATACTTATACACTTTATTTTTTAATTTCAGATTTCTATGATTCCTTGGGAACTCTATTTTTTTCTATATGGAAGATAGTACATGACCTTTTCTATATCTCTGACTATGTGTAAGTATGCAAAATATGTCATGGTGATCGATCATTATCGATCACCATACTTACTATAGTATAATGTAATACTTTAGTACTACTTTAGTAATACTAAAGTAATAGTACTTTAGTGATACTTTAGTATGATATGAGATTTTCCCTTTTGAACCAACTAACATTAAATTTTTACACAAGTATAATAGGTATATAGATGTAAATATTTAAATAACTGTAAGGCCTCTTTGTAAATATTCCGTTTTCCTGTTACGCACGGCGCCGAAATCGAAATTTAATTTTGACTTTGCACAATAACGTTTTTTTCTAAATTCCCGCCACGTTTGACAAGTGTCACTATGTTCCGAAATGTCGTTTTTCGCGAGGGTTTTTTTTTCAACAATAGTTCGCTGGCCGATTTCATCGACACATGCTCCGTTTCATTTCCGTTGCACTCTATTCGCGCCACGAGATTTTTGAACAGTCCATTGGAAACTCCACTATTACACGAACTTGATTTGACCAAGAACAGTGAAAGCTATGGAGATTAATCACCTGATTAACTGTTTTACCTGGCGGCTCAAAATGTTAGCATGATGAGAAGGCTGAGGCACAGATTAAGTAAATAATAGTTACTATCGTGAGAGTTGTTCAGCGAGTTATTGAAAAACTAATGTTTCAATTCCCCTGCGATGTTTAAGCACAAGCAACGCCACAAGTGCTGCCGACTATAGTAGGATAAAATGGATAAGTTATTAAGGCATTGGAAAATGGACTCTGGAATTCATTACTCTCCCTAGAACCAGCAGTGGCGGGCGTCTTTTGATAATTAAAGTCGATAAGTAAAAAATATTATTAACTCTGCAAAAATATTAATTTAAAGTTAATTCAGGCAAAATCTAAGCTATAAGTAATCAATTACATGTAATTAAATTAATATTCTTAAAAGTAAAAAATACGTAATCCTTAGACCTTCTTATCTACTCAACGGAGTTCTTTATTCCGTTTGTTGGCATCAAATTGAAAAAGCACACTCGAAAAAACCCTTTACTTGTTATTCGTAGCCCTCACAATAGAACATCTACAGTACACCCTAACCGAATCGTGTGGCAGTTCCGAAACGAATTTTGTCGTTTTAAAATTGACACCTCACTTAATAATATTCAACTAGCTGGTGCAAGCGACTTCGTCCATGTAACTTTATAGAATAATATAGCCTATGTTTTAAAAATCGGTCCAGTAGTTTTTGAGTTTATTCATTACAAACATACATGGGAATAAATCAATACGAATCAAATCGAAGTGCCGTTATTATGCTATGTAAGGGGGATAGTAACTGTTATAAGTCTGGCTGGGGACATAGTAGGTAAGTATTAGGTTAGGTCTTCGCTAATTCCCTGTAATTATGCGTAAACGCGAAATAAAAAATACGCTCTTTTCAAATTTGGTATGGTCAATGGTCAAATCAATTTGGATTTAAAAATTAGCTTGTAAACGTACAGCCGTAGACAAGAGCTAGTATGCATAAATTAGAGTGCCGTGGAGTAGCTCTAAATTGTATTCGTACAATAAACTACGGGTGTGATCCATCATATCTAATTTTTATTTAATTATGACCCCACGACACTGCGGCGTGTCATCTGTGGCGACTGCGTTACTACTTTTGTAATTATTGCACTCTGTTAATTTGAACTTATGTTAGCGATTGTTTTGAAAATGTCCTTGCATCTAAACTACGAACGTTACCTACTAAGTTAACAAAATCGAGTCCTACGGCTTTATTAAAATCACATTAAAATATAGCCTATGTTACTCGCTGAGATAACGTAGCTCTAGGTGAAAGAATTTTCAAAATCGGTCCAGTAGTTTTTAGTTTATTCTTTACAAACATACAAATCTTATAATAGTATACAATTCTCTCTTTATAATATTAGTACCTATAGATATATCATGACATTGTATTTACTTTTTAATCATTCTTATATTATCAATCCATAATTTTTATATGGGTATAATTATTATCATATCTTTATTGACATTATATTTATTAAATTTTAAAGCTGGTTTATCTTCCATGTATAGAAAATTTTGAGAAAATGGCCGCTCTATGTTTTTAATGCAAACCGTAATCACCCTCGAGGGTATAATACGTCATCAAATGTGGGGCTCGCATCGGACAGTTTAAATTTCGAATTATAAACGATCCATTTTCAAAATGCCGTAAGGAGCTGATTCGAAGTTCAAAATTATACAAATTCATTTATTCTACATTAGTTTCGGAAAACAGAAAACTGTACTTTTAAGCTAAATTTTACTCAGCACATCGAGGGTGCCGAGATGGGAATAAACCCATTAATCATAGGCAACATGAATTAACTATTTAAAATTTTTATTTTAGTCACATTACGACAATGTGACCAGTTTTGGGACAACTTTTTTTGTGACACCACGGTAATGGCCACTGTGGCCTATAGCATAAGCGCTGCAGGTTTAGTAAGATTAAGGATTAGGGATTAGGAAGGGATAGTATATAATGCCAGAGTCAAAATACAACCAAATATGCGTCGTGATATCCGCGACTCCAAAGTGACTCTGTCAGGAATCGAACCCGGAAATACTGAGGGAGAGCTTAAGGCAAGCACCCTAACCACTCACCCAACGACCTCTTCATTTTATTTACGGTCTCTAAAAAGAGATAATTATTTCGAAAAAATTACAAATTTAATCTTGCATCTGCAAAGACTTATTGCCCCTTATGAATAAAGTCAAAATTTTCGTGGCACACATGATATCTCGTGGTTTGTTCATTCCTGTAAGGTTTAATTTTGATACAGCTGTCATTTGTGAACAAAACGTATTTAACTTGTGAGTATAGTAGACAATGATATACGTATTACTATATTTTGGAATATGTGCGACGACTCGTTGTGATTTTAAAGAGGAAAGAACTCGGCTCTTTGCAATTATGTCTCTTCATTTCTTCCTTTTGTGAAATTTAATTATTGCTGTCTGAACAACCGACCCTGAGTCTGTTCATTTTTCAAACGAATTCTTTAGACCTTTTTGAAATCGTGCTTTAAATTCGTTGTTTGTAACAATAGGATTGATATGCTTTACTGAGTATTTATTAAAGCGAAATTGAGGATCAAAAAGTCTATCAATTAATTCTTAGCAGGTATATTTCTTAGTATCTAGTATGTAAGTTATTAGTTTTCAGACCCGACCCTACCTTTCCAGATCAGATCAGACCCTACTTTGAAAAGTTCATTTGTATAGTTGGCCCTGCCGGGAATGAACCCCGAAACTCCTGAGTCAGTGCTCTAAGGCAATCACCTTTACCTCTCGACCAATCGGCTCGTCGTTTTCAGAGGTCCTTTAATAAATTGAAAATTAAAGTATAAATTTAATTACTTTTATTTTTATTTTTTCTATTTTAATCATCTTAGTAATTAGTTTATTTATTATTTAAACATTATATTGAGCTACCCCAGTAACTTATTTTACTGTCTTCTAGACAGTCTTCTGTACTTTTCTAGACTTATTTCAGTGTAGCCTGTTTATTCGTTAAAGATTTGAGATTATATTTTTAGGGTACCCGTACCCGTGTTACATCTCAATAATTTTTTTTTTTCTGTCGGTCAAGATTGGGGTGGAATTGGCATATAAATATTACAATTGGTCTAAATAAAATATATAATATGAATAAACAAATTTTAGCACAAAAGTTATAAATCCCCATGGGAGCTGCAAAGCGCAAAGGGCGCGACATTTTGGTTATGAGTTCGCGACCTTTGGCGACGAAGACGCGGCAACTTTGTAAAGGGCATCATACTCAATATAATGCGGTTGGCAAATGTACATTTGTTTGCAACTGTAACATCCAAAGGACAATCATATCTCATACTAGCAGGTGCTCGCGACTTCGTCCGCGTGGAATAGTTATTTTGAGAATCATTTGGGTAACTCGAACGGTTTTCGCAGCGCACGCAATGGTAGCCCTCAAAGATGAATAATTTTCCCCCCGTTTTTTTTCCACATTTTCGACTGTTTCTTCGCTCCTATTAGTCGCAACGTGATGTTATATAGCCTAAAGCCTTCCTCGATAAATGATCTATTCAACACAAAAAGAATTTTTCAATTCGAATCAGTAGATCCCGAGATTAGCGCGTTCAAACAAACAAACAAACTCTTCAGCTTTATAATATTAGTATAGATTACGGACGACACTGTTTACCCATATCCGTACTAATATTATAAATGCGAAAGTTTGTATGGATGTATGGATGTTTATAACTCTTTCACAAAAACTACTGAACCGATCACCATGAAATTTTGCATACACGTTGTCTGGGACACCAGAAAGGACCTTCTTTTTATCCATAATAAGTTTTATCCAGTTCCCGAGAGAAAATTATATTAATAACGCCTAGTGTATTATAAATACACATTACCTTCCATACATTTTAAGGAGGAACTCGTAAATTACCTATATATAGGAAACAAATGTTTTAAAGTGAGTACGTCGGTACTTGAAAACTTTGGAAGCAGGTGGGTCATTATTGTCAGTTCACTTTAATCTATGCTTTTACTTCCTACTCGAAGTTCTCTGAACATTTTTTGTTAATTTTAAATACATCTAAGAATAGCTTCTCTAAACAAATACTGTTGTTTTGAAGATCCGTTTGGCCGAGTGGCCTGGATGCACTCTCTCAGGGGACCCGGGTTCGATTTCAGGCAGGGCCATCTTTGGAAATGAACCATTCTTTAGCCCAGGTCTGGATCTGGTAAGTAGTTTTTCGCAATGTGTTTCGCAGTCATAAATTGGGCCGCCCGGCTGGCGGCAGTAACCATCATATCCTTACAGAAGAGCACCGTGAAGTAACAGCATGTTTGCTGTTGCCGAGTGAGTAAGGGACGCCAGAACCCTTATCCCTTACCCCTTAGCCCTTATCCTTATTCATTACCCCTTATCCTTATCCTTAATCCTCTTCCTTATCCCTTATCCTTAATACTACTAAGTTCGGCATCACATATTTAATCATCACAATGAAATAATATATACAATGAAATATAAATGAAATAATAAATAAAAATAAAAAAAAAATTTCAAGGACCTTTTACATACATACATATTTACCTGTATTATTTTTTATTTTTCAAGAAGTCAAAAACGTGCGCTATTTCAGAAAACTGTTTAGGATTTTCCCTCAAATAGAATTAAATATAATTTCGCTATCATCTCCCTGTTTATCCGTCTGCACACAAAGGGTTAAGGCGGTTGTGACAAAATCGACAACTCGACTGTGAATATCTTAGTCGGCGACTTATAAAAAAAACCACACTGAATGTATTTTAATATTTTTCGAGATGAAGTGATGTTTAGGAGGGATATACTTTTTAAGAAATTTTATATGCATACTAGCTTGAGCAGCGACTTCGTCTGCGTTATAAAAGATATAACGCCTGACAAAATATAATATCTTTATGGGACGTGAGTAAAGATGATAATATACAGAAAAAATATGATAAAATGACTGTTGGCGTTACGTTGATTCGACTTAAAACATTCCCCGATTTTTCCTACTCGGAAGAACTGTGAAAATGTCACAAGAGAAAAGCGTGTTTAAACTTGATTGATACTTTGATTTCTTGATACTTACTTGTTGCTGTGTGATACTTGTCTTCTTTTCTAACACTCTTATAGAAGCCGTCATTGAAATAATAGCAAGTAGGTACTAAAGAAGTACGATTCAAGCAATTCCGGGGCTGAATATAAGAAAAGATGGTCTGTCTGAGGTCCAGTAGTTTTTGAGTTTATTCATTACTTGAAACAAAAATACAATTTCTCTTTATAATATTGGCATATTTTTTTCGTAGGGATCCTTAATTTAACTCGGTTAACAATATAGCCTATGTTAATCAGTGATAAGGTAGCTTTCTATAGGCGAACGAATTTTTCAAATCGGTCTAGTAGTTTTTGAGTTTATTCATTACAAACAATAATACAAACATAGAAATCTTTTCTCGTAATAATATTACCATAGATGGAACATTCTTCAAGTGTATCAAAACGTTGAGCTCCTACTATACACACACCTATTTCGTGTAATGCAAATGATGCCCGAACAATCATCACGAAAGTAAGCGATACGCATAAAAATATCGCGAAAGGACCGCCTAGCGCCCCTGGAGGATGCGGATTTAACATACCTAATGCGATTTACGTGTACCACTCCCCTATAATACAGCCCTAACTTTCTACAAACAGTACAGTATCTTTTAAAATCTACAAATGAACACTGATTACTGAGTGACTTTGTCTTAGGCGTGAGATTAATCTGTAAACCCAAGGCTTTTTTAATCTAGTTTAGGGAGAGCCATAATGCGTACCTCCACTTTCGGGTACGCCAAGGTTCTTACAGGGAGCGTAGCTCTCCCCGAGTCCCCGCGTTCGCGCTAGGACACCTAAGTCGTGTCATAACGTCACCGGGGCCCATCAACGGCCGCGCTAGAGTCGTTGGGTTTTACCGGTAGGAATCCGGCATAACTAACCCCTCAGTGTCCCCTGCACTGCCGGGTATCCAAGAGGTATAACATTTTAATAGTCAGTGTCGTGTATAACAATTCCCAAAACAGAATAAAATAACAGCACTATAGGTTGTTGATACAGTAGACCATCGTTTCTCAACCTTTTTTATGTCGCGACCCACGAAAAAGCCAAAAAGTTAACTAAAAAGTCTTGCGACCCCCCATCACTATAAAATTATAATAATAGCGCGCTATTTTTATCTGCTATACATTATATTAGCCTTCACTGGTTTTGAAAATTGATAGGTTTTGAAAAATGTAATATTCATGATTTAAAACATGAATATTAAATTTAAAAATTCATTCCTTCAATAAACGAATCTTTTGTACCTATATGTAGTTTGTATTTATTATTTTTCAACAGACTACGACCTCGAAAACAAACTCGACCCCCCGGGGGGTCGCCACCCCCCGGTTGAGAAACGATGCAGTAGACCATCAGCCTACTTGCCGACCTTTACACAAATATTTATATATATTTTGTGATTATTTGTGGAGATTCCGTTCTGTTTATCACCTGTATGAAGTATGAAGCGTACACCTTTAAGATTTAGTAATCGTTTTAAGACGTTGTTGACTTGTCTACCTCCTTTCGAGATAATGTTGCGGTTTGAATGGGGGTGCTTTTTTTAAATCTTTATTTGAATGCCTTTATCGCCTATCAAAATGTTTTCCTTTGTCACGTTTATCCAAATAAAATGGATTTGTTGAGTAGGTACGGTGGAGTAATCCGCGGAGGTTTGATATAAATCGTGTAGAATCGCACTTCACTGAATACAAATAAATATTATATTAAACATTAAAGCGAAGCTCTTAAACATTATAGCGAAGTTACCACTTTTTCGCCAAAAAAAATATTGTGTGAACAATTTGTTTCATTACGTGCTAATCGCAAAATGTGTTCATTTTCAAAGTGCCCCCCTTATTTTCCGGTAAACTTGTGTTGAAAGCGAGTATGGCTGTTGGAGGGCGCTCACAATTAAGTGATATCCTCATTTGTGGACAATGGCAGGTGTAGTCGCGTCGCGATGAATCTGCATACCGGTTAAGTAATTGGCCTACGGATAGGGTTGTCGAAAATGTTTCTTAAATCAAGAACGAGAAGATTATGTTCTCATTGATCATTGATCATTGAACAATGATTTTAGAATCATGCGCACATTTTTTCACCTTGCCACCAACCAAAACATTAAAATCTACAGTAAGTATATCTTAGAGTAATATGCGCCCATTCGTGAAAATAAGAAGAAGAAATACTCATTACAGCTTCGAGTACAATGCAACCGAGCAAAAATTTGTCACGAACACGTTAGCATAATATTATATCTAGACAATAGCGGATTTTTTATTCATGTTCTAGTGTTAGAAGCAGAAAAATGAAGCGAGTATAGCGAACAAATATGAGAGTTGTGAAGTAAATTTTTAATTCCTTTCGACTTTTTTTATATATTATTTGTTAATTTTGTCTAAACTAGTATTTGAAATGAGAATATAATCATAACTAAACTTAAAAAACTGATGAAATATTATGTTACGGATACAGCTAAGCTTATTTTATTATTAATTTATTTTCATAATAGAAAAGTTAGTTAGAAAATAAATAGTAAGCAGTTTTCGGATAAACATTTCCGTGAAAAATTCCTACTGCTCTTGCCTTCGACTTTGTGAGTATCATTAACTAAGATTTTTGGCTATAAGTTATGAAGTAGGTACTTAAGGTATTTTCAATTTATCTCGTACCAGTGTACTTAGATACCTATATCTGTCCTACTAGTCCTAGGCAGTAATTGCGACCTATGCTTGGTTCATCATAAAACAAGCTTTCTCCGCTCTTCCGGGACGGAGATATTTGTCCGATAAAATGTCTAGTAAGTTTTTAAATGATTGTTGATTTAAGTATGTTAGGTTGATTTCAAAAGTTGTACATAAGAATTTCTTCCCTTTTGCAAGAAGGAAAATAATAAATAAGTTTCCTCCTTGAAAACGGTTGACAACCCTATAACCCCGGGGTGTGGTTAGGTCGCCATCAATGGAACACCCATCACAATGAGTGGCGCCTTCATTATTTACAAATGAGCGTATAAATCTCTCGCGAACGATCTCGTCTTGCTGTCACACAAATTGCAATTACCTTCGTTCCTCTTACACTAATTCGCCAATTCTTAAGTGCGACAGGGACAGACGATCCGGCAATTATTGTAGCCCGACATTACAATTGTCAGTCTTCAAAATTTATGAGGCCAAAGTGTTTGGATAATCACCGTATTTGAATGATGATGACATCTCGTGGCGTGGACCTACAACATTACATGCATATCACGTTTGAACTATGTTAATGTAAATTTCGTTGTACCCTCACAACTTGCTTTTCATTCAGGTCTATTTCTTATTATTATTAACAATCATAAAGTAAGATATATTTGATTAAAAAAATTACAGCAAATACGTGTACTTATCGCATTAGATGTCTAAATCTTGACTGAAATTCACTAGTTCAACCAATTTGTCCCGCAGAAATCATTTTGGACATTACTTCACAGTTGGTATTAAAAAGTGAATCCAGGCTGCTTCTGACAGGTCTTGGAAATTTTCTTTGGAAAATTATGAGAAGGCCTATGTCTAGCAGCGGACGTAATACGGCTGAGAATCATTTCATCGGTTTAGTAGTGGTTTCTCATCGGATCGGATCAGATCAGATCAGACGTGAATCATCATCAGATGATGATTAAGAAGTATCCAAAATTGTGCTATTTTCTCTGGAATTGATACGGATGGCAAACTGAAAAACTGATCCATTTCTAACACAAACAGAAATTTATTTCCTCGTTCCAGTTTTGATAAAGTTAGGTAGGTATAGACTATTTTTAAACTTTTAATACGGTCGAAGCCTTAGGCGGTTATTGGTTATATACCACTGTGACAGTTTCTGTTGCAACTGTTGTTATGCTTAAAGAAGTTATAAATTTCATTAATACCTATCTGAATTTTACAGTAAGCGCAATTAACGCCATTAAACTATTCCTTATAGCGGTCTGTCGCATATTTCAAACAATTAGACGGTCCAATCGCGGCCAATTTGAACCTCTCCCGCTACCATGTTGCGTGCAGTATCAATTAATTAGGTGTTTTAAAAAATAACTAGACTGGTTTTTAAATTTAACCACTGTATTATATAATATCTATACTAATATTATAAAGAGAGAAGATTTGTATGTTCGTAATGAGTAAACTCAAAACTACTGGGCCTATTTTAAAAATTCAAAAGCTATATTGTCAGCGGGTAACATAGGCTATATTATTTTATAAAGTTCTGCGGACGTAGTCGCGTGAAATAGCTAGTTAAAAATATAATTGTGACTCGATTTTCATGCCGTTACACGCTTTCTCCAATTTTTGAAACATAATTATAATCTTACATAACAGGCGTAAACCAATCGCTTTAAATTTACCTTCTAATTTAATTATATATAATAATTTTATTAATATGAATGATAACTCACATCTAATGTAGGTAAATAATTAGGTCAAAAATATAAAAATTATACCCATATCGCTATTGATTCCGACTTTGCCTGTAACATCTATTGCGTCACCAGCGATAGCGTTTGTCCAGCGCGACTATAACTCACTGGACAATAGCTACGGCATTCTAATCCAGGCCTGCCCTCCGTGGCTGCGGTCGTATAATGAAATTCCCCGGTCACATTGCCCATGGCACTTGACACGTCATCAAATCTATTAACAAGGCAACCGTTGTGTTTATTTCTGCATTTGAGTTTATGTATTGCGTAATTTAGACAATTAACTTGTGTAATACTTTCCGAGAACAAAATAAGACAGTTGTTATATTATGATGGTGGGTAGCCACTTACCATCAGTGGACAGTCAGCTAAAATATTCCAAACGCCCTGGGCAAGAAATAATTTTTATTTAAAGTACCTATATGCGTACGTGTTGTAAAACGAGTATTAAGTATTTATTCGTAGCCAAGTAGAAATTTATATTTTTCTGAGAAATTTATCGCTTTAATTATAAATAATAGAAGATTCAAGGCGACATGTAAGTATAATGAATTTATTTACTTATCTTCTATAAATAGATAGCAGTAAAGTCCTTAAATTAACCCGTTGATTACACCAGAACGATCTACAACCCGACAATGTCGTCGACTTGCCGTAATAATTTAAACAAGCACGGAGAATCCCTTTGTTTGCCGTGAAACTCAAGATTTCCACATTAAACCCTTGTCGCAGTAATTTCTAGTTGCAACCGTAATAGGAACGCTCCAATGTTTGCTGCGAACGTTCGATACGACAGGGTTCTAGTGAGCGCAAATAACTCTCAGTTTCTAATTGCGGTAGATAGGTGTGTACGTAATTAAAGGAGTGTAACAAGGTCCCGGGGGATGTGCAGGTCTGTGCGGGGGAAGGGAGTGGACCAGAGAGAGGAAGGGTTCTACAGATGTCGGATGAAAAACGAGCAGACGTGGGGGAAACGCGGCCAGATAAGAGTCGAGGCGAGATTTTCGTGAGATCGGGATCCGTAGTTTATTTTTATAAGTTTGCTTTTCGTTCGGAGAGTTTATTTTTAACCTCATTATAGTATAGAAGAAGAATAGAATTGCAACCTCACTTTGGCATTCATAATATTAGCACAGCATACATATTAGTATGTATGCTGATTTTGAATTATATAACAAATGTATCTCAACGAAAATCTTATAAATAACAAATAAAATAAGTATGGGATGCATTAGGACCAGCGACCTGGAATAAGATATACTATTTCGTTGATTAGGACATTAATTTAAATGTGGTCTATAACATTTTTTTTGTATATTAGTTAGTTGTTATTTTTTTTAATTTGGAATAGTTCAATAATGTCATTGTCAATAACGTATGTAGAATTTATGGTTGCAGTAACATATCTAAATTTACTACAATTTCCAAGTAATAACTTTTTTTTGCGAATTCATCTTCTGTTCTGTTCTGAGTGTACACCTAAAAAGTGATAAGTTTGCGCTTGTAAACATAGTCTAACGATTTCAATATAAACATCCGCAGACTGTTTATTGAGACTCCAATGTCAACTAACCAAATAAGCGACGAACGAAATACAGCGTAAGTCACCAATATAACAAGACCTATAAATTACTGACATTATAATATTGATGCTTATAAATGTCGAGAGACAACAAGTGAGGTCTAGTTAGAATGGACACCGCACTATGGGGCGCAGACCGAATTAATCACTGGTTCCAATTTCTCGGTAAACAATGTGGGCTTGAAGTATGTGTGGTATTTTGTTATTGCTGTTCTAGGTTCAGCAATTCACGGAAAGTTGACATTGTTAATGATGTCAGCGAATTTCTTCTCCCATTCTCTCGAGTTACTCATGAAAAGGAAAGAAAGAAAAGAATAAGCAGTTATATTTTTCAAATTCCTAAAAGTAGTATAAACAAAGAATCTACATTTTTTTGTCCTAATCCTATATACCAATGTATACTACTTTTTTATAGTATACACAAATATATACATAGATAGAGTCGAATTCTTCATTGCTGAAGGTTGTGCCCGCTCTGAATTGCCTTGGTGGCTTTGAGCACCAGCTGCTTCCATTCCACCCTGTCCTCAGCCTTAGCCTACATACATATATGTAGCAGATCTACATATATGTCTCTTATCCTTTATTCTATTTTATTTTTACTCTGTTTTAATTCACGATTGATCCCAGACACCATCTGTGATCTCAGTAAAACATTATGAAGGTAATTGTTCTCCTGACTCAAGTTACTGATGTTACATAGGTCTATTATCGAAATATTATACAAGTCAGTATATTATACAAGTCTCATCAAATGGACCCTTTCGGTCCATTAGGTCCTGTGTATCAGAATGACCGGAGTATCAAAATGTCCAGTTGTACAAAATGACCGGTATTGAAATGTCCAGGTATCAAAATGTCCACAGTATCAAAATTCAAAATGTCCAGAGTATCAAAATGTCCAGCTTCATTAAAGCCTCGTATTCACTAGAGGACAAATGTCCCGACGACCGATGATGTCATCGCGCGACGTTTCATAGTTTCAGGAGCGTAAAAAGAAACTTGATTTATTAATTCATTAGAATTAATAATGGTAACCATGACAACTGTAAACACATGGCGGAACTCCGAGGTCGCAGTAGGTCAGTGGCGTAATTAAAAAAAAAAATGTACCGGAAGTGTTTCCGCACCATTTCGCCCCTACTTCCGGTCGGCGTTGCTATTGGTTAACGTCACCTTTGACCCCACCCCACCTGGACACAACACGTATTAGGTACAAGCCACCCACCCCTTTATGTATTTGTAATTAGTGTGTGGGAGTTACGTTGGACTTAAATCTTTAATAATAGTAGTGAGCCGCTCACGGCTTCGCCCAGGGTGCAATTTATATATTCTATAGTTCAAGTTGGACCAAATTACTCAGTTACGAAATTTTATCAAAATCGGTTCAGTAGTTTCATCGGAGTTTATCGGGAACAAACATGTGACACCAAATTTTTATATATTGTATCATCACTACATATTATAAAACAAAGTCCTCCGCCGCGGCTGTCTGTCTGTCCCTATGTATGCTTAGATCTTTAAAACTACGCAACGGATTTTAATGCGGTTTTCACTAATGGATAGAGTGGTTCTCGAGGAAGGTTTTAGTAAGCATATAATTTACAAAGTTACGCGGGCGAAGTCGCGGACATCAGCTAGTATTGTATAAAGTTTATAAACTAGTGACCCGCTCCCGTCTGTCAGCCCTATTACAAGTTATTAAATGTAGCATTTATTTTTTACATAATCACAAATGTGTAAATTTTTACAGAAAAAAAAAAACCTTAACGCTCGGTGCCAATGTAAAGCCTAAAACATTAGAGGATTTCAGACAGACATTGTAATCCCGCGATAAATCTGTGCCGGACTAGGGCACAGATTTATCGCGGTTTTATTTATGTTTGTTTAATTATGCTCTCTATACTGGACGATTCAATTAAGTAATAAATTTAAAGGTGACATTTTTGTGGTGAAAAATAGATTTTATTGTAACATGATCTTAAATCTAGAATATTCTAACTTTCTACTAATATTTCCATTGTTTTTACATAATTTGAAGTCGCTTTGCGCGTCTGTCTGTATGGCACTAACTCCTCTGTGTAGTTTGTAAGAACTGTAAGGCTTCATTATGTATGGGGTATTTAAAATAAGCTTCTATATTATATATTTTATAAGTCTTTCGAAATTAAAGTAACATCCAACATTTGTCAACTGCAATCAATTATACGGTGCAAAACTCTTAAGACTAATAGCGAAGGGTGACCAGGCCGCAATAAATAGCGGACAGTTTCCAAATGGAGGCAATGTTGGAGGATTACCACCAATTGTATGTAATAATACCCGATTGACACGGGATTAAGGGACAAATTGGTCCTTTGGTTCACTTAATTTATGGTCAACCTTGAACGAGCTTTGTAGACATCTGGACAGAAGATAAAAGTACTTACTTTGGAAGGAAATTAATATATCATATTTACACAAATTTAAATGTTTAAAATTCTCGTGTCAGTGTAACCCAACTCCTTCGAAATGGCTGGACCGATTTCTATGATTTTTTTGTGTATATTCGGTAGGTCTGAGAATAGGTCGTTTTTTATACCTAAGTGATAAAGGGTGGCCTACCCTGAAATTTATTTTTTATTTTTTGGAAATACAACGTTTGCCGGGTCAGTGTAGAGTAAAAATTTGAAAACTGAAATAGTTTTGGTCATATCCTGAAATTCGTATCTAAAATAAACGGATGGCATATGAAGCTACGTCTTAATTATAAAACTAGGGACGCATACACATACCTTCTGCGTTTATCTCTCTTTCCAAGTGAAAACTGTATCTAAAGCCGTGGCGTGCTGGTTTAGGAGAAGTTAGCGAATATATACAGACAGACACGGAATGAGACTTCAATTTAAAAAGTCATCTTGTTATCCTATTTTTAAGAAATAAATTTTTGATAAATATGCACCCAAATGTACTAATAGTACGATAAGACTTCTAACGAAATACTCAACAGTAGAGGGATAGGCGAAGGCATATTATTGTAAGTAGTAGTTAGGACTTCATGGACTCAATCAACAAAGTGGCTGTGGTCTAATGATAGATTAGTGTTGGCCCGCGACCACCTGAGCTGGTCGGGCAAAATATACAATAACTCACTCCACTTCGCCCCTCGCGCCAGGGTGTCCGGGCATAATTCAGTCGGATCGGGGCCAATAAATTCGTCAGTGTGATTAGTGAGGTGGTTACACTGTACGTAAATGTGGAGTTAGATTGTGTCTTTCAATTTATTCATATAATATTTTAGAGGTATGATCTGTTGTCATACTAATTAATTATTTGCCTAAGTTTTTTTTCTATCGTTTGCTATTTCTGCAATTAAAAACAATTAAAAATTCTTTCCCATCTTTAGCTGCTTTTTTCAGATTGAGAAGGAATCCTTGCACTAAAACAGTTGTTTTTTCTCTTTTAAGCATATCCGATGGTCAAACGGTTTGATTCAAATCTTACGTGCTTGATCAAACCGTTTGAAGTCGCTTTGAATTAGCGTCAAACAGAAGCGTTTCTATTTCGTCTTCGTCTGTCATTTTGGAAGCTACACACAATGTATCGCTCTGAAATTTAACACAAGACTGATGAGGTTTGACAAAATATATCGCGAACACGTTCAAATGGCGCTTCAAACGCTTAAAACAAAACCAAAATATAAATTTCCATCAAACGAGCTTCAAACACGTAAATGTTTGTCAAACCTGTCACACCAACGGCGCAAACGATCAAATTGGTTTGACTCATTTAAGTGTTTGAATCAAACCGTTTGACCGTCTCGGTTTGACCGTTGACCCTTTATAAAAGAAGCCCTTAATTATCCCTTATCCTTAATCCTTCTATGGTCGGTAGCGCACTTGGAGCACCTGTGGCGTTGCTTGTGTTATAGGCGACGGTAGCCACCTACCATCAAGTGGACCGTTAGCCTGTCTATCAACCTTAACATAAAAAGAAGGAGTACATAATAAGTAACAAAATCATACAATAATTAGGAAAAAAAACTCTCTTTGCATATTTTTTAATTTTTTGCATTTATTATAATATTAAATAAAATAATAACATCTAAAATATAATGCTAAAATCTAAAATATATAATTTTCAGTTTATATTTTACAAAACTAGCTCCAATATCTTTTATATTGTTTTGGGAGCTGGGACTTTCGTAATAGTGTTTTCAGTTCTAGCAGAATTAACTGGACTTCTATGTAAGACCTCTTTAGGTGATCTTTTCGGAATTTTACTAGGCTTTTTTCTCTTTACAGTTTTATTTAATTTGGAAACAGTATCATTTGCATTATCTTCTATTACCTCATTGATTTCAGTTTCATTTGGTTTATTTATTTCTAGGTGGTTGGAATTTCCTCTTATATCATCTCTGCTTTTGATTTCAGTATGACATTCTGTTTTTATTTGGTTAACATCATCAGTTTTTGAAGGCTCATCTGACAAGGTATTAATTTTATTTGCTTCTTGGTATATTGTAGACTCTGTCACCTTTCTAGAATTTTTTTTTCTAGACTTAAGTAAAACTGCTGATTTTTTCTCACTACGACTGACTTTACCCAACTTAATCTGGTTAGCCGGTCTATTTATTGTAATGTTTGCTTCACCTTTTATAGCTTTGGTGAAAAGGTTCGGGTTAGCTATTCCTACATTGATTTGTGCATCAGGTCTCTCAATCTGTATTTCCAAATAAGTTTCTTTTGTTAAGTGTTTTTTATATTTCTCCTCAGCTGCACCAGGTTTAGATGTTATTAAATTACTGAGTATTTTACTAGAGATCATTTGACATTGACAATCTATAGATTTTTGGTTTATGTAATTTTTGGAAAACGTTCCCATTATTACTTGACTACTTGAAATATTCAGAAGTTCAGATTTATCATATTCATTTGTGTTATGTAGAATAGTTTTGTTATCTGCAACATTAATCTCATTATTAAGCATAATTTTTCTGCTACAAGAAATGTCTGGCTGATTTTTAGATTGCATAGAAATGATTTCATTGCTCTCAAGTTTCATTTCTGTGTTGGATTTTGATTCCCTATAATGAGAACTGTAACTTTCATTTTTTTCATTCTTAATGACAATTTTATCCTCTAAAAGCAAAGCTTCTTTCTTAAAATGAGACTCTTGGTCACTAAGATTGTTATACAGTTCATTTCTTGAATTAGTAATAACAGTTTCATCTTTTACAAGTTTTCCTTTATTGGACACAATTTCTTCAGTAAATAAATTATTTGTGACATTATTTGAATTAATATCAAGATTTTTATCTTTAGAGCGAGCAGCTTCTTCATTAATTTTTTTAATTTTATTACAGCGCTTGTAAATTTTACTCTTTGAAAAAATGGGCAAGATAACATCGTTTGAAATCGTTGATTCTTTATTAGAAACACTTTGACTACAGCTTTTACTGTTTTCATTGCATGGTACATCTCTTAGATTCGTATCAACACACTTATCAGTAATTGAAGTTAGAGTTTTAGATAAATGTGTCGATTCATTTTGATTTTCATTTGCGCAGAAAGGTTTAGTCAATATAATTTCCGAAGTTTTCTTAGTACAATAATCTTCTCTGTCTTCAGTACCAACGGTAACAGATTTACATTTATTTATCGCATAATGCAGCTGACTAAAAGAACATTTATTAGAATCTGTAGCTTTCTCTGTAATAATTTTAAAAACGTCCCTTGATGAAGTTATACTTGAATCTGTACGTGCTGTCTTTGAATGCCGCTCAACATAAATAGGGAAAGGGGTTTCTACCTCTATATTACTTGTTCTGGGTGGATTTGAAGACGATGATGTGCGTTTAGTACAATATGAATTGCTTTTTTTTCTATTCTTCAAACAAGCACACACATTTTTCTTTTTTACACATAGTAAATATAACACTACAGGTATACACCACACAAATTCTAAAAACAATAGAGTTGTTATAATCATTAGATTTTCACTAGATAGTTTGATGCAACCAAAGTTATATAAAGACTTAACACGTGTCTTATCCAGCATTGAGTTTTTTGCTTTTGAAATTAAACTGAATATGTTCTCGAAGGCTGGATACAAATTTTCATCATTTAAGTGCGGAATGACGTTTGCAGCCAACCAAAATTGGAATCTATTTTCAAAGTCACGTGACTGTGAAGGATCTTTTTGTTCGATGCAACTCTTTGCTAGATCATGGTAATTTACTAAGGCACTGGGAGATTTCTCTTTATCGACAGCCACTAAGGAGTGATTTTTCAAGGGCAGAAACATTGTATAAGCTCCTAGGTCCCACTTAATTTGAGGTATAGGAACTGTTAAACCTTTCGGAGTAATTTCATAGTAGGCCAACTGTTGACATGGATTACGTATGCTTTTCGTTAAAGATCGTGACGTCGGTGCTATTTTAATGGCTATAGATTTCAAGATGTCCTCATTGGGATTCTTCCAACCCTTGCCATCAGTTCTTAATAAACGTTTGAGATTATCGTAGAAGCGAAAGAGTTCTACAGCACTTCGTTTTGAAATAGTTCCACCGTAAAAGGAAAATTTGGTAACAGGTAAAGCCCTCAATTTGAGATATCCACCAATAGTGTCCGATAATGCTGCAGTTAATATGCTATCAGTTCCAGAATCATTTGTTTTCCTTTTAATAGTCGAATAGGCAATATGAAAATATTGTAATAATGAATGTACGTAATCGTTTTCTGATGTTTCTAAAGCATGTAAAGATGGCAATAAATTTTGAAACGAGCGTCGCGCTTGTAACAATTGCATATCTGAAATGCTCCATTGCTGTTTTTTCAAATCCATTGGAGTAAATAAAACTGTTCCAACATTGATTATAATGTCTTCCTTTTCATATTGTAATGGCATCGCACAAAATGTAGTGCGAAATGTTTCCGTTATGACGAGCATTAACAAGTATTTGTAAATCATTTACAAAATAAATTATTAAAAAATCCTTATTTATGTTTATATATAAATTTGTTTGTACAGTGACACAATATCTGTCATAAATACTAAAAATATTTTTCTGAGAGAATTTGACAAGCCGTTAATGAAAAATCTTCTTTTTAGGTTGTAGTTTACAAAAAGTTTTCCTTCTTAAATAAATTAAAAGAAAATTTTAATGTTTGTTTAAAACAATACTTAATTCAAAAATATTTCAAGTTTTTTTTTTAGAAAACAAAATATATTTTTTAAATTTACTACTAACTAAAATAATTCCACAATAAAATTACATATACATGCAGAAATTAAACATCCTTTTACATTTAAAATTAAAAGAGAAATATATTATATTTAATTAATATTGATTTTTTATTAGTTTTTTTAAGTATAATTTAAGTTTAAAAAAATAAGTTTATTTAAGTTTAATCCAAATACCAACAGCACATCAAAATTTACTAAGTTACATACATAAGTTATACAAACACTTTTAGATTTGCGTACTAATTACTCTACAGCTACATATTATGTCACATTTAGAAAAATTAATAATTAATAATATTATATTAACACTAGCTTGGACTCGCGACTTCGTCCGCGTGGAATAGTTATTTTGGGAATCATTTGGGTATCTCGAACGGTTTTCGCAGCGCACGCAACGGAAGCCCTCAAAGATGAATAATTTTCTCCGTTTTTTCCAACGTGATGATATATAGCCTAAAGCCTTCCTCGATAAATGAGCTATCCAACTCAAAAAGAGTTTTTCAATTCGAACCAGTAGTTCCTGAGATTAGCGCGTTCAAACAAACAAACAAACTCTTCAGCTTTATAATATTAGTATAGATGATACCTACTCAAAACATTAAAAAAAAATTAGTTTCCAGTTTCTCCATACTATACAAACAATTGAGTGTATTCTCGGATGATTTAATCATACATGTCATTTGTCGTTGGCTTTTCTCATGTGTTACGAGTAGCGGGTACGTTTTCAGGTGTGCGGGATGCAATATATCATAAAAGGGGAGCACCCGACTCGAGCCGCAAGTTAAATTATTCAATTAAATAATTCCGAATTACTGATTACGTGGGATTAAATGTTACTGCATGCATTGGAATTTCTATTTTCATTCATAAATGAAAACTGTTATAGTCATTTGGTGGTGAAAAAAGTTCAGATGGGATTTTTCTATGATGACAGGCTGGCTTACAATCCACTTGATAATAGTAGGTGGTTGCCGTTATCTATACTTCTATAATATATAATTAGTATACTCAAAATATTAATATTATAAGTATAGAGAGAGTATAGATTTGTATTTTTGTATGTTTGTAATGAATACTGGCTCGATTTTAAAAAAATCTTTCACCTATAGAAAGCTATATTATCAGCGAGTAACATAGGCTACATTTTATAAAGTTACGAGGACGAAGTCGCGTGCAACAGCTAGTTTATAAATACAAACAAAACCAATACAACCGTAATAAAGGATATGTAAGAAGTTAGGGATAGGATCTCCCCTTTAACGGTCTTACTACAAAAACATTAAACACACTTTAATCAGGCTTAAAACACGTGTTAAAAAAAAACTTTACTACAAAAGAGTGTCTAGGCATTGTTTAGGGTTTAACAATGCTTGAGCATTATTTAAATTTAACCACCGCCATATGCTAGTTTAACGAGTGTCTATCTAGTTAACGGCCTGTCTTCCTCTGACGTATTGTGTCAAATTTCGTTTTGCGTATACTTAATAGTTAATATTAAAGATTTCTTTTGATTTTATAAATGAGATTGGATATTTTAAATTTAATTGACATGGAGGATATGGATTACATGGATAATTTTTGAGATAGAATACATCGTGAGAGAATTAATCCATTCGAATATATAACTTTGGTAACCATATTATTTATTTAATAAAGGATGATCTACCATGTGATGCTAGAGGTGGATCCTCAAATAAAAATTTTATTTAACAATTTTAACAAATCAAACTTTACATTTGACCACATTTGACAATTACGTCAGTGTTAGTTACGTTCCATTATGCTCAATATTTTTTGGTATTACGAAATTTTATAAATAATCTAACGTATTTGTTGTAATTTATTACTTATTCCAATCTTATAATTTGCTGATATCATTAATATAGTCCGTAATAATAGCTTGTGAAAACCAAAATTCATCATTATACGCCTATCAGATCTGCGTAAAATGAAAACGACATGAATGCAGGGCGAGTGACTGAATGAATGTTTGCCAAGGTTGCCATAATTCAATAACATTCACGTACTTTAACACTGTCTACCGAAACAAGCGCTAACTAAGGTTTTGTGGTAGGGTCATTGTAAACGCTCGCTGACCAATGCTTAAATGCTTAATGCTTGTCTAACTAAGCATGTGTTTGAACAGTGCTTACTGAATCTTTTGTAGTAAGACCGTAGGTGTTTAGGATTCTGTTAAAATCACGCATTGCCTATGGTTTTTCTTACTTAACTTATGAAAACTTAACTTATGTCTTTGTTTTATAATATGGAAGGATAACATCCATACACTTAGTATGGAACGATCTTTTGTTCACCCACTGTTTTGTCTATGACAGGAGCAACAAGGCTTCCGTGTCCCCACTTCTACTGTCATTATTAAGACAAATTACATAGAACACGACGCATTCATTTGAAAGTGTTTTCAATACGTGTTTTTATTGGGACGGAAACAATAGTCGAGTAATTTTAACTAATATGTTTTTTTTAGTAGTTCTTACTAAACTTAACTTAACGCTTTACCTTCATACGATCATAAGTATAATTAAATTTTGCATACACGTTGTCAGAGATACAGAAAAGGACATAGTGTACTTTTCATTTAAAAAAAAACTGACCAAAGTATATGAGCAAAATAAAGATCGAATAAAAAAATTTAAAACCTAGAAAAAGGGGCGTGGATGGACTTAAAAGGCAAAAGCTGTGGTCAGCAATCCGTACTAATCCGTACTAATTTATAAATCCGAAAGTTAGTATGAATGTTTGTAACTCTTTCACGCAAAAACTACTGAACCGATCACCATGAAATTTTGCATACACGTTGTCTGGGACACCAGAAAGGACATAGAGTACCTTTTATCCAGAAAAAAAAGTACTGCTCCCGAGGGATTATCTAAAACTAATGAAACTAACTCCTGGCTAAGCAATAACGATGTCAGGCGATATATTGCTTTTTCAATGCGGACGAAGTCGCGGGCACCAGCTAGTGTTTTATAGTATTTAGAGCTCCGACTGTAGAATGCAATAAGGGTGTGGAAACTGTAATATATGTTACTGTATTACTGTTTGTTAAGTATAATAGCATCCAAGACGTCACCACAAGGCTATCAGTAATCAAAGTGTGCTCAAGCTTAATAGTGAAGATAACCCTTTCGTGGCGGTTAATATAACATCCCCTAATGACGCATGTAACGCTATACACTTGCGCTTTAAATTGTTAAGCTGTATCCACACGTAGATTAAAAATTGCCCACTCGAGTATTTCTAAATTACATACATTCATATAACGTAATTCATGTTTAATCTAAATCACTATTTCTTTATAGTGATTTATAAAATTAATTTCTTGAAAAATACTATAAAATTAAAGAAGTAAAAAATACTTTTTAAATCTTTACATATACTTAGCATTATGTATAAAACAAAGTGGCTTATTCGGCCGTCTGTCCCTCTGCATGTATGTAGGTACTATACGCTTAGTTAGGATTTTAATGCTGTTTTCACTAATAGAACGAGCGTTATTTTCTGTTGTAAATACTAATTGAATAGTTAACCTTTTTTGTAAACATACTTACTCTTTTTCTATTTCTTATTTTTAAAATAAGTATTAAGAAATATGGAATCTGATGTTTTGTTACCAAGGAATACAATGAATAAAAACATGCTCGTAGCAACATCTATTTTTCTTTTTAGTAGTTATTTTTACATAAAATAAATCATCTTTCATCATTTTCCAACATTTTCTATTCTATTCCACATACAAACATTCCTTTAAATATATTATTCATCTCTTATAGTTCAGTGTAAACAAGCCCTTAGGGCTGGTATCAGTAGTCCAATCAAATGCGTTATGTTCACGTTAATGGCCTTCAATCCACAGTGTACCGCCAATTAATACGTTTCAAGTCATTAACAAATTTCAAGGACATAACATTTAGAAATGCCTACCAAATTCGCCTATAGAGGTTTACAGTATGTGCTGTGTTTTGTAGGCTTGTATTTAAAGAAAATGTATGTATGTATGTATGTATGTATGTATGTATACCTATAAACATGATATCTCTGAAAACAAAGTAACTTACTCCATGACCAACTCTTACAGATTTATTATACGTGTACAAGTAAGAATGTTATAATAATGCTGTACATCTAATACAGTTCACACATGCACCTTATCTCTAATTAGGGGCCCGCACACGGCATACGGCCCGCAATGAGTTATTGCGGTGGATAGTGAGATTTATCGCCTTTTACCCAATCGTCTGGCTTATGATTAGTGTTAAGAAAACGAGTCGACACAGATCTAAAATTAATAGAAAATCTCTATTAAGTGAGACTTAACGCTCTGTCTTAGGTGTACCGGGATCGATTCTCGACGGGATCAACTTGGGATATGAACTTTTCAAAGTTGACTCAGATCTTGACTTGGCAATTAGTGGCAAGGCGCACTGGGTAACGCAGCCATTTGGGCAGCCTCACTGGCGGCAGTAACTAGACCCGGCAAGCATATTATATGCTTTTGTGTTTCGACGAGTGAGTAAGGGATAAGGAATAAGGAAAGGATACCCTATCCTTTCCTTATCCACCTATGATCAAATTGATCGACAGTCTGTCTGTGTCTTTAGTACATAAAAAAATATCAAAGTTAACTTCCACCACAAAACCCATAAGCATTAATTTTAGTGTAAAATTAGACACTTCAAGTTTTAAAACTTGTACCTACAACTGAACTTGGTTAAGTATTGGCCGATTCCAGTATGATTTACATCCGTGATACTTCGTCTATTGTAAAAAGCTCTCTAGTTAATGGGGATGATCATTAATATTTTGTGTTTCGGATAACGCTTTAAGAAAGAATAAGTGGATAATATGTTTAGTTATAAATATAGTTATTGTTTTTAAACGTATTTAAAACCAATATTGATTTTTATCTAAATTTTATGTAATTGTCTATTGTAAGTGTATTGACTGAAATAATTGTAATTGTAAAGAAAAAAAATACGTTAGGTATGTTTTTATTTCTCACTTCTCACTTTGATTTGGTAAGCGCATTAAGTTTTTTTTAAAATATTTTTGCGTATATTATGGTACTAGCTAGCGCCAGCGACTTCACCTGAGTGAAAAAATTACCTATCCTGTGTCCCGTACGTCTAAATGGTGTCCATATATTTATCTACCAAGTTTCATGAAAATCAGTTAATTCGTTTAAGAGTTATGGAGGAACATACAATACGTACACTTACACATTTATTTTATTATTAGTATTGATTATGTACATTGTGTATTTCTTGAATGAATAAACACAATAAATAAATAAATTTAAATTTTTTAGCGACATTTCTAACTTCGACCTAGATCAAGGCGTCTGTATTTAGATATTTTATTTTAATTAAGACTAATTAAGAATTGTGGTATATCGATTGTCTATGCTGTAGAATGTATTGTCACTCAATTCATTGTCTTATTATGTATCTTTTAATTAACTACTATTTTAGCTGAATAAAGCCAATTATCTATCAATAATCTCTTGGTTATTATTTAACAATTTATTCAGCTAAAATATAAAGTTCATAAAAACAATACGATGAAATAATGTCTGAAAATAAAATGGAAAATACACATGGCGTTGATATGTCACGGGCATCGAAATACTTAAGGCCAGAAAAATTCGAGACAGAGCCAAATGCGGTTGGAGCGGATGTTAAGAGGCTCCTCACCGCCATCGATAAGAAAAGGCACTGTTTATTTCCTATTCAGCTCGTTCAAACATAAATCCAATGTAACAAAAAAAAATATGTGATACATAACTTCTTGGTCTATATTTCTAGCAAGTTATTTTTGTTTTAAGTATAATAGTTTACGGGAAAATAAATAAAATTTGAATGTCTTGCTTTGTAACAAAAATAGATTCAACTGGTTGTTTCAAGAAGCGTATGCAATGTGCCTATAATAAAACGATAGAGTTTCATTTAAACTATAAATGACACTAACAATTAGTGTAAATGAAACAATAGTTTTAGAAAAACAAAGGTTTTTTGGTATTTTCGAGTAGCGGGTGCCCTAGCGAGGGCCGGGCGGCAGACGGCTCACAGCCTTCGTACGGGGAACACGTATTGCTGCGCAGCGCATCGCACTTACGTAAAGAAAAAGAAAAATAAACTATTATGATGTGTGAGAGTGATAAGAGTTAACTGACTTTTTTATAATAAGACACTACCAAAGCCAGAGTAAGTATATTTTTGTACATTTTATTAGTATATAATAAAATGTAGTGTAAAACAACATTGAAAATATTCGTCAGCAGCCATAACATTAGGTACACATAAAAGTATCGGTACATAATAGACCGGGAGTCCAATGCGGCTTTTTTTATAAATTAAAAATAATAATGAAATAGTTTGTATTTCGTTGAGATTTGGGGCCTTGGTTGAAAGTAAATAGGTTTTTGGAAATTCTACTCCTGTAGGCGTAAAAAAGTGGATGAAAATAGAAAATTTCACAAATAAGGTTTCAAAGATAAGACAGGGTTATTATTTGGGAGGAAAGTCATTTTTGGGCAAATAGCAAACATCACTTTAGTAAGTTCGTTTGTGCCAATGTAGAAAACTTTACCTGCTAAATTCAGCCGTTACTGACATGTTTGAATAAAAATATTAATGATTATATTATAATGATAAATTCTATGAAAAAAATCTTTAAGAAAATTTAAATACATACATAAAAACTATAGAAAGTGGTACAGTACTATATTTACGGTATTTTGTTCTATTTTCTTACTGCTGTACTTACACCACGTTACTTAGTATTTTTTTATTTCTTTTTTCGAAAATAGTAGTATTTTTTTTTCAGTTTTGTATTTCAACTGAAACTAAAGAGATGACAAATAAGAAAATTGGGAGGAGAATTGTAGACATCTCATACTTTGTGAAACAATTACTGGATTTATGTAATCACTGACCATTAGGCTGCTCAGCTAGCGACATCATATTGACAGGAGAGAAACGATTTATTATTAGTATTGATTGATGATGTTTCATATTTCAAATTGTTTATGATTTTAGGCTGTGGATTTATAAATATGATTAAAAAAAAAAAAAATATTATAATAAAACATGTTTGCGTTCACTAAAGTGTCATCAAATTCCATTTATTAGAATATTATTGCTGTTGTTGCACGTGTATAGTTAATAAATCGATAGTAAATAATACTCATACATTTATTTTATTACCTTACATTTTATCATAGGTAAAAAAGCTACTGGCTCTTGGACTATATTTTAGTTCGTACGTGTCGCCCGGCAGACGCTAGAAACGCTAGCGCTAGAAGTGCAGGGGAGTGGGCAAGTGGGTGGGGTGAAGAGAGCCCAGTTGCCCAAGGTCATTCGGATAGTAGAGAACGTTAAGTGGACTCACTGGTATTTTACTTTTACAAATTTTATTAATGAAGAGGCATCTAATGCAAACTCTCATATGAAATTTATGATTTTGGCAAACTTTCTAACGCCCACTATTTTCGCTATTGTAAGAAACTGCAAAGATTATGAAGATGCTATACGGACCCTTGAAGAGGCCTATATTAAACCTAAAAATCGAATTCTTGCTCGACATGTATTAAGTACAAGACTACAACGCTCCGACGAATCCATATCAGACTACGTTCGTGTCTTAAAATTACTAGCTCAAGATTGTGAGTTCCAAAATGTCTCTAGAGAACATTATCAAAATGAATTTATTTGCAATGCTTTTATTTCGGGGATCCAATCGCAAAAGATTAGACAAAGACTTTTAGAAAATTTAAATTTGACATTAGAACAAGCCCAAAATCAAGCGCTTTCACTAGAGACTGCAGAAAAGAGCTTACAAGCTTTTGCGAATAAATCGGATTCTATGTTAAATGCTGTTCCAATACAAAATTCACAATCAGGAAAACCTGTTTCCGGAAACGATTCGAAGTACACCAAAAATTACACATACAATAGAAACAGAAGTTGTTTCTTTTGTGGCGGCAATATCCACAAACGTACTAAATGTCCAGCATATAACGCTATTTGTCAATTATGTAACAAAGGAGGTCATTTTGCAACTGTTTGTCGAAGTAACAATACAACGAATGCTGTTGAAGTACAGAAAGAAATGTCAAGCTTTACTCGTGATGTAAATACTGATTCAGCTGCAATCCTAGCCGCTTCACCGTCCAGTTTACGGAAAGCAACAATTCTTATCACTATTAATAATTACACTGCTGATGCACTAGTAGATACAGGAAGTTCCGTGAGTTTTATCGACGAAAATTTTGTGGATGTAATTAAACTTAAGAAAACTCCTTGCAATGAAACTATTACATTAGCTTCTACGAGTCACGTTTCTCACATAAAAGGAAAGTGCTACGCAACGATTGGATTTTATAAGCATGTACATAAACATATTCCGTTGCTAATTGTCAGCAACCTCTGCGCGGATGTCATTATAGGTCATAACATTCTTAAAAATCATAAATCCATAGAACTAGAATTCGGTGGTGAAAAAGAACCTCTTAGAATTTGTAGCGTTACGGAAGCATCAGTCCCTCCAGTTTCGATTTTCACAAATTTATCTTCAAGTATAAAACCAATAGCAATAAAATCAAGGCGCTACAGTCTGAACGAAGAAATGTTTATAGAGGAAGAAATAGCAACATTACTACGAGACGGCGTAATCAAACCTAGTTCTTCACCTTGGCGTGCTCAAGTACTTGTAACAGGAGGAGACCAACATCGGAAACGATTAGTTATTGACTACTCCCGGACAATTAATAAGTTCACCGAATTAGATGCATATCCATTACCGAGCATTGAAACAATTGTTAGAAAAGTCGCTAACTACAATTATTTTAGCCAAATTGATTTAAAAAGCGCATATCATCAGGTGCCTCTAATAAAAAGAGAGCAGAAGTATACCGCGTTCGAGGCTTGCGGCAAATTATATGAGTTTACTCGTATTCCATTCGGTGTGACTAACGGAGTTGCGGCTTTTCAAAGAACATTACAATTTATAATCGATACAGAGGAATTAGATGCTACGTTTTCTTATTTAGATGACGTCACCGTGTGTGGTAAAACCAAAGAACAGCACGACAAAAACCTAAAGAAATTTATGGAAGCTGCAGAAAAATATAAAATAACTCTTAATGAAAGTAAATCCAATTTCTCAAAAACTACAATAAATCTTTTGGGTTACACAATTTCGGAAAACACAATCAAACCAGATCAAAGTAGACTAACTCCGTTATTTGATTTACCTGTACCAACAAACTCATCTTCTTTAAAACGTGCCTTGGGATTATTTGCACATTACTCAAAATGGATACGCAAATTTTCGGAAAAAATAAAACCTCTCGTTTGTATCTCCAGCTTCCCTATCAATGACACTTCTATCGAGTGTTTTAACTCTCTGAAATCCGAAATAGCAAAGGCATCTTTATCAGCAATAGATCACAATGAAACTTTTACAGTAGAAACAGATGCCTCGGAGAATGCAATTGCTGCTACCCTGACACAAGGTGGACGTCCGGTAGCCTTTTTTTCGCGCAGTCTAAGTATTCCTGAACGAAATCATTCTGCTATTGAAAAAGAAGCTTACGCCATTGTAGAAGCTCTCAGAAAGTGGAGACATTATTTAATAGGGAGACACTTCATCCTTATAACAGATCAGCAATCTGTGGCCTTTATGTATGATCAGAAACATTCAAGTAAAATTAAAAACGATAAAATTGAACGTTGGCGACTGGAAATGTCTTGTTATAAATATGAGATCATTTACAGAGCAGGAAAGGAAAACCTAGCAGCTGATGCATTATCTCGCGTATGTGCATATATAACACAATCAAACAAACTTCAAGAATTACACAGCTCCCTCGGCCACCCCGGTGTGGTGCGAATGGTACATTGGGTGCGAAATAAGAACTTACCGTACTCGGTTGATGACATAAAAACTGTCACTTCGGCATGCCCAGTGTGTGCTGAACTAAAGCCACGTTTTGCAAAAACAAAGGGACAACTGATTAAAGCAACTGCGCCTTTTGAGAGGCTAAATATAGATTTTAAAGGTCCAAATAATAAATAATAATTTATTATTTAACAAGAATTAAAGATATGGATTGCATAAAATATGTTAAATCTATGTAGGCATTAAAAATATATATTTTATGTAGGAAAATTATATTGAAAATAACATGTTATTTATAAATCTCAACATTTGATTTATATACGTATTTGCTACGCGCTTTACGTAAGGCGTTACATATTTTAATGTTCAAGATTTTTAATTTCAAAATATGTATGCATGTTTGTTTAATTGTCATCTCGCACGATTTTGTTTCGTTTAGTCTCTTTATTAAACTGAATGATATTATTGTGTTACAGGCTAAAGTTACTTAAAGCCGTCATAAATCTTTTCGTACTGTCGTGTACGGTTCTTCAATAGTCACGCACTGAGCAGGGGACAAATCACACTCGCCCAGGGGAAATCTACGGTTATTAGCTGTCAATCATAGGGTGAACTACCCTAGTTTATTGGTAGAAATGAAATCGTCACGCTGAGTTTTTCCTAAAGAAAAATTTTCGAGAACACATTGAGCTCTTGAGTTTTCTGCTCGAGGAAAAGTGAAAATCCATACTTACTCAAGAAGTCTTTATTTTGTACTACATATTTATCTGGAGAGATCTTTGCATGCTGGAGAGAACGTGTGGACTGGTGTTTCTATACAAGCAAGTCGCAGTACCTATATACGGTAGTAAAGTCAGACTACTCACCACACCAGTCTTTGTGAACCACACCAGTCTTGACTATCTGTGTGATCGTCATCAACCAAAATTTTCGCACTCAAGATGGGGATAAAATACCTATAATTATGAAGGACATTTTCCACGTATACCTTTTATATTATACCAGACTAAAGGCTGTATAAACGATTGGAGTACAAGTGAAGATATGTTGCAAAGTGTACACTGTTCAGGAAATTACGGCGCGACTCAATTTCCAGCGCAATCCAGACGGAAATCTCATTTCTATCTGAACCGCACCCTTTACTTTTTCGTTGGGTTTATTTTTTATGAAAACAGGTAATAATAAAGCTATGTTCGATTTGTTACCGTTTAATTCATTATACAATATCTATAAGTAGGTACTTCTATACTAATATTATAAAGAGGAAAGATTTGATTGTTTGTTTGTTTGGTTTGTTTGCATTGAATAAGCTTCGAAACTACTGGACCGATTTGAAAAATTCTTTCACTCTTGTTGTCCGTCTGTCCAACATCTTCTAATCCAGCCAATGGATTTTAATGTGGTTTTCACTTGTTGTTATTATATTTATATATATTAATCTTAAATTATTCAAACATTTTTATTTCAAACAAATAGTCTATAGTGTTGGTAAAAAGTTAAATAGTTTTAATAATTTTAATTAATTAATTTTTCTTTGTTTTCTCTCAAACACACACACACACACACGTCAAATTTATAACACTCTGTTTTTGCGTCGACGTCGGATAGCCTTGAAAAGGATTCAGAATTAAAAAGTTGTTACATTAAATAATAACTGCTATCAAAACTTATATTTTGTTGATTTTAAAACGTATTTATTACTTACAATCGCTAGTATAGATACAAAGTTTGTAGAACTTCGTTGGTACAAACAAACGTAGGTATAAAAAGCTACAATGAAAAGTCAATCAAATACACCTGTACGGTTGAAGGTACCCAACAAATGAATTATAAGTTACAGTCTAGAATAATAAATAAGTACCAAATGATTGGGAGCACAGTCCAAAATGTCAGGTACAAATGGAATAATAAATGAACATAGCTACATTGCCAGTAAAGAGGTAGATTTACCCAATAGCACAGATTAAATAATAGTTACTATCAAATAGTTTCAAAGTAATTTTTAGTTACATAACAAGTTTATTTTTTACTTTTTTTGCCGTCGTTACTTCTAAATTAAAAGAAGTTTAAATTGTACAAATGCGCCCAAAAATCACCTCCAAATAATCCCAGGTTTTTAATATAAATAAAACGCAGGGAGTAAGTAGGTAAATCGTTATAAGAAATCCTCCAATCCTATTTATTAAATAAACATTCGGAGGCATAAAGGACTTAGTGAAAGAAACGTTCGCGCGTACATTCTTACATTAGCGCCATCTAGTCACAAAGGCCGTTATAATTCACGTCGGATTTAACATATCGCCCCCCATGGACCTAGTCCATAACAACAATGGGGAATGCAGCTGCGGACTATCTTATAAAAACTAAATAAATCTTATGCAAGTGTAAAATATTATACAAACAAAATAAAATAAACTAAATTTACCTAAAACTAAAAAACATGGACCTAGTCCATAACAACAAATAGGCATGCAGCTGCGGACTATTAAAAAATCTGATAAAAAACTTAATAAAATGTTAAGCAAATGTAAAATTTCATACTTAATTAAAAAACCATGGACCTAGTCCATAACAATAAATGGGCATGCAGCTGCGAACTATTAAAAATCTTATAAAAAAAAAACTAAATGAAATCATGCAAATATAAAATCTTATACAACAAAATAATAAAAAAAAAACTAAAACTTAAATAAAAACCATGGACCTAGTCCATAACAACAAATAGGCAACAAGTAATGCATAACATATTAATTTCTTAAACAATTTCAAAAACAACATTTCAAAAATAACATATATATACAGATATTCGAACAATAACAAGAATAATGGACAAACCATCCTCGAGGGCAAATGTCTCAAAGTTTTTATTATTATTATATCTTTGAATTTGTCGAGACCCAATAATCGAACCGTTGCCTTGGTGATAACTAATGTCTCTGACCCCTGATCTAATAAGCATTTCAAAACACTGGCCTGTCCGTTATTAGTCTGTGCTCTTACTTCAAGAGACACGGTAGCCAACAAAGCCTTATGGCGAGATGTTGGAAAACAACTTGTGAGCATTTCTGAGTCTGGACTGCCTGCTAATTCCGACTCAGACTCACTAGATGGCGATGCAGCTCCGTTAATGACAGCCGCAGCCTTGTCACTCTCATAATATATACTGTCGGATTCACCTAATAATGATGGTGGTTCAGGGCGCAATAAAGTGTGGTGTTGTTTTTCACATATGCGACAAGTAGTTGCTATAGTACACTTGTACTGTGAGTGTTCAGGCCTAAGGTCTAAGACGCTCACTCCGATAAACTTCTTGTAAGAATATTCCTCAGTTGCAGTTGATTGCGAAGATTTCGATATGTCATTTAGATTTACTTGATTTCTGTCGGTACTACTCATACTTTCTTTTAAAAAAGTTTTAAAATATAAATATTCATCTTCAACGTCAAAATAAAAGTCATTCTTAGCGTAATCAGTCCTTAAGTAGTCATCGGTATTCATTAAACTAACTATGTGTTGGTGAGTATCTACAAATAAATTCCATTGTGCTTCTAAGTTTTCTAATTTGGATTCTAAATAATAAAAAGTGAGACGCTCTTTTGGCAACCTTTTGAAGTTGGTTTTGACGTTGAGAATTTTTGTACCTAAATCATTTTGCATTCTTAAATAAGATTGAGCCATGTTTACAAATTAACTACAAATTAACAATTAACAATTTTACAAATTAACAACTACCTACAATTTACAAACTAATGACAAAATGGAACTATTATTCGACAAACAACGACAAACAGTAACAAGATAAAAGGACTTAGACGATTTTGTGTACAAATATTTCTTGAAATTTTTACAAGTGTTTTTAACTTATTGGCGGCAAAATCGGGCATAGGTTCCCCGTCTGAACGTTTTTTCTTAAAATATTCTAAGTCCATGCAACACTTGTAATTTTTTAAAAAAGTTCTAACAGTTCATACTCAATTTCAAAATTACTCGAAATTTTTCAGTCAATTTGCAGCTAATTATAAAGTTCAAAATATACTCACAGTTTTTCCTTGACGCCACAAATTTTTACGTCACACTACTTTTGACACTAACACTGGACTGATTCTTCTGATCTGTCAACCTGACAGATGATACTTCCACTGATACGAAACTAGAAACGTGGCTGTCCGTTTGACAGCGCTGATGATGAAGGCAGCCCTCACGAAGTCTGCTGGATGTCCGAGGAGGGTCCTTCCCTCCCGATCCGAAGCTGGCTCGTGCTGTGGCTTTCCTCTTCCGCCTGTGTTGTGGATTCGGCCCTCACGAAGTCTGCTGGTTGTTTGAGGAGATACACTCCTCGTACCGAAGCTGGCCCGTGCTATGGCAGCCCCTCCACTGCGGCTGCGGCTAAATGCGCTGGATAGCGACCCACTATCCTGTTCTAAGCGCTGGTACAAGTGCACTGTCAACTTCCCTTGCCTAAATTCGGCTACGAAGGACCATGTACAAATGCGCCCAAAAATCACCTCCAAATAATCCCAGGTTTTTAATATAAATAAAACGCAGGGAGTAAGTAGGTAAATCGTTATAAGAAATCCTCCAATCCTATTTATTAAATAAACATTCGGAGGCATAAAGGACTTAGTGAAAGAAACGTTCGCGCGTACATTCTTACATTAGCGCCATCTAGTCACAAAGGCCGTTATAATTCACGTCGGATTTAACAAAATTATTATTAATTAATTGTCAGCTTTTCTGAACAAAATTTCACATCAAATGTTAAAATTCATGGTCTTCCTTTTATTTCTGACACTATGTTATTTAGCAAAAAATAATCCTTATGATGAAGCCTTTCGATCGGTATGATAAAGCTACAGGGTAAATTTTTTTCTCGTGTTGCGTGTTCGATTCCCGGTCAAACCATGTAATTATTTAAAAATCTATGAATGCAGTTTAAATTGTTTTTTAAATTACAATAATGTCTCCTTTCAGTAAAATGTTCCATCTACAATATTCAAGGTACTTTCCCTCCGTGTGGCATAGTCGTGGGACACCCTGTATAATCTATAATATATTTTTTAAATTTATGGCTGTATACTGTAATCTAAATCTAAATCTAAAAAAAGAAATTGTTAGATAGGGTTTATCTTTTGATTTTACCCATGTTTTGATTAACTAATGTTGGCAACTGGCTGGTTGGTGGCCACAACGAATAGTTTTAATAGAATATAGTAATTGTAATTAAAATAATACATTTGTCAGTAGTACTTACGATTAATACTTACGATTACTTACAGTAATACTTAGTAACTTATTATTAATCTGTGGTAGTACATACATACATAGTTGTAAGTTGGTAGCAGACACATTGTTTGGTTGTGTGTCAGATTTACTGTAAATACTTATACATATGTTGTTAATTTCTCATCATCTTTTCATTATATAGTATGTATATATATATATGCCCACGACATATACAGTCCACTCCTCAATTACTTAATTTGAAAAAAAAAAAAAAAAAAAAAAAATTGCCTACGGTTATTATGATTTATTTTATGTATCATCAAAAGTTTTCGCAGTGCACGACAGATAAATTAATTACTTTTATAAATAAGTAAATTTTTGATATGAATATAAATGATTGAAATTAATTAATTTAAAAAATCTTTCATATCAAAAATATAAAAAGTAATATAATGGATTGGAGGTGCTGGGATTTGAACCCAGGACTTTCAGCATGCGAAGCAGACACTCTACCGCTGAGTTACACCCCCTGTTGAAGTTACCATCGAATTTATTCTATACTTGGTGAGTTATCGATTAAATTACAAAACGTATGCAATATTCAAAGTTGTTCCTAAATTGATTGCGAAAAAGACTTGACTTGATCCGTTTCAAATAGCTATTTCTATATATATAATTGTATAGTTGTATTCAAATAGCTTTATATTGAAAAAACTCATTTTAAATAGCTACAATACATACAGAAGACGAGTTACCATTAAAAGGAACGTCAGCCTTTTAATGGTAGATGTATTTAATTAATTGCATGAATGGTCTAGGTATATTAGCAAAGTAAGGGTTGGGTGGACGTCCTACACTGAGCTTGTTCAGTTTTTTCTTTAGTGAACTTTCCGGCACCAGCGGCCTTTGGCCCGTGCTTTGGCTTTCCGTACCTACTATGTAGTAGGTATGTAGGTACCACATACACATGTATTATATATTATACCTATAGTTATAAAATTATTTTTTGTAGTTTAGAAAGTTGTAATTTTTATTTTATTTTATTTATATTAGGAAAACATACAATATCTCGCTACACAAGACAATACATACAAGAGAAAAATAAATCAGCAGTTTCCACTAAATTACTAAAACATGTTAAAAGTTATAAGTCACTACAGAATATTGGAACTGGGAGAAAACATACAAAACTAAACGAAACAAAAAAGGATTGACAACGCCTATGTGTTTAAACCCCGACGCCCGAGGCAAAAACGGGGTGTTTTAAGTTTGACACGCCTGTCTGTGTATCTGTCTGTTGCTGTGCTCCCAAACGGATTAACCGATTTTGAACCGCTTTTTTTGTTTAAAAACTTACGTGATCGGAAATGTCAAGGTCAGCGTCTGATGCTGCGACATAAAGAAGTCTGCGCTACACCCAACTCCTCAGTAACCTATAGCAGATATAGCGTGTTTTAGCTTATTAGAAAGTCGGGGGTTAGTTTATTGTTTTGTTATGTTAAAATTAATAGGACTGTAGTTAAATTTAAACCAACTTCCTTTAAAAGCGGTGGTGCGTAAAAATCACATAAAAATCATTATGAAACCTCTTTTGTTAAATCACCCTCGCGAATCAACCCCTTCGTTGTGTTAGCCTATCTATATGTGCAGTGAATCGTTGCAATATAAAATAAAAAGCCCTGCAATTGTGTTTTTGAAAAATTATCAAAACTCTTAATTTCTTATTAAGAATTAACAATTATTCTATGTGATAATAACACGGGATAATAATAATATTAATACATATTATAATATTATTATTAATGTTACATACTTACTCTGTGTGATAAGGTTGAACTAATTCTTTGTAATAATTTTTATTTTATTTCTTTAAGCACTTCTAAATTTTTAGAAAAGTTGTTTGCAAATAAAAATCGGATACAATAGGCAAATTGAAATTTGTAAGAATTTTTCAAAGTAAAGGATGTCAGACATGCTATTTTTTATGGTAGTTGGTTACCGTTGCCTAAAACACGAGCAGTAAGAGATTAGGAATGGTTAGTGAAATTCCTTACTCATTTACCAAAACACAACAGCACAAATGCTGTTTTTTCTTCTGTGGTCCTCTGTGTTCTATGTTGCTACCTTACGGAATTCTTGAAGTCTTGACGTATTCAGGAATTGGAGTAGATATCTACATATAAGTATTGTGGTTCACCAATTATTTTGTATTTTTAGGTACTAAAAATTTTTCTTCCGTCGAAATCTATCTTTGGAGATAATGGCTGTTCGCTCCTTATCAGAGTTTTCTTAGTGTTAGAGAACATAAATTTATGTAGGTATCACATAGGTGTTAGATTTAACAAAACAATTATAATTGCATGTATATCCACAGTACAGTAGAGCGTAGATAGAATACAAGAGCAGTATGTGTTGTGTTGGTGAGCGCACAGGTAATACGGCAACATTTGAACATCTTCCCAGTTTCAATTATGGCGCGTTACAAAAATTGAGGAATTTTTAAAATTACTTTTTTATGTGTAATAGGTGGTGATAAATGTAATAAGTGGCGGATATACCAGCTTATAAGCAACACCTTGGGGGTTTTATATGCGCTATCGACCTTGAGATAAGAGATAAGAGAGTGCTATTTTGTAAAGCGGTTTTTACCGCCAATGACTGGCTGTCTAGTATAAAAATGCGGAAATTAATAGGTAATAACAATAGATATAGTAGTGGTCCTGCCACTACTAAAAATAAAATAAAATTTATCTCCTGATACAAGTATTTTTATACTTAATAGGAGGTCCCCTACACCCTTTTTGTACCTAGGCTTAAGTTATGTCAATAAATTATTTTGTAAATTATTGTAAAATTATTTCATAAGTATATTACATTATAATCTTGACATCTCTGGTATCAGTGATCTTGACATAACATATACATATATTATACAATTAATATGGAATAGGGTGTAGGTATATATTGTTATAACTAACCAACTTCATTGCATCAAGTCTATACTAATATTATTAATAGAAATGTAAATGTTTCCTTTTTTAAATCACTTTTGATGATAAGTGTCTAAAAAATGACCCCTTAGATGACTGTATCCACGCTTTAACTAAGAGTTTGTTTGCGAACCTTTGTGGTCATGGTATAAAGTTTCCTCTCATACGAACCATAAATGTAGTAGCGGTTTCTTATACAAGTAAAAAACACAAACACTGCATCTGAATAAAAAGATAAGATTTCACAGCACAAACAGATATCTCTTTTAATACTAGAAAATTTAAATCGAAATTGTGCAATTATTGGATTATAGACATCTAGCTGGTGTCCGTGACTTCGCCCGCGTCGAAAAATAAAAAAAAAACTGACCCGACAAAATATATAAGCGATATAATCTTTATTGACAATGACGCTCGGTGCGTGATTAAGAGAAATATTTAAATGTGGCCAAATCTAACTGTTGTAGATAAATATGCGCATTTACGCAGCTTACCTTTTAGCACACTAATTTAAACTCTGTTAAGTTTTACTACTAAACCTTTGAGTTATAATAATTTTTATTAAGGAGGTACTTTGAGTTTTTTATGCCACTTTTTTTATGCAAACAGTACAGGAAACATAAAATAGTATTATTTACATCAAGAGACCTAATACGCACAGCACTCGATTTTCTCAAACGTTGCGCTGATGATAAACTTCAGAAGTACACCCTAACTACTTGGGTGTATCTTTATTTTGTTTTGTAAAATATTTAAGATTATTATTAAAATAATAAAATAAAATAATTTATTCTTTACAGACGTTCTCGATTATTGTTCCGAGTTGCCGAGTGCAATTCTGTGAGGACACCCGGATCCACACGCCGCCGCGATCACATCGTGCGCCGCGAGTCGCAAGGGACAGCAGTATACGACTACGCACTGGTGCGAGCGAGACGGCATACGTCTCAAGATGACCAACGGCAGTTAGGGGTCAGGGGTGAACGCTCTCGGGTGAGATGTTAAAGTACTGGTTTCCGAAACGTTACTATGATATAGTGACTTTGCCGGAGGCTGTAGAATTTCTGTTTTCATTCAAACATTAGCAAAGGTAAGCTTTTCGGTGCGAAATGACACACTTAATACGCATTTACAAAACAAAAAAAATGTTTAGGTGACCACTAAAAATATACGAATCTGAGTTAAAATTTTCAAACTTATTTTTTTGCTGTTAAAGGCGTTTTCCCGAATTATGTGTGACTAGCTTTTCCCCGCGACTTCGCCCGCGTCCCTTTTTCTAATGCGTTGAACATTACATATTTTATTCAATCTTTTATTGCTAATATATTATTGTAAGGCGTAGAAATTTTATTATTACTTTTGATAATCCCGGTAACAGTACCCTATGTCCTTTTCTGTATCCCTGAAAACATGCATGCAAAATTTCACAATGACCGGTCAGCATTTAAGGCGTGAAAAGGTAACGAACAAACAAAAACAATTCCACTTTCGCATCTATTACAATAGTTAGGATTTTGGAGGATTGGGGGCGCTTCGACAAAATCTCATTTCGTCCTCCCAACTATACTTATATACTTATAGTCTTTGATTTCGTTATCCTAAATTGTTTCGCATCTAAAAAATCGTGCGAAGTCGTGCTACTATTAAAATTTTGTCAACAAGATTCAAATATCGAATAATAATTGAGCATTCTATTTTTAAATTATATAAAAACGGAACGAGACAAGAATCGATTAAAGGACAAAATGTAATTTGGAATAAATTAGTATTGGACACGATGCGTGAAATTCGTTGTAGCCAACACGAGATTAGTGTTTTACGGTGATTGATTTACGACCAGTTCGAGTTCGATTCTCGGCCCATTCGCGTTTGATTGATGGGGAAATAATAAAATGCTCTTACCACCTGTAAATTTTAGACATTTCAGATTTGTTACGAGGAAATATAGGCATGTTGTTCGAAAGCTTATGAGTTAGAAAAAAGGAAGGAATTTATGTATAAGATTCTGTACATTATTTCTGAGGTTTTATAAGCTAAGTATTGCTGTTTGTAGCTCTTTCGTAGCTTACATTTGTGATTAAGGGTACCAGTCCCCAACTTTATAACGCTATTTATAATACACAGGTAATTTATCCAACTAAGGGTACCCATATTCAAATCAAAATTGTTTGCAAGTGCGCTGCCTACTAGCTGGCTATTATGATAGGATAAAAGGATGGATGGATATACTAAAAATAAGAAACCAATGCCTGGAAAATGTATAATAGCAATGAAGATTTCATGTGTTATATGGATTATATGTTTTATCAGGCTAAATTTTTTTTTCAACGTTGACGAAGTCGCAGGCCCAAATCTTTTCAAAATTCGAGGCCATTCGCTACACAGCTGGATGTTATTCTGTGTTTGTCAAGAGCAAACCTATCTTTAATAAAAATAAAAAATAAAAAACCTAGTAAATAAATAAATAATGTTCATATCTTCACAAAAGAAAATTTTATTTAGATCGGATTTGCAGAGGTATTATACACAATACGACAATTCCGCAGAATTTTATCAGCGCAAATGTAAATTGCAGTTTGCAACCGCTTCCCCCCTTTGAGAGTATCACAATAGTCGACTCAGCGACCCCATTGTTTATTTTCTTACTAGATTAGGCCGCTACAAAAGATACTGAAAGCCATTTGTTCAAAGAAATGATATACTACTCATCCGTGCGTGTGACGACATGTATGCATAATGCCAACCTCATTTGCTGTGTAAAAAACATGCGATTTACCAAAAACACCTTACCTACAAGTAATAAGAGCGAGTTTGCTTTGAAAAGAAAAGTTGTGGTACGCAATACAAACATTGTTAGTAACGAAGGAAAACCACAAAAAGGACAAGTAGAGAATAAAATATGGCAGAAAAGTGGACCCCGGACGCAATAAAATATCAATTTTTTTACCTCCCCTCCGACTTAGTTTTAGTTTTCGAATGTCTGGTATGCGGAGAGTTTTTTCTAGTTGGATTGTTTGAGATATTTAGGAAGAAATTCCTAATGTATATATAATATTAATATTTGAAGAGAAATCTTTTCAATACTTATTTTTCAAGTTATTTCAAATATTTACTGACTTAAGTATCTATTAATACTATAAATTGCAATGTTAGTATGTTTTGTTTGTTGAGATTTCACGCCATAATTAGGTAGGTATTCAAACTAACGGTACGAAAAAGTACATAGGGTACCTTTCATTAAGAAAAAAGTAGGTGTTACAGTTCTCTAGAAAACAGTAAGGAAATTAAAAAAATTAAAAATTAACATGAAAATAAATGAGCATAAAATGTTTATTGTTAATTTATCTATGAAATGAACGAAGTCGCGAGCACCAGCTTGTAAGAAAAAAAAGTTTTTAGTTGTTTTCGAAGTTCTATCTGAACGGATTACTTATGTTTTCCCAGAGAAGTGACAGGACATTTTTTACATTTTGGATGTTTTGTGTTCTGTGGTGAAATAATAGACTATAGACGCACACAGAGAAAAGTTATTCAAACAAAAATTATGACCAAAAATAAATTAAAACTGGCTGGCTAAATTTAATCCTGTGCCATTGTTACGTTCCATTATTGTTTCAAAAAAGGCTGTAGGCACATGAAAGGATTAGGCAACAAATGTTGTACAGTATTAAAATTGCTGAATTTCAATAATAAATTAATCAGTCGACGGTCGGTATAATGCACTATCTGTGTAAACAGCAGATAAAAATGTTCATTCAAAACCGCGCTTCAATCAGACGAATGAATAATGCAGTTAGTCTGTCCGGAATAGTAGTTTGCAATTGGGGACACAAGGTTGCCAACATAGACTGCGAAAGGGATGGTATATATACATAGATATAGTAATTGATAATTTTTTTTTTTAATTTTTGAAGTGAAAATTTCTTTAGGTGCCTTGGGCATTTTTAAGTTAGGAAAAAACCACTGAACTCGCGACACTGTCATGTAATGTAACCATTGATGTAAGTAGTTGATATTAATTTAAAATAATTTTAAAAAGAACAATTTTTGAGATGCAAAAAAAACCATTGAAGTCGCGACCTGTTAGGTAATGTAATGTAACCGAAACCTCTGTATATAAGTAGTTATGTACTTTCCTGACGGTTTAAAAAAATACACACGTAATAGTTCAAGTTTCCACTTCTGTTGTCACTATCGGAGAGCCACTGTTTTTTTTAAATATTTATTATCTTACAAACACAAAAAATATTTGGATTTGTATTGGAAAATATTCATCATCATCATCTCAGCCGTAGGACGTCCACTGCTGGACATAGGCCTCCCCCATAATTTTCCAATGAGATATCGGTTTGCTTATAGATTTTAATCCTTTTTTTTTTACGAGGAGTAATCCGCTTACAGATTCTTTACCGCTGGCTAGGCGGAAGGGATATGTGGGGGTCGCCCAGCACCTGATCATAGCGGCACTGGGAATACCCACTAAAACTCCCCGGTGCCTCCTTGCCCTGTGAGCGGGGTGAACCGAGCTCTGCCAAGGCACCAACTCCGATCCACCCCAGGGCAGCCTAGCCATTGCTGGCTAGACTAACGCCAACGATAGATTTTAATCCTAGGAATTTGAAAATGTCAATGGGCCTTGTGCTGAAGTACGTAAGAAGTTAAAGAATATCTTTGGCAGTCCTCAGTATGTAAATAAATTAACAGGTCTTGTCTTACTTACTGTCTTGTCTTGTCTTACTGAAACACAATGAAAAAGCCTCGGTGGTATGCTATAATAATGACTGTCTTAAATGTCTATAAATGTTGTTACTGTGTGGCCAAACGGACTTCCCAATTTATGACTGCAAACACAGTGTGCCTATAGCTACCTACTACTAAATATAACATCGTTAGACTTTTATTTTATACGCTATAAAAATCTTTGTAAAGAAAGTGTCTTCTAAAGATTCGGACTGCTTCATTACAGAAAATTTATTTTTCTAACTTTAAATTAGAAAACATCACTAATGTTGTATCTACTTAACTACCTAGTTAGTATCAACTAAAATAATAACTTATTCTAAATACATATCTTATCGTCTCTTACTCGAATATTACCCGAATGAGTTAATGTTGTCTATATTTTTCAGTTAAATCATCAGTCAATTGACATCACTATGTGGAGGGATTGTACGGTACAATTATATCGGGGCAAACAGGAATCAATTAGCACTACGGTTGGGTATTGACGAATTATTGAATTTACATATTGTCGTAGGCTGAAGCTACACTTAAAGATAAGATATGCTTGGAGATACTTTCGAATTATTTTGTTAGCCATTTACAGCCTGTCTGGTATTAGTAACTATACATTTACAGAAAACCACTGCGTAATAATAGTAGGTACTTGTTGTCTTGAGTTAGAGATACTCTTGAGTAGATAGAATAGATCTTAACCTTATTTTTTATCCCTTAGATAATAATCAGAGTCACAAGCACAGTAGTGTTCCCCCTTGGCATTTTCATTTTGACGACGGTATCCAGTATCCACCTACAATAAAAAGGTCTGTCAATTTGTTTGGAACTGATAATTTAATCTAATCGAAGCAATATTAGAAATCATCTAAAAAAAATTCTAAAAAAACAAATAAACATGCCTTTAATCAATCAAATAATTGATATTTTTATCAGAAAACTTTCAGAATCTGTGTCTCTCAATATCTTATCCATGATTTTTTCATTAGTTTTTTCGATTTTTGTTTTAATTATTACAAATCTGTGATTTAACTTGAAATTTTATTCATGCTTAGCTCGCGCTGGTGTAACATCATGGATATCATAAAAATGGACAGATGTTATGGGGACCGCCTGCGTGTCGCGCTCGATGGCGTATTCAGATTGATGTCGAATCACGTGGAGTGTAGGAATTATAATAATTGAGTTAAAAATACGAGGGTCACCACAAAAAACGCAATGAGAAGGTCACGTCAATTTGTTAATAGATAATCGTTTAGTATGACTATTTAACTTTTACTTACAATATCCCAAAACTGTCATTGAATTATGTTTACAAAATGTTTAGTGTTTTTTTGGGTTGCAAAAATTATCAGTTATTTTTAACTGCTTATTTTATATAAACTATTCAAAAATTTAATCTATATCGTCATTAATTGATAAAATTGTCAAAGATAACATACGAACTTTACATTTTTATATATTAATAGCTAACCCGGCGTTGTTTTGCGAAAAAATAAAAAAATAATTTTTAGGATGGACCACCCTTAACATTTAGGGGTATAAAAAATAGACGTTGGCCGATTCTCAGACCTACCCGATAAGCACACAAAATTTCATCAAAATCGGTCCAGCCGTTTCGGACGAGTTCGGCAACAAACATTATAGATATTACTATTGATACTTAGGTATACTTTTTCTATTTTGTCTTTAGGCATGAAGGTTAGTATGTTATTCTAAAATATACTTCAGCAAGCAGAGCTTGTGGGTAATATGTTAGTATGGCGTATAGTGGTAAATGTTTACAGCATCTCAAGTATTCAGACAATAGCCGGCGAGTGTACGACAATGCCATGTTTGTCGCTATATATCATCGTGAACTGACTTTGGGGAGTGAACAATAGGACTCAGAGTGGACGCAGCTTGCGCACACGCATGCTTCCAGCGTACCAATCAGTTTTGATATTTTTTTAATATTAAAAATTAAATAAAAATTAAATAAAAAATAAGTCATATAACATCTGTAACACGAGTTAACAGTATAACACAAGCAACGCCATAGGTACCTACTCCAAGTGCATTTCCGACCATAGTGTAATTTTATGCTAATTACTGTTGGTTTCTTAATTATTTTATTAGAGGTCGAAATTTGACCGAATTTTCAAATGATGTTGATACTAAAGTTGTCTTGTCTATTTGGTTGAAATTTAATCAAAGAAATTACGAATTATACATATTTTGAGGTCAAATTATTTCCGAATCAACTGAACTTGCTTGAAAGTATCAAAATCATTCGAGTAGACTTAGACCCTAAATACCATGTTATAAACTGACCGACATTGTCCTGCGGTCAATATAAACCTATTCAAAATATGGCTAAACATATCTTCACCGCAGGATTCCCACGAAATTACCAACAAGATACTCGCGAGACAATTGCAAACGTTGGCGAAAATATTGCCAAAGATCGCCTTACACTCGTTTTCTTTTTCAATATTAACAACCCTTATGCATTTGATATTAAGTTTCAAATTTGTTTACCATTGCATTTTAAAGCGAACATTGCGTTTGCTAAAGGATCCGTTTGTCATAGAAGTTTCGGTAGTCCAAACATTGTGTGGTGGCATTATTTTAAAATGTGGGGTCAAATTCTTTTGGTTCGCCGCAGTTTTATTGTGGGTGAACAAGATTAGAAACTGATTGATTTGAAAGATTCTCTTTATTAAATATTCGTGGGAACTTAAAGTTATTGTTGTCGTATATATTCGATCAATATTAAAGAATCGTATTTTGTTATTATTAGCTCGATTTCTCTTGATTCCATGTTTAACGGAAGTACGCAGTTACTTAGACCATGCTTAGACTCAAAGATTTAACTCAAGAGCTTAGACCTAAATATAATTTGTTTATCCAGTCGACAAAGACTAAAGTGACCGCGGTAGAAAATTTCTTTTAACCTATGTCTTGAAGCCTTCGATTTTAAATAGATAATAATGAAAAAATCCTTCTGCAATACATAGGTATTATTGTTAATATGATAACGAACATTTTCAAGTAATTCGGCGTGGGTTTGTAAGTCGCACGTATATGTGTATGTAAATCAAAAGTCGTCCCGTTCTGAACTTTAGTACAAAGATTGGCAATAGCACGAGCATGTTTTTCATTAACATCCCTTTCCGAGACTTCCCTCAGGATGTCGAACAAAACCACCGCGCCCTTTGTCTCTTAACCGCTGTGATTGCGTTACACTTTCATTGATGTCAACACATTCAATACTCAATGTAATTAACGATGTCCAGTAACCTGGGCCCTGATTCTGTATGGCAAATTATGATTTCACGCTTTTGTGACCTAGCCAAAACACATCAATGTCTTATCATAGTCTTATCATTGCATTTATATGTATATGTGTAAGAGAATAACTTTTTAGCAGAATCTAGTAGATATCGTAACAATTTACGAAAATTATCGATTAGTAATTATATCAGTTTCGAATCGCCAAATGGTGTTAGGGCCCTGGTCGCTTGAAAGAGGTATCTTGCGTCAAATCCGATAGTTCTGTTTTTTTGCTGACTTGTTTATAATGTTGCCCAATGAATAATCCAAGTTTGAGATCTAGAGCTTATTATAAGATTTATAAGGGACTCGTCTGTCTTATAAGGTTACTGGGCTACTTATAAGGTTATATAATACTTGATGTTTTTGCAACATTATCTTTCCCCTGCTAAATAATCTCGATAATTTTGGATCCCAAATATCTTCTTCAAACCAAAACTATTAATTTGTTTACTTATTTCTCTATAATAATGTTATTATGTTATATTATTATTATGAAATAATCACTAAGTTTTTTTAAACAGACCTAATGCGTTTGCAGTAATACGAATGCGGCGAACCAGAAAATAAAGTTTTTCCTACGATTAGAAATGAGTTCAAAGTGAGAGTTTTGTCATCGAGGCTTTCATTGTCTTTCGACTGGCTCTTTAATAACGCGCGTTTTATTTTGTATGTACACAATTCAACTGCTCTGAATAATGCCAATGGAAAATACACTTTGGTGTTTTGTGCATTGGCTTTTTGTTTTCCAATTGAATTCATTATGTTTCCTTAATGTTTGAAATGATACTACTTGACATAATTTGTTCAATCCTGTATTGTCATATTATTATAATGTTGCAACTTTGTACCATTCATTTAAAGTATACTTACACACTGTTGTAATAACTTATTGATAAAAATAATTATTTATTTGTCTAAGTATATAGCAAGGAAAAGCTACCCCTTGCACATCTTTTAGTAAATTTCCAAAGTAGGTTCCAATTTCAATGGGGCAAGCATGGCTGAGTGTTTTCAATTTAACCTATTTTAAGTTTTATTTATATTACGTTAAGTCTTATTTCTAGACCGTTTTTTCGTTAGTAGTTTATTAAAACTTAACTACTAAGTCTTAGTTAGCTGAAAATAGAAATATATAGATTTATTTTATAACGTAAGCATTCGTAAGATGTGATTTTTAAAATTTTAACTCCGTGCGAAGCCGGAGGGGCGCTAGTATATATATTATTTAAATATATTCTAATATTATAAAGCGAAAAGATTTGTATTTGTATGTAATAAATAATCTCAAAAAAAATTTAAAAAATTTAAAAAATTCTTTCACACATAGAAAGTACGTTATCAGCGAATAATATAGCCTGTATTTTATAAAGTTTATATCCATTCCATAGACTGTATGGATAAAATCTCGTGCAATAGCTAGTTATATAATACATGGACTTTTCAAGTATTGAACAATTTAATAAGAGTACCTACGTCAGTTTTAAATTCCTGAGTGTACAAGCAAGCGTGAAGCATTTTATAAAAAGGCCTACACTCTCAATAGGGCTTGATTAGCGATGATTGGACCGCGGGGTAGGACGTTTGAGGGGGGTGACGCGGGGCGGAGGGGGCAGACGTCAAGTGACCCTTCCACAAAATTAATTATTCAAAGTATGTCGTAGCATTCTGAAGGAGACGGTGAAAACGAAATTTCCTAAGACTCTGTGGTTATTCAATATTGTTTGTAAGTTGAGCCTTTCACTTAGTTATTTTTGTACCGGATTTCTTGATGAAAACTTTCTACTTCTAAGTTAATTATGGATGCCTTAAAGGCTCTCAGTTGGTAAAGTTGGATTGAACAGTAAAAATTATGCAAGACTAAGTACAACTAACTATAAATGCGTGAAGCTTATTAAGTTGATTAAGTAAGGTAATTAATTAATAAATGGAACTCCTTAGGTTTGCGTTAAATAATATTTTCTTGTAGTGAAATAAGTGATCAGACAGGCTGACCGTCCACTTGATGGTAGGTGGCTACCGTCGCCTATAACACAAGCAACGTCAAAAGTGCGAAAAATTTATAGTATGATGAAGGACTGGGCCACTGTTTTGTACCACAGAAAAGGTAAAATTATGTACAAAGGATTACCTGTGAGATAATTTTCTGGGTCAGCTTGCTCTATGGTCGGCCACGTCTTTCCTGCACGGCTAGATGCTGGCCAAGTGCAAACCCATTATTATTAATAATAATAAGAAAAAAAATACAATCACAGTAAATGGATTGACCTCAAAATAGTATTTATTATGTGGTCAAGTACAAGAGACCACATAATATGTATTAAGTATAATAACCTGACAAAGTACTTTCTTTAAAATGTGGCCAGTATGAACTATAATATAGGTACTGCTTGTATAAAACCTTATGTAGTATCAATATTCAGCATCCCTCCCTCTGGCTCCAAAGAAGCTCTAAACTCAAAGAGAAAGAAGCCCATATTAAAATTTCCTTGAGAATAATCCGAATACAACACAATATGAAAATTTAATATCATTTTAATCTTAATTCTACTTATTAAGGCCCAACGAGGGTGGCGTGACATGAAATCTGGACTTTAACATCTTGTTTACATAACGTAGATTTATCTTTAAGTCTATACAGTTAGAGTTGGTTTTAGTTTGAAAGATAAATTATGTTTTTGTATGAAAATTCGTGGGGATTGAAGAAAATCCATAAAAGCAGGTAAGTTCAAAGATAACGTTGTCTATTTTGAAATGCGAAGGTATAATTAGGTCGCATTGAGTTTAGCGGAGATTCTGAGAAATTTTAACATTTGATGATCTTCAAAGTTACCGCGATCACTGAGTTGCAAAGACTGCATAATTACCTAACACTTTCATTGTACAGAAGTTGATATAGAAAAAAAAAAAACAATGAAGTAACTTAATTTTAATATTTGATTAATTTAATTAATTGACCTCAAAAAACAAGTGTACTTCTATTTTGATTTCCATTTTCTATTTTTTTACTCAAAAGATACTTCTTTTTTTTTTTTTACGATCCCATGGAAGTACATTTTACATGCTTGTACGGTACAGAGTAAATACTGGTCGACCACACTTTTTTTCTGAAACGAAAGAAAACATTGTTATTAAACCGACAAAAATAACTACCAACAAAAGTTATAATTTCTGTGCACACAAAATTTCTGTGACTCCTGTATTCTCTGTATTTGTAATTGCAATTAAACAAGGAACTTAATCATTTACCGCTATAGGTAGTGAAATAAAAATAGGGAAGATAAATAAACACTGCGTTCGTTTCGATGGGACAAAAGCCATCAATTAATGGGAGCGCCGCGTCATACGTCATGTGTTGGCTTACATTTCGTTTTTTAATTAAACGACAGTCTAGTGTCTACACAGTTAATATTAGGTCGTTTGCAATCTCAAATGAATAAAACCAGTGATTAGTAACAGATAACAAAGAGGTAAACTTCTAGAAAATAATTGAGAGGCTTTTCTATCTTTTATACTATTTATAGCAATTTTATAAAGAGGAAAGATTTGTTTGTTTGTTTGTTTGCAGTGAATAGGCTTCGAAACTACTCGACCGATTTGAAAAATTCTTTCAATCGGTCAATGCCTTAATACTTAGACTGTTTGGTATTGGAAACTCACGAATTTGAGCTTGCTTGAAAAGTTTGTAGGTACCGTAGATTAGACATAAAAAAATATAATGTTAGCAACATTTCACAGTCGTATCGTCATCGATCCTCATTGAACGAAAATGGTTGTCAATGAGACATGCGACCACACTCGGTGCTTGTGGACAACTAATATCACTCATACCCTGACCACTGGTCAACTAATTCACACCGCATTGCTAAACTCTTCATCCATTGCTTGTTATACGGGTGTCACTGAGAGGGGCTTTAATACAAAAAGGGTAACGAAGAGTGAACATGTGAGAACTGAAGATTGCATCGAGGAGTTAAGTGACAAGTTGTTGACTGCACTATTAATCTGTTATACGCAGTTTTATTTATACGTCCGTCTGCGTAAGTGCAAGGTGTTCCAACAGGTTTTGTTGTGATTTTGTGACATTAAATTTGGCTTTGTTTATTTTTTTAGTTATATGAGTTGAATGCATTTATCTGTTATGCTATGCAATGTTTTTGGGGATTTCGTGCATTCAGATAATAAAGTACTTTTGGTTAAATTATTTGCTCGTTCTAAGGATGAACCAGCAATAGATTCTTTTGTAGAAGTTTAGAATTCATTTTTTTTCCGTGTCCTTTGTATTATATATTTTATTGAAATCAGTGACTTTATTTCCTTTACAAAGATTCAAAGTTTCTGGACCCCTGAAAGAGCTTCAAGTTTAAGAACTTGAAGATTATTACTGTTAGCAATTATCTACAGAGTAACTTCACAAGTTGCTATCAGGCAAAAAATCTTAGTTATTATTCTAAGTTAGTACGTAATATGTAGTTTCAAAAGTTTATATTTTTATATAATGTAATTAATTCTGTACGTTTGGTTCCAGGCTTGCATTCCATAATTTTTGTAATCATTGATGTCGTGTGTCATCATCATCCCCTATAATTTTCCAATAGGATGGGTCAGAAGCAGCCTTTATCCACCGTAGACCGGCAGCCCTTATCAGATCGTCTGTCCACCTTGTAGATAGAACTTCCAGACCTAGCGGCCGTCCGGCTCTCTGTTTGTCGTGTCCACTGCACACTTCAACTTTGATCCGCCTGGTTGTGTCGGTAACTTTCGTTTGTCTCCGGATCCCCTCATTCCTGATTCGAGCCCGAAGAGTAATCGAAGAGTAACTCTCGGTTATTCCCTCAAAAATTGTAACTTAGAACATTCTTATGTACTTAACTTATTTTTATATTAAAGACGGGTTTGTGCCAGCATCTAGCCGTGTAGCGAAGATTAGGTCTATGATGGAGCGAGCTCATCCAGATCCCAATACCATCCAGAAACTAGAGAACTCACTTAAAATCAATTCTAGAATAGAGGCTCATAGATCTTGATCTTAATCTCGTCTTGATAGAGCTTGATGAGAATCAAAGGACGCGTCTTTGAGTAATGCCATTGAAGGGAAGCCGCACAATTGTCAACAAAAGGCGCAACTATGTAATTCAAAAATTAATATCAATCTTCGTATGAATTTAACATTTCAATTTACATTTTTACTCATATGAGGAGGCTTATACCCTCTCGCCATTAATTGGGTTACCGCGGAGGGATGTCACTCGAGGGAATGAAGGGTTACTCCTTAGGGAGGGCAGGCAAAATTGATTGAGATGGATGTTGTCAGCGGACAAATTCACAGACACTTTTTCATCTTTTTACCCTTCCGCCATGTTTGTTTGCCTTTTTCTACTTTTTTCGTTACAACAGGGTGGTGTTTAATCAGTCGGATGGCGGAGCTAATTGTTTTTAACTTCTTAAGTGGTTTTCTGATTGGAACTCTTTTATTTGTTACTGGAGTTTCTTTGAATATACAATTATAAATTGTTTTCAAACAGTTAAGTAATTGTACAGTCGGGGTAAGAAGAGATTCGTCACCTAAAGTTTTAACATTTGCTTGCACCAGGGCAACTATCAGTCACGACAAAATTTAACTTTAAATGTAAGTCAGTTTTCTGCTTAGTGATTTAGTTTCAAAAGGTACTAAGAGTTACGACTTGATAAAGGTATGAATTAAAAAAAAATTGAAGAAGGTTTTCGTACCCCGACTGTACATTGACAATATTATGCAGCAACTGTACAGAGTTATTACAAAGTTTAAAGGATTATGTAGATTTTGTGATTATTGTGAAAACTGCTAATCTGCTATTTTATATTTCGTATTAACGAAAAGACGTAAATAGGTGAAAGTGCTACATTTACTACTTGTTTAGTAACTATATATATAAGTTTTAGATACATACGCGAGCCATTGGTTCTCTCTCTGCGGATTTAATCATTTATTATCCTGTAACGTATGCTATATTATACTGCATAATACTTTCATTACTGTATCGGTCGAACGCGATTGATGCAGGGTTGTCATAAATCATATTTTCATACTTTTATTTATATTTTGCAGTTATGAATATTTCATTAACATAATTATTTTTAAGAAAAATATATATAAAATATTGAAAATATATTGCTAATATATTGCTAATATAAAAATGTTTGTATGTAATGTAATAATGTTGTTGGTATTTCGATTAAATAAAGTAGACGATGGTATGATTTTTACTCTATAGAAAAAAAAACAAATCTGTAAGGTGCTACCCATAGACAATCACTTCGATCTTCGATATCTTGTTTTCCAAATTACATTAGCTTGCTTTGACGTGTCCAGAAAAGATTTACATATATCACAGAATACGAAATCTTTTTAGCTTATGACCATATGTAGGTACAATCGATTATGAAAAACTTAGGTTCGAAGTTTACTTAGCTTCCAAAATATATTTGAAAAGTACAAAATTACAAAATATAAATAAAAATAACTTGTTTCGCATTTTTGCACAGTTAAATAATTTGACAACCCTATGCCCAAGTCAATTTGTATCGTTTGTCACCTGTCAATGGGGACCTCAGTGGTGGTCAAAGCTCTTTGGTTGATTGCATTTTAGTAAGTCCATAAAACATTTCTTGATCTAGACTTATAATAATATTTCAATTTTATTATTCATCTCATTCATCTACATATTATTAGTTCTTGAAATGGGTGGCTTGTTTGATTGGATATAACTAGAAACTTTTAAACTTTTTAATGAACTGTAATATATAATTGTAGACAATTTGTTTCCACATAAAGTTTACACGGTTTATTCCCAAAATGTCCCACAAAGATTCCCAATTTGGGAATATTTTGGAATTTCAAAAATAAAATACACATAATATTATTTTTATTCTTTAAGGTAATACGACGCTCATTTTAAGGATTATTTAATTACAATTATATTAATGCTTCAAATTTTAGTTACAACGTTGGGTACTAAGCCTAAACTAACCTAAAACCTTGAAGATTCTTTCATCAGTTTGGTATGCAGGGCTTATCTGTGTTATGTACCAATTGCATCCGATCTATAAAGCAGCCGATTAGCCGCACGTAAAACAAAAAAACATCAAAGTCAATCGCGTAATAGAAAACTTTTCCAATTTCCCGCCAAAACCCCTCAAAAGGATTTGCATGCGAGGTCCAAACAATGGAAACGTTGAATTTCGCAATATTATCAATACCGCAGCATGGGTCCGTTGGTACAAGGGGGTCCTTCCTTTGTCCCAGATTTTAATATCTGTGGGAATGGACATGCCGTCTCCATTTAGGTAATTTATCATTCTTAAACGAGTGTGGACTATCAACTATTATATTCTAGTAGTTCGAGCGGTCTTATAAGGGCGCAGTCTTCGCCCTTTGTTCAAGTATGTCGTTCTTAATGACGGACCGCCGCGACCCGACGGGTTTTCGGTTTTGCCGATCAAGGGAATCCGGTGTCCGATTATTATGAGTTACTGCTTTTAATTCACATAAAACGTCGGATGTTTCTGTTCTGGACTCAGGTTTGTATTGAATAGTATAGTATTTGAAAGGATAAAGCGGGACAAGTATATAATTATAGACATATCTAGGTGTAATATGGTTCATATTTATCAAGTAAATGCTTTAGTGAGACCACAGACTAGTGAGACTGATTCTTAACTACATAAGAATTCATTTTATTCATTCATTTATTTATTTATTTATTTATTTATTTATTTATTTATTTATTTATTTATTTATTTATTTATTTATTTATTTATTTACTCAAATTCAATTTGTTTGTTCAATTTGTTTGTTCCTATTCTTTTGTGTAGGTAATTTCCACTTTTTCTCCCCAGATGAAGTCTCTAGGTTAAAGAAAGCCAGTTAAATAATCATAATTCATTTCTTAGTGTACTTATATTGAATGCAAAATATCAATATAAAATGCAAAGCGTGCCGTCCATTTGTTTGTCATTGGTTACAAAAGAAAGTGACTTAATACTTAAAGTAGTTATTTTTGAAATCCAGTTTTAAGTATGTTCCGATATTTACATTACAATGAGTAATAATTTTATAAGCATCTTGAGCAACGTGTATTGACCAGAGTCCAGCATCCCTTGAGGTCAATATGGAGGTCAACGTACACGAGACAAACACACTTTTTTGTTAATAAACACTTGAATTGAGATGAGGGTCATTTGAGATTTTGAATGACATTTGACACGAGTCTGAATGTGTTAGGAAAAATATATCAAATTGTGACTGGTGTTTGGACACTTTGAATTATTATAGAAATTTTGTAAACAAAAAATTGTAATTCCCCTAAATTTTCATAATCTTGAGTTTATTCATTACAAACATACAATAGTCTTTTCTTATTATTATTAGTATAGAAATATATATTATAATAATATTTTCAATCATTTGGGTATCTCGAACGGTTTTCGCAGCGCACGCAACGGAAGCCCTCAAAGATGAATAATTTTCCCCCGTTTTTTTCCACATTTTCGACTGTTTCTTCGCTCCTATTAGTCGCAACGTGATGTTATATAGCCTATAGCCTTCCTCGATAAATGATCTATCCAACACAAAAAGAATTTTTCAATTAGAACCAGTAGTTCCTGAGATTAGCGCGTTCAAACAAACAAACAAACAAACAAACTCTTCAGCTTTATAATATTAGTATAGATTTTGATAATTTAAATACATCGATTCTTATTTCGTAGTCACTGTCAAACTTATTTTCTAAGTTTGTCAGTACATAATTTGTTCTCCATATCTGTCAACGAATAATCCGTGAATGTATGTGAAGATATTGTACGGTGTCCCCTCGAAAGAAACTAGTATTGCACGGGAATTAATGATTATCTATGCCTAGAGAACCGGTCTGTCTGTTCGTGGACATTTATTTAATTTATTATATGTTTAAACAATCCCATTTGAGGTGAGTTGACCGTTATTCAATTTAGAAAACTTTTTAACTTCATTTATATTAATTGTTTTAGAAATATCGACACTTTAAAAAATGCTCTACGCGGATAGGCATTGGGGGCGTTGTTGTTATTAAAGTTTAACTGATTTTTTACTAAAGTTTTTACTAAACTGGTTTATTAGTAATATTTAGTAAACTGATTTCTTTCTTTCTTTTCTTCTTTTTTATTCTAGTAGGTAATCATTACATTAAATAGGGGTAAGTATATATATACCTAATATTGTGATTAATTTAATCGCTTCTTTTTAATTTTTATACTAATCATTATATGCTTACACAAAATGGTGATTTAAAAAATAAATATGTTAACTAAATTATTTATTCTTAATTAATATTTAAATATGTACAATATGAGTAACTATATGCATAGGTAATTTATGAAAAGATATTTTTTCTATATTAAGGTCGACAGACAGGCCACCACTTGATATTGGCTACCGTCGCCGATAACACAAGCTTCCTTAATACCTAATCTTAATTATTTCAAGTAAGACAATTATTCAATATTTTTTTACAGTTTATTGAAACAGAGACAGCACCTTTTCTTCAAGAAACTAAAAACTCTCTTGAAATCTATTTCAATAAAAGCATAAATCACAAAGCTCCGTTGGTTTGCAACCTATCAACCGTAAGCTCATTAATGCCACAATCCAGTACAATATAACACCTGAACGAGCCCGATTACGCATAATGGCTACAAAGCCCATTGTTACTCATTCAGCCACTGATATTAATAAAAAAGGGATAGTGAGCGAGGCCCTTTTGTATGGACTTGTTTACTCTATGGAATGACATGAATGTTTAAAAGCAAAAAACAGGCGCAAGGGAGATGTTACTGCGTTCAAGAACAAAGTTAACTATGCGGTTTCTCGAGGTGAAATGTTTCCATTATCCATTGGGATGTTAGATCGTATTTTGTCCGATTGCCTACTATGTGATGGGTGGATGTATTTTGTTGTTGTTGAGCTAGACGATGATCGGCGACCTTTAACATCTAGTTGTGTGGCTGCGTTTGATTGACGTTTGTTTGACGCCTCGCTGCAAGAGAAATTTTGGGAATTTTGGAGACAAGTCCTTCGATGCTATCTCGTGTTCACTGTCATTGTACAATGCTACTACGCATGAATGTAATTATGAGTTTTGAAAACAGGTTTGTTTCTGCTTTGCCATAGAAAACGCGGTTTCGCGTTCGCCCGCAAAATTCACCGGAATTATTTTTCGCTCTTAGAGAAAACAACTGCGAAACAACCGCACTTGTGATGTTTTTTCTTTCTATAAATAAATAAATTTTTATTTGCACAAACAAATCTCTAAAAGTGATCGGCAAAGAAACCATAAAATCATATATATAGAAAATGATATAATAGGCAACAATGTATAATGTCAAAATCGAACACGACAATAATGCAAGTAGGTATGGTAAATTTTGAAAAAATTTTCATACTAGCGATCCGTCCCCAGATCCGGATGCAATCTTTAGAAAACCTACTAGAACTCACTAGAGTTGAAATGAACTTGGAAAGAACACGTATTATAAATTAACAATTTATTAATACTATAAAATTAATTTAAAACTGACAGTCGAAAATTTACAAAAAAATAATTTATGTGTAAAATAACTCGTAGAGTGCCTAATAGACAGAAAATGATGATAGAAAACAATGTAGCTACTTAATTTGGTAAATTCATACCAGCGGTCCCCTCTCAGCTTTTCAGGGATGCAATGTTCATATTAAATTTCAATTTACTATTCTGTTAAAGTAACTGTTAAATTTACCACCTATAAGTCATTTCAACATACCTTACAATCTGTTCATCTTAACACAAATAGTTATCATGATCGATCAGCTTGCATCAGTCGCGTGTGCCGTGATTTCTGACAGACGTCAGTTTTATCTGAACTATGAATATAATTTGACAAGGCTACAATAATACTTTCATGTGTATAAAAATAATAGTTTTGTTAGAGTAATTTAAACATTATTAAATTTATTAAATTCCGGGATCACCAAGCACCCTTACCTACTCATGTAGACATGAGTAGGTAAGGGTGCTTGCCTAACGTCTCAGGGGCTCCGGGTTCGATTCGTGGCAATGTCAACTTTGTAAATTACCTTTTCAAAGTTGTGTTATACCTATGTTCCGACGGTAACCACCTACCATCAAGTGGACCGTCAGCCTGTCTGTCGACCTTAACATATTTTATAAATAAATTCGCTGACTGTCTGTTTCTCCGCTAACTTACGGTAGTCAATATTTTCAACAAAAAAAAAGGAATTATGTATTATGGCAACTCCGGCTTACCTACTATGTTGTCCGCAAAATTCTGTCTTTAGTTTTTGTTTTTAAACCTAAGAAGAATAGAATAGTTTTTGTTTGGTCTGAACATAACAAGTAAAATGTATACCATAATTATATAAAAAATGTTGTGTTGGTTTGAGTATTACTCAAAAACTCTAAAACTAGCCAACAGATTGACTTGAAATTTTTACACAACATTGTATTTAAACAGAGGCATGATCTTATATTACTTTTTTATACTGATACTGATTTTTTTATATAAAAAAACATAATTTTCATACGGTGACCGTTGTCATGGCAACCATGGAACGTTGCTGACTGAGCCACAGCGAAGTGTGGCCGGGTTCAACTAGTTATATCTAATTTCTTTACACATTAAAAAAAACCATAGAAGCAGTTACATATGAAAGGTTCAACACTACCTACTGCCTTAAAAAAAACAAAGAAGAACAAAGGTTACAATGCGTACAATAGAAAACTATGGGAAGCCAACAAAGGTACCATTATTATAATATTGTTTGTTTAGCTACTAAGAGGTGTCGGCAGAAAACAAATACATATAGGAATTATAACGTGATGCAAGTTGCAACCCTAACGTTAAGAAAACCAGTATATTATTTAAAAAAAGTTAAATGGACTCACCCTTCTTTCATCAGGTTTAATGGGGCTCGAGAGGGACGAGGAAGGTCTAATTAAACTGGTGCATCGCCGAGGTACGCAGTTCTAATTGCCTATTATAATGAAACTTGATATTTCTTGTCTGCTGCGCGGAAGTTCCTTCGAGAGATGTTCGCTAAAATACTTAGGTGTATTTGTTCAGATGCGAAATGTTTCAATATTTAAACAAGGCGATCTATAATATAATAAAAAAAATAAAAATGTTTATTAAAAGTTAGAAAAATCGTTTTTACAATAACCTATGATTAAATACTCCTTTTAAGCGGAAGCCTGTGCCAGGAGCCTTCGCTCTTCCATAAAAGCTAGTAATAATATACATATAGATAATAATACCTATATAATTTTTTAAACAAGAAAAAAGTTATCAAAAAAAAATAAAAAATAAAAAAAGGAATCTTTTTTCTTATCAACTTATTTAAAGGATCTTTAACCATGCAAACTGTAGGTACTATCATTAAAAAAATATTAAAAATATAACTACTTATTATATTTTATATCCATTAAAACTCAATCAACACTGCTGAACATCAATATGTTAAAAATAATGAATTTCTTTTCTACTTTTTCGATTGAATAAACCTACAGTACAGTAACACTTTCTGTAAGCTGTTACGAAAACCGCATCAAAAACAGATTAGTAATTTACATAGTCAGAAGTGGAGTTTAAGATAAAGAAGACGGATAAGTGTAATTGTTGTAATTTTATATTTTAAAGATTTATCCTAGTATCCCGAGTTTCTTTCGGGGTTTCTTCTCAGGATAGTCATCTTGGCCTTTCTTTTCCGAAACTCTGGTAAATTTAAAATTATAATGACGACCGTAAGAGTTTCTTGGAAAAACCTAATTGATAAATATTTTGATTTTGTTTTTTTTATATTTTTTTCGTGCTAAGCTCTGGCTTATCGCTATGGAGTCGCTACTTAGTAAAATATTATAAAATAAGTTTGCTGTGCGCTTCTGTTCCTTCGTTAACTTCTTCTAAACTGTTCCTCGTAAACGAAGAAATCTTGTAATTAGCAGTAAAAAATCTGCTCCATGGCAATGCATACGTCCATAGCCGAGGCGGATCGCTATAGTCTATAGCATTGAAGACACTTCTGATAATTAACGTGAAAACATAAATCTTTTGAGTCCACCGCAATTGCAAATAAGGGACAACAGTCAAAAAAGTAACGGCATTAATATAGACTAGAAACAAGCTACACCGGTCTAACGGACGCCGATGATTCATCAGTAACATTAATATACGTTTTTATCGTCAAAAACCATTGTTTAACCCTTTTGTGACGATCCTAAAATTATGCATGGCCCGTCCATTAACTTCTTGAGGTGTCCATTGTGATTTTCGCCTATGCTAATCATTCGTCCGGAAGTCCCCGGACTGTGACTGATTGGCTTAAAAAGTTTCTCATACTTACGCAGGTGAGGGAAGCGTTGTTTGTGGGAAGCTAGGCGCGCAAATTTTTTGGATAATAACAATTACTTTCAATGCCATCAAACTATTTATTCCATGAGAATTTTCAACGTTTCGCCTCGGACTGATGTCCGTCCGATACTATTACATTTCGTGTATTTGGATGGATATTATCAATCGCCTTCATTTATATTCAATACTATCAAGTATTCCATAAGAATTTTCAACAGTCTGTATGTATTTCGCACGAAATGTAGGTTTCGTTACTATTACTTACAATTCGTGCAAGTATATGGATATGATAATGATCTATTATTAACATTATACGAGTAATTTTCATTCGCCTACTTTTTTGTCCATTTCCATTATATTAATTTCTTTGTTTTGTTTTGTGGGATGTACTTCTACCTTAGAAAATAGTTCTACTGATACGTATTGCACTTCATTACAATAAGTTGGAGGCAATTTTTTTTCAATTTGACCCTCGCTATTAACTATCAAAAACAACCATGATTTTAGTACAATAAATATTTTACAAAATGCTCCCACAATTCGTCAAAGGATCATGGAGGCAACCGAAAATGTTGTAATAACATAATCTGTCCCCAACCCTTCAGACCGCAGGCTTTAATAATGCATTCTCCATTAGTTAACCCGCAGATGCTGCTCCTTCCAAAGGGTGAAAAGATTACACCTACGAATTTTAATCCTGTTTTTACTTTCGACCGCGAATTAAACCTTCACCTGCTCCACGCAGCAAATATATTGCGCGATTTATCTTTAAGCAAGGAATATAGAAAGAAAATCATTTGAAATTAAACTTTGCGCTGAAGCGTTTAAGACTTGGATTTCTCTGTGTAAGTCTGTCGAAGAGTTAATGAAAAGAAAATATTGTTACCTTCTCCTATCCTGGTTGTATATTACAAAAGCATTAAGTCCAAATCGCCTTTTTACGCCGTCGTAACATAATTAATTTTTGATGCTGACAGAGTGGTTTTTTAAAGTCGCAGAAGGTGGGCCCAGCTGGCCGGGCGTACACTAATCTGTTGGCGTCGCACTTGTTAAATATTAACGCGGTCTAATTACGGAACCCCAGACCGTCCTCTAATGGCTTTTAAAACTGATTCCCGCCCTCAAGGATGCGTATTTGATGACAACTCTTGTAGGTTTCAGCGCACCCGTTGCTACTTGCCTCCCCACGTTATTCGTTCAGCAAAAGCACGGTAATACAATAACCCATCTTCCTAAGTTTCTTTTGGGATTGTAAAATTTAGATTTTGACCCAAAGCGACCTTAGCACCTTTTCTTAGAATTCTAACTTTTTTGGTTCATAAACAAATTGACAGCTCTGTTAGACCCAAAATCCTGACCTATCCAAAAATATAGTCACATTATTTTATAAGATAAAGATTAATATCTATCAAATGAAATAACCAATAAATGGCATTCTCTGTACGATTGATCAAAGTTTACTTAGATTAGATCGCACAAGAAATCGCCGTAAGCATTAACAGACTCGGATATTATCAGCGCCAGCTTTATAATTAATGATGTCACGACATTTGCGATATTTGCTCAACTGAATGGTCACCACGAAAACCGGGAACTGTGCAAACAGGTCAATGTAAAAGGGAGCGTTTAACGGTTTGTGTCTTGCTAATGGTTTCACCAACAATTATTCTGCACCATTAGACGTATCATTAGCATTTTATTTGACGTTTGTTTTCTTCAAAACCTGGAACGTTTCGGGTACGCCGTCGTCGGTACAGATTCGGGATTCATTAATCAAAAAGACATCCGGACAAAAGTTTTTAGATCAACGTTAAGCAAATATGGGAACCGACGGGACGTGGGACGCGATGTCTTCCTCATTGTACCTCCTTTGACTCCGGGAATTTTGTTTTGTCATAAATTTATAATTTATTATTCCATCTGACAGGGTTATTGATTAAAGATTGTGAGGATAGACTCGGAAGCCTTTCTAAGTTTCTCCTGCGTACACTATATATGTATAGTTTACCTGTAGAAGTTGATGCTTAAATTGCTAATATGTCAGAATTGTTTAGTTCAGTTTGATTTATAAAGTGTGAATGTTTAAAGAAATTTATAAGCCCATGGTTCATACTTGGTTCTTATTGTAATATATTAAACTAGCTGGTGCCCGCGATTTCGTCCGCGTTCTGGATGAAAAGTACCTTATGTCCTTTCTGGTGTCCCAGACAACGAGTAGGTATGCAAAATTTCTTGTAGATCGGTTCAGAAGTTTTTGCGTGAAAGATCGAGTTACAAACATCCATCCATACAAACTTTCACATTTATAATATTAGTACGGATTTATAACCAACTTTTTCATGTAAAGGTCGTCAAACAAGCATATGGCCTATTTGATGGTAGTTGGTTACCGTCACCCAAGAACTCAAGCAACGCCACATGTGCTCCAAAAATACCTTATGTTTAAATAATAGTTGGAAAAATTATTTCCCGTATTTAATTCACTAATTTTTGTATTTGTACCATCCATAAACGATTTTAAATATATTTTATAGTCACTGAGAAAAGGTGTGTTGGTCTGTACAAGAACCATCACTCTGTTGTTTTATGCCAGTTGTAAATGTCGAGACATCTGTCACGTCATGACATATCTTATCTTTGGGGTAAAAAAAATACGCGAAAAAAGCATTGTGTCGTGGGGTGATTTTTCACCCCACGGAAAGTTAAGACAAAGACGGAGGGTGTCAAATGTATTTATGACTATGTAAATTGGCACGAATCTGTACTGGATCTCAAATTCGTCCATTTCCACCACGACAACAGATGTACTGAGCATTCAAGGTTTAAATTAAATATTTTTATTAATTCCAATAATATTCATTATTTTTAGTTTTATTTTTATTTTCACGACCTGTTTTATTTTATGTTGTTTTACTGTTTTACTGTACCTGTTTATAGTTTTATTTTAATTTTTATTCCCGCTGTGGATAGTTACTTTAATTACCTATATGAAGTCACTGCTTACAATAAATATCTAATTATAATACCTAAGTTAAAGCAAACTTTAAGCACATTTTGTAGGGAGATGCAACATTAGTAATGTATGTACTGAGTGTTTATATTGTGTTGACTTCGATGATTATAAAATTATATAATTATAATATTAGATATATTGTTATATTATTATAGTAATTACATTTTCCTAACGTTTCCCAATCCCTTACTTGGATCGCAGCAAACTTGGAGCACTTGTGGCGTTACCATCGAGTGGACATTCACTCAACAGTTATTCAAATTAAATAAAAAAGTTTTCTTTTTATACCCAATTAATGAGAATATAAGAAGAAAAAAAACCTAACCTTCAATTTATTTCATTAGTTTCATTAAAAAAGAAGTAATTTTTTGAAAGAATTCTACAGTGATATATTATGAGGCCTACTTATATGATATTATTTTATAAATGGTTCACTTCAGTGAAGTGTCACAGAAAATGCGGATAAAACGCGGACAAGGGTCGGCGAGGGAGCAAGAAGTTTGTTTTACCGCCTTACAACAACTCGCCAGTATGGGTACTCTCACGATACACATGAGATGCGCTTGATCAAATGAAAGAATCTCAGATATTTCTTTATCCATGCATGCTCATGCATCGGTACAAAACAGTACCTACACCTGTTGTTGTTTCGCGACTAACTCTGTTTATCTATTTTGCTTGCCCAAATCTAATTTTTTTTTCGTGTTGATGTAAGTATATATTGTATTATTTTTATTTGTTAAGTGAAATGTATTTATTTTTATTAGACAAGTTTTTAGATAAATTTCTAATAATATCTAAAATAATACACATATCCACTTAGGTATAGAATATCATGACATGCATGATCAATTAATAATATAAAAATATTTTGATACAAAACTGGCACGTGGAAGTAATGAATGAATAAAATATGTTAGTTAAACTGACCTAGTAACTATAAAAAACAATATTTTACTAAAATAACTATTTAGTTTAAAAAGTTAGTTTCTCAAGAAAAATTATTATCTTAAGATAAAACTTTAGAAGACACCGTGTGCGACTGGTCGTCAATTTCATTAGGCTCGTGGCGCGATGGCTCCGATCAAAAACAATGTGAGTAAAGAAGGGAGCTTTCACATAAATTGTCACTTGTGAATTGTGTTAAGGGGCGATGCGGTTCTTTTTTCTATCTCTCGTGTAATTGGCAACTGCTTTTATTTACACACACTGACTCGCCCCGGATTTATACAACTATAAGGGCCTCTTTCACCAACTACAAGTAAAGTGTTGATTAGTTACTTTTAGAAATAATTTTATGTTTTATAAAATTATGCACTCGGTTTAGTGCATCCTTCGATAGGCAATTTTTTTTTACTATTTTATTTTTAATGTTTGGGACTTTTACTGTACAAACAAAGGTAGGTATATCAGTTAAATTATTCCCGGTGACAGTTGACTTTAAATGGTGGTTAGCCTACTTGATAGACGGTGAAAGAGGTCCTTAGAGTAAATAAGTAAAACTAACAAGAACCCGTTCAGTAAGTAGGTACCGACTCAAATCTGATCCGCGTTTTTGACCTGAAGAGTAGTTTCTTAATTAACTAAATAACTTCCCTATTTTTCTTAAGTTATTTACCGTATACGGTTTCACAATACTGTTTCACTAACCAAATACTCAAAAAGCCTATGTTTTGCCTACATATATTATATTATAGGTACTAGCAACCCCTTCCGTGTTTATATGGTTAGTAAGTACATAACTCGTATTTAACAATTACAAAATATATAAGTATGTAAATTATGGTTCATTATGGACCTTTAAAACCTGGGCCTCACCTATACTGGAATTGTCCTATTTAGCTTATGATACTTGATAATTTTTATATATACAAACCTTCCCTGATTTATAAATCCGAATGATTTTTATATTATATTCGTATATAAGAAGAAGATAGATAGATAAACTATAGTTTCGATTGCAGGTACTATAGCTCAACAGTAATATACAATTTCGATCCATTTAGCTGCATTCCCACACAGCCTGTCAGATAGGCCATACATAACCCTATCACTGCCGACACATTCAAGAAACGTGTCTACGCTCGTAGGGAATTCAAAGGCTTTCGGGACACTTGTTAGCTCTCTTCTTAAATACGACTTTGAAACATCGTATGGTTTTAACGTACATTGACGCTTCATTGAGGAAGGTGGGCTACGTCGAGTCTTGTGCACAGGCATTAGATGGTGTTCGTAAGATTACCACGTGGTTAGTAGCGTGTGGTGCTGTGACGTGTGGCTGTCAATCACAATCAAGCACGACCACCCGCGTGATTAGGCGCAGGTTAAGGAACACGAGTGTCATGGAGTCACATTAAAACTAACACATTAAATCTGGACAATTATTTTTAAGATAAAAAAAAGTGTTACTTTTTAATAACACATATTTAGCAACAAATAAATATCCTTTTCCTGTATCCTCTGAATAATGCCCTTGTATTCTATGAATTAGTGGACCGTCAGTATTCCTGATATTCTACAACATAAAAAAAATTTAAAAAAATATGATATATTTTGGAAAAAATATTTTTTTTTAACAAACTAAATGAGAATTGAAAATTATCAATTATAAATACCGTTTGTTATTGTTATTGACCGAAATTGAACTATTTTAGCCACATTACCTACAGATGTAGCAACAAGATTTTTATAATTTTTTTTTTAATAAAATGGAGTGTAGTGTAGGTAGATACGCATTTCCTTGTTCGAAAGTAACAATCACCTAGCTAGGTGTACAAGCATAGCACCGTTTACCAGACATCTGTCCATCCGTCTATTTGTCTTATCGCTTCCATCTCTACACACGCTTCTCACAATGGCCAACATATAATAAAACATGGTCACTTTCCGTATCAAGTGACCCCATTATAAACATAATCAAAATATTACGGGTAAAAAATAAATTTAGTATCAAAAAGTTTTATTATGTTTGGATTGTTAAGATTTTTGACAATATTTTTTATTAGTGTTTTTATCGGAAGTGTTATCATACTTATTGCAGACTGATTTTGTAATCATTATGTAAACTTATGCGGTTATGAGGAATTCAATGACATACATATAGATACGTATAGATAGATATAATAATGATATAGTCTAATAAAACTATGGCTGACATAAATGCCAATTTATGAAAATATATAAGAAACATATGAAAATGATTGACATCCATTACTTAGACGGAAAATTTTGTTCGAGGAAGGTGTTTCAAAGGCAATGCTTGGTGTCTACGTAGATATATAGATTCCAGGGGCGTCAAACTTTAGGCACGAATCAATCGAGTTGTTGAACCGCGAAGGAGTTTGCGCGCTTATACTTCACCTACAGATATGAGTGCTAAAGGTCGGGAGGGTCGCGACCTCCGACCTTATTGGGCGACCCCGGCCACGCCCTCCGCCCATTGCACACTGCTGAAAGTTCACTGAAAGTATAATTATATATGTTAGATTTTAGGCTCTAACCCATTCCTGCATAGATTAATTTATGTTGGTGCAACAAACACTCGAAAAATAACCTCTCCAAGCGACGCCTTAGTTCAAACTGATACGAAAAATGCATGAGCTCATAGCTAAGCTTACGAAGGCCTTAAAACTCCAATAGAGACGTTCTGGGAACTTATTACAAATTCACAAATAGTAATTATAAAACCAAAGATAATGGATTGGTCTCGCTGCGCTCGACTAGATAGAGCGCTATACAAAAGCAATAGCTCCGAAAATGTGGCAACTTTTTATTGTAGTGTGTGTAAAAAATCGTCACTTTTTATCACTTTTTACCCAGTTTTATTATATTTTTACACAGTTTCACTACGCTAACTGGTATTTTATTATGCCTAAAATTTAATAAAACACACATTCAACACGTACACATCACAAACAGTTTGCAGTGTGACTGCCTTGGGTACGCCGAATTCGGCGTACTATTTTATGCCGCATTTTATAAGTACGACGGCGGTATCTAGTCAAGTGCAGCGAGACCAATCATTTATCTAGGTATGTATAAAACTAACTCTTGAGATCAAAAGATGTCATTCCGCAGTGGACTGCAGACGACAGCAACAGGCGACGCGTCCCCGCGTCTGGCTCGGCGACATGTCGCAGACATTGTCGAGCCACATTATCTCCTAGCGACTAGAAGGTGTTTCATATAAATACAGGCTCGACTAGACGTATAGACAGGTCGTTTCTGTAATCTGGTTATTGCTGATGCTTTGTTGCCGTTGGCTACTCAAATCTTTGATTTTCATTTAGCTGAAGGTTTGTCTAATATAATATTTAATGTTCCTTTAGCTGAAGGGTTGGTTAGCTAGCAATTGACAATATTTGTTTCTATGAAGTAGGAAAGATCTACAGACAGTTAAAAAAAAAACTGCTGTTGCAAGTGTTTGCATCAATGGGTTCCTATTTTGTATTTCAAAACAATTATTATACTCGTACATATTCACCAACTGTCAATTATAAATTTTTAAACGAGGAAACGGCAACCGTCAAATCAGTGTTGCGTTGGGGACACTTTAATTGTGCGCTGTCGTTCGGTTTGACGCACAAAAGACGCACCGTCCGTGACCAACAGTTGGTGGCTTCTGACCTATTATAATCCGCTAGCACCTGTATTGAGACAGTACTGATATATTTTATTAATAAGTATTTTAACGTTTAGTGGAAATTATCTGAACCTATATGCATAACCACATAATTATTATTTATTATTAATTACATAAATAATATAATACATATTTATGTAATATTAGCTGTTACTCGCTGATAATATAGCTTTTCAACAGTGAAAGAATTTTTCAAATCGGTCCAGTAGTTTCGGAGCCTATTCAATGCAAACAAACAAACAAATCTTTCTTCTTTATAATATTTGTATAGATTTACATCTTTGGAGCTAAATCCTACTTCGAGTGGTTTAAGGTGCTTGCCTTAGCACTCTCGCTTAAAGGTGCTAGGCTGGGTTCTATTCCCGGTATGGCCAGTTTTGGAAATAAACTTACAGAAAACCATAGTAAATTAACAGCACGTTTGCTGTTGTCTTTAGGTCAAAGGTAAGGGAATCCGAAGCCTATTTCCCTATATCCCCTCCCCTCATCCTTAATCCTACTATTGCAGCAGCGCAATTTGCGGCACCTGTTAGCCTCCTATCACAAATGGATCGTCAGACTGTCTGACGATTTTCTATACTAATATTATAAAGAGAGAAGATTTGTATTTTTGTATCTTTGTAATGAATACACTCAAAAACTACTTGACCGATTTTCAAAATTCTTTCACCTATAAAAAGCTACATTATCAGCGAGTAACAAAGATACGCGGACGAAGTCGTGTGCAACAGCTAGTATATTATAAAACATTGGAAACTCGAAGTTATCATCTCAGTCGTATAGTAAGACGTCTACCTACTGCTGGACATAGGCCTCCCCCATAATTTCACATAATTTAAGGCTGGATCATTTTTCATATGGCATTTTGAAGTTTTTCGAAGAATTCTTTTGAAAATATAATATACTAGCGTTACCTGGTTTCGCACGTAGTTAAAATTTTCAAAAATCCTTTGTAGCGGATGTTTACGTTATAAAATAAACCTATGTACTAAATTTCAGCTTTCTAGACTTGGCAATTTTGGCTGTACGCCATTTAATTTTTAAAGGCTGTAAACCATTTAATTTTTAAAGAATAGATATCTTTATAATATCTGCCTATTGAACATACGAGTACCTATATTACTTACACCCGGCGTATACGCTCCACTGTTAGAAATTAGACCCTATCATAAAGAGTGTTGATAATACTTCACGTGTCGATTGGTTTTAAGGTGTATTTTATTACCCTATACAGTCTCGTACCCAATAAAATTAATTGGCCGGTGCATCGGTCCCACGATGATAGCTCCCATTGGTCCACACGTGGGTGACAAATCACAGATCGCGTGACCGTCACTCCTGCCACAAAACACCTGTAAACCACTTGACACGCAATACTAGCCGTTCCCATACATTAACCTATCGTTATTCACACGATGCATATGTGATTTTTATAATTACTTACTTCATTATAAAATTAGCTACATAACTAATTATTAATTATGTATAAGTAACTTGGTATTACACAGATTTATCCGAAGTTAGTTTAAAAAACTTTTGATATTTTAAAATTGAAAATCATAGTAGGTGTTTGAGTTTCTCGTGTGAAAGTCCGCAGACAGGCTGAGATGTTCTACTTGCTAGTACTACAACGTCACATTAATACATTACACATAATAAGTGCACTGACAACCTTAATAGGACTAAGGTATTAGGGAAATGGGCTCTGACAGCCCCTACTCACTCACTGAAACACAAAAGCACACTGATGGTATTTCAGGGTAGTCTTCTGTCTAGGGTGTATCGGAGTTGTTGCCTTGGCAGAGCCCGGTTCACCCCGCTCACAGGGCAAGGAGGCACCGGGGAGTTTTAGTGGGTATTCCCAGTGCCGCTAACATCAGGTGCTGGGCGACCCCCACATATCCCTTCCGTCTAGCCAACGGTAGGGAATCTGTAAGCGGATTACGCCTCGACAAAAAAAAAAAAAGGGTAGTCTTCTGTAAGGTGATGGTTACTGCCGCCAGACGCCAATTTATGACTGCGAATCGCAGTTAAGAATTATTTGAGATAAGAACATTTTTTTTATATTTTAAGTCTTTTTGCAAAAGACAGGTTCCTGTGTGTCTGACTGTCTGTCTGTTTCATGGTAGCTTCTAAACGAATGGACCAATATTGATTAAATTTTCTTGTTTGAAAGCTGATGTGATCGAGGTGGATCTTAGTTATAATTTATGAAGATCGGTTCAGCCGTTTGATCACAGTCCATTTCCTAGTTGTCGAATCATAGATTCGATTTATATGAAATTTGTGGTATCCTACTTTTACTCCAGTGGTATTTCCATGACCTGGTAATTTTGACTTGATGCTATAGCATCAAGCTGTCTGCAGGATACGCAACTCCTCAAGTAACTTACAGCAGATATAGCGTGTTTGAGTTCCATAGAAAGTCGAAGGTTAGTTTATAATTTTTAACTATTAACTGCGAATGACAGTATGCTTCAGAGACGATTTCATTTTCAGTAAGTAGTAGGTATTCATAATACCTTCGAGTCTCAGTTATTCTGATGTAAGGCTATAGAATATTTTACTGTGGAATGCAAAAATATATGCAAAACATTTAATAGTACATTGTTCAACTAGAGAGCAAAATCCTTTTTTGCTGCGAGTGCAGACTTTAAATCACGAACAAGCGAAGTAGTCTTTCTAATATAGACTACTGAGCGAAGTGAGTGATTTAAAGGAACGCACGAGACATAAAACAATTTGCTCTCGTGTTAAACATACAACTTTTCACCTCAACAGCGAGTATGGCGGGCCGAATCTAGTCGGCTATGGCCAGTGAGGTGATATTACTACGTATAGAGAAGCTATCACCCTCATCACTAGTGATCCGTTCAACTGAAGCTGGCAAGCTACACTTGACTTAGTCGCTTTCTAGCTCTTGAGTTGCTTGTTGCTTGTAACCCTTGTTTGTTTTATAGCGAAATAACGTTAAAACTCATCAAATATGCCCTCGTGTGTATTACGATATTGCACTAATAATTCAAGTAATACGGTAAAGTGCAAAGGAATAACTTTCTATCGGTAAGTAACTAAATAATCATTTTAAAACTCAATTCGAGCAAAATATTTGGCGGACGCCATTTTGCGTCATTTGTCATAGACAAAAAAATTTAAGAAGTGACATTAGGTGTATTGTATATATTATTAATTAATAACAAATCAATAAATTAAAATATATGTTAATATATAATTATAATAATATAATATATAAATATAATAATATATAATATGATTATATATATTATTAAATTATAATTATATATTGATATATAATTATATAATATTCTAAAATTTATATATTATAAAATTATAAATTAAATCATAAAATAAAATTATTATAAAATCACGTATTTCATTGGATGGATACCACATCCAATGAAATAGGCAGAACATAAACAGTGTCGCCTCTATGACGGTGACATCGATTCTATGATACATTAGCCGCCTCTTGCGCGCCCCCTACTGCCGCGTTTGGTGCACAGATTTTGTTCGCACTGTCTGTTTTTTATATAAAGTTCAATGGCTATGGCCGGCCGAATCTAGTTGGCTATGGCTGGACATACTATAAAATCAAAAGTTTATACCTGTGAGTTAAATAGCGTGTTCGAATTTCGAATCACGCTCGCGTCAAAAATCGATTTTTCTGCGAGTTTTTAGGCACCAAACGCACCCTTTTCGTGCTGGAGAGGTCAAAAAAATATTTGTAAGTAATAATGTAGCAATTATATTTGTTTAACTTATCAAAGTGAGTAAGGCACAATGTGGGCACAATAAAACAAACATAATCAAAATCCAGAGAGACATTTTTAATTCATCAATTTATACTTTTGATCATTCATCATTCGTCATCCGTCGTACACACATACATCAACGTAATTTTTTTACATAATTATTTCTTAATTCACTGTACATTTATTGCGAATAAATACATTGCTTCTCTTTTACATTATTACAACAGATTTGGCAGGACATGTTCACTTTTGTGACATATTTATAAAAAATAATAATAATGTTTTTGGTAATTACACAATATTAAGAATATTTATTAGATTTTATTTTCTAAAAAGAGACTTCATGTGAGTAGATATTTTTAACAATACATTTTTTTTACTCGATAGAGTAAAAAAAAATCAAAAATTTTGTTCGTTGCGAATACATTTCTTCAATTTAATCAATTGATGTGCGTTAATCTCGGAAAATGGATCGACTGATTTCAATACTATTTTCCTTAGAAAAATCTAAAGGAATTGATAAATAATTTAAACTAAATTATTAATTTTAATTTAAACTTTGGTAATTTTGTATTGGAATTTCCAATTCGGATTATTTTCAGTGGCGTTCGTAGCAGAACTATGTGCGGTTGTGTGAAATTTACATTATATTGACAATATTGACATATATATTGACAGACTTTAGTTTGAGGATTTCAGTATTGTAAAACTTTTACAATAAATTCAAATGGTCGGAAAAACTGCGAAAAGATTTCTGTCGTTTTACAGTGATAAATACAAATTTATCAATCTCAACGAATAGGTGACTTGGTCACTTATAAAGAGTTACAATTAAATCAATTTTAGGTAATAAGAAGTTCACTGGGTCGTCTAGTGACAAATGTCACAAATAAATTTTCGATTTTGATCTTTACAACGAATTGTGTAGTTACCAAAAATATTAATATATAAATTAATTTGGATATTACATTAAATAAAAGAAAATCCTTAGATTAATAATTGGTCTCGCTACGCTCGACTAGATACCGCCGGCGTACTTGTCAAATGCAGCAACAAACACTGCAAGCTGTCTGTGACGAGTACGTGCCGAATGTTTTATTAAATTTTGGGCATAATAAAATGAAAGTTTGCGTAGTGAAACTGTGTAAAAATATAATGAAACTGTGTAAAAAGTGACGATGTCTTACACACACTACAAAATGAGTTACCGCATACAGGGAGCTATTGCTTTTTGATAGCGCGGTATCTAGTCGAGCGCAGCGAGACCAATCTTATTAATCTAAGAGAAAATCAATAAACGAAAATATTCATTATCTATAATAATATTCAACACAAAAATGACACACGCTCAACGAAAAAATAATTCAAATAATAATAATATTTACTATATATATTCATTTCTAAAACATTCATATTTTTGGAAAATTTTATTTTACAAAAGTCAAAGAACTTTGTATAAATGCAATTATGGAATAATTATTATAATATAAATATTAAACACATTTTGTAGGGAGTCAACGTTTTCAATGAAGGAAACACCTCATATCAGACGTTAGGCGTTTCGTCCAGTGGAAACGGAGGTTAAATTAAAAAAAAAAAAAGCAAAAGAGCACCAGTCCGAAATAAAATAAGAAATTTCTAAAAAAAAAAACTATATTTATGTTCTATACATGTAACTACACACCAACATTGCACATGAATGTACATTTTTATTGCGCTTCGCAATCCAAGATTGCTTATAAAAAAGTTCTCTAAAAACTCTAAACAATATAAGTATAGACAAATGCGAGAAAAAACAAGAAGTCAATTCCTAATAAGGAAACATCTGTTATCTAGCCAAAGGCTGCCACTGCAACCAAGTCGTCTATTAAAACATCGTAGAAAACTTCACACCTCATTTCATCACTATACACAATTACGATAATAAAAACATTTTATTTACAACATTAAATATTATAATTAACCTACATTTTCTTTATACAGAGGAACAAAAAACTTGAACTACTGACCCCACTTATTTCAACTCTGGAATAGAACACGAATCCTGGCTTCTAACGTTTAACAGATTGTCTATCATAATCGATGATTTTTGAGCGTTCTTTTGAGTTTCGGTTGATGTTTCGAAGGAGTCTTGACTTTGAGTTGATTTCGGCGCGTAAAACGCTGAAATCGGATCGAAGACCGGACAGGGATCGGCTCTCTCGCTTTCTCTGCTTCTGGACCCGAAGAAATCTTCTGCAGCCGTCGACACCTCAGGGTTATCCTGAAACTCGCTGGAAGACGTGACAGCGTCCTCTGGCTGCGTATCCCGTTGGTAACGTTGGAACGGGTCGAACCTTTGACTCGGCAGATACGGCGGAAAGCCGTAAGGCGTAGATCAGGCGGCCGCTAGCTGTCTCCACATCGTATGTCACATGGTAGCCATGTATGGCCACGAGAATGAGCTACCAGACAGAAGCATGTCCCTGATTAGGGTTTCTATAGGAGTTTTCCCCACTAGCCTCACAAAGAACAGTTGCTCTATGACTTGTGAACTAACAGTCCTTAATGAAGGCAATCTGAGGAGTAGTTTTCCGAATCTTGTAGGTTGATTGGGGTACTGACTTCGGCAGTACTCTTCGAGCGCGCACTGGGACTTTTCTTGTAAGCTTTCTATATGTGATACATCCGACAAACCGCAGGCATCTGGAAGCAAAGAATAAAGCAAGTTAAATAAAGAGTTTAAGGTAGATTGTTAAGATTGATATACCTGGTTAACAATTTTACTCGTGTGAATCCGAGCGGAAGCGTTAGTATAAGTATAATAAATTAGTTCTGTGAGCAAATGAAGTACTTTTTTTAAGGTAGGTAATGTACGAAGAGGTAGGTAAATTTTATTGCAAGAATTTTTCTGCTTCAAATTTCTTGAGACAAAAATTGTTTTCGTTGTACATTATAAATCCGTCATAAATTTACTTTATTTCACTCCAAATGTTAAGTAATACAGGGAAAAACGAGTACGCCATCAAAATTTAATGTAATAGAAAAAAATACGGTACATTAATTTCTTCAATTCAGGTTTTTGTTTTGTCCACGAAAACTGGTTGTGTAATAATTTTATGGATAAATCTACTATGTCATTTTTGTATTTTATTAACACTAAAGTGTTAATTTTTTGGCCTAATAACACAATTTGGTCATAGGTTAAGGTTTCACATAATTTTTAAGGCTTCATGTTAATGCTGGAAAATTTTTACACACACTACGATAAAAAGTTGCCACATTTTCGGAGCTATTGCTTTTGTATAGCGCTCTATTTAGCCGAGCGCAGCGAGACCAATCAATTATCTTTGAAATAAATATATATTTTGTAGAAAAAGTTAGTATAGTACATAGGTAGAAAGTCGCATATTCCCCGGACATCCGAATTCATCCATAATAAAAAAAAATCGCATAAACATAATAACCCGTGAACCACCGCAGTCCTTCTTAATACGATTAGGAGACCCTCGGTACATTTGGTGGGTATTGTGCTGAGCATTAATATCTTTTATAGTCGCAAAGAAATGACGCGGTAAACAAAAGGGTCATTATGATCCTTGGCAGATGCAGGCCTGGTGCACGGTTAGTGGGAAACTTGTCGGCCGAAATGGCGACTGTTATGACATACTCGATGTGATTAGGGGCACCAATATACCTAAGTATAAAACCACTAGCACCCGCTCCCGGCTTCGTCCGGAAATTTCTTGACGGAATTCTTTAATGGGTTTTCTTAACTTATTTTTTTGAGTTAATAGACTAAGTAGATCTTGAACTTGACCCCAATGCGTTCGACTAGATAGAGCACTATACAAAAGCATTAGCTCCGAAATTGTGGCAACTTTTTATTGTAGTGTGTGTAAAAATCGTCACTTTTTATCAATGACTTTTTACCCAGTTTTATTATATTTTTACACAGTTTCACTACGCAAACTGGTATTTTATTATGCCTAAAATTTAATAAAACATTCGGCACGCACACATCACAGACAGTTTGCAGTGTAACTGGCTCGGGTACGCCGAATTCGGCGTACTATTTTATGCCGCATTTTACAAGTACGACGGAGGTATGTAGTCGAGCGCAGCGAGACCAATCATTTATCTATGGCTGTAGCATCAAGTAGTTTGCGGGATACTCAACTCCTACTTACAGCTTAACTTACAGCAGATATAGCGTGTTTGGGCTCAATAGAAAGTCGTAAGTTTGTTTACAATTTTTAATTATAGCTTGTTGATTAATTAAAAAGAAATCAAAAGTAAATTTATTTATTGTCGTTCCGTGGATCATTAAGTGCATATTATAAATAAGATATCTTAGTTTTCGTTTGATTAACACCACCTTGACACACACACACACACACACAATGTAGGTATGCATCATAGTAAAAACAATTACATAGTTTCGTAACGCTCTCCAACAAACTAGGTTAATTTTTAATTACTATTAAACAACCACTGTCAGTTTTAATGTAACTTGAAATGGTCGGCACCATCTTTAAAATGTTTATTTGAATTAAAGAGGACTGACGCGGAGGCCATAATCGCTTTTAATATCTTTATTGTACGCTTTAATTTTTGATTGACGTACACATTTTTAGGGTTCCTCGAACCCATTTGTGAAAATGGAACCTATATTCTATCACTTTGTTATACATGCATCTTTATACCAAAATCAAAGGAGCTCCCAACAAATTGAACAGTTAGAGCCTCTTAAAAAGGGCGTTGGTTTTGGACTGTCTAGAACACAATCTGAGTACATTTGATTTTTGCCTAGCGCTTAAGCGTATCCGCATCGGCAAAAGATTCGCATTGATTTTTGCGGATGCGGATGCGAATATCCGCAACAATTCTGCTTCCAACTGACAGAAGTTGAATAATGTTTCACGTCTTAAAACATCTCAGTAGAGGGTGACGCAATCCAGTGTCCAACAGCAATTGCGGTCACTTGCTTCTAATTGTTCACCCAATGTTCTTAACTAGCGACAGCTGGCTTGTAATTGATAACTTTTATTGCACATAAATAAAAACCTTTTGCTAACGCATTAAGGATCACAATCGTCTGTGTAGACGGGAGAAGACATTTGCGTACAGCAAATTGTATTAAGGAATGAGTTGAATAATATTTTTCTGTTTTATTTTACATAAGACGGTTTGTTTTGTCAATAAGTTTCTTCCTTTCTTAACTATTAAGCAGTGTGGTTGGAATGTCAGAAATGTATTTTGAAAATGTTCGTCCCACGAGTGTAGGTAAATAATAATAATCAATTTTTGTTCGAGTTATGGTAATCAAAGGGGCGTCACACAAGGTACCATATACCTTGTGATTTTACAGTAGGTAATCTTAAGGTTTTTTTCATAATTAAAGTAATAAATTTTATGTGTAATTTTTAATATTATTTCGATATGCAATAAAAGATATAGGTACTTAAAATCGAGATAAAATATACTAAATTGGGTCAATATTATTATTATTATAATAAAAGTAAGATTTTGAATTTAAAGTATCACTATTCTTATTTTAAAATAGAATTCTTTTTCCTGGTCGAATTTCTTAGTAGGTAATATTTTATTAAAATTGCAAGGGAATCCATACAAAAATTATAAATGTGAAAGTAAGTCTGTCTGTTTGTTACCTTTTCACACTTTAAGTACAGTTCCTGAAGGATCATCTAAAAATAATAGGTGTAACAGCAATAAAGCTTTATAATTATTAGTTTATTAGTCATATATTTTGTCAGACGTTGTATTTTCGAGGCAGTTAAGTCGCGGGCACCAGCTATATTAGCAATAGTTAGAAAATCAATCAAAAGTGCTACAGTTACAGCTTACTGTATGTAACTGTAAAATTTTTTCATAATTTTCCTCAATTATGGTGCCTAATAGCTCTACATACCTACGTATCTGATTAATAGAGGACACGCATGGAATGGAACGTACCATTCATTCACAGCAATCTTCAATTAAATTCAGTGCCCGTATTTATTGGTCGCCCAACGCATCGGGGTCGTATCAATTAAACTATATTACATTGTTACTTCGTCGCCGGGCATAGGGTTAATCACTATTGGTACGTCTCAGCCTGATCTTTGGTCTGGGATACCAGTGTCGTACACCTTTTGATTTGATCTGTGCGGGGTTAAGAACTTCTGCCCTTATACTTCGTTGGCTTACTTGTTTAAGAAGGCGCTCTCGTTAGGGCTGTATAAAAAATTGATTAAAAAAAGCCATTTCGTTAATTAACAGCTGTTTTATTTAAAAATCCTTCGTAAAATATACATTGAAAAATAAGTTTAGGAGAACAATATGTATTGGGCTAAGAATAAGACCTAATGTCGGTGTGTGTGTGTGTGTGAGTTTTCTCATTTTGATTTTTACATAAGAAATAATAAAATTGTCTTAATACGGGATCCGAAGAGTGGTCGTCTTTCACCTACCCGTCTCTTTAGCAGATGAAAAGTACATTTTAGAAATGATTTATTTATCGATTGCACTGCATAGTGCTTCACTGTCGCACATCTCTGCTTGCTTCGATTTTCAAATTGCAAAGCTATATTATATTATATTAAATTATAGCTTCGATAGTATTATCGAAGCTATAATTTAATAAGTAGGTACATATTTTATCTTAAATATTTAATTTTATAATTTTACTCATATAATGGTCAAATCATATAATCATGTATGTCTTACACAGTCTGCATGACTTGGCAAGTAGGTGTTCTACATTTAAAAAAATATCCAGACGTTCTAAATTTGAAAATTGGAGCACACGCTCTATTAAAGGCCAGTAAACGAGAACAAATTGCAAACTGAAAATAGTGGGCCACTTGTAATGAATCAGATTCGGTTTTGCTTGTCTCAAATAATATTGACGGTAGTGTCAACAGATTTGACCCGGTAAATCAATGTAGCATTGTTGTAATGAAACCGGCGCTGCGCGGGCGCCGATCTGGCGACGGAATTAATGAAGAAAAATAACAATATTTATACTCGTGTGGGTGTAGTTTTATTGAGTCACTTAATTAATACTTTTATTGAGTCACTTAATTATGATTTAAAGGAGAAAAAATATATAATATAATTGGTCCACGTTTTAATGTTTAAATTGTATAAATTGAAATTAAATCTTTGAAAATTCAGTCTAATGTTAAAAATCTTTCAAAATAAAACCAGTCGGTTTTATTTACAATCTGCGATGAGAATAAGTATTGTTTTATTTACACCATACCACATCTTATTTTTTTATTTTATAAATTATAAAATAAAATAAATAAAATATACGCGGCCTTTCTCGTTGATCGCTCTTTCTCTGGCAGACTTTTTTATAAATCAGTTCTAAATAAGTCTCTTCGTGTTAGGAAGGAGTTCGTAATACATGATTTTTGTCTTGTCTTAATTATAAAATTTTTCGTATTTTATAATAAATTCGTTGTTTTAATTAAATAATAAAAAGTTTTTTTTTTTAATAAATAATTTATAAAAATATCGTTAATAAAAAATTGTACCCAATGCCCCGTATCGGTATGGATACTTAAATAACGAAAGAGGATTAAGGAAAAAAAATCCCTTCACATTATACTTTAATCGATCTTATTATGGTTCATTAAATCGATTAAAGTAAAGGGTGTAAATCGAGTTGAATCGACGACCCGCATTCATTCGTTCACTCGTTCTTTCGCGCCATATTTATCTTTTATGAAAGAAAATAATTGTGTTTTATTAAATGATAGATGCGGGTGATGATGGTGTAGATTAATTTTTAAATCACAACCATTACAGATATTTTTATAACAATTTTTATATTATTTATAATTTTGAACTTGAGCCAATTTTTTAGAACATGTAAGTTATGTTTTAAAAAATGTCTTAATAATTGGTGATAGGACAATATCTATTATATATCATACTAGCTACCAGCTAAAGATTTCGCAAAGATGCAATTTTCCGGGCAGTTTTTTTTTGCATTTGAAGAAAAAGTTCTCATATTTCGAATTCTCCGTTCTCGAGTTTAAGCGCTTAGCGACACACAACCACTCGCCTATCTATACTAAATGTTATAAAGAGAGGAGATTTATATTTAAACCGCTACATTTATATTGTATAACCAAGTTTTACACAATTATTAATTCCGATTTTAAAGTCACTTCTTCGCACAATTTGTAGGGAAAAGAAATTGTGCGAAACCACTACTACACCGAATTTAAATATTTAAAATTGGAAAAAAAAATAACAAAAGGAGAAAATAAACCAGTAACAAATACAAATGATAAATATTAAGGAGGCGTTTTAGAATAGTTGAACGGCGGGCCGAGACGGCAGATGTTTACATAGGCGGAGGATGATCCACAAACTTTGAGTGAATGGCAAAGAATGAGCAGCATTAGTGCAACAATGACCGAGTGAATATAATAGGCTCTTTATTAAACCGAATCTTATTATAGCAGACGCGTGCTGTAAAGATCGACAGAAAGCGTTTTAAACAATTTCGAATTCATACTTTTTGTTATTTTTTTTAAACAATTTTTCAAGTTTCAATTTAAGCATTTGACAATTGTGTTTTTTACTGTTTCAAAAACATTATTGCATGATTGGTCATTGTTGCTATAGTAGAACTAAAAAAATATTACTAAAAACCAATCATTGTTTGAGACACGCCTTGCACACACGTTGTCAAGGATATAGGAAATTCATCCAGTAAAAAAGTACCTACTATTCCGAGGGATCATCTGAAAAATGAAATTTTCAACTGTCACAACAATGAAGATGTCAGGCGTTATATGTATTACTCATATATTTTCTCAGATTTTGTTTATTTTAAATTATTATTTTTCAACGATAACGAAGTCGCGGGCATCAGCTAGTTTAATATAAATGTACCTAACACAGTAGGTTTATGAATAAGTACAGTAGCATACATGCGTAAGCATATACTAAGTAGGCGACAGTGGAAGCGCGTTCTGAATTCCCGACCCGATTTTATCAAGTACAATGGCGTCTTTACAATCGCAAAATAATCTCGTAAGGAGATCGGAAATAGCGAAACAAATTTAGCACCCACAATAGGTCCCCGGTGTTTGTCACCAAGATTCCAATCTTCACAATAACACCCTTCCATTATCAGATCGAGATGTTTATTTACGTTCGAGGGTATTTCAAATTTCCAATATGATCTGTCGCTGGTTGCGTGTTTTCAAGGTTCTCTCTTTAACTTTGGCTCTTGTGAACTACTACTTATCAACTTATTTCATCATTGATTTGACGACTTCTCGATTAAAACTAATTTTAACTACTTTTGCATATTTCATGTGTTATGATCTGTCGCTGGTTGCATGTTTTCAAGGTTCTCTCTTTAACTTTGGCTCTTGTGAACTACTACTTATCAACTTATTTCATCATTGATTTGACGACTTCTCGATTAAAACTAATTTTAACTACTTTTGCATATTTCATGTGTTATGATCTGTCGCTGGTTGCATGTTTTCAAGGTTCTCTCTTTAACTTTGGCTCTTGTGAACTACTACTTATCAACTTATTTCATCATTGATTTGACGACTTCTCGATTAAAACTAATTTTAACTACTTTTGCATATTTCATGTGTTATGATCTGTCGCTGGTTGCATGTTTTCAAGGTTCTCTCTTTAACTTTGGCTCTTGTGAACTACTACTTATCAACTTATTTCATCATTGATTTGACGACTTCTCGACTAATACTAATTTTAACTACTTTTGCATATTTCATGTGTTATGATCTGTCGCTGGTTGCATGTTTTCAAGGTTCTCTCTTTAACTTTGGCTCTTGTGAACTACTACTTATCAACTTATTTCATCATTGATTTGACGACTTCTCGACTAATACTAATTTTAACTACTTTTGCATATTTCATGTGTTATGATCTGTCGCTGGTTGCATGTTTTCAAGGTTCTCTCTTTAACTTTATCTCTTATAAGCATTGCTACTCATTAACTTAAGTCAAATTTTACATATTATCTAATATTAAGTTCTACAATTATCTAATGGAAGTAGAGGTAGAAATCTAAAATGACAATAAGCGGATTTTAGAGGTCGCAGAACTTTGCTGAAAAAAGGTGGCCACGTACTGGCTGGAAATATTTGTCAACGACGAACCCACACGAGATGCACTGCCTGAGTTATTTTGTGAAAGAAAATTAATTATCGAATTACACGCGAAAATAAATTACTTGAGTTAAGTACGTCAGTATTATATTTTTGACTCAGTGTAAATTCATGTAAAATTTTCGAATATGAGAATCTTTATAAATAAAAACCGAAGTAGTATGTTCCGCATGAATGCCAAAACCGCTCAACCGATTACCGATAGACCGATAACGAGGAAATTTGTATATCATAAATAAATTTGCAGAAAGAAAAGAAGAAAGAAGAAAGAAGTTTCAATTTAAAATTGAATGCGTTTAATGGACGCAAATTGAAAGACGTATGTGTACGAACAAAAAAATTCTAACGGTTATTAATAAATATCTGCACAGTTAACTTTGCCGTTTTAAAACAAATAATATTCATTTTAAATTTAGACTTTATTTCCGAGGAATATAGCTCAAAATATTCTGCCTTTCAGACTCTCTACGTCAAAGTGAGCCTCGATTTTTTTCTGGTGATATTGTAATACAATTAAATGGCGCGAAAAGGAATGAAGGTCACAATAGTGTAGTGTCAAAAATTGCAAAAATAAACACCTTTTGAGTGGGCGGGTGCGCCGCATTATTTGTAAATAGATTTTTGTATTCTATAATAGTTTTTTGTTGCCTCATGGACCCTGCAGGGGATGTTGTCCAGGCTTTGTCGTCTGCTTTTGACATTAGAATTTGTCTGAATAAACGTCGATGGTATTGGATTAATTGTGACAGCCGACAATGACGAAAATTGCATAAAACTTCCTACATATTTCAAAGTGTAGTCGACGAGAAGCCTGATGCATTTATAACTTATAAAACTCAAAATACTATAAGACATTTAAAATAGAATAGGCAATAACTATTCCCTATGTACGAAATGAATTGAACTAATCTAACCTAACCACATTATTGAAGTCAGCCCAAAGTTTAAAAGCGCTATAAAATTTCAAAAAGGTCATTTGAAAGGTCATCATGCATAATTCAGAGCATAGAAGAAGGGAAATTCTATTGTACCGATTCGATGTATAAATCGAATATTTCACTCTAGAACCCTTCAGACAGACGGGCAAAACTTGTTTGTAGTTTTTTTAGTTAAACAAATTTTTGTTACACCTAAAAAATCAGCGGTGGATCCAGGCAGCTTCTGACCGGTCCTATTGGAAAATTATGGGGGAGGCCTATGTCCAGCAGTGGACGTCCTACGGCTGAGATGATGAAAAAATTTTTGAGTTACTAGATCTCGCCGGAATATCTCGCTCGAACGGGCGTGCTATCTAATTGGCAGTCTGAGAGATCTTAATCCTTTTCAAATTCTAAAGAGTTATTAGTTACACAAGTAATAAAACTCAAACACTTCAATCAAATATTCCTACTATATGTGAAAATATATATATTAAGTAGGTATATAAAACTACTACAAATTAATATAAAAATCATAGTGTTAGAAAACAACTAATATTGACTGAAAACAAGACGTAAGTCTGCAATATGTTAATTGCTTCACTTTAACTTATTTTTACGCTAATATTAATTATTATTCTTCCTCGAGCAACGCATCATTGCAATACATCGAAGAAATGCTGCCATAGGCGTATTTATTTTTAGATTTTATTTAATTTAGTTTTATTTAGAATTAATACTTGTATTTTATTGTAATAGTAATAAATTGGAAAAAAATCATAAAAAAAATATTATGGTTAATTAATTATTATTACAAATAAATTTGTATCTATATAACGTAAAGTACAAATTGTTTTTTTTTTGAAAAAATATTTAGATAATGTACCTACAGACTCTTTTTTTAAATATTTTATTTACAGACGGCTCTGTACGGCTCTTTTACGATTTTATTTTATATGTATATAGATAGATTTAAAGAGAAAATAATGCTAGTGCTAAATAAATTAAAATTAATGTCACGAAGTAAACTGCCAGTGTTTATTGGTGCATTCTATATTGGTTCTCACTATAAAAGGCGTGAAATCCTAAACTGTAAAGGTGCGTGCACACAGCGTCACCTTATCGTCCAATCGCGTATAAACAACGCGGCGGGTGGCGCTACCGAGCGCGCGACGCGTCTCACTAGTTTACGACTTCGGAAAATAACTTCCACTGCTACTTACTAGCCTGACTACACCTTAACATAGCTTGCAAAATTCACACACATAGTCTCTAAGTGCATTTTTACGTAAACCGTTTATGTAAATATTTGCGAAATGTATCTATTTTGCGTGTCAAGTTTCAGACGAGTATGCGTCAAAATTTATGACCGAACCAAAGTGAACAACATAATATGCGTCGCAACAGCAAGATTGCCTTGGATTTTTATATGTTATTATTGTTTTTAATTTATTTCGATTAGTTGATTGTATTTTAGGCGCTATATAAAAACTATTTCCAAAAATAGATTATATATATATTTGATAAGAATAAAATGAACTACTATTTTTAGATTATAATTTTTTAAATAATTTTATCATTTATGACTTGTTTTGATAGAGTGTTGATGGTTATAAGTTTTTTTTTAAATTACTTCAGCTTAGAAAGAAACTGAAAATCGTAAACACATGAAAACAATCGTTTAGTTAGACTGACAACAGCAACAATACGATGGCCGCAACTAGGTCAGAGTGTCAGTACATTGTATCTGAGGCCCGTGTCAGATGTCGCCGGTGTCAGTGATAGTGAGGGCCGACACAAAGTTCAGCCATAATAGTCACAGCGACTGTCACTGTCACGGCTGAACTGTCCTTCGTCCAAACGCAACACAAACCGTTTGTGTTATACCCTTTATAACGACTTTACACTTATATTTTTGCTTTAATTTCATTTTTAATTAAGAATTTTCCTTAATTACGTAATATGTTACATCATAAAAAAATCTTTTCCGTTTGCGTATTATTACTAAACGTGATTGTAATTTTTGGGACAATGTGCAGGTTCAAATCAATACTAATAGTAAATCTGTAAGTGTAGGTATTGTATGTATGTATGTTCCTCCATAACTCAAACGATTTAACTGATTTTCATGAAACTTGGAAGATAACATTTGGATAACATTTTTTCACGTGGACGAAGTCACAGACGCCAGTTAGTTAATAATAAATGTCAAGTTTTTGTGAATGATTATTGTGAAACTTAATTTAACTTAATTATTGTGAATGATCAAGCTTCTTCATTATATTAATTTAAATATTCATTTAAGTATATTTAAGTAATACCTATCTAATCGCAAGCTCATTTATCGAAGCTCAAGGAGAGGGTTTACTATTTACTTTTACTATTACAATCGTACATTTATTTTTTGAAAAGTTAAGGTTATCATTATTTGTCAACTTACTTACTACAAACTAGTATAGGGCAATCTACAAGTTTAATATAAATCAAAACTACACAAGTGTTATTTAAGAATTTTGTTTTACTATTATGATAATATAAGGAACAAGTAAAAACGAGCCACAGAAACATATCTAATAATGAGAACTATCAGAACCGCATAAACTTTTAACTGGCAGGTTTTAGTTCACAAATTCTCGTGCGATAGAGAAGAGTGCAGAAAACACACGAAAACATTGCGTCGCAACCCGCGCGGTTGTGTTAACAACACATAAGAATAGGTATTAGTTATATTGACAAATTATATTTAGTTGTGCTTTTTTATATGTAAAGAATATTTATGAAAATGGCGTATTTTAACACATTTTCTATATCTTCTTCTATATTTATATACATAAAAGTAGTGGCAGGGCACACTGCGTTTCGCATTTGGGCAACCCGTCTGACGGCAGTCTGACAATACAACAATGAACGGTGAGCGGATTCCAGAGCCCATTTTCATATCCTTTCGCAATCCTTAATCCTACTATAGTTAGAAGTGCACTTGTGGCAGGACCTATGGCGTTGCTAGCTTACTACGGTTCCCACCTACTATCAAGTGGACTGTCTGTCGAGATTAAAATAAAGAAAATTCAAATTAATTATGTTGCATTAAAATACATTTTTTCTGTTTATGGCTAAACGATATACTGATTCTACACTTCCACGTTACATCGTCAAAGTGTTCCCTTTCGGAGGACATTAAAATTTCGCACAAAAAACGCGGCGGTCTTGGTAGGAAAACGTACCGTGTATCCTCAGCTTATAAGTTTCGCTCCACACGCTGTGAGCTCGTACCATCGTCGTGATAACCGTAATGACGTCGTAAACCTGCCTCAGATTGCTAGAGGGAGAGAGAAGTAAAGGAGATATGCGAGCCGGAACGCGGAAGAATTAGCCCGGACTAACGACGGAGTAAATCACCTGTTAGGCTGGACCCTAACCTCTTTAGTGTGGTGAGATTAAATTTTAAAGTACGCTTAAATCACACGATTTGTATGGGAAGCCAGTTCTAATAATAGCCGGGCCGGTCGTAATTGATTTGTGACTTCGATTCCCTGTTTATGTTTGCTTACAAACAAATAACCTTTATTCAATGGTATTAAGTGCAATTTATTGATTCGGTGAAGATATAAGTTGACTTTTAGAGTAGGGTTGACAAAAACAGTTTACTGTTAGAAATAAGGTAAGTAAATATTTAAATTATGAAATTTTACATCAACTACAAACAATTAAAATATGAAATTCTACAAACATTATTTAAATGGAGCACTTCTGCGTCTGTCAATGGTTATTATGTTCTCAAGGACTTCTCAGGAACAGAGTGAAAAGGCTATTAACAGGCAAGCGAACTCCATCTTCGATTTCATGGGGTATATTTCTATCAATGTTGGTCTGTGGACTCTAACTTAAAAAAAAATTAAAACCGCTATTCTCACAAAAAACCTATTCAGAAGCTATTACCTACTAATAGACGTGCGAATTTATCAGTGAAAACATCGGTATTTATGCCAGACTCTTTTCAGACTGTTAATGAAATCATTTTCATCGGTCAAAAGCGAATTTTAAAAAGCCATCAGTTAATTATTCTCCCGTGTCCGCAGATGGGCATGTTACATTTAAATAACAAAGGGCTGACCGTGCGCTTGTTGTGGAAAAACGAAAGATTGACACACTCCTGAGCGAAGGGACCGCGGTGGTGGCCAGTCTGAATGGAGATGAGCTTCTAGATTATTTATTAAAGGATTTAAACGCTTATTACCAAATAATAGAGGATCAAATAAACTGCAAGTATGTGGATGTGGATAAATAAAGTTAGCGAGAATGCACAAATGTAAGGGAAAAAGCTAATAAGTAGGTAAGTATATTATAGAACAGTTGATTTTAAAAAATCACACACAAAATTGCAAATCTTAAATTAACCTTAACGTCACATGTTGAGATAATAAAAACTAAAACACAAAAATACTTCATTTTAATCAAAGTTCATATATGTATAATATTTGTATATGAGATAATAATTTCATTTAAGATTTTTAGTCTGCATTTAAAAGGAGCTTAAAAAAGGAATAAAAAGCAGTGTCAACCCTGGCCGTCAACTCTTTTCTATGGAAAAGACTGACGTGGAAAAGGATACGAAGACAAATACCAGTTATAATATCTACGTATATTGATTATTGTTTAAAAACCATTTTTTTGGTACCTTTAGGTAAAAACTTTTCTAAAGCTCAGCAGACAGGTTGACGTTCCTATTGATGGTAGGTGGATACGGATACCTATTAACATAAGCAACCAATAGGTGTTACAAGCGTATCCCTCACTAACCTACCGAAACACAAAAGCACATATGTATACGGTTTTACAGTGGTTTTCTGTAAAGAGGTGATTACAATTTCTGACAATGAAACATGGCGTAGGCATAAGAAATATTTTTTAATAGTATACATTATTAAAAATATTTCTCAGATTACTAAACAAAAGAATCCCAAGAAAGCGACACATTGTTCTTTTGCATGGAAAATGTCAACGTCAGCATTGCGTGTTCGTATTTTAAACAACGGCTGCTCAACCATTTCGCTGCATGTATGTAATATATGCCGCAAGCATTTCTCTGACGAATGAACATATCGTGGAGAGAAGCATTGATTGATACAAGAGAGGGTGCAGGCGTCAAACAAAGCGATCTTTGCTCTCTGACATTTCGCGGTTTAATCACGTACTAGAAGCGGAGTAGAGGGCGGTAGTGTCGCTCGACCGAGATCAGCTCGCTCTTGACACCGAGCAAACCACTTGACAAAGTCACTTCTGACGGATATTGACGAGTGTACTCATAGCTTAACCCATTGTCTGCCACGTGCTTTTCGATCATTATCTTGGCTGCTGTTTAAAAAATAAAATCTGCTATCAACAGAATGCGAAACTGCGTGCTACACAGTTTTTAAACTCTTTTTTAATCTGGTAACATTGAATTTTATTAGTTAATCTGGGTCTTGATGGTTTGGAATCTTATTCTGAACTAGCGATCCACTTCCGCCATTGCACTTTATTTTGCAGGTTTTCAGGTAGGCTGACAGCTCTATCCAACCTAACCAAATAAAAAATTGTGGTTTTAATAATTTTCAATTAACCTAATCAAATACCTTTATGTGCCTTTTAGTACAAATAGGTAACTTGTCCTGTTCGTAGAGAGTGAGCAGACCATTGAACGGCGGATGAACCGTCCAAGTTTCAAACTAATGTTTCTGTTAGGGTTGTCACAACAATAAAAAAATAAAATAAAAATGAAAAATAGAAAATTTATTATTTTTATTATTTATGTAGTCTTAAAGTTGTTATTGTTTAATTTATACACTCGTAAGTGGTTTGTATATGCTGTGTATGCTGCTTAGGATTGTAATTGAGCAATTAGTAATAAACATTTATCTGTTTCCGTACCTTCTTATAAAATTTAATCAATTAAAACAATATTTGTTTAGGTATTAAATACATTTATAATATATAGAGGAATTTTAAACTTAAATTAAAATAAAATAATCAAAACCAAAAAGTTCAATAAAACGGTTTACAGTTTTAACAGTTTAGTGGCAATTTTTTTTATAATATGTAATTTAATAATAAGGTATTTACAGAGAACATATTGATGGGATTTTGAAGATAATATTATAAAATAAAGTCGCCGTCCGCCTCTGTCTGTTTCTCCGCTAACTTCTATAACACCCAACAGATTTTGATACGATGAGAGATTTAATACTGAAAAAGTTAGCACTATAATTAGCGTTATTTTTTTTCGCACAACCCTATAATGCTGACGTGGTAAAATAATGCCCCTGTTCACATCACAGACGAATGGAGTGAAAAAATTCCGGTTCAAAAAGCCATGGATACATCGCGGCCATTCGCAAAAAGTCTTTCCATTGTCTCATTCACAGATATACGAGTGCGTATGTAGCAACGCGTGGAGGCTTTGCAACACACTATAAAGGATCTCGTGTTTTTCAGACCGATTTTTGATGTCCTAGCTTTGTTTTGTCTATGCGTTCTACAAATGACGCGAGATAGTTTCCAGTAGGTGCATTATGAAGTTTTTGAACTTTCAATTCTAGCTTCACACCAGTTAGTCTAGTTCTAAATTTGAAACGCTTGTCAAATTTATAAAAAAACCTAGCGGGTGCCCGCGACCGGATGTTGGAAAATAAAAACTAGAATACCTAAATAAAAACCTGATATCTTTTCCCAATTTTTTTAATTTTTAAAATGGTATAAAATGGTTTAAATGGTATAAAATGTTATATTGAAGAGTTTTTTTAACAATACTATCCTTTTGATACCATAATCATCCTTTTTAATCTCAATTTCTGGTTGTAAAATGATCTTTTACCAATGAAATGGTTAGAGAACCGTTATTAACAATACGTGGCCTGAGGGACCCAAAATCAAAATCCTTTGTGTGACGCGTGCCGAAACATGACACTCGTCGAATGGTCCCTCATTAGGGTTGGCGATTAATTATTTTATTAAATTATTTAAAAGGATCAGTAGTAACACCTTTCTTGTTTGATGTTATTATTTTATTAGATACCTTATTATTTCGATCTTACAAATCCTCACCTTATTTATTGTATACCTTATTAAGGATTTGTATGAAATTTATGTTTATCTAAAATTGTTATTAAAATATAAAGTATAAAACAAAGTCGCTTCCCGCCGTCTGTACCTCTGTGTTTACGTTTAGATCTTTTAAACTACGGGATTTTAATGCGGTTTTACTAATGGAAAGAGCGTTAAAAATATATAACTAGTGACCGGCTCCCGGCTTCGCCCGTGTTCAAAATAAAAACTATCCTATATTTTAAGTTGGACCAAATTATACATAGTTACGAAGTTGTATCAAAATCGGTTCAGTAGTTTAGCAGTTCATTGGCGTCAAACATGTGACACGAAATTTTTATATTATATAATTATAGAGATTTACGCGGAAAAAGTACACAATATATTAAAGAAAGACGTGTTAGTTACACTATTCAGTATCTTTGATTTGTTGATTTTGTCTATGCCCCGAATAGCAGAATTGAATTTGAATGTGATATCCATCTTGATCAGCAGCAGAAGGGTCAGTATTCAAATAAAATAAATTAAAAAAAAAAAAGCAGTACAAATTCATATCTTTTTAGAAATCACTCAGAACTTTTTAGAAATGTAGATAAGCACTTACCTACATTTCTTTAAAAAAATACATGTTAGGTATGTGTCAATCAATAATATTGGTGGTGGGAGGCATACACAAAAAGACGATTAAGCTATTTCTCTGAACGAAATAGATAGATTTGTGGGACCGTGAAAAAATCAAAATGGCGGCCACCCTCGCGTGATGTGGGGACTGGGGGTGTTGGTCCGATTCAGCACTTTCATGATCAGCTTAAACGTTGAAAACCTAATTTGACGGCTCGATTAGCGCGCAGTAACTCGACAGTCACTTCTTTTTCTTACAGCACATAATAAAGTCACCAGTGTACGGTTTTTTGTACGGTGTTTCCACAAAGAATCTGTTTTTACTAATATTGTTAAACATTTTCTTGGTTCTGTTCGAATGGTTATTAACTGAGCTCATACTATGGACAGTATCTTATATAATTGTTATATTTTTTGTTTCAGACATGACAAAAAAAATAGTAGGTATCCCGAGTTTATTTCTGGGGATTTTCTCAGGATCGTCATTTTGGCAATTTTTTTCCGAAACCAAATTAATTTATTCATCAATCCGATTATCAGTCAACCGAAGAGCGTCAAGCGTCAACTCAATATTTCATGCTTTATTTGATCTTAGAAATAAAAAAGTTAAAAATCGAAGTTTTGTATGGACAAGTGTTATAATAAAAAAATTAAGATAAAATAAATATTTAAGTAACACTTCGCCTTGTGAAAACAAAATTAATTTTTCTTCGCCATCTTACACTGACCAAATGGTAGTATGAGAATTATAGTTACCTACCTACTATGGTCACAATTGGAACACAATTCACGTGACAACATGCCCGCCCTGTCTCCAGAGCATATTGGCCAGTGTGCAAAGTCGTGCTTCGCCAACCATTGTGCTCAATTCGGCCCCAGTTAATTGTTTTTAATTCGCGACTTCAGTATTGTAACTCTTTAATTACGCCCACAGAGCATCGTTAATGGCGGTGTCGTGAGTCCGCTTTCGGATCAGCTCTATACCTTTGTTTAATTGTACACTTCGTTGCTGATATTCTTCGGGATAACTCGTCACTCGGATCCGAGGTGCGATCATTTGGTGCAACTGCGTTTGAAAGTGTCCAATGTAATTGGTTGACTCTAATCTCTTATCATTTTTAGTGTATTTTATTAGTGGTTGAACTAATTAGTATAGAGCTAAGTCTAGGACCTCAATCACATCGTTGTTGTCAGTTTTTTAAATTACCTACCACAGTTGTTGAACCAAATTGGTTGCTTTATTACCTACTGTTATTTCCATAAAATAAAAATATACTTTTATGTACAAAAAAAACCTTTGCATAAATAATTATATTATAAATAATAATGAACAATACTGCCTCAAAACCCGTTATTAAGTCTTAATAAACTTAAAAAGTTAGATAGGATGAATCAAATTCAAGTAAAAATTAATAAACTAATTCTGCTCCGCGCCACCATAATTATACTCGCACTCACTCACTCGGCTTTACTATAGTGTCACTACACTGGTTTTCAGTTGTGCTTAACTTATAAGTAAGTGGAAGACAACAAAACATGAAAATCTAGGAAGCTTATTCAGGCTTGTTTCTTTCTGGAGCATTACTTCTTTACGAATTTCTTATAATGCAGTGAATTATCAAGCATTCAAATTCTCTTTGGGACACTAGTAAGAGATGGGATAATAGAAGAGTTCCCGAATGGAGGCCACGGATTGGAAAGCGCAGCGTGGAACGCCCTGCGCCCAGGTGGGCAGAGACACAGGTGTAAAACTGCCGTCTTTAGAATAAAATTGTGAATGTAAAGTATTTTTGCAACTTCAATCAATAGTACAAAATCCTTTCTGAAGTTGGAACAATTTTATTATTAGAGTGCAAATGGAGTGCGTCAGTATTATTTTGATGGTAGGTGATAGGTGGTAATTAGTTGACAGTAATTGGTTATTCTTTGGCAATTTAATCAGAACTCTCGTCCGTCTTGTTAGTAAATATAAAATCTTTTACCTAAAATAAATAATAAATATATAGCTTTGGAAAGTAGGTATGACGGAAAAATAATTATTAATCTAAACTCCATGTGTACCGTTTCCGCCTTAGGAAGATCGAATAAAATTACAGATTCAACACTAAAATGTCTTAGGTCGTAAGCCTCACTTATTTCAGGCAGTGGAGTTGTAATGTAAACAGTTTTACCTTAATAAGGTAAATTAAAACATTTTTGTGCCTGACTGTACTATTAGCTCGCAGAAAAGTGTTCACCCTCATTTAGTTAATTCAGTCTCTGTGCAGTTGAAGTCCACAATTAAACAGGCACAGAAACAACTTTGTGCCGAGTGTACGGCCCACGGAAATCACGATTGTTCGAAATTAACGAATAAGGACAACTTCTGAATGCGATTTAACGAGATTTAAACTTAGTTTATTTGGTTTTAATTTAATGAGTGATTTCTTTTATTTTAAAATGTTGAAAAACTTGAGGGAACTGTTTTTTGACATTGGACTGTGATGAGTACGCACATAGAGGCATAAACCAGAAAAAGGACTAAAATATTATTTTCCGAAATCGTAAGTGGATTCGTAAGTTAACCTATTTCTTGGTCAGGTCACATAACTCACAGACTGTACCAACCAGTCTTGTGCTTTAGCGGTATCCACGGGAAGTTGTCAGATGACAAAAAAAAACAAAAAAAAATTTATTGTAATAAAAATGGAGTCATAAAGACAAAAATAAGAACACTCATTTTAACAAACAACCACAAAACACTGACAAGCCAGTGGCTTGTAATACTAAACTGCTTTAAAATGGGGTCCGACCCCACTCCGTGGTCTGCGGGACCTCAATCTCCTAACAATTGCGACTTTTGCCTCGATACAACCCTTATACATGGCACTAATTTGTTCTGATAAGTCTGACGATTTGACGGACTAAATTTTATACTTGTTAATTATTATAGATACTAACAATTTATTAAAAATGTACCTACTTTAGCTTAGCATTCATTACAGGAAAGCGATATTTTTTTAATTCATTTTGAATTATAAAAAGAATCTATATTTGTGTTGTATAGGATAAAATTCAAAGTACGTAGGTACATAAATTTTGCATACAATACAAAATGTATACAACTGGTATCGTCAATTGAATTTTGATATCGTCAAAACCATTTAAGGCCTTTTTAACTATCTTCACTACATAATTGAGTGCTTATAACATTTTATATGTGTATTAAAAAATCCGCAGACATATTTCCCAATACAACACCCCATGTATGCAATTTTTTATCATTCATCCCAAGGGGTGTGCATAATCGTATCTGCACACACGTCACTTGAGTCTCGCTCGGTGACACCCCTGTTCACTCTCTGACCACTAATCAATGAAATTATTTTTTTAAAGCGCGTTTGCAATTTTCACGTCACCTATTGTTACGAGAGAATGCGAATCAGGGTAGTGTGAAATATATAACTACAACAAAAACCGCGAAACCAATAGTTAGTGCTATTGTAAGGACGTAAATACGGTCGCGTGTCAAAAAAAGCGCCAAATCAGAGAGGCAACAATATAATAATTTTGGAGACAAAAAAGTTGTGATTATTTTCGACTGGGCATTATTCCACGCGTCAGTTCCGCGATTAACTTATAAATCCGCCATAATTACTGGTCGAGATAGATTTCGCTTCCGGCGCCGGCCGCCACTGGTTTTGCGCGAGCGCAAGTGTTATTAAATTGTCAGCGGAACAATGCGTACCGCCTACATTTCACGCTCTTGTATATTTATTACTCCACTTCTTTTGTTTGTTGAAAAACACGTGGATTCTGTTAACCAACAGCTGGTAATAGCGAAATTATAATGTGGTGAAATTTGCAACAGGGTTTTCTTATTTTGTTTTTTGAGAATGTGTGTGTCTAGATGATGCTCTATTTGATGGTCTGCACCTATGACAGGCATCAGTATGAAAATAGTAATAGGTTGAGACATTCCTGAATCATTTACTGCTGTAATAGCTATTAGAACATTACTGCTGCCAAACGAACATCATGTACAAATTAGATCAGAACGTTGATAATAGTAAAAACATTTTGAATATATATAAAAAATCAAAATATAGGTATATCAAAAATAAAAATCTATAATGTCACAGGTCGACTTAGATTCGTTCTGTTGTGTTGTAAAGTCAAGTTGGCATTGTAATAAGTAGTTGTAATCAATAGCAGTCATGTTAAACCACAGAATCGAAACCCGAGGGTCGAATCCCAAGGGCTAAAAAGCTTCTTAGGAAAATAAAACAGATCCAAAGAAAGTAATTTTCAATTAGTCTTCGAATTTAAAGGGTTAATATCGGAATCGTTTGTCCGTAGGTGTGGAGGATATTAATTAATTCGTACTTGTATCAGTGTATAGGGGACTGACTGAATATTCATGTGGCCACAGCTCGTTAGGTCGCCGGCGGTCAGCATTAACAATCTGTCGCCGAGGGATCCGATTCGGAGGGTTGACTTTAAATGAGAAGGTGGTAAAAGTTTGATGATTACTTTTCAACTGATAAGACGCACGAATGGGAATCATCGGACTAATATAATAAACCTGATATCAATTGTTCAATGTCATTAATATATAATATATATTAATATATAATATATATTAATATATATATATATATATATATATATATATATATATATATATATATATATATATATATATATTCACACATTCCACACAGCACCATCTAGTTCCAAAGTAAGCAACTTAATGCTTGTATTATGGATACCAGACAGTTGATATACTACATACATTACTTTTTTTTTTGTAAATACATACATATTATAAATACAAACATCCATGACTCAGGTACAAAGGTAAATGTTAACACATAAACCATTAGCCCCTAGCGGGATTCGAACCCGCGACCGCTTGGTTAACAGCTAGGGTTACTAGCCACTAGACCAAACGTGTCGTCTAAACGTGTTATTGTTTAAATTTTACAATTACATGAGTCCAGATATCATAAAGAATTTAAGGTAAAGGAAAATATCGTGAAGAGTCTTTCGAGTGTGAGAAAATTAGCAATCTTTGAAATCATGTGAATTCTGCGAATCTGCAGTGGGTTAGGTATAGTGTTGGACTATAGCACAACACCTCTTTACTTAGACGGAAAGCCAGCAGTGGAAAGAAATGAATATGTAAAATAATTGGTTATTAAAGAAGAAGAAATAATACATGAAAATGAAGTTTATGTAAAAGGTGAAGTAATATTTATATTACGCAGTAATAACATCTATAAAATTATAGGACTATTAAACGGTAGTCTAAATAACTGTAAAGATAGTAAAGTGTCCAATGATTTTGATGAACACATTAAAATAATGATAAGTTACAAGAAAATTAATATTCTTAATAACTATAAAGGGAGGTAATAAAAAGGAGTTATTGAGAAAAGTAACGGCGACATTATTCAAGTCTGTAGTTCTTTGATTGGATGAACTATAACTCTCAATAAGCAAGCCGTACACTTTTTAAAGCATTATCTGTGCTTACTGCATATCGTACGAAGCTACTTTGACGAATGACGAAGCTGCCATTGTCTCCCAAATAATACCAATAATATTTTAATTTGTTGGCAGACATTAGACAGCGTGACAGTAGTCAAAACATCTGAAGAAGTTCCAGTGTGAAATAATACTTACGGCTTTTGTGTTTTTCACAAACAGTTATCAATAAAAATTGACTAGATTATTTTTAAGGAAAATTAATCTAATTTTATAATTATTATTGCTTGAATATTCTTTACATAAAAATAATTTGTAAGACTATTTTGTATTTCACAGGTACAAATAGTCAACCCTCCGTGTGCACGAGCCTTCTCCCGTGTCAACGGTTAGGCAGCGATGTCCCGTTCGTGCCACTAATGAGCAAACATGTAGCTCAAACGCGAAACCCGATCTCATGGTCTACTGCATCGTGCATGTTTACTTTCATGATTTCGCTTTGATATTAACCTAAACTTTGGTTCTGACGTCATAATGTTTGTAAACGAAATATTTTTTCCTTTAAGCGTAAGTACACAAAATATGAGCTAGAATAGGTTAAAAAAGTTATGTGATAAATGACATTTATGTGTAAGTTTTTTGATTTTTTTACAGTTGCATTATGTTTTTGGGTCTTCAATAATTTTTTTATTCTAATCGCAATTTTTAAGTGGCGGCGATTATCCATATCTACAAGCAACACCAGAGTGGATGCAAGTACGTAGATTGACCTGAGAGTATAAAAGACAGTCACAGTCGACGACAGAAAAACTGCCTGAAGAACTGTCCAGCTTTAGGATAACAGGTCATAAAAAGAAATGTCTGGCGTACTAAAGTGGATTCAAAGAACATTTAACTTCTTCAAAATAGGGCGTGGGGCGTCTGCCTCGTACGAGTCTGAACCATGAGCGTAAATCTCGTTAAAGAAAACGTCACCGCGGTACACCGGTGCGAATAATTAGCACTCCCCTTTATCTCGGAAAAGCTTTAGACGAGATAACCGAATAAGTTAACAAGTTTTACGTATTAAAGTGTAACCCCACCGGTGCGCGTTACAAGTATTATTGCTGGCGAACGAAGGAACTTTTGCTCCATTCGATGTATATAAATTCATAAAAAGTACTTAATTAGATTTGTAATAATGAGCTAGTATTTGATAATCTAAGTTGAAATTAAAGACAATGGAAATAGGTAACTATATCTTACTAATATTGTAAATGCGAAAATTTGTGAGGTCAATCCTCACAAATGTATGAATGTTTGTTGCTCTTGTAACTACTGAATATTGTAATAGTACGAAATAAGTATGCTGTGGTAATAGTATGTTTTGAATTGTAATTACTGAAGAGATCTCAATGTACAGCAATGTAGTTCATAATTATATGAGAATAATAAATGAGCTATAATTTAAAAACAAAGTCGCGAGAAATTAGACTTTAATGAATAGCAGTTTTTTAATTCTAGCAAGGTCACAAATGAAATGAATTTTTATGTTTGCCTTGATCTAGATTTCCTAGATTTGTCCCCAATCCGTTATGTAGTCATACAAGTCTAGCTACTAGTACCTAATATTATTGGCTTAATGTTAGTAATATATCTGCAAGTTAACAATTTGAAGACAAATTTCTTCATTTATAATACCTCTATGACTTCTAATCAAATTCTAATGATTCTAGGTCACATTGAAAGCCTTTAATAGGTCTTTTACAGATGAGAGTTATATATAAATATATAGGTACTGATAACCGATTGATTCTATAAGGTAAGTAACAGTCACAATGATACAATAAATATGGAACCTTAAAACACGTGGAAGACATCCTACATACCTAATCACTGTCAAATATACTATAACAATATAATAGAAATCATGTGGGAAGAATATAATATAGGTACTTTTAGCATTTATTTAAAGCGTGCAGGATATCTTAAATTAAAAGATAAAAAAAGAGGGCCAGAGGTCTACGAATTTCAAAGAGGGGTTATTTTTTATATCAACATAGAGAATAATATAGTCATATCTTGATATATGATACGAAATAATTATAAACCGTCATCCCCCGACAGTTGGACAAACAGAGGCCCGCGGGGGACCGGCGTCTTTTTATCGGCATCGGCGGGGGACCGCAAATTTCTATTTGCATATCTGGGCGGTCATAAATCTCTGTTTCACTTATTAGCCCCTTTCCCGATTCGCGGGGTCGCTGCGGCCGGCGACAACACAGGGTTAGTTTCATTAGTGGTTTGCTCATGTTAAGTATTTATACCGTTTCAATTTAATTCATCAATAAAAAAGAAATAAAAGTAAAACAAACTAGATACTGGAAAAAATTCATTTGTGTCATTTTCGGATATTTCAGATAAGATATAAAAAAAACCTTTTTTTTGTCATTTTTCTATTTTTGTCTAAATTGAGTGGTTAACTAATGAAGAAAATCGTGTATAAGTCAACATATTTAATTAATAATAGAGCATTAGAAGATTAGATAAAATTTAAAAATACATTTTTTGGAATAAACAAAAAAGTTTGTATTTTTAAAAATCAGAAATCGTTTTAAGCTACAGAAATGCAAATTTTTTTAAATCACAACGATTTTAAATTAAAAAATTGAGTGTTGATATCGGTTCTCCATCTGGGTCTTTTGCATGCGTCTTTTAATGAAATTATGCATGCAGCGTAGTGATTTCGGATTCTCTTATTCAATTATGAAACAAATTTCTTTTTGTTCAAGAGAAGACCTTACCGCGAACTTTTTGCAAGCAACTAGCCGATTAACAGAAAAACTGCCCGAATTCGTACGGATGCAGTTTTTCTGAAAAATATATACACAAACCTTCCTCGCCTTTCTATTGAAAACCATAGTCGTTTACAGGAATAAGTTAGCGGAGAGGCGGACAGCGACTTTATTTTATAACTGGCTGTTGCACGCGACTTGGCACGCGTAACTTTATAAAATATAGCCCATGTTACTCGTTGATAATGTTAGCTTTCTATATCTGAATAAATTTTAAAAATCGGTCAAGTAGTTTTTGAGTTTATTCATTACAAACATATATATAAATCTGCTCTCTTTATAATATTAGGTATAGATATAGATATGTACAGGTATGTCTACAGGTATGTACTTACATATGTATATAATTGTGACTTTATAACTAATTAAACGCAATTACTATTTTTTATACCCCTAAATCTTAAGGGTGGTCCACCCCAAAAATTTATTTTTTATTTTTTCGCAAAACATCGTTTGCCGGGTCAGCTAGTTTTACTATCACTGACGTACATAGATATCACAATAAAACATATTATAGACCCATTAAGTATGTATATTACTAAGTTAGCGATAAAGTCCTCTCAAATATTTTTTGCTATTAAAAAATAATAAACATAAAAATTATATACATATAAAATAAAAAGCACTATTTACTTACAGTTATGGCGAAGAAGTCTCGCGTCATCCAAATACTGTTAGTGGTTCTACAGAGCTTAGTGATCTGGGCTGGGTTACTATGGGTGAATGTGCTCAGAAAAAGAAAGAAAAAAAAAGTGGTTAGTCATTGTTAAATTAAAGCCTGAACCAAGAGTGACCACCACCAGAAGTTTAAACTGAGAACATGCAAGGAAAATAATCTACATGCAAAAAAAATTAAAGACCAAAAATGCAGAAAACAAATTAAAGACCAAAAAATGCAAAAAAAAACCATGCCAATATAATACGAAAATAATTCAGCAAGTATGTATTTCTGTTTACAGCCAAACTATACTTAATGACATACTTAGTAATTAATGTACAAATAGTTAAAGTACCTACTATTTTAAATTTTCACTCAGGCGAAACCAAGTACAGAAGCTAGTACTCAATGTGTATACAATTTAGCACTTTATGCAATACATAATAGAGATTTTAATAATATTAGCACCGACGTAATACACTGCATAGAAATGTCTTAAGGGATTCACATAGGCAAATGACGATTTGACCTTGTCTATGTATTTCTATATAATATCTAAAACGATATTAATTTTTTTTTAAATCATTTGCGTCGCAATAAGCCGTCATTTATTGTTATGTTCTAATTTTTACTGTGGGGTTTCTATTACTTCGATGGAACTTCTAAACAATACAATTTGTTCTTCACATGTTTAAGTATAACATATATTTTTTTGAAACCAATTGCGTTGACACTTTCTTGTAACATCTTTATTATACAATGCTAATTTTTATGATTTAGCCTTTGTTTAAAACCCGTCAATTCTTCTACTAAATAGGTACTTAGCTATGTTTACACTGTGAGTAACATTAACACTGAGAGAAGGCTGTGCAAGTAGATAAGCAGGTTGTATTTTATTGAAACGGTAGTTGTTTTTTAATAAGTACTATGAACATCAAGCGTGAAAATTCCGTAAAAATTTTCGTGACACTAAATTTCATAGTTACGTGTTTATTGAAGCGCTGAAAACTAATTCGATACGATACTCGATACGTACCTACTGGATAAAAATAATCGACGTAAAAAGTATAAAAAAATATATATTGGAACTTACCTAAGAAAATTAAAAATAAGTAATAGGTATAACCAATGAACAATGTAGGCTCTTTTATAAGAACTCCTGAGGAGATTATTACTTCTAATTTTTTTAGATTCACAAAATGTACAATACAAGATGTAGATACCTATACGACCTATTGCGTATAAGCACTTGACAAGAAACGTCAATGTCAATGACAGTTGACAGTGACAAGGATGCGTTCACAAAAACCACACATTGAAGATTTCATGCAGTTCTTATAATAAAATAAATATAAACTCACCTCCACTTCCTAGTTTACATAACGCATTCTAAAACATGCCAAATGTTCTGCGAAATAGATATGCTAATTAATTGTTAGCACAATCGCCTTTGTATCGCTATCGTACGTATCCTATCATATATCAGTTCGGTGACGCCCTAAACACCGCCTACGTCGTGTTTGCGATTAGTATCTTCAAACAAAATGTAGCGTTAAAATTTCTTCCCCATAATGCATATAAATTGGTTAATGAAATTATGTTACAATAATATATTTTTGTTTTCAAATGAGACAGTACCGATTAATTAATGGACCCATAATTATCTTATTTTAACGTGGTAACAGCTATTAGGAAACTAAGCAGTTTATACGTAGTATAAACTTCGTTTATACTATGTTAATAATATCCTAACTATAATATTGTAAATGCCAAAGTAAGTTTGTTTATTTGTTACACTATCGCGCCTTAACTACTCAACCGGTCATAGTTAATTTTGGATATATATATATCATGGATATATATATATACGTTGTAATGGATACAGAAAAGGACACAGTGTAAATTTCAGCTGAAAAAAGGCAGTGTTCCAGAGGATGGCGGACGAAGTCGCGGGCAAAAACTAAGTTTGTAATAATCCTAAATGGCAGGCTTACATACTTGGCAAAAACGATTGTTACTCATATGATGTCTAAACCAATTGCCACAAGACGGTTGAAAACTTGCTGAAATTGCTTGGTCAAGAATCCAGAAGGCATAAGTTAACCATTATATTTAGATCTCCCATTTCCTTTTTACAACTATTATTCTAGGGACCGCATAAGAAAATCTCATGATTGCAGAGATCACACATAACTGGACATCGATAAATGACAAGGATACTTTTGCAGATAAGTCAAGCTAAATAATACCTTATCGTGTTGGGTGAAGGTCGGATAGAGTTGTAAACGTGTGAGTTGATGTATATCAATTTCAGTGATGGCGACAAGTGGGTGCGAGCGTGACGTGAATGTCTATTGGTGGACCTTTTTATTGTAATTGAGTGACCACAAATACACTTTAGATATTATGTGTCACTGACAAGGGAAAAGAAACTATGTTATATGCGGTTACCTTTTAAAATTCATTTCTGTGCTAGAAATGAATGCTGCAAGCTAGAAATGCTAGAAGTTCCAGATAATAAACAATAAAAATTAATGTATTATACATATATGTACAATTGTACATATTTACTGCATTTTAAATTCCTTGCCGTTGTAGTATTATAATAAAAAAAATTACAATGTCATTTATAAATTTATAATATATTTACACGAATATATAATAATATAGTTTATTAATATATACGTTTTAATATAAGTATAAAATAGTATAAAACAAAGTCGCTTTTTCTGTCCCTATGTCCCTTTGTATGCTTAGATCTTTAAAACTACGCAACGGATTTTAATGCGGTTTTCACTAATGGGTAGAGTGGTTCTCGAGGAAGGTTTATAAGTACCTAAGTTACGCGGGCGAAGTCGCGGGCAGCAGCTAGTATAAGTATAAAATGTAAATATAAAAAAAAACTTTTGCAATATGACTTGATATGAATTGACGAATTATGTGTTTAATTAAAGAAGGACGTTAAATTATCTTAATTGCCTATTTAGGCTTTTACAATTGCGACAATATAAAAAAGGCACCTGAAAAATATTCACGAAGACTTCCATTTTAAGTCGAAGGATAATATGCAATAAATCTAAAAATTGTGGAATGAATTACGCAATACATGAAAAACGCTCCTATTATAATTAAAATTTAAAGCTCACTTACACACTACATTGAGTTTTAAAAAAATTGAATTAATTGAGCAATAAAAAATCTGTACACGCAGGAAAAAGTTGAATAAAAAAAGGAGGGGGGTGACACCTCATTTCACGCGTTTTATAAGAAGAGGGGCTTCGTCTGTGAGTAAGGTCCTCAATAAATCTTTCGCCGGATACATTTTTTTGTTCGACGAAAATAGTTTCCTCTGTTTTGGGGAATAGTTTTTGGGGAGAATTGCGGTTGTGTTGCAATGTGAGGGGACATCGCGATATTTTCACTTACTTAATGTCCCTTGGACCGTTGTTTATGGTTTGGCTTTTATTTTTAATGTTTTCGATGGTAATGTGTCACTTTACTCGATTTATTGACGACGGATTTAATAGTGAAATAATGTATTTTTAACGCTAAAACTCATAAAAATCATTGCTACTTTTGTGAGGAATTAAACTTTTATATGTGTATATGGCGTTTCACTAATTTAATGGGTTCGCACGGAGTTGAAATTTTCACAAAATCGTATTATTTAAGTTATTCAGAAATTCTAAATGTAAAATTGTTCTTGTTCTGCCAAAATTTAAATAGACCAGTATAAATGCAACCTTCATTAAAGTATGTAGGTGTATAATACATATATTTGCATCGAATTTTAAATCCACTCCCCATATGCAGATGTGGTTATATGGGAGCCCGACAATACATCTTGTACAGTATTTTCTCCTAAATCTACTATTAACCACAAAGGATAGAGACAAATGGGCTGCCCAGTACCGGTTCTTTATTCATTCTGTGGGCTGCAACCACTAATAAATCAGGTCCTATGTCGATATACCGATGTTGGCTATTTGGCTGTTGGACTATTTGGGGCCAATATTTGATCAAAGTTTACATTGTTTGAGAGAATGAAGTAAATTAATAATTATTGAAATAATACTTATAACAATTTAATTAAAAATTGACTGGCACAGCATTGATTAAAACACTATCTGAACACCACCGCGGAAGCAATGGAAAATTTGATATAAATAAAAAAAGTTTATGATGAAAGACATTTAAAACATGTGATATTCTTTTGCAGGTCACAGCGTAAATATATTATGATTTTATTCGATTCTAATAGGTGAAATTGGAAACCTGGTCTCTTTAAATGCCTATAAACTTACAAATAATGTCACGATAAACGTCATAAAACTTCGATTTCCATATTCGATTGTGTCTGACCACCCAGTACCTACCTAATAAAGGGAATAAAATAAAAAATGATCTTCGTACTACTTAATGTATTTGAAAATCGATTTTAAAATAACGTTATATTATTTAAAAGTAAAAACATCGGCAAAAAATACCTACGTCAAAAAATTATACTTTTAGGAATATACCACAATTAATTTCAATTAAAATGTTTATGATATTAAATTAAATATCTGACTCTGAATATCCGTACTTACTTAGTTCGTGGTCTATTATCTCTTATCTCTAAAAAAATATTTTAAAAAAAACTTCTAAATCACCCAAAAATTTGATACGGTTTTGACTAATGGAAATAGCGATAAACAAGGAAGCTTTGTGTATATAATTTGCAGAAAAAAATTAAATCCGCGCGGTGCTTGTGGGCTGTAGCGGCTTAATTGAAAACAATAATTAGTTTTATCATCACCGATTTACTGGCCTAGATTTTTTAGAATGACAATTTTAGTAGTAAATAAGGAAAATGTAATAAATAGAATGTTTATGTATATGTAATATATATATATATATATATATATATATATATATATATATATATATATATATATATGTATATGTCTATTAAATTATTTCATATTAAAAAATTTTTAATATTGTTTTTATTCTCAGTTATTGTCAATGAAGATACAAAAAATGTATGCGTCAGTCCAAAACTAACAGCGTCAAAAGTGAAACTTTTTATGTAATTCAAAAACTGTCAATAAGTGTACAAAAAAATACATTGCAGCAAAGAAAAATTGACTGGAAATTATAATAAAAATGATTTATAATAAAAATCAAGAAAAATCTACAGACTATCCCGAATTAATTACTACGGAAGTTTCACTCGTACGTACTATTATTTACATATACATTAAATTATTTAACTATCTATTAAATTATTTCATATTAAAAAATTTTTAATATGAAATAATTTAATAGACATATACATATACATATATATATATATATATATATATATATATATATATATATATATATATATATATATATATATATATATATATATATATATATATATATATTACATATACATAAACATTCTACATTAAGAAAAGAACTATATAAGTAATTAATATGACTTATGTTAACGAGTTAACTCTCATGACAAAACGCTAGTGTCCCATAAAAAGTTTCACTTCAATAAACTCACCAATGTCATGATATCATTTGCCAAATCTCTTGCTAGATCATGAGATATGAAACAACTCAGTCCACTGAGTGCTAATCCTGCTTCATATTGATTCTGAGCATTTAAATCTTTCCTTATCATATTTGTAGTGAGCATAAGTAACTCTGAGTCTGCATGGAATGATTGACTAGCTGCTAAGTACCCGATTCTTTTGTAAGTGAATTTGTTTGAACTCATCACCTCAATAATATTGAATATAGCCCATGATATGTCATATCCTAACATTTGAAGCTAAAATAAATGTCAATTTAATTAATAATTACAACAGTTACACTTACAAATTCGATCTACTTAAGACCTAAGTACTTACGTATGTCAGCTTAGCGACAGCGTTAGCTTTCTTATGTTATGTTATCTTGTCGTAGTTCCACTTTAATTTCTTCCATACATTGTGCTATGTACTTGGCCTAAAATCGAATATTATATAAAAAAATATAACATTCAAAACTTATTTACATGTTTATTAAGTAAATAGTAACAATTTCTGATGTGTACCTACCTCGTTATCTTTATTATTCCTTATACCACGCACTAAATCGGTGAGATTTTTATCGAACATTCTTTCGAAGTTCCCCTTTACTTTCTTTAGTGCCATTTTATTGAATTATTTTCCATAAACATATAATTAAAAAATAAGGACGTTGAACACTTGAAGCATGACTGTATTATCTTAAAGAAGATAAGTTTTACACAACACTAAATTAAAAATAAAATTCAGGATTCGCCAGGCAGTCATAAAACCAAACTTTGTCATTTGTGATTTGTTAGTTAAACGTCAGACAGATGGATGACAGTAATGTCATCCATCTGTATATAGTATGATAAGATCATACTCTATAATCCGTAGCATATAGAGAATGAACTATGTCTGTGTAGTACTCATTTTTTCCATAATATTAATTAGTTGTTCTGTATTTATCCAATTTATCCGACACAGACTGTCAATGTCAACAGTGTCACTGTCAGTCAACATCAACAATTTTCTTTCCGCCTCTCTCACTCTGCTAGAGTGAGAGAGGCGGTAATAAGAAAGAGACAAGGAGTTTAACAGTTTAACACTTAACAGTTTGTTAGCTCGACGAGTTCACTCTCATGACAAAAAGTTTCACTTCAATAGTGTCCCATAAAAAGTTTCACTTCAAAAATTACTGATAAAGGGGTAGCCATATTATCTTTTTGTTACATAGATACCAACATACAAAAAATTACTGATAAAGGGGTAGCCATATTATCTTTTTGTTACATAGATACCAACATACAATAAGACAGTAATACGACAGTTTTTTTGTTATACTGTTGTGATACCAACACAAGACAATCGGTAAAACCAACTTGAAAATGTGTATTTGATTATTTTCTAACTAAAAACAATAGATAATTTTTATGTAAAATATTCATTGTGAACTTTCACTTTTACTTATTTCGAGAGAAAGAATAGACATTTGTAAAGACATAAAATAAATTAGTGGGTATGTTGGTATGCAATCGTAAAAAAAGGAAATTAAAAAACATAGAAGCTAACCTTAATGACTAGAAGCCGTGAAATTTGAACCTACTTTGTAAATCAAACGTCGTAAAAAATATATTATTAATTATTATGCCTTTATTTCTTACAAACTTGTAACACTAGACGACCAGTTAAGAAGAGACGTACCCTATAACGAAGACGGAAATGAACTTTGTCAATTGTGGAGATCTTTTTATAATTGTCACACGATATTTATGTATTTTTAGAAGGTGTTAATTTCTTTAACGACATCTTAATAGAAAGATGATTGTTTATGGAAAATACTACATGAGCGCTCATTGATTTATTTACCTAACCGTTACAATAATTAATTATTGACATATTTATGGATTTTCTTAATTATTAATGTTAAATTGAAGTGTCATAATTTTATATATAAATGTATTATAATATTTATGATGATTTGTTGTGATAACTTTTTATGGAAATTAATTTTCAATTAAAAAAGTTGAAAACGTGTTTTGGTTGTACTTACAGACTTTACTAAAAATTTGTTTTAAGGTGACGCTCCCAAAACGCTCTCTGTGGGCGCACAGCGCGGTACTGAGGAACACTCGCATGCATTCCCTTTCAAACACAAAAACGGTTCGAATAAGGTTGAATATCGAATGATCCATTTCTCTGTTTTTCTTGCATAGAACTAAAGGACGTAAGTCTAAAATCAAATTTAATTTATTATGAGAATAATAATCGTTCTAGGTAAATTTTGTCTTGAGAATAACTAATAAACCTCATTTTCTTTCTATGAGTATTTATTTTGCATATGTAACTAAAGTTGCTTCTGAGATAAAAGAAAAAATATCGAATAAATGACTCAATTTTAAAAAATAAAAGTGTCGAGTCAATTTCCACTAATTGTGTTTCTGTCTTGACATTGACTAGAAAAAGGTGTAAAATATAATATTATTTAAGTTTTACATTGATGTGATATTTGGTTTACTTACAGTTTTACGGCAAACAATCATAATGTTTAGGGAGCGGGGCCTTAAATATTTTATTTTCAAGTTATTATAGTTATTCAAGTTTTGAACTATTGAACTAGGTACCGGTAGATATTATACTAACGCGAAAGGTGACTTCAAATTATACTATGTAAAGATATACCTACCCCATATTCTAAGGAGCTACTAAGTTTACTAATTGCTAGGAAGTGAAATTTCTCTAAAAAAATATTTTTTCTTTATTCGCTTCTCTTTGTTCTTCATTTTGAAGTATCTTTGATATGAGGATATATTGGCTAATTATTGTGACACCATAAACAATGTTCCAATAGTAGGTACATCTGTCAATTTTAAATAAAGAATTTTATTTCAACTACTGGTTTTAGTTTTAGTAGGTGAACTTATTGCTTCTTGGTAGAAATGAAAACACTCTTAGTATAATATCACTGTGCTCGAATCAAATAAATAACGTTTCTCACTTCAACAAAAAACACGTTTACCTAACGCGCTTATCGTGTAAAAAGCCGTAAGGGGTGCATAGGAAATAAGCTCTTAGATCTGAGTGCATTTACCGAACTAACATAAAACGGACATATTTTATGCTTACAGACAAAATATTTAGCTGAACAAATTCGATGTTCTTAAAAGCGGGCAGATAAGTAGTTTTTATATTATTATAGTGCTAGGCACACAGATAGACTAAGTAAAATTAAATATAGGTATATTGATCATAGACATACATAGTCTTACTACAAAAACATTAAACACACTTTAATCAGGCTTAAAACGCGTGTTTAAAAAAAACTTTACTACAAAAGAGTGTCTAGGCATTGTTTAGGGTTTAACAATGCTTGAGCATTATTTAAATTTAACCACCGCCATATGCTAGTTTAATGAGTGTCTATCTAGTTAACGGCCTCTCTTCCTCTGACGTATTGTGTCAAATTTCGTTTTGCGTATACTTAATAGTTAATATTAAAGATTTCTTTTGATTTTATAAATGAGTATGGATATTTTAAATTTAATTGACATGGAGGATATGGATTACATGGATAATTTTTGAGATAGAATACATCGTGAGAGAATTAATCCATTCGAATATATAACTTTGGTAACAAGATTATTTATTTAATAAAGGATGATCTACCATGTGATGCTAGAGGTGGATCCTCAAATAAAAATTTTATTTAACAATTTTAACAAATCAAACTTTACATTTGATCACATTTGACAATTACGTCAGTGTTAGTTACGTTCCATTATGCTCAATATTTTTTGGTATTACGAAATTTTATAAATAATCTAACGTATTTGTTGTAATTTATTACTTATTCCAATCTCATAATTTGCTGATATCATTAATATAGTCCGTAATAATAGATTGTGAAAACCAAAATTCATCATTATACGCCTATCAGATCTGCGTAAAATGAAAACGACATGAATGCAGGGCGAGTGACTGAATGAATGTTTGCCAAGGTTGCCATAATTCAATAACATTCACGTACTTTAACACTGTCTACCGAAACAAGCGCTAAATAAGGTTTTGTGGTAGGGACATTTTAAACGCTCGCTGACCCATGCTTAAATGCTTAATGCATGTCTAACTAAGCATGTGTTTGAACAGTGCTTACTGAATCTTTTGTAGTAAGACCGTAAGTATTTGTATCTGACATTAAAATTTGTATAAAAACGGACAATACGAAAACTAAGTTTCTAAATTCGGTCTCAGAATACTCACAGAACACACAGTCGTAAAACATAGATATTTTTAAACAATAATAGGTAGGTATAGTTGCTAGTAATTAGTTAGGCTCTGTGGACAAGTCGTGTGCGTCACATGAAGCATATTTTATTTAAATTACAAGTATAAAAATGCACATAATTAATTACAAATATAATGAATTGTTAATTTGTTAATTTACGTTTCTTTTTTATTTACTATAGGTTTTTTTTTTGTCTCAAATTGCTATCGTGAGACAGACATTGATTTTTTTTTGGATGCTGCTTGGACTTGCACCCTACTATGTATAATATGGTAGTTGCTAGACTTGAAAATTTTCAGTTGAGCTTACAAATAGGTTTAGGTAAGTAGATTATATATGCAAATGCAAATGTACTTAACTAACCATTCCTAAACTAATTAAGCGTAATCAGTACAGACTTAGTTAGACTCGTGCGAGTTAACTTAAGAATAATGAACCACATACAAAACTACATATACACCTAAGTAAATGTAATTTTAAATGAAGGACAATGATGTACCTTAGAAAAATCACTTTTGAGTAATAACTCGTATAAATTATTATTTTCTAGCAAAACTTTTGGAGTTTACTTCTTATAAATCGATTTGCATATACATAATAATATGAGCCCGTGGTATGAAAATTTATGGAAGTAAAATCAGAATTGTTACACGAATGCGTTATGTTATGCGTTATAGTTACGTTCTATTTTTTTTAATATTTTAGAATATCTGTGAAGCTTCATAAGATATTGCGCCATCAATACAACATCGAGGGTGCCGAGATGGGAATAAACCATATTATTTAAGAAAAAAACAATTTTGTTCTTTCGGCGTGTTCGAAATTTAAATTTTATAATCGTTCGTAACGAATAAACTTCAGTCGTGTGTCGGAGCTTTTACATTACACAATTTACACAATTTTTACACACAATTTTATTTGAGTTTGAACACAAACGACCCTTCCATGATCCCTCATGATCCCCTAGTAGCAGTTGTTAGTAACTGTGGATATTTTATACCCAATGAGGAAATCGAACAAAATTAACAAGTTTTACACTTATTAACTAGACAAGTAAGTAACTTTTAAGTATATAAGTGAAAACTGTTTTACATTAGCGGAATTCGAAGTAAATATCAAGTGGTCCGCAATAATGATGCCACATTTAATTGACTCGTTGTGAAATGCATTAGAGAAGCCCTTACTATTTTATCGTATGCCACAATTCAATAGAAGTAAGAGAGAATGCAGTGCAAAGGTAATCTATACTAATATTATAAAGCTGAAGAGTTTGTTTGTTTGTTTGAACGCGCTAATCTCAGGAACTATTGGTTCGAATTGAAAAATTCTTTTTGTGTTGGATAGATCATTTATCGAGGAAGGCTTTAGGCTATATAACATCACGTTGCGACTAATAGGAGCGAAGAAACAGTCGAAAAAGTGGAAAAAAAACGGGGAAAATTATTCATCTTTGAGGGCTTCCGTTGCGTGCGCTGCGAAAACCGTACGAGATATCCAAATGATTCCCAAAATAACTATTCCATGCGGACGAAGTCGCGAGCACCAGCTGGTGTTTCATAATAATATTTATTACTAGCGACCCGCCCTTGGATATATTTTATACTGCAAACAAACCTTCTTCGTTGAGAAGTTACCAGAGAAACATACACAGGCGAACAGTGACTCTATTTGTAATTTTGTACCTACATACATGGCTAACAATATTTTTTGTCAGATTTATTATGTCGTCGTTATCAAACCAAAATCTGCTATATATGCATTTGCTATATTAACAAAAAAAGTTTTCCTAAAAAAAAATTATTTAAAAAAAAAGGATTTTATTTGAAACTTAGGACGTAAACGTAACTGAAAAGTAAACTTTTTTGCATTTTAAAAATTTTAATGTTTATTTATTATTTTGTTAATAGTGTAGCTAGACACAATACATATTAGGAGGTCATAGTTTGGCAAATAGTGCTTCTAAGAGCTTATCAGTTTTTTTTATATCATAGGCAGTTGAACTATTAGGTAACTAAGGTCAAAATGTTGAAATCTCAAAAAAGCGCACAGCAGATTTTAGTTTTACCACAACGATATTTTGTTAATCCAGAATAAACCTTGATAATGTTAGTCCAGGTAACCTATAACTTATTTTATTATTGAAAATCGTTTGCTTGTTAATATTCAATATCACAATATTCACATATTTCTGTTATCCATTTAGGACACTTGCTGTACCAATCTAGAGCCTCTTTCTAGACACAGCACGCCGCGTGCGCATGCCTGCTTAGCCGACACAAATTTATAGGTAAAAGTTCGCGACCGATCCAACCGGTTCGCGAACGCGATTTACAACAAATGTAACCTTAAACCTTGACAATACGGTCCTTCTTCCTTTAATATTACTCGGAGCCTTATCGAATACTTTCTTAATTGTGCTCTTAAACGTCGAGCGTGGGAATGTTGACCTTATTACGTGAATGTTAGGTCTCGTTTCAAATTGTACGGGTTTCTCGGCCTTGCCGCCGGTGGATCGCTCTCACCTCTGGGTTCACGTGTGAATCTACTTTAACCTGCTGTGTTCAGAGACTACGTCAGGTGTATGTGTCGCTCCTATTCTTGAAGGCTTTTTTAATTGGCAGCATATTGAGATGTTTCGATAAGTTGGGCGTATTCCGTCTAATTTTAATGTGCGTTTGGGGTGAACATTATTGCATTTATTATTATGGGATCACGCTTTACAAATCTTATACTCTACAGCTACACTAATATATAAAATTGAAGTGTCTGTTTGTAATTTCAAAAATGCTTGCTTAAAATTGGCGTAAATAAGTAAAATATTATATTTAAATTTTATTCTTGGCTTCATGTGGGTACTTAAATACTTATTGTATGGCAATAAAAAAGATACTTAACATGCCAAGGAATACATTATGGAAATCTATTAAGACAAACTAAATTAAACACTTAATTAAAAGTAGGTAGGTACTTACGTACCTATATGGCAGTGGTCAAGCGCCATAGCTCATACACTGATCTGAACTATAGATCCGGCGTCAATGATATTATATAAAAAGAGGTAGATATGAGACTAGTGCCCTGGAACGGAGGCGTTCAAATTAAGACAATTGTTGTAATTTGATTTAGTCGCTTAATAACAGCGAGTGAAAGAACACGTGTGCTACTCTGTGTCATAATTATTAAAATATTGTCTAAAATGCCGAGTTGTGTATTCCGAAAGTGTAAAAACTATGGTATAAAAGTAAAAAAAAAATAAAGGAGTTACATACCACACGTCAGTACATAAAAATCACATAAATTTTATACAAAATTGGGCGATCCAGTTCAATATGGACAGATAGCGTGCGTCATAGATTAACAGTCAGAAGCGAAACCGTAGGCACAATTTACCGCGCTCTGTAACTATAAACTGGTGATGGGCGATTTCATTTCGAATTATATGAAATACTATTCCATTATATAAATATTATATTATATTATATTATATTATATTATATTATATTATATTATATTATATTATATTATATTATATTATATTATATTATATTATATTATATTATATTATATTATATTATATTATATTATATTATATTATATTATATTATATTATATGATAATTCTAATATAATATAACATATATAATAATATATAAATATGTAATAATAAAAGTTGGCAAATAAGTCGTTTTAAAAAAAAAATTATAATAATAAAAAAATTGCCACCCTAATTATGTTGTTTATAGAGTCTGTGCGGAAATAGAATGGACGCGGCGTATAAGGGAACTACCATAATGACTTTATTATTTTTATTATATAAATAATTTTACCAATAAGTTATAGAGTAGTAAAAATTTAACTAATTTATAAAGGTATCAAGATGTTTACAGTCGAACTATAATAACGTAACAGAGTTTTCAAAATAACAAATACGATAATTAAGCACAGTGGCGCCCTCAATTATTACGTCCATTTTCTTTCCGCACAGACTCTAATATCAATGATGTGACGCTTCTGTTTGCATCGCTCAGCTTTGTTTGGCTAGCGTACTTCAAACGCAACTCTTTACAGACAGCTATCTCTTTCCGTATCATACGTTCTGTATCACCTGTCACACTTACTAATATATCTCACGTAATAAGTATATAGCAGTATACAGATAAGTAGGTATGTACAAAGCGGAACATTTTTTAAAGACGTGCAATATGGACATGGGTTATCTTTACTTAAAAAATCATTGTCCGGCGTAGCAAACAAAAAGCCCCGAAATCTGTGGTAGTATTAAAATCATACTTACGAACCTACTGAGAGATTGACACGCAATTCCAAATGAATATTGCTTTCATAAAAAGAAACTAGTTAAAAGTCTTCTCTACTAACGCATCTATGTATACTGCACAACGATATTGACTAGCTTACAAAAAACGAACCGCTAGCCGATGGTACATCTGGTGTACGTGACGTGACATACATCGGCCCTGTGACACCAGTGTGTGCAGGGTATTTGAAACCTATATGTGTCTCTTTCTACAAAAGGACGATCTATACTACGCAATAAGTAAGAATGAGACAGCTATAAGGTTGAAATGCTTCCTTTTGAAATATGCAAAGGTTTATTTATTTTATTTTATTTTTATTTTTATTCTGAACAACAACCCTACAGCAAAACAAAATAATATACAATAGATATCATATTACTGCTTCATTGCCAGTTACAGGGCTCTACTGTGTAAGACGTAAAAAAAAAAAGAGAAAATTACAGTTATATTACCTAAGCCTAACCTAATTAATAATTCTAAACAACGGGGAAGGGATGCGTGCGTGCGTGCGTGCGTGTGTGTGTGTGTGTGTGTGTGTGTGTTTGTGTGTGGTTCCATTTAATTATCTTTAAGTGTATTCGCGACGCTGCGCTTGAAAGATGTTTTGGGGAGGTGGAAAATATCTAGGTGCGTGAACTTATCGTTATAAGTTGAGGGCAATCTATGGTATACAGAGCCAAGGTCGTAATTTGTTCGTGATAGCGGAACGTGGAACAGTTTTCTCCTTCTACCACGCTTGGTCCCGGCCCGAAGCCGCAACATTTGAGATAGGAGTGCCGGACAGTTGAGCGCCCCAGAACAGATGTCGTGGAGGAGCGACATATCAGAGACTGTGCGTCTGTCCTCCAAAGTCATCAAGTCGTGACGCTTGCAAGAGTCGGCGTAGCTTAGGGAAGTGTGGTGCGAGCGGAGGTTGAGCCATCTCACGAACCTTCTTTGTATACGCTCTATTTGATTACTTTTCGTGACATACTGCGGGTTCCAAATCGGACTACCATATTCAAGGACACTACGCACATAGGCATTGTATAATAACCTCACGCAAGACAAGTCAGTCAGATCTTTACTGACTCGGAACACGAAGCCCAGATTTCTAAAAGCTCTGCTCATAATGTTATCTAGGTGAAAATTAAAAGTGAGTTTTGCATCCAGTGTTATGCCAAGGTCCCTTACCACGCTATCTCTGGGAATGCATGTGTTGCCTATTTTATATGTGTGATCATGGGGCTTATGCTTCCTTGTGAAGGTGATATGCGTACACTTTGATACGTTGACATTAATTCTGTTAGCAATGTAGTACTCCTGAAGTCTGTCGAGGTCCTCCTGCAACCCAAGAGCGTCTCCGAGATTATCAATGTTGCGATAAATCTTTTTATCGTCTGCATATAAGAGAAACTTAGAGTGCATGAAGCAGCTCTTTATGTCGTAAATAAAGGCTATATACAGGAGGGGTCCCAGCAAAGATCCCTGAGGCACTCCCGAGGGCACGCCTATGAAGTCGGACCTATGACCACCAAGCACCACCGCCTGCCTTCGATTAGTCAGGTAGGACTCAACCCATCTTAGCAAGTCACCGTGGATGCCTAGTTCGTTCAGCTTACGAAGCAAGATAACATGGTCCACTCGATCAAATGCCTTTTCAAAGTCGGTATAAATCACGTCCACTTGTCCGCTCTCAGCCATGCCACGAAGAACATCACCAACGAACTCAGCGAGATTGGTTGTGGTGGATCTCCCCCTAACGAATCCGTGTTGCTCCAGAGGCACGCCTTGCATAATGATCTGATAAATGTAGCCATAAACAGAACGCTCCAGAACCTTACTGAAAGTAGACAAAAGCGATATTGGTCTGTAATTTTTAATTTGAGTTTTGTCACCTTTCTTATGAATGGGCACAACCAAGGCATCCTTCCAAGCCTTAGGAAAAACACCTTCCAGCAGGGATCGGTTAGCTAAATAATTAAATATTTTGTTAAAAATATTGTAATTAAGTCTATTTATATGACATACTCACGTATGATACGTAATTCCTTTTTCTTTTTGTCCTTTTTGAGGTCTATTTTTGCATAATTTCACACAACACGATGGCATTTTGTCAATTTTTAACGCAAACAAACAGCAACCAAACAGCTACAGCGCTAGCGAGCGACTGTGTGCGAATTCGTCCACTTCGTCTCGAGTGGATGAATTTGACTACTACCATTTGTGAGCTACGCCGTGTCTATACTCCCAAATATACTTATATAGTCTTTGAGCTCATATCATTGAAAATTATTGAAAAAAAAAAAGGTTATAAATAACTATCTCAAGCAGTGGACGACTAGGCTTACCTTATACTCAACTCAATTAGAATTTGATAGCATAACCATGTTAGGCTAAAAAAAACTATTTTTTTATGTATAACTCGATTGAAAATATATAAATTACTAGTGATATTTATGTAGTACCTTGTAGTAGTAGTAATGTAGTAACTTACTTATTATCTAAATGACGTTGAAAATTTAAACCTATCCGTAAATAAGCGAGATTTGTTATATTTTGCGACTTTTGTTTAAAACTTTTTATATTTTACTTCGACACAACATGTTAACTACACACGAGCAGCGCTTTTATATTTTTTATAAGTTGCAAGGTTGCAAGCAAAATATTTGCACATTCAAAGAGCAACATTCCCATCGAGACTTATAAAAAGTGATGACAGATATTTATGTACGACAAGTTAATTGTGTAATTGTAAGCGCTCAATTAAGTGAGAAAACTCTTGCGCAGAATGTCTCTGATACCACTATTAATAGCTTTCGATTATTTTAATGCATAAAATAATATAAAAGTGTGTTCTATTTAATGGGCTGTGAAGGCTGTTTCAAGTGAGCCTGTATGGTAATTTTAAAAATACTTTCACCTAATACCTAATTACCTAATTATATTACAAAAAGTGTAATTAGGTAGTATACCTAATTACACTTTTTGCAAATAACATAGAATATGTTTTTATTTGAATTTTAATATATATGTACATTGTACATCAAGTCGGAAGAAAAGCATGTGATTTTTCACCAGATTTTTCAGGCGAGTAAAGCAGAGGGGGCACAGCTGGTTCTTTTATAAAAAAATTAATGTATTAATACAAGAGGGAAGTAATGTTCTGAAGACAGGTAATCGTGTATATTACTTAATAGGCATGACTCAACTAATTACGCAGGCGGTGCGTCGCTGCGTCGTGCACGCTCATTTCTCGTACGATTTAACACCTGTCAACATTGCTCGACAGGCAGACGGACGCGGCGTGGGGCTCTTGTTTGACGCAAGTTATAACATCTAGGCGACATATAGGGCGAAAATGAAATTGATTAATGAAAGTACAAATGTCGACTTAAAGGTGACATTTTATTACCCCAACTGTACACTCGTAGGTCAGAAAATATTATACAAAAATACATTTAAAAAAAGGGTGTGGCCTGTAATAAGAGCAATAAATTAAAATATAGACCCTTTAACAAATCAGTAATTAGTTGCAAATTGTTTCAATTAATTAAAATAAAAAACCAATTTACTGTTATTTTCTAACAAAATTGTCATAATGTGGAAAAACAAATGGACATAATGTCAGTCCAGTCGGAGTACTTGACATTGACGTTTACGATCGTTCTTGCCCCAGTACCCTGTACCAAGTATAAGCACTTTGGAGCATTATGATTAGGTTAAGGTAACTGCGTATTACTCTATAGAATCATCGTTTAACTCTATAGAATCATCATTGCTCTTATTACAGGCCACATCCCGTATTAATAGAGAAAACGCCTCCGCTTATGAATTGGTCTAAGCTTAAGATAAAAAGGTGAATATAAGCACTACACTGATCGAGAGAAGATAACTTTTTTTAAAGTAATTAGTATAGAAGACGTAATTTATTGTTACAGAACTAATATATTTTATCAGATGAATTGAAAGCATGTGATGTTCTTATTCGTTTAGAAAAACGTGTTAATTTGTTCTAGATAAATTATTTTATTTTATTTATTAATTCATTTTATTTACTGATTGATTAAATTAATAAAGTGTTACTTTTTTATTATTAATTTTTTTTTAGGTGGTAGGTCGTTGGCCTTCCGGGAATCGACTCCGGGACATCGAGGGAAAGCGTTAAACCACGTGACCAAGAAGCTCGTCAAATACCTTCTCTTCACTTTGTTCAAAATGTTTCAATAATATATAAAGGTATTTACTAACATTCTTAAAAGAAAATCGATATTTATCATTCAATCGAAGCTTATCTCGATTAATAAATTGAAGGAATTGAAACAATAGTCCAAGGATCTATACTCTATCTCATTTGATATCTGTGAGTAAACGAAAGGATTCCCGTGTTAGAAGTATGAATATAAGTATATAATATGGTGCTTTAAATAAGGGGAAGTTAAACTATATAAAAGAGACTGGTAGCATCCGATGTAAGTCAGCTTACTATGTAAATATATTATACCTTCATCTTACAGCCTTTTCAAAGCCCAATCGTTACCCAGAGAAAATTCTATACACTGTTTTTCATAGAGTTAAAACTACAAACAAAATAAGTTATAGGTATTTCTATAAACAGATTTATATCTTATATCTTCACACATTCTACACAGCACCATCTAGTTCCACAGTAAGCAACTAATGCTTGTATTATGAATACCAGAAAGTTGATATACTACATAGATTACTTTTTTTTAAATACATATATATTATAAATACAAAACATCCATGACTCAGGTACAAAGGTAAAAATGTTAACACATAAACATTTGTCCCTAGTGGGATTCGAACCCGCGACCGTTTGGTTAAAAGCTAGGGTTACTAGTCACTAGACCAAACCTGTCGTCATATTATAAATTATTTATCTTTATATACTCGTACTTAGTACACGCTGTCCGCGTCTGTCTGCTTCTCCACTAACTAATTCTAACCACCAAATGGATTTTGATACGGTTTTCACGAATGAATAGAGCGATAAACGCTGTTCTGCTGAGCGGATCCAGGCTGTTTCTGACCGCTCCTATTAGAAAATTATGAGGGAAGCTTATGTCCAGCAGTGGACGTCCTACTACACAAATTAAGTGTATATTATATGGGCTGGTCACTAGTCAAAGATATATCAAAGGAGCTTCCCCTTAATACGTTTTGTTTCGTGGGATAGAGAGTTCGTGACAAATGCAACAACGATAAGTAAGTATCGATACAAGGGATATTCGATAAACGTGAATCGATAGATTAGATCGATATCTACGCTTCTGAATGTAACGTATGTACATAGATACGAACTCTGTCTTGTAACTTTAGAATAACAAATTGTACAATTATAGGAAATTAGAAAGGCACTTACAGCTTTTTTTGTTTTGAATTATTTACACTTTTTAATCAATACTAATAAGAAATCTGTAAGTGTAGGTATTGTATGTATCCTACTAATCCTACTAGTCCTACTATTCTACTAATATTATAAATGCGAAAGTTTGTTTGGATGTATGGATGTATGTATGTATGTTTGTAACTCTTTCACGCAAAAACTGCTGAATGGATTTCAATGTAATTTTGCATACACGTTGTCAGGGACACCAGAAAGGACATAGGGTACCTTTCATCCAAAAAAAAAGTACTGCTGCCGAGGGATCATCTAAAATTAAGGAAACTAACTCCTGGCTAAGTGTAATAGCAATAACGATGTCAGGCGATATATTGCTTTTTTCAACGCGGACGAAGTCGCTGGCACCAGCTAGTGTATGTATATATGTATGTTCCTCCATAACTCCTAAACGAATTAACTGATTTTCATGAAACCTGATAGATAAACATTTATAATAGGCTACTTTTTTCAAGCGGACGAAGTCGCGGGCGCCAGCTAGTAAAGAATAAAATATTAAAATTCATTCCATAAGAAACAAAATTGTTATCATATTGTCCGTTGTATACAGTCTGTCTGTTCAGAAGAATCAGAGGTATCAAAGTTTTTTTTAATGTAAAGGTCTGACGTTCTTCGACCATCAAGTGCTCTAACATTTGCTCTAACTGAGTCGCGATCTGTGACTCAGTTTATTTTTCGTGACAGTGGCAATGGAACATACCAATTTATGACAGTAAGGAAAAACCATTTATGTCAACTCTCTGGAGACAGTAGCAAATAAATAGGTCTTTGTACGAATTTGTTTCTATTGTAAAATTCAAATTGTATCTAAACTTTCATTGTTGTTACAAAATCAAAATTGAACATGTAAGCTAATTAAAACATAATAAATATGAAACAACAAAATAGTAACGTAACATTTTCGACCTTAATCAGAAGACTATAAAGGTCAAAACAAAGGGGAAAAGAATGCCTGCATAATTAGAAGGGAGGTGGAAAACTGCTGTCGAGCGATAAGAATGTCATTTGAATAATTACATCGCGTGAAGCCAAAGTCTTACAAGATGAATGTGTTTTAGAGAATCGTTGCTCTTAAGACTAGAGATTCGTAGAGTACTTTATGTGATGTAGGGATGTTACACACATACATATGTACCTATACGATATATATAAAGGTATAAGAAAAGTTTATAGTCACTTCACTAATCCTATCGTAATAAAGTGTTTTGTAGACTAACAATTCGGACACCAAGAAAAAAAAGCTCTTTAGTACAGTCAGATAAGAAAGTTTCAAAATAGGATTTACGCAACAATAAAAAACAAAATCATTCTTAGAACTGATCTCACTATGAGTAAATAAAACGGAAATTATTAATTTATTAATTTTGCACTTATTAATTTTGCTGTCACATATTTTATTCATTCTTTAATAAAATGTAAAAAACTTAAAAACTATTTTCAAAATTTGTTTTGAAATTGAAATTGAAAAATTTTGTTGAATTGGTGAAATTTCGCTGAATCGCTGAAATTTGTAATTTTGCTGTATATTTAGTTTAGTCATATTTAGTTAGTCATATAGTTTAGTCATGTATGCTGTCTGTCATATTTTAGTCCCATCCAAAATCATTGCATGTATAATACAAAAATAATAATTTTGTATTTATTTTATCTGCACATATTTTACACGTATGTATATTCTATCTCCCGTATAGCATTAGTTAAGAGGACATTAAAATTCATCCCGACAGCGGTAAAGGCCAGTTTAAACATTGCTTAACGCTTAGATCCCGTCGATAACCATTAGGATCCCTTAATTTGTTCACTAGGCCCTTCACCTATCCCTTCCGTATCCCTTTACAGATCGTTAACCAAACATATAAATAAACTGGATACGGCTTGAGCGCACCCCGATGTAGAATTAGCTAATATAGTCAAATAGTGCAAATAATCATATACTTATGGGAAGAATATTATAACACTACCACCCCATCCGATATGTTATGAGATTTCTGTAGGGAATAGTTTTGTACCAATATGTAGGTACATTCATTGTCTTCAAAATCCGTTTAATTATATTATATTAAGACATAATTACAAACTTATAATAAGTAGTGACCCGCTCCCGGCTTCGTCCGGGGTGCAATTTATATATCCTATCTTTTATGTTGGACAAAATTACACATAGTTACGAAATTTTATCAAAATCGGTTCAGTACTTTAGGAGCTCACGACGTGACACGAAATTTTTATATATAATAATATATTATTAGCTTAGATTTTTTATTTTTCAATTTAATATTGACGCATCTAGTATATTACGTATCTAGGTCTTTGTTATCAGGGCGTAATGTCGCTAAGCTCCCCTTTAGTTTCGTGTTATATTATATCTGATGCGATATTCTAATGTTATTGTGGCCCTCAGATTGAATATCTCGGTTGATTTGTGCGCTTTCTTGTCGGTGTTCTTGTTTGCGAAACGTTTAATTTGGAAGTGTAAATCATCGGCTAGTTTACCTTGGCCACACACACAAAAATGAATATTCTATTTAATTTCAATTAAATATAATAAAATAGTAACCGACTTCAAGTGTTGGAACACTATGCTGAAGTGACGATGACAATGTTAAAGTTTATCATTTATTAACCTCCGACGCCCGACGCAAAAACAGAATGTTATAATTTTGTATGTGTGTGTATTACTGCTCAAACGGATGATTTTTGATCAGTTTTTTTTTTGAAAGAAGACGTGATCGGAATCGTTCTAAGCTATTATATAATTTGAAGACCATAAGCTCATTTTCTTATTATACTATGTATTAAAATTTTAAGATTTTCAAGTAATAATGTCTCGCTTTCTTCAGAATTTTAACGGAATAATAAAAAGAAACAGAACCAAAATGTTGTCATACTTTTAATTTACAAAAATAATTGCATTTACTTTATATTATAGCGCCTTGAGTAACTTTTTGTTGTCATTTTTCATTTTTCTCATTACTTAGCAATTATGGTTACCCTAATTACAGTTTGTATAAACTATAATAGTCTCATTACCATAGGATAATAGTTGGTTTAGGCGTTTAAACGTAGTACAAATCAATTGTGGGTTGACTCCTCTGATCTTTCGACCTATGTAAACAATGCTTAGTCGACAATTCCAATTAATATTGACCTCCTGCGCCCCTCTAATTACGTACTAATCTACATCGCGAGAGGAAGACGTGGTGACCCATGAAAAGGTCTCGATAAAGTGGTTTTATTTGTACCCTGCTGGTTGGCGAGGTGTTATCAAAGCATGCCCAATAGTTTTTTAGTATTCTCAAATACATTACTATCTACATAGGTATTATGTGTGTTAAAAAAACATTGAAATTGGCACGTCTGGCAGTTACTTAATTTAACCTAATTTAGAGAAAAAATTTTTGTTTAAAATATTTATTTTGTGAAAATAAAATAAAATTTTAGAAGAAGTTAGCGGAGAATCGAATATTTATTTTATAATATGTATAGGTATGTATATATAGATGAAATCGTATTTTCATGAAAAAATTATTTTTCGATAGCAACACAACTTTTCTCTCAGGGACCTGTTAAGAGTATTTAAAAACCATGTAAACTAATAATTCAATTTGATATCTGAATATCATTTGATTTTATTTATTTAGAATGTCACTTTATTTAATTTTTTTCATAGCTTTTATATTTGTTTAATTTAATTTTTGATTAAATTAAACCAATTGCTATGTTCTTTATTGAAATTTTTTCTAACAGATTGACTTACGTAGATTGGTATTTAGGTAATAATTTGAATGAATAGAAAACTCCAACACGAGGTCTGATTGTTCGAAAACAAGCGTTATCTGCCGAATGTTTGTCCGTAAACGCTTGTCTATCAACAGGCCATTCAACTCCCCATGTTAACTAACTTGGAAACCTATCCATTGAGCTCCTTATCGTCCCAAAACTTCGCCTGAAAGACAATGCCCAAGACAGCTCAGCCTGTTCAGTGTTTTAGATTGTGTTTAGAAGTATTTTACGTACACAACTGGCTTGCATTCGTGGTCGAACAAATAAGGATTTATATGTGGCTTTTCTCTTACCTACCTATTATACTAATATTATAAAAAAGAAAGATTTGTTTGATTGTTTGTTTGAATAGGTTCCGAAACTACTGGACCGATTTGAAAAATTCTTTCACTGTTGGGAAACCATATTATCAGCAAGTAACATAGGCTATATTTCATAAAGTTACGCGGACGTAGTCGCGTGCAACAGCTAATATTATGATATAATAGATACTATAGCCGGTGCCTACGACGTCGTCCGAGTAAAATATAGATGATCAATAAAAAAATATGCAATGTTTATTTTTGCAAGACATTGCTCAATTATTTTGTAACTGATCCAATTTAAATATTAAAAAAAAAGAATGTTTAAGAAAAAAGAGACAAAAAGAGTGTTCAGATGGGAAGGTGCCGAGATGGGAATAAACCCATTAATTAATAGTTGTATGTAACAACACCAAGTTTGTGATTTTGAGTTAGTTTATTTTATTTATTTATACTTTTAAATATTTTAAGGCTAATATAATCCATGTAAAATGATAACACTAAAAACTTCTGAGTTTAATCTTGTGTTATCATTTGTAATTATTACACAAATCTTAGTACTATTAATAACAATTTAAAAAATATTGCTTTAACTGATCTGATCTAATAGATCTGAAGGTAGTTGATAAGGTGTGCGTTAGAATAGAGTCTAGAGTGAAAATGACGTAATGTTATGTGTGAGTAAGTGTGTGTGAAGGTTCATCCACCACATACCACAAATACAAAGTGACACGTAATTCAATTAATTCAACTCACCCTCGCCAAAGTGATTTGAACAAACATCGGCTAAAAAGTTATCCGGATATCATTGTACCGCGTTATTTGCTTTGGTTACTTTACTTGTGCTATCGTGGTAGGTACAGTAGTAAAATGTCGTATCTTAGAATTTAGGTAATTTAATAATTTTATTTATTTATTTTTTAATTTGGTAATAATTTTTTGATACCATTAATTATTGAGTCATTGAAGTCGCTGCGTGCGTCTATCTGTCTGTATGTATTTTTAAAAAACTACTGCACATGTTTTTAATGCCGTATTAGAAAAGGATAGGGTAAAGAGTTCTGATATCACCTACTTATTTACTGAAAACTACAGTAAACCCTTCTTTATATGCAAGTATGTATTATGGCCTTCTGTAATGGGGTGATTCTGCCGTCAAACGGATCGCCCAATTTATAACTGCGAAACGCGGTATGCCATCATGGCCTCCCAAAACTAAATATAACTAAAAACTCGGTTTTCTGTAACAACCGCAACCGTTATAACCGCAACCGCAAAAGATCTCAAGACCGCAACCGCAACCGCATGAGACGAGCTGTCTAATTTATGACTGCCGAAGCAAATAGGCAAAGAATGAAATATTTATTTTTCAAAAATACACAATTACAAAATATATTGGAAACGAAAAAATTGTAGGTTTAGTTTTAATTGTTAAGTTACCAAGTTTTCCAATAAAACATTTAGATAGGATAGGGTGAGGAGGGTTGAAGATTAAACGGAGCTGTGAGTGCGATAAACAACATCTGTGACCGCAACCCTAGAGCTATTGTTATGCGGTCCAATCGACCCTTGATAGCCGACACTGTTTTAAGCTTTTCATTTAAAATACCTTCATATCTTATACTTAACGTGGAAAAAAATAGCAAATTTTTTTTTCTTTTTATCAGCGTCCGTTGAAGGATATCTTATCTGATCAATCTCTTTATTTAAAAAAAGAAATTATTGTATCAAGTTGAAACTAATATGAAATACTTAATTCTAAAGTCTTTTAGAGGAGTTAAAAGTCATAGCAAGCAATAGGGAAATTGTACGCTGACTGCCTGTCGTAGGTTTATGCAAAATAATAAAATATATTTAAAAAAAAAATTACCAGACTTCAATGAACTACTTTCACGCATATTTTGAGAAACAAAATTTCAATAATTTTATTGACCGGGAAACAATAGGTCAATAAAACATTGGGTAATTTAATATAATATTTTTACTTTTGTTATAACTGGCAAAGTGAGTATTTTATTACGTTCAACTTACTTGTTTTTGTAACGATATCTATCTATCCATATAACTATTTATATATAACCATTTATAATAATAAAATAAAAGAATTAACTTCAATTAAAAAGAAAATTAAAATTATTATTTCTTTACTTAATTTCTTACTTAATCTTGAAAAATTTCTTTACTTATTTTTCGTATGATTATTATTAATTTATATGTATACATCGATACGTATTTTAAGGTAAAGTCGCTGTTCACCTCTTCCTGTTTTCCGCTAACTTCTTCTAAACCACCCAACGAATTTTGATACGGTTTTCACTAATGGAGAGAGCGATGAAAGAAAAAGGTTTAAGTATTTAAATTACAGAAAAAATTGCCTCTTAGTCAATTTTACAAGTGCAAGTGACTAGTATTAGTAGCTATACTATTTGATTGATATTGAACGATTGATGTATTTAGTAATTTACTTAATACTGAAATCATTCAACATTAAAATCATTTCTATAAAATATGCATTATATTTGTAAAATTCCAAAAAATTTTTGAGTTATTTTGAACTGTATAAAAAATTAAATTCAGGCGCTCTTCATATATACGAGTTGTAATCCGTGTTCTTATGGCTAACGCTGGCTAAACTTTAGTTACTGTCTATTGAATTCATCGCTCAATGTGGAAATAGCAGTGAAAGCTGTCCGGCTTAGGAGAATCTTTACAAGTTCATTAGTCATAAATATATTTCAAAGGGCATCGTAAACATTCTGGTGGACAGGAATAGCGGTGCTCTCCATGGGAAATGCTAGACGGCATTAAATACTTAGATAACTATCTACTAATTAATATTTGTTGCACGAACTGGCAACGTTTAGAATTATAGAAAGGGGTGTTGTAAATTTGAAACGGCGGACTAATCAATGATGTAGTACACTAATTGCAACATTTGTTTATTTCAGGGTTGTAGTTGTGAAATTTTTGTTAGTCGAATTGTAGAGCGACAAAATTTGACATTTTTTATGGCTGAAGTCTTTAACTAATGTGTGTTGTGAGTGATGACATAATATATGGCGGTGAAACCTGGTCTCTAACTATGTGCCACGTAAGAAAGCTTAAAAAGCAATTCAGAGCTAGATCGAATCAGGTATGAGGAGAACTGTAGACGAAGGAAAGTTACTAACATAATCCGGAGGATTAGTAAGTTAAAATTCCGCTTCGGTGGCCTACGAAACCAACGCTACGTAACCAGTTACGTACAAACACCATAGTACGGAGAGCAGACGGTCGGAAGGTTCTCGAGTGGATTTTAAAAATGGATTCTTAGAAATAATAAAATTAAAGTTCGATAGATTTAAGAAATTAGCATGAACTAAGTATTAGGTAAAACGAAATGAACATTGAAATAGTTATTGAGAAACTCTCGTTAACAAATCGTAGATAAGAACAAAATTTATTTTCATGATACTTAATCGCGAAACAATAGGCCACTTTTTAAACGAACAGAGCTTAGACTAGAAACAAGGCGAATACAAACGCAATCTCAGTAATGTCGTCATTATTAAACAACTTCACTATAAACGGCCATTACATACAATATTAACCCTAAGCATTATTTAACGACATCAATTTTAACTAAGAGGTTACAATAACTAAAATGTTAGATAAGGAAATCTAATTCAAGAAACATTTTATTTTGTTTTAAGGTAGACAAGATAGGCTGATGGTCAACTTGACGCAAGGTGGCAACCGTCTATAAAACACACGCCACAGGTACTGCTGATGTGCTGTCGAAAAGCACCAAAAAAATTTTTTATTTTTATTTTTAAAGTTATCACATTGTCTCTGTGAGCATTCTAGTGTTACACGAATATTATCTAACCACGTTCGCACAGATAATAATCAAGCACGCGTCCAACCCAAACCCTTACCCCGTCAAAGATAAGTCTGAAGTGGGGGACATTTCTAATTTTTTTTTTTAACTTTGTAACAAAGTTACATAATCACAAGTGACTCTACTATCATACTTTTGGAAGGTCATTAATTTCAAACTTAAAAGCATTTTAATCTAAGCAAATAATTTAAAGAGAAAAATCACGAATAATTATTAAATTTTAGTATTTTGTGTAGAAAATACACATATATTATAACAGTTCTGAGTGCTTCTTTGTTTCTTACAGTTTCTTCGTTATCATGGTTATTTATACGTCCATTCACATACACATTTTATTTATTTATTTTTAAATCTTTATTTTAGGCTTTTCCCTCATTCTATATACTTGTGCTTTTAAAGTATCTTTGCGCTGCAATTTTAGCTCTTTTGACAATGTTTTCATCTGTTATTATCATTTATCTACAATTCTAGTTAAAAAATAAATAAAACAAAAGCTAAATAATGTGGACGCCGTTTACTTATTTGCTCCCTATAAAATGTGCAATAAAAATATTTTCTATGGTTTACAAGTTCCGTTAAACGCTATCCCATTATTTATTTTTTGTATCATAAATTTCAGTTTTTTTGGGTTATGTCGTTTTCCGCTATTGCCTTTATTTGACACGTGCTCTGACAAGGGTGCTTTCCAATCGGGGGTATTTCAATTTTTGCCGCAAATTTGGCTTCTTTTTATTAATATTATGCAACAGTGTGACCTCGTGGGGTGATTTGGTACGCATCTGTTGTTGTTTGCGCGTGTTTTCTCCCCTTTCTCCTCATATTTCTTCACAAAAACTCTTGCAATCTTCGATCGATTTGTTTATTTGTACAATACCAGTGTGACATCTTTGACAAGGTACCAAGTTTCTACGTCACTTCATTTGTAATTGACAAAATTTCAATATTTCAACTCAACTGTTTTTAAGCCCCAATAGGGGGAAAATGGGGAAATATGTACTTTGAAATTTTTTATTTACATTAAAAATTTTAATGGAATTTGATACTACTTTTAATAGAATTATATAATGAATAATAATATAATATTAGAATTATGTTGAATTATAATTGTTTGAATATATATATTCAAAGATTCCAGACACGGGTAGTATTTTTTTTAGTTTATGAATATTTATGTTTATATCTTTATATAAAAGCTGCAGTGAATGGCTCATCGTCATTACAGGAGGCACGAGGAAGGCGGCCATCAGAGAGGAATGGCGGCGTTTTGTTAAGCTTGCCACCAACTTCTGAAATGATGACCACGACCACTCTGTCAAGAGTGAGACCGAAGAAGAAGATATTTATGCATATGAATAATACAATACTTAAAATCTCATATTTTTTTGTATTTAAGGTAAGCCAAATTCAAATGAGGCTGTGGGCTCAAATTTAAGAACATTTCTTATAAGATATATTTATGTATTAAGCCTAAATCATTCAGATGTAGCAATTTTTTGTTCCCTTGAGGGACATTATCCCGCCACCACCCATGGTCCTAGAATCTTTGCGATTTCAAGTGGACCTAATCTTGGGACATACGTGCCGTACTTGCGTATGCTCTTTCCGACGCGTATTTCAAATCCCTACAAATTTGATATTTTTCCAATGCCCCATTCACTCTTATGCCTTTTTTTATCTATGCTGACATATTATTAAATTATTTATGAAATCGATGAGGTTTCGAATACTTCTTCTTCTTCTTCCTCTTCCTCGATTTCACTCTTAACAGAGTGGTCGTGGTCATCATTTCAGGTGTGTTCAAAACATGCCGTCATTCCTCTCTGATTTTGAATACTATTAAGTCTATAATTTTATTAGCTGTAGCACTCACGCCATCTGTTGTTAAGTTTAGAAATCAACTTTAGTTTGTATCCCGTGAAAAGGTTATAAATGGATAAATAGTTTAGTGTCTTTTTTAAGTTTATATTTTGTTGTTCGTACATCGAGTAATTAAATTGATAATTATATTTATTTCATTTCGTTTAATTTAGCCGTTATTATTTATTGACCCTATTTAGTTTGAAAATTTTAACTCCGTTGGGCCGGAACATATAGTTTCATAATATATGATTTTTAACATAGTAAAAAGTCCGTGTTTTTTTTCTTTTCGTAAACTTCGCCGATTATATTATTATTTAAAAAAACGGATCAAACTGAATTCGTCCATTCTTTAGAGCATCGAAATAACACAATAACGAAATTAGAACCTTATTCAAACCATTTCTGAAGCAGTGCAACAGACACTTTAATCAATTGCAAAACTCACAGTCATACTACCTCCATATATCTTGACCGCAAAATCACACGTGACGTCTCAATTATGGGGTAACATAACTGAAAACTGTGTACATTGCTTGTTACACAATAAACAAGGGAATCTCGGTTCTACTGTAACGGAACAATGTATGCGAAATAACGTAGCGAAATCGACATTGTTGGTTCGTGCGAAGGCGAAATTTTAATAGAATTTGCAAAGTAATCCAACCACAATAGAGAGGTGATTGTTTTGGTCAGCGGTAGAGATTGAGAGCGTATACGTCATTTTTGGTCGATTTAACAATGAATCCAGACGAATAGGGTTTGAATTTAGAAAAAGAATTTTGACGGTTTTTTTGCACAATGTTGCCGTATAACAGAAATGAAGCTGCATATCTCTATATTATATAAAAATTACGTGTCACGTTGTTTGACACCAATGAACTCCTAAACTACTGAACCGATTTTGATAAAACTTCGTAACTATATGTAATTTGGTCCAACTCACGTCCAACTTTAAAGATAGGATAGTTTTTATTTAGAACCCGGGTGAAGCCGGGAGCGTGTAGCTAGTAGGTATATATTTTATTTTTATTACTTGGATTTACTTATACTTTGGATACTAGAATTAAGTGATGATGATGAAATATGGTAAAATTAAGACGAATGAGATTGAAAACATCCTGGCTGAAGAATTTCAAGGAACATTACAAACTATTTTTGTAATTTTTAATTACAATTACAATTAATTACAATTATAATTTGTAATTTGAAATAAAATATTGCGAATTGACAACTAAACCGATTTTACTAACATTAGAAAGAGAAACTCTCTAAAGTTAGTAAAATTATTTTAGAATTTTTTAAGAATTATTTTAGTAGTAATATTTTAGAAAATAAATTATTTAATGTCTTGCAAATCAAAATAAAATATTTTTCTTTTTACTAATCATACGCGACACAATATGCGAATAGAGATAGCAATATTTTGTGAGCGAGAGGCAAATAGAAGCGCCACCTTAATTAAAGCCTTTTCTTTAATTAAGGTGTTATGAGAGAGATAAGCCATTCATATAATATTCAGTATATTTATATCTAAATGTACATACGCATAATGCCAATTCAATCGAACACATCTAGGCATCAATTAGCAGCCTATTCCGCAGACAATGCTAGTGGTTTTCTATAGGCTCTGTTTACGTGAAACGTTGTTGTTATGATAAAAACATTTTTGGTCATTTAGTAAAAATAAGATGCTAGGAAATTTCCTAAATGACGCACGTAATAACATCTCAGACATAAACAATCAGGATAGTGTGACAACTAAGTAAATCTAAGTAAACAAGTTGTTATTATTTATGTAATTGGGATTGATTTAGAGGATCACTATGGAGAAACGTGATTTCACGAAAATACATGTAGATACTCATTTATTGGCGTATTATACACGTACAAAACTAAAATGCAAGAAGATAAGCAACGCCTAAGTTTTGAGTCTGATTGATTACGTAGCTTATGCTTTGTGGAGACACGCATAATGAAATTGTGCATACAAGTTCTCAATGATACCAGAAAAGGCAGTTTAGTTCAGGCAAAAAAACAGTTCCCTTGTAGACTGTCTGTCTGTATGTTCACAAAAATCAAAAACTCTTTAACGGATTTTCATGCGGTTATCACTAATAAAATAAATGAGGTTTTTATATGTGTAAATATAATTTTGCGCCAGTCCGAAACCGGAAGCCGGTCGCTAGTCAACGACTGACAAAAATATATGATCATTAAAGATGAAGTAATATACCTACACCTAAGGTAAAAAAGCACGGACGAAGTCGCGGGTGAAGGCTAGTGCTACATATTTCGTAACAAGCTTTATTCAAAACTTTCAACAATGGCGACATGTTTTACTTAATAAAATTTAACATTTTTATATTAAAAAGAAACCCAGAATCCTCTTACTGGCATTCATTGTATTTCTCGGTTATTGAGAGACCATGTAATGTTTTGATACAGTACGTATGCGGGAGATGTGGTGCAAGCAGAATTAACTCCAGTTTTATGGTAAGCAATATTTTTGTGACTGAAATTTTCGTCCGCGTTGAATAATCAAAAATATTATAACACCTGAAAAAATAACTGACTTCTTTATCTCTGTGACGACTTTTGACGTCATGATGGAACATTTTTTATGTTTTTAGACGATACCTTGTGAACATTTTTTATAGAACTTTTAACAGAACCTACCGGCGCAGTACCAGGACGAACATAAATATGAACAAGAACTAAAATAAATTTACAATTTTTAAGTCCCAATCCATAATGCGTATATAAAATGCGAAAGTAACTCTGTCTGTCTGTCTGCTACTTTTTCACGCCAACTATTCAACCGATTATAATGATTTTGCATACATGCACGTTCTCAGGGATACAAGAAAGGACATAGGATACCTTTCATCCAGAAAAAAAGTACTATTGCCGAGTGATCGTCTAAAAATATAAAGAATTGGGCGCCATTGTCGCGTGGCGGCGGCACCGTCGTCACAGCATAACGTTGTCAGGGCCCTGATTCTGTATGGCAAATACTCTTGTCTTGACAAGGCAAGATACGTTAATGTCATTCCTTGGCTTGTCATGAAATTCTTATATCTTATGCCCCAAGACAATTATCTATGGCACGATATGATTTCACAAAAACTACAGTATACTATTGTATTTATTTGACTATTCCACTGAAAACACAGATAATATTATGTTATCTCAGCTGGGGGCATAAGACATAAGAATTTCATGACAAGACAAGGAATGACATTAACGTATCTTGCCTTGTCAAGACAAGAGTTTTAGCATACAGAATCTGGGCCCTGGAGTGTTTTTCAACGCGGACGAAGTTGCGGGCACTTATATCGCCTAATCGCTTATAACTTGTCCCAAACGTTAACCCCTCGGAACGCAAGGGACTCCGTTCCGAGCGTCCGACACTTTTTCAAAATCGTGACTCGTCCCGCAGTCTCACCGTCACGATCTCAGTACCGTTACACACCACACATACGTACTCCTCACTCTAGTCTTTGTTCTATTATGAGTAAAAGAGATATCTGCTGTCCAACAACACCCCATCTATCCTGAAGGTTCGCGGCCCACAGCCACGGGTGCTTTTTTAATTGTTTTTGACGTGTGAACCCATAATTCTTTTCACTGCTTACGAATATGAAAATTAAGTAAGATAACCAGATTAATAAAAGATAAGAACTCCTTATTGTAAAAGTTAGGATTATTAGGCAGTTGAAATTCTTCAGGCCATGATCCTTACAAAACACAAATCATAAAATTAAATAATTATAAAAAATATAAATAGTAAGAAGAGAAAATATTGTTTTTCATCTTAAAATTTTCAAAATAACCCCTATTTTTTTTAAATATGCAATTATTTAACACAACTAAATTGAGACTAAACCAGTCTAACTACATAAGTATCTATGGGTCCAAAGCATGGTATCTTTGGTTCAAATTTTCTAGTAATAGGACTAGTAACTATTTTCTAGTAATAGTATTACTAGAAAATTCAGTAGGTATAAGCTTAGATTCTGCATCTATTTATCAATATTAAAGATATTGATTAAATATTTAATTTTTTTTAAATAGGCATATAGACAAACTTACAAAATCTGATACCTCTCTTTTATAATATTGGTAGGTATATACTGGTAGTACCTATTTTAATCATTATTTTTAACATTCATACTAAATAATCAGGATCGATCTTTAGGAAATATGAGACATTTTATAATGTATATATTTAGTTATTAAAAAAAAAAAAAAACAAAATATTGAATACGTAATGCACCTTTTTAGAGAAGTTAACTTAGAGTAAGGTACGCTACTACCTACTTAGGCACCGCAAGGATGAAATTACTTTCTGTATACTATCAGAGATCTGTACTGTACTGTATCGTACGTGAAAGCGAATGCATTAATCTAATAGAACAAGTCAGACCGCACACTCTTACGGCTCAACTGATTCAAAAGATTTGATTTAATTGAATTATGAATATTATATTATTATTTCTTGTTGTTAAAATATCTCACAACAATTAAATTAATACTCTGTAAGCTTTTAATTATATCGAAAAAAATCGTGGCTATTCTAATGACTTTAAAAATATTATTTAAAATCACATTGTGTTTGTGAATTATCTTTGACTTTTGTGGTAAACTAGTAAATATTGATTTTGTTAGAACCAGTTGGTTATTAAAAATATAGCATTTAATAAAAATTATGCTATAATAAAAAAAAAATCTATATTATCAAATGAATTATTAAAATATTCAAAAATTATTTCTTTATTATTTAACAAAATACATAGTTACGTATATTTTTTATGGAAGGGAATTAATGTCACCTTCATTAGAATGTAACTTCCAAGAAATTATATAAAAAATGTAAAAGGTCTATCAAAATGTAAAAGGTCTATCAAATGGATATTACATCAATATATAAGTATGTAGATATTAGATAATATACCTATACAGACATGAAATACGCAGTAGGTATCTACCGGTATTAGTATAATCTATTAGTCAGTCAATTTAACTATAATCCGGCAACAAAGTTACAGTAACTACTAGTTGTTCGCAGAGAAAGTTCCCGACGTGGATAAAACTACATTTATTGGCGTTGCATATTCATTGTACCTTCAGGCATATATTCCGTTAACCAATTCACCTAGACCTCTACCATTTCAAATAGAACCTCGTATTTTAATACACAGAACACGCGTCAAGAAGGGTGTGGGAGATCTAAATATACTAGTCGGAAGATCTGCTTCAAATGCAATGGTAGGTGTCGCAATTTTTTTAGTTTAGTTTAATGTCATCTGAAAGTTAAATGTTAAAAAAAATATTATACAGAGATATGTAACCCAAGAACACGAGTGTAATGAATTTTAAAATTAAAACTTTAAGCTAAAACTGAATGTTAAACATTTTTTTATTATAATAAATTATTTCATGGATATATTCCAAAAAAGTATTATTCATGAGTTAGAGATAACTTAACCTCGAAAAAGCGAACTTATAGCTGTAATAACTATAAAAAAGTTAGTAACGCCGTAAAGTTATTTAATATAATTCATGATTAGTAACTACTTGTCATGTAGTTATTGGAAATTTGATGAGAAAGACAAGATGCATCTAATTTTATGTGCGCGAATGTCTATGTCTATGAATATGAATTAGCTGAGGCTCATGAACCACATTTGGTATCAAACGATCCCCATAACAACTCGTCTAGTAACTTTACGCATTCAACTGTTTACTACCTAGACTTGTACGCAATAGACTGGTGATCACGAAAACTGTCAACTTAAGCAACTAATTTTAAGAATAAGAATCACTAAGGCACTATTGAAAATATTATTGACAATGATTATTTAATAAACAATGGCTGTATCAAAATTTGGTACATTTAAGACTTTGATAAATCGTTCTGTTTGGTAAGTTGTGAAGTTTCCTCATATTATATTAATTTTAAAATATTAATTACTCATAGCTTAAAGTTTAAAGCTCAGAAAGCTTTAAGCACTTAACGTTTATATTTTCTGACACATACAGCTTAACTCTACTAAGAAATTTTTAAATTTATCGTTACCGACGAATTTGACTTATTCACGAAATAACGCTATCAATTTAAACTTACAAAGTATAGAAAGTAAGACAAAATTACTTTTGTAAACTGCTAATGTACCTAAAAAGACGCGCTTCGTCCTTTGGAGATCTAAAATCAATAATTGTAGTATATGACTAAGCTACAGACAGTTAATACCAATGACAAATAAAAAAGCAAATGACACAGAAAATAATGTCAAGCAGTTTCCCAAGTCGCTAGTTTTAGTGGCACTAGTTCACAGACGCAGCGAAAGTGTCGAGTAGATGTCGGAAGCTGTCCACGTGACGTCCGCGTTTGTTACTAGATTATCGAGCGACTAGTTGACGAGTTTTACGAACACCACCGTGGTAGGGGACCGGCGACATTTGTTAACATCTGTTACATTGTAAATCTGTTTCATTTACACATTTTATCCATTACAAATGCACATCTTATTGTTGGTATCGAATTGAAGTTTCTTAAAAATATCTATAGTTACAAAATTATAAAAAAATGTGTTCAAAATGACTATCAAAATGACACAAGTTTAAATCTACTAACGGATGAGTTATCAATACTATGCGAGTCTGATTTCAATTTGAGTAATAATAAAACTAAAAATTATTTTTAAATTGACTAAGGAATTTTGCTAATTTTCGCGTGCTAGTAGACTACAGGGAAAGTTAATTGAGAAAAAATTGAAATAAAATATTATAATATTTTTATACAGTTATTTTAGAATGTTAAAATCGAGTTTCTCATAGATATCTATCCTAATTTATTACTATGCTCTTATATTAAAAGATATTTTAAAAAAATCTGTAATATTAGATATCAAGTTTATTAACGATTAAAAAGCAATTCTATTGGGTGTTATAATAGTTTTAGCGAGTCTAAATTTAAATGTTTTGTAGATATCGGAAGATTAAATATTCATCTGATAGTTACATATACTTACCTACATAATAATTTATAGTCTATCTAAGTTTAATAGGATACCTATAAAAATATTGTCTCGAAAATTTTCCACGTCTGCTCATAATTTCTGAACTAGGTTAGAATAATATAGAATTACCAAAATGTAAATTTTTTACTTGAAGCAATTATCTACCATTGCTAGCTTTACCGAAAACTTGTATTTCAAACTGCCGTGAGCTTTGATTGATATTATTTTATTGCAGTAACGAATAAAATAAATTTAAAAAATAATAAAAAAATACGCATATATTCAGCCGTTAACGTGTTTTTACGTATTTTAAGAACAAACATCTACTTACGCTGCGTTTCCTATAACAAATAAAAATTTAAAAGAAATTCTATGGAGGAACAATAAAACCAAATTTTAAATAAACAATAAAGTCCGTATATTCTAAAATAAATAAATTAAATACTGTACACGAAATAAATTATTCGAACGCTCGCCCTAAAAACTACGCGTCCTAAACTAATTAGTAATCTAATTAAATTTCTAATTAACAGGAAATCTATCACAATGTTTTTGTCGTAAGAAATAACTCTCCGACCACCAATACGACGTCTGATCGGTGAAGAGTCGAGAGTTATTGCTGACCTTACACAAATAGCCCATTCAAATAATAAAGCCATTTCTAAAATCGTTTAAATCATAAGAAATAGATATAAAAAAACGCCAAGTGACAATCACCATCACCCGACATCACAGAGAAAACCGTCCCAAAACACTTGGCGTCAACTCTTAGCCTTGATTTTTTGGCTTCACGTTGTGTATATCCCAAGGTTTGAAAGGGGAGGACGTGCTGGTTTCTGGCACTCTTGGACTACTCGTATACCCTTGAGGTAGTCGAGGAGGAGTTGTCAGTAAACTACCGAAAGACAGCGAAGAGTTGACGCCAAGTGAATTGTCCAATGTTGAGTAATAGCCCGAAGAAGCTGCCGAAGGCGGCGGCACTGGTGGCTGTGACCTAGTCGCTTCGGCGTACGCATCCAAATGCGTACGAACCAAATTCACAAGTTCACCATAATTAGTCAGATTGCCACCAGCGCCGGCGACCCTGTAAAGAAGCAAACGCGCCTCCCCAAACAAGCTATCTAAAATTTTACCTGTCGTGAAGAGAACGATCGCCTTCAGACAGGAGTACTCCGCCGAGTCGACGTGGAGCGCTTTCAACTTCTCCACTTGTTCCTGGAAGATCCTTATGTGGTCCATAAAGGCTACGACTCGGTCTGCCGCCATTGGCGACGCGTGAAGCCCAGCGGCCGCTAATAAGGGCGCCACGTGTAACGGCATCGAACACTGTGACGCATTTAAAACGAACAGTTCCGACCAAACTAGTCGTAACAAGGCAACTTGATCCGTCACTTGTAGTTCAGGGAAGAATGGGATATTTCTGGCCCACTCCACAGCGGAGAAAAGTAATCTCGCAGCTAATTCGCAGATATTGTCTATACCCATAACGTTTGTGGGTTGCACGCACTGTCCGTATCTTGAAGTTGGGTAGGGTTCTGCTCTGAGTAGCAAGGAGATATACGAGGAGAGGTAGGGGTGGCTGTTGAATCCAGTCGCTGGGTCGCCGTTGGTGAGTGCAAACTGACCTGGAAGCGCAAGGCCTCCAGGTTGAGTTGGTGGCACTCGTCCTCTCTGAACAGCTGGAACAAAAACATACATCTGTTAAATGTTTTCGTCTAAAAATGACAGAGATATTGTTATTTTCGCATGAGGGTTCAAAGATATTGTTACATAGCATATTAGTTTCAGAGTGACAGAAAAACAGAAGCTCGCATCCATTACTTTGGAAATCATTGGATGAAAATTGGCAAAATAACAGTTAAGGAATTTCTATGGGAAGCAGTAATTGCTTACCATAAGGCCAACTGTCTGCTCGTCTGTCACCCCTTTCTATAAATAAGAAAAGATCAATGAGAGCACTATTGGAATAGGTTAGCTAAAATGGCCAGTTTCACTTTTTTTTTTTTTTAAATAGAACAATGGGATTCAAAATAAGCAAGAACTTAACTAGTGCCCGCGAATTCGTCAACGTTGAAAAATAAGAAAATATATTATGATTAATATAACGTCTGACAATACTTATATATCGCTGACAGCGGTGGCGCCGCCACCCGAATTTTTTATATATTTAGACAAATTCTCGAGAATCTAACATTTTTTCAGGATAAAAAGTATCAATTGTATATTAATCCAGGTAATGAACTATGCATATATTATATATATAATATTACAATCATATAGGTATACATGTGTTCCAAATTTCATCCAGGTCCGTTTAGCCGTTTTTGCTTGAAAAAGTAACAAACATTCATACATCTCTACAAACTTTCGTAAATATTTTCAAAAAAATTAACTTAAAACTAAAGTGACAATTATGTATTGTAATTATGTCAAACTAAACACGAAACGATGACAATGACCACAAAAAAACCGCAAACTTTTGTCATAGTGTGAAAAAGCTTCAAGAAATTCAAAAAAGGAACATTATGTCCGAATGTTATATACAAAATTATTTATGTCAAGAATGTCCCGTTATAATGATTAGCTTCACAGTTTATTCTGGAATTAAAACTTGACGTGGTTTCATATTTTATATATATTGATTTTATATATTAGATAAAGTATCTTTATTATATTATAGATAAAGACATAGGCTAAATATTCCATGGGAGGGGGGGGGGGGGGGGGGGAAACCGTGGGCACCAGCACAGAGTAACTAGTATAAAATATAGGTAAGTATGTAAGTAACAAAGTTGACACAATTCATATTATTAATTAGAAACTTTGAATAGCTCTTTTTTGTGGTTGGTACTGCTAACCGACTCGCAATCGCGGTAAATTTAAATATCTAATAAATAAGTGGGTAATTAGCGGCAAAATAGGCGAGGTGTTTATGTACCTACTTGTGCCTACCTACGCCGTACTTTATGACGGCCAGTAACATTTTTCCACGGACCATAGTCATCTGTCAATAGACCGCATGACGTGCAACGCAACCGTGTCGTTACGCGTACCTCCATTAAAAAAAAAGTTTATTGAAAGCTTTTTCTGTCACGACATTTTCGAAACAGGTGTATAAGAAAATAAACAGTGGCACGTTTACTCATTCTGTGAAAGATTTTTGTAATTTTAGAATAGTGGAAAATATTTAATTTTTCTTTAAGTAAATTTAGAATAATAATAACTCGAGACCGTATATTTAATGTTTTTTTTTTATAAATATTAACATGAAATTTATTTTGAAATGGAACTTTTTTATGTTAAGGTCAACGAACAGGCTTACAGTCCTATATATGACACAAGCAACGCCATCCAATTTTATTACAGCTAGAGTATTTTTTATAATTTTATTACATATATTTATTATAATTTTATTTACCTATAATAATTTATGTGCTACTATAAAATATTAAATAAAATATTCTACCTACGTAGGAAACTACTCAAAATTGTTAAATACTTAGATATCATACTTCCCTTTAAACGTGACTTGACGAATCAAAAAATCCCTTTCGTGACGAATTGACGTGAAAATACGAATTTGATATCACGCAGAGTTTTTATAAGATGCGGTCATTACGATAGATACTCGTAGTTTGGCGTACGTGGTATGTTTCCTGTGCAATTTGTGAAAATCAAATTTGATATTTTTTTAATTTTTAGAAATCTTATTTTTATTTCCACCCTAAAATTAGTTTATTTATTTAAAATTTTGTCAATTTTCATGACATATTTTATGTCGAGTTGGAATTTTTTTGAGCTCACATTTCGTTCTGAATCTCCGAAAAAAAATCTATTTTAGCTACATGCGTATTGAAATGCAGGTTTTTATGAAGGGTTCAAATAAAAACCATAACTGTCAGCATCATCAAAACACTATCAATTCAATTAAACCGTCATGAAGCCATAATAATTGTGAATTAGTGTAATTGTGCGCATGATTAGCGTTTCAGAACGAATGTAGGTCGCGGGCTCTCCCACGGTGCGTCAACACCTAAACTAATCAAGGATGCCGACGCAGCCAATCAAGTATTACAACTATTTTTGATTTATGCCTCGTTCGTCCCGATATTTAATGCCACATTCCAAAAATTTCCTCGTTCGTCCCAAAAACTTTTTATAGTGTATTTTTTGATAAATTTAATAAATAAAAAATTATAAAATTAAATAAATAAAAACAAAATCTTATTTAAAAAATATTGCATGACATTTTTTTATACAAAATCGACTTTATATGAAAAATCTTCGAAATCAATAACCTCAGAAACTTACATCACATGCCAATGATAAATTCGATGAAAATGTTTTGCTTTATGATTTTTTGAAACATGAATTTTAAAAAATATAGTGAAATGCAATTATGTGCCAGTTGAAGTGTCGAGTAGACAACCCTAAGTCTAATCGCGAGTCATTACGGTATCTGTCGATACATCTTCGGGACGTTTCAAGACATCGGCACATCACTATACCACTACGCTATCTTTTTAATCTAACTAAGCGGTACGGTACCAATGAGCGCGGACAAAGAATGTTTTGTTTAGCCACGTTTAGGAACCAATTACGATTTATTATATTGTTCATCCACTAATGCGCATTGCTGTTTTAAAGTCGTTTACAATTTTTTTTTATTTTCGGCGATAATTGGCGTCGCTGTCGAAAGAGGTACTTTGTTATTTGTTAACTTTATGTTTAAATGCTAAAATAACTAAAAACAAATTGTTAGGTAAATTAAAAGGAAACACTGAAAAACACTGACTAAAAACAATGTTTTCGTTGAAAATAGACAATTTAACAAGGCTTTATTGCAAATACAAGTTAAGGGACAGGGAAACTAAAAATAAATTGTAATTAAAAAGAAAAACTGAAGAACACAGTCTAAAAACAGTGTATTATTTGAAAATAGGCATTCAACAAGGCTCTGTCTGTGCAGAGACAATTTCAAACTTCCTAAACTAAAGACGCGAGCCAATGAATGAATATTATATGTAAATCCGTTTATTACGAGCCGGCCCCCGAACGGTGATCGCACCGGTCCATTAGTGACAATTTACATACGCCATTGGCTCATGTTGAATTTCTATCGTCATTCTTTGTCTATTTTTTATATAACACTAGCCTTTTCTCTGGGTAGGACTTGAAAAAATATATTAAGATATTGTAAATATATTACATTAAATGTTTTCTGATGCAATTAGTATTCTGAAAGAAAGAAATATAAAATAAAAAATAATATAAACACTTTGATATAAATTTTATATATTACCAGTGACCAGACCCGGCTGCCACGAATGCATTTTTTTCTGCAAATCAAAGGAGGAACAGACAGTCGTGGCTGTTACTGAAATTTTCGTAAATGTTAACACGGATTAATGATATTAATTGGAAGAAAACAAAATGTTACTTGAAATTCATCTCTTGAACATTCATTTTTTGAAAATTAGATACAGTTGAAATAAAAGCCAAAGGAAAAATATTTTACATACTGTTTTTATAGTGTATCTTTAGTTTATAAGTATTATAGTTTATAATTAATAAAATTAGTGGAAAAGTATTATTTTTCTAATTTTAAACATTTTGAGCTAGATACGATAATCATAATATGAAAACACATGATAATGGTACCTATATGTTGTTTTCACCTTTATTTCAATTTATTAATTCCATTTAGAATTTGTCTTTAAATTTTTATTTAAACTTTATAACAAACAGACAAGCCTACTTATAACGTCATACATATGAATAGACATAAATATTATTTAATCGTCAGACACCTACGGCGTGTGCTCCGACGGATTATATGAAATTAGCGATGTTTATATTACAAATTAAATCAACTTTTAGTAACGGACCGTCTAATAAGATATGTCAGTTATGGTAAATAAAAGATTAGCCTCAATTAATGTGAAGAGCTACTTCCATAATATTATTAAAATATCTGATAGATATTCTACAAGGAACCTTGTCAAACTTGTCCTTCGAAGAGGGTCTAATATTCGAAGAGTGTATAGTAAAAGTAGATAAAATAAATTAAAAAATATATAAAATAGTGTACAGATATTACTAATAGTATAAAATTAGATTTTCTAATAAAGAATTATGACAACATTAATTTTTAACTTGGAAAAAGCGAATTCAACTCGAATGAAAATTCTGTTTGGGAACTAAGAAGCATTCTTTCATAGGATATACTTCAGGACCCTGGGGTAGACCGGAGTTGTTGCCTAGGCAGAGCCCGGTCCATCCCGCACAAAGGGCGAGGAGCGAGGAGGCACCTGGGAGTTTTAGTGGGTCCGCCATGATTATCATAGCGCGGTGCGCCGGCTGACCCCCACACACCCTTACCGCCTGGCCAGCGAACTGTCAACCGAACTACTGAGAATACACCGGTAGGACGGTAGGAAGGACAAATGAAAGACGAGTAGAAATCTTAAAATTTCCCCATTCTCACGATGGATGATAAATAAAGAATAAGAACCTTAATTTAATTATGTTAATCACAATTTATTATTTAAATACATAAATTACAAAATGTTTTTTAAAGCAACACACGTGTACCCCATTTACGTGGACACAACAATAAACGTTCTCTTTTACGTATTTTATATTGTTTTTATTCAAAACATAGATAATCAAGTTGGACAAAGTAAATGAATCGATAATGCAAACGAAATTGGATTCTAAAATGAACGTAGTAAGGTTTATGCATGTTGTATATTGTAGTAAATTGACGGGTCCATAAGTACGCTCTTGACATAGATTGTGTAGAGGAAACAATCTGTCGCGTCATTTCTGAGATCTGTCGATGCCGCATGGGTATGTACAGTTGAGAATAAAATTCTTGAGTGGAAATCCAAAATGAAATTTAAATTATGACATAGAGCTTCAGACCATACGGCCATACTGATTGCTCCAGTAAGCTCCAAGGGCCAAAATCGTCCTAATTTGCCTGTCATTATCAATAATTTCTAAACCAGACGCCCTTATCCAACTTATAACAGTATTTTTTGTGAGCTCAAAACTTTTGAACCAGAAAACAAGCAATACAAATACAAAATGTAATCGGATATTATGTATTATTAAATAAATAATGGACAATTCAGAACAACTACCTAGACGATATTATTTGGTAAACAGAAAATATTATTAAGTTGGGTGAAAATAAATATATTGAAGTTGAAAAAATCTTATCACGCCCACCCCGATTTCAAATGACTTTTGAAACATAAATAAAGTAAAACTAACAAAATCACTCTCATTCAGTCAAAGTTTCAGACCTAGAACAAATTTTTCAGTGCTAAAGAAAAAGCAAAATATGTTGATGAAACTATTGGTGCAATGAACTCTAACTAGGTATTCATTCAGAAATAGAAAACGTCGTTCAAAATCTAGACCGACTATACATAATACAAAACACGAGATATATTATTATGCAAACCAATTACAAATGTAACAAGGTCAGATCCAGTTTTTCTTTGACAATTATTTACTCTACATGCCATTGAAATACTACCACGAACTGATTGATTATTGCAAATTGATAGTGCGACTTGGTGCGACTCTATGAGATTACCGATAGTTAATTGTAAAGATTATGATTGAAGCCGGAAAATATTGAAAAAATCCATTCTCTTTACACAAACCACAATTACTGAGAAAAACTTTATCTACATGACAGAAATTTTCCATTTTTAAAAATTTCACATTTTCGTACATACATTCATACATCGATCAAGATGATAGTTTTATACTTAGTTCAATGCTTTAAGAACTTAGTAAAAGAAAGTATTATGAAAGAGAAAATAAAACTGAATTTTACAGCAAAGTGGCAAGGTTCAATTTGCCATATACATAGTTAGGTATAATAACATTGAAATCATTTAGTGCATATCTATAATTATGAAATACTAGCTGTTGCACGTGACTCCATATGCGTTACTTTATGAAATATAGCCTATGTTACTCGCTGATAATGTAGCTTTCTATAGGTGAAAGAATTTTTAAAATCAGTCCAGTACTTTTAGATTTTATTCATTACAAACAAAAATACACATCTTTTCTCTTTATATTATTAGTCTATCTTACAACCAAATAAAAAACTTTCATTACTAAGCCAGTATACAACAAAATAAAACCATTGACACCTAATGAGACAGTTAATTATTTTTAAAAGCGAATCTGAGAATTGTGATATCTCCTCAATCACTCTTAATTGAAGTTTAACTAACAATCTTTTTTTTTATTTCTACAAAAAGGTCAATCAACATTCGTCTGATTGAGATTTCACTATAACGACTGACAAAGCGAGAGACCAACAAAAACCTAATAACTTATTCATAACAAGCTATAAATCGTACCATTAACGACGACGTCGCAGAGTTTCTAGCTATACAAGCAGCATCATTACAAACATTACCAGATTCATGAGATACCGACTCGAATACATCACGCAGTGAAATGTGACTAAAGTAAAGTTTGGTACACTCTTTATTTACCGTTCTCCTATTTATTTTCGTTGTTGTCTGCTATCTCGTTACGTCTCGATACAAGTTGATAATCCGTAATTTATGCTGGCCATTTTTCAAACGGCAGCACGCGACTAAGTGTAGTCCAAACTCGGGACAACATCGCACACGTAATGTCCCGTCGACCATCTTTTGTTACTCTAACGGTTGTCTTTGATATCATTAAAAATTGTCGACTTTTTACGACATTGAGAAATATTGTTCTTAATAAACAGATTAGAGATTTGTTCACGGCTAATGTAGAAAGCGTTTCGGAATATATGGAAAGGCATTGACGAATGGGCCACTCGATTAAAGCCGTTGATTACTAAGTGATGAATCGACTTTTGTTTTACGGGAACTATTGTGGAACTGTATGCTAATGAAATATTGGAATTCGTTAGAAAGTCGTCAATCTAAAGTAAAGTATAAACAAAACCGCCCACCACGTTAGTTGCATATCTAATTGGTGATAAAGAAAAACCGGACACGGAAGATATCAAAACAGTACCGGCATTTGTAATTAAATCTGTCGAAAAGATAAATTTTGTTAGGAAAATACGACTCAGTTTGTATAATGAAGCGATTGGGAGGCGCGTGCCACGTATTAGGCGCATTCCTGCCCACAACTCCATTAGCTTCGCTCGGGTTTTTATAATTATCGACTTATTAAATGCCGCTTGAGATTTACGACGAGACCAAGCACAGGTAAAGTTATTTAATTACAAACACAGACTATTCAAATGTATTAAAAATTGTCACAATCACAGACAATAAAATATTGAAATTAGAAAAAATATCGGTAAAATATATCAATGTCATCGATATATTCAGAGATGTAGATTTTAATTAAGATTGAAGTATGTATTCTTGGAATTAATTCAAGACACTCCGTTAGCAATAAATTGATAACATTAGTGAATTCCAAAATAATTTGCTAATATTTCACAAGGAATGAAAATCGTGCTTGGAGTATAATATTAGATGCAGGTTATATGGAACTATGATGCATCGAGTCACTGACCACAACAACGTACGAGAAACGAAGCCTTGCGATAATCATAATACGCTTGCAGATATGTGATTAGCTCTGGGGTCACGAAACGGTCGGCGTTAGACAGAGACGATACGTTCCCTCCTGCTTGTGCATCTGTGATTACTAATAAACTGTCTCTATCCAGCAAACGACCGCAGGGCGCCTCAACCGCTATACTAAACTGTGACCTCACGAAATTCTCCAAGCACGATACTGAGGATGATTCACGTGTAATGATGGACGTTACAAACGGACTGACATACAGAGATGCGGACGCTAGATGAATTCCAAGCGACAGGTAAAAAAAAACAATTCCGCTTTTATATTTGAATGCGGTCATGATTATGAACTTACAATATTAATTTTATGGACTCATAAACATTTACATATCAAATCAATTTCTGATTTTTGTCGTACTGCCTGATTCCGTTTCTACATTTCAGTAATATGTTTTTAATCTGATAAGCCCAACATGGTATTAGGATGTCAACTAAATTTTGTTTATTCGGATCCATCTACATACCATTAATACAATTATTGAGTTCGATTATAATCTGTTGACACCTTTGCTCAACAGAATATACATTAAGATAAAAATGAAGATTAATGAAGCAGTATCGGCGGCGTCTAGATTTCTCATCATTAAAATCATGTTCTTAAAATGTAAAGTGAAACTATAAGGCTGGATACAGATATACTACAGTGAGGTAGTACAGAGGGCACGACCAGGCGAAACAGGTTTCTTGAGACTACTAACGTAGTAACCAATATACATACGGGCCGTGCATTACTCTCACAAGTATTTTGAGATTATATGGCGTTAGAGCGGTCCAAGTTGACTGTGAGAAAATTTCACCTGCAGGAAACTTTGTCATAAATTATTTTAGTACTAATCCAAGATGTGTAAATTACGTTAGGTTACTCGAGCTACTTGTTTAGAAATTAGTTTGAAACATAGTAGACGATAATGAAGAAAATGTTCACGATTGAAGTAAACGCCGAGTTAGATTATATTTGTGAGGAATTGTGATTTATAGTTGTTTCTCCTTATATTTTATTGTTATTGAAAACATTAGAAAATTTATGTAAATTGTACAGTGTAGGTGATTATAAAAATAACGTTAATATCCAAAATAGCCAAATAGAGATCAATGAAATTTTATGGTTGATTCCAGAGTCAATAATACGATGTGATTTCTAAAGATACGCAGACGAAGTCGCTAGCAAAAGCAAAAACAAAATTAGCGTACTCGAAAAAATAAGAGCAAAAAGAAAAAAAAAGAATCAGTAAAAGAAAGTACAATATTATCTTAATTAAACTATTCTAAATAGTTATATAGAATGAAATAGGAAAGTTTTTGGCTCTCCTCATCATTGTGATTCTATAAGGTAATTCAAGATAGTTCAATAAGAGAAATTAGGTATGTTGTTTCAATGTTGTTCATATATTCTATATGTCCTTTATGAATTAAAGTACGTACATAAATGTCACCGAATTTAATGATTCCCTGCCTATCATTAATATGCAATGCCTTCTTTCATACTCGCATATCTACATATACTGCAGAATCAACTAACAAATATCAAAGCAATTTTCTTGATGCCTCTATCTTATCATAACTATCTATTCTTAATTCATTAAGTTCTTAATTTCGAAACAAAACCTAGTAAACCTTTTGTAGATTATAAATTACGAATGTAACAAATCAAAAAAGGAAACATGAAAGAGTTAGTCGGAGTGATATTTCATTAACATCACACGTCGTTAAGGAATTAGCATCAGTGAGTGTAGGGACCGCTTCTATAAATCAAATCTATAGTTCGTTAGGCGTACGCCGGCTTCTCTGCGGGGGTCCACCTTCGATTCCTCAACTGGCAAGTGGAACAACCATTGAGGTAACCCCCTGTAGGTGAATATTTTGACATGCTATATAATGTCGCGGTTTGTATTTGATGAATTATTGTAAATACGTGAGCGTTTGTGATTTCAAAATTGTGTTTTTTATCGATCAATATGATTTTAATCTTTGATGTATTTATATTATCACTTGCTTTTAACAGCGACTTCGTCTACGTATATTTAAACATATATGTTCTCTGTGTTAATCTAATGTATAAATTACTAGATATTGCACGAGACTTCGTCAGCGTAACTTTATGAAAATGTTCGCAGATAATGTAGCTTTCCATAGGTGAAAGAATTTTTAAATTCGATCCAGTAGTTTTTGAGTTACAAACAAAAATACAAATCTTTTCTCTCTAGAATATTAGTATCTAGATGTTACTATAAAAATCATCAATATCCATTTAGCAATTTTGGAATGAAAAAGCAACAAACATCCATCTATTCTTGTAAATATTAATATTAAGATAATTTCCAATACTCCGTTTAGTCTGTTTTGCACAAACAGGCTACTAATGAGTTTAATTAATGTTCCTTTTAGTTATCTTAATAGGCGTCTTAGCTTGGAGAGTTATGCGCTTTATATAATTGATTTATAAATTTTATGCATTTATATTATGAAATTTTGAATAACTTATTCTTATCTAAATTCTTTCAAGCAATAATTTAACTATAAGTAGCATAACTTTCTTACCACTTACATAACTTGTGAACGTGTCACCGATAAAAATATGCAAAAAATTTAATAAGTAGATAATAGAATCTTTTGTTGATGACATTAGAAACGATATTGGTGACATTCCACATGCCGAACACGTAAGCAACAGGTTAGGTACCAATGAACCGTATTAGATAATAGACTTTATAGTTTACTCAATAAAATATAAAATCGTTTAGCACTATATTGTACTATATACATACGTACGTGAATTGGTGGGTAGATTTTTTCGTCAATTTCGTGTCGGAGATGAAGGTGTCCGTCAAATTTTAAAAGTTAATTATCAAATACTTTTACCGTACGGCTTCGTGTCCGAGTCCTGAACGGCGATACATCATCCCCGCGAGAGAATATAAATCACATGGTGATTGATAGTGGTATATATCTCACGCTCGTTTGCTAGCTTCTTTTTTAATTCAACACAAATGATTTTACACTTTGAATACCTTTTTGTGACGCCATTTCGCTTTGGTGTTTATTATGATTTGTTCCAACTATAAGCAAAGTTACCACTGTGATTATAGTTGGAACGATGAATCCTAATTTAATTAATAGTACTTCATTATATTCTGCATCATATTTATTAAAAGACTAGCCGTTGCACGCGACATCGCCTGCGTAACTTTATAAAATATAGGCTACTAGCTGGTGCTCGCGACTTCGTCCGCGTTCTGGATGAAAGGTAACCTATGTCCTTTCTGGTGTCCCAGACAACATGTATGCAAAATTTCATGCTGATCGGTTCAGTAGTTATTGCGTGAAAGAGTTACAAACATCCATACATACATCCATACAAACTTTCGCATTTATAATAACCGATGCTACTTCGCTGATAACGAACCTCTCTATATGTGAATGAATTTTTAAAATCATTCCAGTAGACTTTGAGCTTATTCATTCATTACAAACATACAAATCTTCTCTCTTTATGATATTAGTATATAGATATATTAATTACTTCTCATATGTCGTCGATAACTTTTTATATATTGTATTTAACCAATATTTAATACAATATCATTGTTTTATATTTTTGTATTCTAAATTAAATCATTTATTAAGAACATATTTATTTGAATATAAAATTATTAGACAATTTGACATGTATTTAATATGTTTATGTTCATATTTTTATATTTTTCAATCTTAATAAAACTTATTTGTATTCATTAGTCAAATTTATCTAACTACAAGGGACGCATGTACGCTTTTTGAACCAACTTAATTATAATCATAATAGACAACACAATGAAATCTACATACTATCATCAGTTGAAATTCAATATTTTCTACGATTCAATGTGCGGCTAATGTTTACAGTGGAAACCTATCAAGTTTCTAACAACTATTGAGACTCAACTCGTCGGCCCATATAAAGCTACCTGCCCATACTAACCTCAGTGTGCTATAATAGATTAGCGTAATTCACTATTGTGTTAGGACCCCAGTTCACATGCAAATCGCATGACAAAACGTGCAGAAATATAATTAGCTTACGACGCCTTAACCCGTCCTGAAGGGGTCGGCTTGACCATGCAAAATCTAAACCAGTATTTTGTGTCTTCCTTTTTAATTGATGTTTTCGTCGAGGCGTAACTTCTGACCGATGTCCGGCAAGGGTCATAGATGCAGTTTAATGCTTTTTTTTTTCGCGACGGCAGCCGTGGGAACATGTTGGTATGTACACTCGATGGTATCTTTATGTCGGACGCGGCTAGTAAGTCTCCAGTTTTCCCAGAATGAGGACCATTACGAGCGGCCCTGGAGCGTCGTACGAAACATGTCACAGTTATTATGCTCACTAGAAATGATAATATCTTTCGGCTGTGAGCTGTGAGTGTGGCGCGAGGTACTATGTACAATAGAACTGCCTTGAGTCATTCTCCTTAATACCAATGCACTCGTTGTTGACGGCTGTTGATACCAATGAATTTGAAAATCAGCACCTTCAACCATCAAAAATCTAGAAAGGCCGAGTTTGGACCAAAGAACTTTTTTAGTTAACGAGATTAAAATATTGCATCTCTCTTTCATTAAAGTTATCACATGTAATAACTTGGTTATCAGTGATTGAACATTTGTCCTAAATGTTTCCGATAAATAATTAAGTTTGTTAAAAAAATCGTTATATTTCTCACGCTAGCACTATGTTTGCAAAACTAGACCGGCCTAATCCAAACAAACCCATCCATACGGTCAGTTGGTTCACAATGACCGCACCTGGTCAAAAGCGCAAATTGACACCCTCCTCAAAGTACGAGGTTGATTCTTCCGACATTTCTTTTGTCATATAGAGGCGTGTATAGGGCTTTTACTTTAAAACATAATACACGTAGCAAACATTGCCATAATTTACAGCCCCTGGGAACTATTTAGAGACGATGATGATTTTGACAAGTTTTCTTGGGTTCAACAATAAAAGTGCATAGGGCATGGTTAGTACAAACCCAAGTAAAATTTACGCTCGGATTAATGTAAAGCAAAATTTAACGTATGAAGTTTTTATAGAATTTTTAATTACTCTGTGGTTATGGAATTTAAAACTATCTATACTAAAGTAAAGAAATTAAGGTAATAAATATAAGATAATAATTGCCAGATAATTTAAGATTACTAAGTAGATAAGTGGACTTACGCATACACCTAGTCTGCATATTGTATAGACAGACAGGCATAATAATTCGAGAATAGAGAAGAAAAATAAATAAATCTATAAGTTAACGGAATTTAATAAATATAATTCTAAAAATGTGCAAATTAAATCAAAATCCATAACAATTTCCTTTGTTAAGAGATTGTAACGATATTTTTTCAATTTCCCTCCATATCGCATCATTAAAATTCATCGCGAAACCCCCCAGGGTATACTTCGGAAGCGATAGCAGAAATCTTTCTAAATGACCGGTCCAACACAAAAACTTATTAAGATATTCCAAACAATGAAGTCTGTGATTGATGCGCCCTAAACAAAAGGTGTGGCAGCCATTGTTCAGTTTGGAAAGGATGGACGAAGTCGGGGAATTTATTAAGCTATACATTTATGCACTTTATACACAAAACCAGTCTAGTAATGTGGTTAATTAATCAGTCGGTGTACCGGTGTGCACTTTGTTTGATATTTGCATATTAGGAGAGTTCAATGTGTGTTGGTTGAGTCTGTTCACAAAACTGCCGTTTGTTCGATTTGCTAATGACTATGGGGGCTATGCGAGAATTATTATGACATCACAATAGGATCATTTTAACACTGATAAGCTTAGGTAATGTGACACAAATATAGGAGGATAAAGGAAAAAAATTATTGAAAACGTTTGTATAACAAAATTTTGAACAATCTTCCCAATACCTGTACAATACATATACATCCATTATTTACCCATATTATAATCACCCATAAGTATTTACCCATATATTTTCGGGAGTATTTGTATATAATGTGCTATTTATAAAAAAATAACACGCAATCTGAATTGTAAGTCACCAAACAGACAGCCATTTTAATAAAGAAATTCATCAACAACAGATAGGTTATCACCAACGAAGTGTTAATACTGCACTATGTACTTTTGTCAACTTTAAGTTTCCGCCATTTAACAGTTAAACAGTTCAGTTTTTTGAAATAAAGATTTGTGCAATGGTTGAATGCTTATTTTACTAAACTGTGTGGTATAGTTGAGTTGTACATTAAAAACGCGGTTCGTTACCCAGTCACCAGATCCAAAACCGGACTGCTCTGCACTCGTAAGCATTGAAGTGTTTAAAGTAAGCAGCTTGTCGTACATTGTGAGAAATGCCTAATAAAAACTGTGAAATGATTCAACAAAATTTCTCAAGCATCTATTTACTACAACACGCCAATTCAAAAGGTTTGCAATTTTTTCTCGGGCAACAGGCGTATTTGTATCAGGCGTTGCGAGAGCACTTTTTGTCTCCATCAGATAAAAATTTTGTGCCAATGAGTTACCGACAAAAACATTATCTGTTACAAATCGAGTTTCGTATCAGTGTCTACGTGTAATAGTAGCCAACACTTCTCAATGGACCCTTTCAACCGCTAAAACGTTTCACAAAACACAACTAAATCCACTACAAAACAATATGGCACAGAGGTAAAAAAGTTAACAAAGCGACTGTCGACGTCTAATCTCGACCAGATCTACAAGTTTGATATCTAAGACGATTATACTCGTAAACCGACAAAGAGGCACACTTTTTCTTTTTCTATTAACAGTTAATCTCTGATGAAAAAAGGTTTATAGAGTCTGGAAAGTTTGGCACCTTTCTATTGTTTGTTGACAGCAAACAAATCGTTTCGGTGAGCAAAATATGAGCGGGGCTGCGAAGACGTAATGGGGTGCTTGAGGGTTGAATTGAGAGCAGCGGGTTACCGTGTCCTTTCCGGTATTCCCTGCCCTTTGCTTTATCTAAACTGATGTGTGAATGTGTAAAGGGATGCTATAACACTAATGATGCTCTCGCAAAGGTGCGGTGTAAAAAGTTTTGCAAAGGGTTCAAAGGATTACTCGCTTATTTCGTTTGGTTTTTTTTATTATGCTCAGGTAAGTCCAGGTCTATTTTCTAAAATAACTATGCAAAATTTGACCAAATAAAATTATTGAGAATTTTTTTGACACCATATAATTTTTTTAATATACTAATATACATATTATGTATATTATTATATTGTCTTAAATTACTTTTGAGTCATTTTTATCAAAAATGCTACATTTAGTTACCTACATGCCATTTTGAAGTTAAATTGAAATTAAACTGACCACAGCCTCAGATAATAATTAGTCACCAAGTTGTTGCTCTAAATAAGATCGAAATTGAACTTATAATATATTTTTTTTGTAATCCAAATATGATATAACTTTTTAATAACTATAAATCGTCATTTAACTTCAGACAAAAGATATTTATACTTTTCACATATTTACTTTAAATTTTGTCGCATGCTTCGCGATAGACCTATATTGTGTCAGTGTACGTAATGGTCGGTCACAGCGGGTGGGTTACGAACTCTTTGCCCCCAAGAGCACTTCTTTCATCACCAAATTACGGTCACCTGTTATCTGCGTAACTGTTGATATCCGCTGTAGAACGTTTTAATAATATTTCTGTACATTTTTTGGTTTTCGTTTTTAGGATGACGTAGAGGCTGATTCTTTATAAACACATTATTTAATTAACTAAATTTTACCTATACTTAAATTAAATCTTAATATTTTGAAAAAAAAGCGCCCGAATTTCCAGGAAGAATAATTATGACTGTATTATTCTTCCTGGAAATTCTGCCTAGTAGTGGCAGGAGACACTATCTTTCGCAATGTAGAGGCTGATACTTTGTAAACACATTATTTAATTTACTAAATTTTGTCTATAGGTACCTACTTAAATGATATCTCAATAATTTGAATAAAAAAAGCCAGAATTTCCAGGAAGGATCATTATGACTACAGGTATTGATAGTAGTGGCAGGAGACACTATTTTTCGCAATTATTCGAGCAACCCGTTTGCCGGCAGTACGAGTAACCACACCCTTACAGACACCACCGTGAAAAATCAACATTTGTGCTTTTGTGTTTCAGTGAGTGAGTAAGGGATGCCAATTTCCCTATACCTTCCTAATCCCTTATCCTTATCCTTAATCCTTATGGTCAGCAACGTAATTGCAATTCTTGTGATTTTCTCGTGGTATAAACTACATTTATGTAGTTTATACCACTTATTTCGTATGCTGTGGTCAGACTATTACATAAAAAATATAAAATGCACCATTATTGAAACATAAATTACTTTTAAATTGAATTAATTAGTGCATTAAAAATAACAATAAATGATAAATATCAATAAATGAAAACGATATCAAGTAAATTTCCTTGCCATTCTGTTTTAATAACGATTCTGTTACCGGAACCAATCGGAACTGTTTTAGTTATATGGCTATTAAAATAATTAAAATGCAGGCGGTTTCTCAAATACTAAGGACACCAAATATAGTTTACTTATCAAAATAAAGATCTAGGTAGACTAGACAAAAACGTACAAAGGTAAACACATCAAAGTACTCAGTCGCGTACAAATAAATTGTCTTTAGCATGATTTAAACAAAGTGACCGTCAAAATGACACATTCCTTAATACGTAGCAGCCTGCAAGTTCTACAAAAGTCCAAATACCTAATACTTGGTTTTTTTTAACAAAGTTGACACTCCCACACAGCGAAGTCTAATGCCATCAATGCCGACCTATCAAGGTTTTCTTTACAGCCTTGATGTCTACAAAGCATTTACACGTTTGAGAATTTAACGAAAAAAAAAATACAGAGAAAACAAAACATTTACCTGCGAGGCTGTTCGTTAATAAATAATTTATTGTTTTACACTTACATTGAACAATTTATAAACAAAAAATATTAGTGAAACATTTAAGTATTCAAACCATTTTATGTTATTAATAAGGAATGTTAAAGAAAGGTTTTTAATATAGTACATACACCATATACATATTATGTACAATCATCATCATTGTCACCGCTTTAGGATACGTGGTCTTATATAAACACAAAAAATATAAAACCTAAGTAAGTTTCTTTTTACAAGTAGGGCAAATGGATTATAATTATCTGAATTAATATATCTGAATCTAAATAATCTTCATGTCATTTACGTTCTTTGATCGAATACCTAATTGAATAAAAAATTTCAATATTTACGTTAAAGATCGTCATCATAATCATACAGGTAAACACTACTTATCTAACTATCTGAGGATAGTTCTAGAATTTTAAAATTAGAAAAAAATAAACGATACGTTCCGAGGCCACCACGAATTTCCCGCCAGACGCACCATCAATCACTGAGCTGTCCATAAAACAATAACCTACTGCATTAATACCACCTTAATAATAAGCTATTACATCTCATAACTTTATTATTAACATTGATCGTCAACAGTTACTTAGATATGCCCTTGGGCAGTCCGTCTAATGACTTCGCAAGATTGATGATTTCTCTAATTATACTTGCGACAATCAATGCAGCTTTAAAAGCCGCATTTTTTGTATATTATTATATTCTGCCTTTATCTTAAAACGTATTTAGGTAAAGTCAATTTGTACGTCACTACGTTCAATCCGTTTTTATATCGCAAAACGCAAACACTTTTCGATACTAGCTTTTGCCCGGGATTTTGTTCGCGTTTATTCTAAAATTATAGCATATTATTTGTGTTATTCTGATTTATAAACTACTAGCTGCTGCCCGCGACTTCGCCCGCGTAAATTTGTATATTATATGCTAAAACCTTCTTCGAGAACCACTCTATCCATTGGTGAAAACAGCATGAAAATCGGTGCAGTAGTTTTTGAATTTATCGCGAATATATTATATAATATATAATAGTGGATGTTCTAAGATTGGAAAATTAAGGGGGAGGGCTATGTTGACCTTAGGTATGTCCATTTTGAATAACTTTAAAACAGTCAAAGCGTACTTATCTCCATTGCTGCATCTATTTTAAATATAAACTGCAAATATAAACGAATTCACAATATTTCGCTATCTCTATTTATACAAAAATATTAACATATATTTTATCTTATCATAATATATCTTAAAACGGAGTTGGTAACTGTAAAAATTAGCAAAAATTTTTTTTTTTTCGATAATCGAAAAACACGAATTTCAAGCTTTCATTTGATGAAATCCAAAATTTTGAATAAAATTAGAAGTGTCCACACATACGAGTAGTAGAAAGGCTACAATATTTAGTAGGTATCTAAACAAACGCTGGCTATAAATAACAGTCAATGCGAATATAAATATACTGTGTTAATACCAAAGTTCATTATGTACAAGCCTTATCATCTTATACCGTGTCTATCTGAGCAGTACATTCATCAGAAGCCATCGTTACGTCACCCAAATATGAACATAAACCATGTACTAGTCACATAAATTGCAGAAGCAATTAAAGTTACAATGATGGTGAATTTGAAGCAGGTTTACGCAGTAAAGGATGTAATATTAAATTTATATTACCTAAAGCCTTCAGTACAATGTAATGAAACGAATAACAGCCTTTGGAGTCATTTAATGTGTCTATAGACTTTTGAGGGGTTCTCAACTTACAAGTAGGTACCTCAAAGTTTTTAAGTGTAGGTACATAGTTTTAATACGACCTTAGCTATTTTATCATTTTGTAATATTGTCTACTAGCTTTTTCCGGCGACTTCTTCCACGCTCGTCTTTTTTGGATGGTAAATCATTTATTCAATATTTATTGATCTAATATTTTTGTTAAATATTAAATTTTATGTTTATTCTATTTTTAGGTGACCCCTTGGTAACAGTAGGTACCTACTTTTTCCTGAATGAGAGTAGATACCTCTTATGTCCTTTTCTAACAACGTTTATACGTTGTTAGAGATACAGAAAAGTTACATATACATATATAAAATTTCATGATGATTGGTTAAGTAAGTATAAGTTTCTATGTGTCATTCTGCACGAGTATAATTGGAACTCAAGTTTTTAACTGTTCTTAATTACTTTATTGAACATAATAATATATAAATAGGTTAAGACAAAACAGTTTATAGGGCCTTTAACTGATAAAAATTCGGAAGCACATATTTTTCCCATCTTTGAAATGATAATGGTTTAATTTTGTCCAGTATTTTATAAATTCTCGTGTCGCGGTGTTTGTTGCCAAACTCCTCCGAAACGGCTGGACCGATTTTGATGAAATTTTGTGTGGTTGTCGGGTAGGTCTGAGAATCGGCCAACATCTATTTTTTATACCCCTAAATGTTAAGAGTGGTCCACCCCCAAAATATATTTTTTATTTTTTCGCAAAACAACGTTTGCCGGGTCAACTAGTAGGTATTTGTACATAAATTCTCTATGCATAAATAGTAAATGTGTTTAAAATTGACACCTACCTTCTCTCCTCATGCCCATTTTGAGACATTTTCTGAGTCTGCAGTACTGGCACTGATTTCTATGGTGTTGGTCGATAGGGCAATTCCTGTTACCCCGGCATGAGTATGTGAGATTTCTTCTAACGGACCTCTTGAAGAATGACTTGCAGCCTGCGGAAGATATTTTACATTTTTTATTTTTATTTTCAAGAATATTTATTTATCAATTTTATTTGACATATAAAAAACAACATTCTTTCTTTACAATTAAACAACATTCGTGTTTTTTTTTTTCACAAATCTAATCTCTGTGTCACAAGACACAAACAGAAACACAGGAGAAAACAAGAGAGAGAACAAGAGAGAGAATCGTAAACGGATTTCCATTCAAGGAAACAGAACAGAAGTAGGTACTACAACGTGTACAAATATTTTTTTTTTTAAATATTTAATGTACAAACACGCTTTGTTTACGATTTTATTATTTATGTATATGTACAGAGAAAAATTCAAACGGTTTATTATCGTCTATATTATTGTCTTCCTTTCAATGCCATAAACAGCTGTTCATTATTTATAGTGTCAAATTCTCGTAAGTATATGTAAAGTTGAATAATCAAATAAAAATTCCGAATTTTTTATGATCACTAGAAAACCTCTGTCATCGATAGTAATTACTTGTTAGTGTTTAATATTGGTGGAGTTAACACTGGCCGTAAATCAGTGGCTACTCAATAAAGATAATCGGGCGATTCCTATGATAGTTATTCGATCGAGACGAATTTATAAAACTGTTAAAATACCAACTTAACGATCTATGGACAGTTAATACTTATACTCATGAATATATTCATGCGTCAAATCTTTAGTGATATTTTGTTTAAACTAAGTTAGGTATTGTACTGTATTTATTGGAATAATTTCTAGAAGTCATAAACCTTGTGGTGGCATTGGCCACCACCGTTACTGAAGAGCAATGTGAAATAATGACAATCAATTCTCATGTACTCTCCCGCGCATGGCTACACTATCGCTTAAGGCCCCGCTCCCTAAACATTATGATTGTTTGCCGTAAAACTGTAAATAAACCAAATATCACATCAATGTAAAACTTAAATTATATTATATTTTAAACCTTTTTCTAGTCATTATCAAGACAGAAACACAATTAGTGGAAATTGACTCGACACTTTTATTTTTTTAAATTGAGTCATTTATTCGATATTTTTTCTTTTATCTCAGAAGCAACTTCTGTTACATATGCAAAATAAATACTCATAGAAAGAAAATGAGGTTTATTAGTTATTCTCAAGACAAAATTTACCTAGAACGATTATTATTCTCATAATAAATTAAATTTGATTTGAGACTTACGTCCTTTAGTTCTATGCAAGAAAAACAGAGAAATGGATCATTCGATATTCAACCTTATTCGAACCGTATTTGTGTTTGAAAGGGAATGCATGCGAGTGTTCGTCAGTACCGCGCTGTGCGCCCACAGAGAGCGTTTTGGGAGCGTCACCTTAAGCGATAGTAGCTCAGCCCCGTAGCCAAGGTGCAAACGCAGTGCTTACAGTCGTAAAAGCTACGCTAAGAGAAAACTTTGTGATTGGTCAACATTTTATTTTGACGTTACAACAACCAATCGCCAAGCTTTCTCTTGGCGTTCTCTCTTCGTTTCTGAAGTACGCAACGAAGCGTATGCGACTGTAGAAAGCACTGCGTTTGCATCTTGGCTACGGGCTGAGCTCGGGCTGAGCTACTATCGCTTAAGCGATAGTGTAGCCATGTGCGGCCTCCTTAAGGGATAATGAGAGTACAGGAGAGTATGAGCTGCCATTTGATCACTATACGGAAAATTAACCGATTTTTCTATGCTTTTATATTAGTTTGTTGGGTATAATAAAATATTTATTATTAATGTCGATTTATTACTTAACAATAAGCACAGCATAAAAAGTTACAATCGAGCAAAGCAACTCAGTTGCTCGAGCGATAGTATAGCCAACGACCTCCCTTGCTATTTGTCCTCTCAAAGTCAGCAGCACACTCGTAACTTCTTAAGGCGGTTCTTGTCTTTTATAGGCGTAAGTAGTCTTTTATTAACATAAGAACAATTAAATGTTTATTAAACGCCTATTTTTAATTTTAATTATTATTAATCTTTGGCTTTTATTATTGACGACAGGACACGTCGGCTATAAAACTTGTTTTGTTTAATTTATTGAAAGGACTATAACGTCACTCTTAATATTAATATTGTACTCGTATGTACATATTTACATTTTATACGGTTATATGAAGAATGGTGAAATAATCAATGTCGCACTATTTATTTGCCGACTATAGACGTTCAAATCGAATTACGATTATAGTCACTTAAAACATTTAAAGCTCTTCGAAGCAGTATATAGATGGAGATGAGTTCCTTGTGTATGTGATCTTTCGATAATTTCTGGTTTATAAAAATTCTAAAGTAGCAAAATACATTAAAAAATATATACCCATAAACTCAAAGATCAGTGTGAAATCACACCATGTTTGCTGTTGTGTTTCGACTTTCGATGCTAGATCTACATATATTGATGTTTCGCTAGAGACTATTTTTCCGTGTTCCTAATAATATTTTTTTATTATTCTTTAACCTACCAAGTATAGAAAAATTAACATTCAAACTGTACGTGTTCTATCGTCCCAACACGGGCGCGGGCGAAGTCGCGTGCAACAGCTAGATTTCCCCGCTAACTTCTTCTGAAGCACCGAACGGAATTTGATACGGTTTTTACCTTTTACGAGTACTTACAAGTAATTTTTTTTTTGCAGAATTTTTTTTTTATTTCTTTCGAAACCGATGGTGGGTTAGTTTTAGGAATAGTTCAGTGACAGTGAAGATACAATGTATAAAGATAATAATAAATATATAATCGATGTTTGGAAAGAATGGTAGAGCCTATTTTTCCGTGTTCCTAATAATATATTTTTATTATTCTTTAACCTACCAAGTATAGAAAAATTTACATTCAAACTGTACGTCCCAATACATTTAGTTATAATAGATTATTAAAATTCAAATAAGTATAATAGAAAGTGTTAGAACAGTTAATTTCTCTATAGTTGCGTGCTGCTCCGCCATTATACTAAACATGTAATAGCTTTATATTTTCAATGTGTAGAGAAGACAAATTGGCTCGTGTGTTATATTTTTGTAATTAAGATGTTTGTATCATGTATTTTTTAATATCCTACAAATTTATTTTTAATGTAAAACATAACCTATGTAATTACTTAAATGAAGGATGAGATATACTTAATTAAATATATTTTTTGGTTCATAAAGGAAAATGTACAACAAAAAAGTGCGTAACAAAAAGTTTAGTGAGACAAACTTATACTAATATCATACATAAAATTCTCGTGTCGCGGTGTTTGTTGCCAAACTCCTCCGAAACGGCTGGACCGATTTTGATAAAATTTTGTGTGCTTATCGGGTAAGTCTGAGAATCGGCCAACATCTATTTTTTATATCCCTAAATGTTAAGGGTGGTCCACACCAAAAATGTATTTTTTATTTTTTCGCAAAATAACTTTTGCCGGGTCAGCTAGTAATCTATACTAATATTATTTAATAAATATGAAATATTTGATTGTTTGTTTGTTTGCATTGAATAGGCTCCGAAACTACTGGACCGATTTAAAATATTCTTTCACTATGGGAAGCTATATTATCAGTGAGTAACATAGGCTATATTTATATTATAAAGTTATGAGGGCGAAGTCGCGTGCAACGGCTATTCTAATATAAATAGCGACCCGTCCTTTGTTTCGCATAGGTATTTTTTTTCTGCAAATTATATAATATACTCAAACCTCGTTTATCGCTTTTTCAATTAGTGAAAATTGCATCAAAACCTGTTGGATGGTTTAGAAATAATTAGCAGTGAAAGGAGACAGAAGCGGACATCGTCTTTATTTTATAATTATTTTATGTATAGATAATAGATTATACAAAGTCTTTATCTATGTACTTATAAGTAAGAGAATGTTACCGTAAATAGGCACAGTACAAAGCCGGTAGTGCAGGTAACTAAATATCCACCTTTAAATTATTTTGGCGTCAAAAGCCGCATATTTCCCCGGTTTGTGTGGAGTTTCTTAGAGAACCGTTAGCGGAGGGCTCACGTAGCGACAATAGATAAGTTGGTTGGCATCTGTTAGGGAAGCTACTAAACAAGCGGGTTGCACGCTACAAAACAAAACTAACGCTTGAAAAATCTATACAATATCTTGAGTTAATTTATAATGCACACTGCCAAGGTTTGGAACTCCCTGCCGCGGCGTCTGTATTTCCGAGCTCATATAACTCAAATTATTTTCAAACTTCGAGTGAATAGGCATCTTCTGGGTGAGCTCACTCCATAATAGGCCTCATCCTTGCTAGAGAATTGGTTGTTGGCCAAGACTAACAGCAAACCATCTCTAATATTAATTAAAAAAAATCGTGAAAGGTTTAATGTTTTTTTTAAATCATTTTCATATTTTCTAAATAATAATTGCAATAGCAATGAATTAATTAATTTATTATATTTTATTTAGTATAATATAATGTAGGTATCTAAAATAAGCTTTTTAAAACGGTAAGTAGATAATGAACAAAATCAAGTACCTATTAGGTATGTGATCTAAATTTTCTATTGATCTTATGGTTATCTTTTTATGGCAATTCGTATTCGTTATATTTTGAAACATGAATTTTGCATATCATGTAGGGATATAAATAATTATTATACTAAATAATGCATTAAAATTTTAAATATAAATTTTACGCTTTTTAAAAACGCGCGTTTAAAAGTATCATTTGTAAGACGCCTAAGTCGGGAACGCTGCCTCCCAATTACCGCAATCGCTGGGAATATCAACTGTTGCAAATTGTACGCGAGATGATAACGGGTGCATTGACGTCGTATTTTCAGGTGAAACTTGGAACAATGGTATAGGTATCATAGATGAATCACGTTGTGTTTTTAAAGAATTTGATTTAACACAAAAAAAATTACATATCGATATTATTGGGACGAATGACGTTTGAGTTTGAGCACTCAAACGTCATTCTGAGCTGACGTTGACGTAATAAAATTTTAACTCAAAAACGCTTAGGTATATTTTTTCGTATAGTAGGAGAACAGCTAATTTTATCAATACAATATTATTTATGTAAAGTTTACGCTTTTTCTTATCTATTCAACGGATTCAAAAAAACAATGCAATATTCGGTTCAGCTTTTTTATTTCATAAATTAAAAAAGTGCTTATTTCTGTTAAAATTAATGCCTGTTGTAACTTTTTTTACATTTAATTAATATTAAAAAAAAGTAATAAAAAACTATAAACAAAAATGTCAAAAATAGAATAGGTACCTACGTCAGTAAGTTATACATTAATTTTTTTTAAGATTAATTAAGAATATAATTAATAATTAAGAAGATAAGCCTGTACGTAGGTATTCAAATAAACGCTATACGATCTGTCGCTTCTACATCATATTTAATGACTCAATAATAATATTGACGTTGGCAAACGATATTATTTTAAAAGCGAAAGTCTGATGTAAAAAATTCCTTTTGATGACATTTTAATAATTTTCTCGTAAAATTATATTGCCCGGTATCAGATGTAAAATTTATTTTTGACTGAATGCGAAAACACCAATTTCCATTAAATATTTAATTTACTTACTTAATTATTTTAATTTATATTACCCGGGTCACAGAATAGATAGTAGTAAAAAAATTAATATGGGACGCGGGTGTTAAAATTACACAGATATTTCAATTCTCACTTAAGGCGATCTAAGATATGACAGATGAAATCTATACAAATATTATAAAGAGAGGAAGATTTGTGTTTTTGTATGTTTGTAATGAATAAACTGAAAAACTACTGGACCGTTTTAAAAAATTCTTTCACTTATAGAAAGCTACTTAATCAGCGAGTAACATAAATGCTATATTTTATAAAGTTACGCGGGCGAAGTCGCTTGCAACAGCTAGATTTATAAGATAAAGTCGCTGTCTGCTTATGTCGTATGTTTTTTCTTTACATAGTATAAAACAAAGTCGCTTTTTCTGTCCCTATGTCCCTTTGTATGCTTAGATCTTTAAAACTACGCAACGGATTTTAATGCGGTTTTCACTAATGGGTAGAGTGGTTCTCGAGGAAGGTTTATAAGTACATAATTTACTAAGTTACGCGGGCGAAGTCGCGGGCAGCAGCTAGTATATATATATATATATATATATATAAAGTGCAGTGTTTTATACAAATATTTATTTGTGTTTTTACAATTTTTATTTGTGGTGAATAAAAATAGCGTGCATTTATGTAAGTTAAGTGAGACAAAGTTACATCACATCACGTGCACTATGTGGGTCAGTGAGGCTGCGAACCTGCAATCATCTTATCATTATCGACCATTCCGGTACTAATTGTATGTGCAGGTGGTTTACCTAACATAATATACTTTCCGGCGATCTGACATTGCATTCTAGATCTTATCTACGACACAAAACAATATTGTACTTATTAGGTAGCAAAATACTTATCTTTATACCAAGTTTTATCAAAATTTGGTTTAACATTTTAGGTGTGAAATGTAAATAAACAAAAGATAGTGTTACTTTTGCTACTTGTAGCTTCTACAATTTAAAAGTCAGATAAAAATTAGTTAAACTATTTGGATTAACAGTTGGATGTTTGTTTACAAAATTAGTGTCAAAATGTCAATGTATGAGAACCAAAATTAAAAAGTTTATTACTTTAAAAAATATTGTTAGATATTATGTTAATATTAATTTATTTTTAATGTTTTAGTTGTTTTTGTTTAGTTTTATACTAGCTGGTGCTTGTGACATATTCCGCGTTGGAAAATAAAAAATATAACATCTGAGAAAAAAAATGCAAAAAATGCAAAAAATCTTTATCGACGACGGTGGCGCCGCCACGGCAACAGTAACACCCAATTTTAATATTTTTAGACTATCCCTCGGGAAATCCTAACATTTTCCCTGGAAAACCTAATACTTTTTAAAAAGTTTTTTATATTAATCTAGGTATTAGGTACTCTATCTGTGTACCAAATTTCACCCAAATTCGTTCAGCTGTTTTTTGCATTAAAGAGTAACAAACATTCATACATCCTCACAAACTTTTGCATTTATAATATTAATAGCTGGTGCCCGCGACTTCGTCCGCGTTCTGGATGAAAGGTACCCTATGTACTTTCTGGAGTCCCAGACAACGTGTAGGTATGCAAAATTTCATGGTGATCGGTTCAGTAGTTTTTGCGTGAAAGAGTTACAAACATACATCCACATATCCATACAAACTTTCGCATTTATACTTAATATTAAAATACGGATTATTATTTTATAGTAAGAATAAAGCTTGAAACATTCACAAGATGTCGTCCATTACGCAAGTTTACGCCACAAGTTTTTATAGAGATGATAATTTACAGTTGATACTCGAATATGTTCTGGAGACCATAAACTGTGCATTAATGTCACTTCGCTTTATGCCATGACTCATGGCATTTTAATAGCTGCGGCTCTAACTCCACGTATAGGACGAAAACTTCTAAAATATTTGTCCAACTGTACATTCCTAGTTCACACTACTTTTGAAAATTTCAATTTTATGTTCAACATGCAAAGTTAATAAACTTTTCTTGGTTACCATTTTTTTTTAATGTTAAAGTCAGCAGACATGCCGTCAGTCCACTGTTAGTACGTGGTGACAGTCGCCTATAACATAAGCAACGCCACAGTAGATGCTGCAAATTCGCTGACGACTACAGGATTAAGAATAGGGGTTAAGTAATGCATAGAGAAATGAGCTCTGGCATCCCTTACTCACTCTCCGAAAGGGGGTGCTTACTGCCGTCAGAAGGGCTGCCTAAATAACTGCGAAACGCAGTATGGCCTGCCAATGAAATTTAAAATTTAAAATTCCAATAGAGAAATTTAAAAAAAATGTACAATTAACTAGATAATTAGCTATTAACTATAGTTTCCAAAAACCATTATTATATTTCAATGAAATATAGATGCAAAATTTTTATATATCCGTATCCGTACTAATCCTATAAATATTATAAATGCGAAAGTTTGTATGGATGTATGTATGGATGTTTGTAACTCTTTCAGGTAAAAACTATTGAACCGATCACCATGAAATGCATACACGTTGTCTGGGACACCAGAAAGGACATACGGTACCTTTCATCCAGAAAAAAAGTACTGCTCCCGAGGTATTATCTAAAATTAAAGAAGCTAACTCCTGGCTAAGTATAATAGCAATAACGATGTCAGGCGATATATTGCTTTTTAAAAGCGGACGAAGTCGAGGGCACCGCTAGTATGATAAATGCGAAAGTTTGTATGGATGTATGTATGGATGTTTGTAACTCTTTCACGCAAAAACTACTGAACCGATCACCATGAAATTTTGCATACACGTTGTCTGGGACACCAGAAAGGACATAGGGTACCTTTCATCCAGAAAAAAGTACTGCTCCCGATGAATTATCTAAAATTAAGGAAACTAACTCCTAGCTAAGTATAATAGCAATAACGATGTCAGGCGATATATTGCTTTTTTCAACGCGGACGAAGTCGCGGGCACCAGCTAGTTTTTTTTAATATTTTTACATCAAAATGTCATTTTTACATTAGAAATTTGACATAAATTGCGATGTTAAATCATGAAGCGTTGTTGTATGGCCATACTTTTGCTTGCACAACACAGCTTTAACTAATAAAATGAAGTTGTAAAATAATTAACATGTACAGTATTGGCAGGTATTGGTCGATTACTTAACTATTTCTTTATTACCTTACGGCGGCCATACACAATTAGACGCCAATTTTGTAATGCGTCCTACGATCATTCTTGTTCGCTACATAATTATGTTATCGATCTCGTGCCGGGTTTTTTTGTTTTTTAATTCATTTATCCCGTAACAGGAAAAGGCAAGGGCACTTCACCACTATACAGCCACATATATATACAAATCTACACACAGTGAGAATTATACATACACTAGCTTTTGCCCGCGACTTTGTCCGCATTCTGGTTGAAAGGTATCCTATGTCCTTTCTGGTGTCCCAGACAACGTATATGCAAAATTTCATGGTGATCGGTTCAGTAGTTTTTGTGTGAAAGAGTTACAAACATCCATACATACATCCATACAAACTTTCGCATTTATAATATTAGTACGGATATAGCTTTAGGCCGCGACTTCGTTCGCACCTCTTTTGCTTGGGTGTTAAAACATTTATTCCACCAGCTAGTGGGCATTAAACATTTATTTTTAATGCCCACTAGCTGGTGCCCGCGACTTCGCCTGCGTGGTATATTTTGCCTCAAATTATATTCTAATACTTGGTGAAAGATTTTTTAAATCGGATTAGTAGTTTCATATATCTATATACAAACAAACACGAATACAAACTTTACTTCTTTATAACATTTAGTATAAGTAGATAGATATGTTTCGGTCAGGAGATGATTTTTTATTTTTAGATATTGCCTGGGAATATTGCATTTTTTCTGGGCACATATGCTTATTTTACTTTGGCGATGCATAATGTACATTTTTTATTAATTAATAATTAATGTAGCGCGGCAGTAATTAATTATTAACTGCAACGTAAGAATAAACGCCTTGCTTCAGTAATGAAAATCTGTAATTAAATTGGTATAAAATGTTGTAAGCTCATCAATCATTTAAAGCTTAGAGAATCATTAGCATTCGATAGATTAGCTTTGGTATGGAGGACTTGTCCTTTAACCTTCACCTTACCTAATGTTACTGGCAACCTCGAATGCCTTTGACGTGCAGGTGCTTTTAAATTTTAATTGTATATTTTTAAACAAAAATAAATAAAATAAGTACAACATAGGTACCTACTTATTTTATGCCAATTTTGGAAGTTTACCACCATTGTATATTTTTTGTGAGAAAGTGACGCGGACAAGCAGACAATACAATAGATGAGACGTCGCCTAAATATAGACTTGCGATATGTACCAGATATTTATATTTTTGTGCATTTTTTTTACTTTTTTTTTAAACTTAATAATTAAGAAAGAAGAAACAACACATTATTCTTTACTAGAGACCTGCTTACACGATTTATCGCATACGAAAAAAATATTATTACACTTCCAGGGTTTTATAATTTTCGTATGATATTTTGTTGAAAAGCTTTCATAGCTTTTAAAAGTTCTTTTCGATCTTCGGAGATTGCTTCTAAAAGTTCTTTTTGCATTCATTATTGGTACGTACCTACAACGGAGGACCTAGGTCATTAAGAACGATCCTCGTCCTCCGTCCGAGTCATTAAAGCGAATAATTTTTCATTAAACTTGCCTTTTTGCTGGCTCCAGTGTCTTAATGAAATAATTAAGGGAAGTTATCGTTCGAATGCTTGAGCCAAAGGATTTCTACACGCGATTTTAAAGCGAGCTACACAATAGCACAAGAGTAATTAACTAGTTAATTTCATTTAATTGGGTTAAATTTAAAATAACCTGACAAGAGACTACTTGTAAGGTTCAGTTTCGGTGATCCTATATAATACCTTATTGTTGATCCTTATTCGTCAACCTGCATGCAAAATATCACCAAAAAATGTTTTTGAAACATATGTTTTATCTCCTAAATCCTGTCTAAACTAACTAAACCCAAAATTACTAAAACTTTTAGTAACATAGTGTTAATTCAAGTCTCGATATGATTCATAAGCCTTATCAAAATTCTCGTTGAATAGTTTTCTAACAATATTGTCGTCAAACTTTCACATTTACAACGCGAGAAAAAATATCAGGCGTTTTTCGTTAAGCGGTAGGTAGGTACTCTATAATTCTATGTTTATACATTTTTCATCCAAATAATGCATATTTTTAATGACTACAATAAAAAAGAAAATACTTATGGAAATAGAAAATAGACAGTAGGACAACGAAACGAGTTCCTACCAGATTACTCGTACTGTACTGTACTAGCAATTTTACATCCCGACGCTAATAGTTAATCTGATTATTTTTTCACTCTTGATATCATTTTGAAGCTTTTGTCAATAAAATATTTTTTATTTTTAATCTTAATTAAGTGTTTTATTATCAATAAGCATTAAACAATAATTTCTCACTTTTACACATTTGTATTAAATAGTTCTTTAATAGATAAAAATAGATTTATGGCGTTACAAAGACGGAGCAGGTGTGAGGCACTTAAAAATGGTCGTAAAAGTCATCTGTGCATGTTTACCTTATTAAGGGACAGTACCTACCTACGTGTCCTACTAGTTTATTTCACATAAATATGATACATCAAATTTTCATTAAAACGCCGCTTGATTCGTGCTCCGTTAGTGTTTTATTGACAGTTTTAAAGGCCCGTAAGAGAGCCACACACACGCGCCGAAACGGGGGATTCAATTTAAAAAGTCAAATGAGATAAAAATAAATAAGTTTGGAAAAGACACTTATGTTTAGAGGCGGTCGTAAAGATAGGGTTAACTGCCACGGTATCGCGGGACAAAACATACCATAAACTGGCCGGTTATGGTCTATAGTGATGGGCACATGCACACACGTTGACTGTCGATAAAATTTATCATAAAAGTGATTATTACCTATAACTTTCACTTTTTGAGCAAGATAAAATTTGTCGATTGTTGTTTTAGCGCTAACAGACAACAGTAACTATACTTCACTACCAGTATTATTATTTTTTTACCTTTTTTCAGACCTCAATTTCACCTGATATTAAATGAAGATCAGGGCGAATATAGAGTTCGCTTGCCCGTTAATAGAATACAGAATACAGACAATACTAACTTAATTGTTACACAAACAATGGTCGTAACCGTATGAGAGCCTGGTGCCCGTGGTAGGTATTGAAAATACCTGTGTTACAGGTCACCAGGTCTAGTTGTTAAATAGCCTGTTCTTGAAGAGTCCCAAGTTGTTAATTTCAAGGAACACTGAAGAGTTTAATTATTCAGCTTAATTAAGCATAATAAATTCCTAAGTAACCTAATTTGTGGATACTGAAAGAAAAATATGAAAACTCAGCTAATGTTATAATTTAAATGATAAATTCTTAATAAGTTTGTTTGTTTTTTCTTTTCAAGTTTAGAATTTTTTGTATAGGTACAAATGAAGTTTAACTAGAAACTTGTATGTAAATTTACCTACTTAGAAGAAGCAACACAAATTTTTAGATACAACAATTTAACAATTTGACAAATAAAATTTGTTGTATTAGTAGGTCCTATATAAACGAATAATTTATATAGGACCTACTAATAAAACAAATACAATTTGATTATAATTTTTTGAAATATATAAGCATTTTTTATTTGGTTCGTCGACTCTTAAATCGACAGAGGTCTTCACTAAATACAGGTGTCAACTACACTCAGCATTGTCGCTCAGACGCAACCATTTAAGTCAAGAGGAGCGCTTCGACCAAGAACTTTGTCGATATAACCAGCCATAAAGGTTTAGTGCGATTTGCTACGTAACGGCGTACAAGTTTTATTTAGACAAGGTTGTATTAAAAACAGCGGGAGGTCCAAGTGTTAATAAAGTGGATTTGTCGACATGAAAATAACAGTTTACGGGCGCGACACTAATGTATCGATATTGTGGTGTAGCAATAATCTCGAAGGAAAAATTTACGTACGAGTATGAGCGACTAAGCAACCATTACAAACGGGCTATTTGTGCTCGCTTTATAGGAATTATGAAGCGCTTAATAAGTTAGCATTTAAATTTATTAGAATCTTTAGATGCTCAAAATATTAGACTTCTTAAATTAAATGGGATTTAATCTTGGGTTAAATTTAATCTGGGATTTAATCATTTAAAAAATTATAATATTCCTTTTGTGTGTATAAATTCCAATATTTTGTATATTAAATTATTTTGTATATAAATTAGCACTGTAATAATAATAACATAGACACAAAATATAACAAGTTGCCACTTCGATTGTCTTATCAAGTATATTCTGAGATATTTTATTTACGATAAAAAGAGGTCGCAACCTCTTTGGCGCCATAAAGCCATCGCCGATAACGTAAACCGGAACGTAAGAGTTGTTTTTAACTTTAAAATTAGAATGCAAATTTAAAATAATTGAGATAACGAGACCTACAGAGGACGCAAGTAGAGTCGCTCATAATATTTAATTGCAAAAAAATCATTCACAAAATAATTAGTTTCAACACTTTTATATTATATAAAATTAAATGCATCCGCCAGGCTTAATGATAGGGAAATGGTTACTAAAAAAAATCCATATAAGTATCATATAAATACTGCAAATGTATAAATAAAAAAAGAATCGCTTAGCTAATATATTTAGATATTAGCTAAGCACAAAACTCGAGAAAGTTTGACCCAATTATGTTAAATATTTGTAAGAGGAAGGTGCTTAGAAAGAGAAAATTTGGAAAAATTTCCAGGAAAAAAATGTAAAAACCATAAATTTCTTTTCCCTATTTATCAGAATGACGTCTGTCGTTGGGACAGAGATTTAAGTGACAATGTGTGGTGGTAGAATTGACTTTGTTATCCCATAAATACTTCAATAAGACATGGTCTTTCAAAATTTTCCTTTCTATATTTCCTTCGCAAAGTATTATTAGGAACCAAATTAGGAACTAAAAAGCATGTCGTAAATACATATTTTAGGAAAACTGTTTTGACATTAAATAAATAATCTCTAAATTGATTTCCATAGTGGGACGAAACAACCTTCATGCTGTAGTTACATATCTAAAAATTAATTACACCACTCGATAGCTAAAGGATCAGGATATTTTTAGATATTTTTTTGTATAGGTATATTTGAATTCTTTTGCTATATAGGTAGGTACATATAATACGCTCAAATTAAATATTACTCGTAATGTACACGTATTACAATGTAAAACATATGACCGTGTCCATGAGATGCAGCCACAGCCCCTTTTTATATATTAAATTTTTAAAAAAATTGAAAAAATCACTTTCACCGTTCAATAAGTGTATAATCTCTTCATATATATAAAAAAGTATTTTGTTTACCATCTGTGTATCACAAAGCAAGCAAGTTCAAGCTCAGGTTAGCGCTTAACCCGTCAAGGGTCAAGGCGGGTCTTTAGGACCATTGCCTGATATAATTATATCATGATGCACTGGATGTTACGTAACGAACTGGTTTCTTTGAGATTCTTACATTTTTTTAATAGTTTTGTAAAAAACTACCTGTTGCCCGCGGCTTCGACTGCTTGGAATATTTAGCCTGTGTCTATCTTTAAAATCTATAAATATATTTATACCTGTGCTTATATTAATTCTATACCTACGTTACGTACGTACGTACGTTACGTATACCTACGTTAGTATAGAATATTAATATAAGCATATTGCACTTATGTACGGGGTTAATGCGAGATTTGGTATAAGTCACGGTTTGCATGAATAATAATAAGTCCAAGAAATTACAATTACAAATAAAATCAATTAAGTAAATTAAATATTTCACATTTATATGATTTTGGTTACTATAAGATATTTAACAGTTTATTAACTTTAGTCCGCGACTAAGCCTTGGTTCGTCCTGTTATTTTTCTCTCTCAATGTCAAAGATATTTAATTGGTCTCGCTGCGCTCGACTAGATAGAGCGCTATACAAAAGCAATAGCCGAAAATGTGGCAACTTTTTATTGTAGTGTGTGTAAAAAATCGTCACTTTTTATCACTTTTTACCCAGTTTTATTATATTTTTACACAGTTTCACTTCGCAAACTGGTAATTTATTATGCCTAAAATTTAATAAAACATTCGGCACCTACACATCACAGACAGTTTGCAGTGAGACTGGCTCGGGTACGCCGAATTCGGCGTATTATTTTACAAGTATACGACGGCGGTATCTAATCGAGCGCAGCGAGACCAATCATTTATATTGTCTATATACTTATATAAAGAAACCATGTGTACATGTCACATTTCTATACTAATATTATAAAGAGGAAAGATTTGATTTGTTTGTTTGTTTGTTTGAATTGAATAGGCTCCGAAAGTTTTTTCGTGCGGACGAAGTCGCGGGCGCCAGCTAGTATTTTATAAAGTCACGCGGACTAAGTCGCGTGCAACAGCTAGTAGGTATATTATAAACTAAGTTAATTGTTCCACTCAAGATAAGTGACGACGATTTTCAACCGATAAAGTGTGAATGAAATAGCCTGGGAATAAATAATATAGAATACTTTCACGGAACAACAAATACCTACGGAGCGTGTACAGCATTTTAAGTATATTAAAGTAATTCGCGAGTTGCAATTATAAATAATAATAATACAGGGATTGTTAATTTTTTTAATTAATTTTTGAAACAATCTATGTATTTAATCAATATTTTTGCCTATTCTTTATTTATGGCATAGGTACGCACCGAAGTTTTATAAGTTCCTCCAGACGGCGGGAAGCGAAAGATAGGAAGGTAAGTGTTGTTGATAAATAAGTACTTTTTCAATTAAGCTAATAATAAGTTAGATATATTCTAATGAAAATTTCAAAATTTTATTAAGTAATAAGCAAAGATAATTGATTGGTCTCGCTGCGCTCGACTAGATAGAGCGCTATACAAAAGCAATAGCTCCGAAAATGTGGCAACTTTTTATTGTACCTAGTGTGTGTAAAAAATTGTCACTTTTTATCACTTTTTACCCAGTTTTATTATATTTTTACACAGTTTCACTACGCAAATTGGTATTTATTATGAGGCTATATTATGCTGTATGATTTCATGTATATTTCGTTTTCATGGACACACATTTTATAATGCAGAGTACTATTTATAAAGCGTTATGTCAAAACGTCCTATCTCTGAAAACAACAATTTCTGCGATCACACAATTTGCATAAAAGCGAGACACCCCTTATCTTTGGGAGCAGGCAGTTTATGAAAACTTTGTCTTATTGCGTTCTGATTAGAAAGTGTTTTGAGGCGGCCCGATTTAATTGAGGTTTTTGAGGTTAAAGGGGAACTGGAAAATTATTTATTATTTTGTTTGGATTCAATTTTTCAAAATAATATTATTCATTGACTAAGCCCTCGTTAAGATTTACTTATTAGTACCTACTTGTATGTATTAGGTATGTACATACATACATTATATCATTTTTATATAAGTAATGAGTTCGCTGTCCTCTTTTGTCTGTTTCTCCGCTAACTTCTTCTAGATTCTAGACCAACGAACCACCAAAAATAAACGGTCTGTGTCCATAATTTTGAAAAAAAAAAAAGCATCTATGCGAAAAAAAAGAAGAAAAGAAAAAGCGAAGAAATATCACTCATACCAGTTATTTTTCTGTATTTGTATCATAAAATCATATTTGAACCTTTGAATAATTATACGAGGAAGTTTTATTTTACCAATTCGCACTAATGATTTTTCAGAGTTTAAATGTCTAGAAATGGGATTTAATTTGATTAAGTTACTTAAAGGCCCTTTTAAGTTTTTATTAAAATAATAGAATATTTAGTTAGGTACTACATAAACCTTTTTTTTCAGTAAGAAACAGCTAGGAATCTAATCGAAAACGAAAAGGTATGCGGTTACCGTCGCTTAGATACCTACACATACACACACAATAATTAAAAGCCACTAAGTAAATACCTATAATTTAAAAGAAAAAACAGGACAGTAAAATAATATGTAACCATTAATTTCAAAATTGCACTTTAAATTTATTACAACAAGACTTTCATTTGTTTAACAATTTATAATTAATTCTTCAGCAAAACCTGTATGTAGTTAGTTATATGTTTTAAAACAAATTTCTCTTTGATATCTTTGCCATTGCCACAGATACCTGCCGCTCTACGAATTGGTATATCTACGTAGGTAATTGGCTCTTACGAGTTATATGGGTAATCGCTGGATTTATGAGCGTATATAATTGTTTATAACTACTGGGCAATTATCCTTTTAATTTTTGTTTCTTAAAACCACTATTTAGCTGACACCGTTGCTTGTATAATAGTTATCTATGTAGGGTAGGTATACATTATCTATAACTAACTATATCAAATTATTTAAGCGACGCATGAAATTTATACCTAACTTTTTTAGTTATTTTATTTCAAATAAAAGTTTATGTTTTTGTCTACTTGTTTGTTTTCAGTAAAATCTATATATATCTTCAGTAAAACCTACATATAAAATAGTCTGCTCTGACTGACTTTTAAAAGCACAAGAAAAAATTTCTATGTCGAGAAAGTTGGAAAATAGGTTTCTTTAATAACGTAGGTAGGTATAGGTATAGTCTTAAGCACTTATAAGAAAATATTTTTGAAAATTTAAACTCCGTGCGCAGCCGGGGACGAGTCATTAGTTACCTATATAGGTCTAACACTTTGTACCTAACTATCCAATTTTATTAAACGAACACTTTTTTTAAAATATATTCTTGTAATATAGGTATTGCGATCACGTTTCTAGGTATTCATAAAAGAAGATTTACCTACTTGCTGATATTGTTCAGGAGTAGACGAAGACTTTTTCTAATACCTAAAGCTAGCTTACGTAAGTAGCCTACATCTGGTACATTGTAATTATATTTTTGTATGTATTTACCTACTTATCTAATACTGCATAGAAAATATAAGTAGGCAAATTATAAAAAAATTTGAATTTTATAAGTTTTAAATTTATTTTTGTAAAAAAAAAATTAAGTTAGGTTTAACGCGATTTGCATTAAAAATATCTTAGAATATTTATTTAGTATTTTTATTCCTTTTTTTTTTAAATTGAGATAGAATAAGTTTTGTGGAGTCAAATGTCCCAAGTTAAATAAATGTGAAGGATATCGAAATTCTGTTTGTAAGTATAATTTTAACGTTTTGCACCCGTTAAGTATTAAATATTTAACCTATTGACACGGTAAGAGTTAACGCACAAAAGTACCGCCGCAACACATTTTGTACTTACTAACATAATACGTATTTAGCGGTAAGTGGAGTAGGCAAACACGTAATTTTAATGATTTTAACACATCACTTTCACTGCACAAATCTACGTACCCTCGCACGTGAACTGGCCATAGTGTTTCCCGGAGGACTTGTCGCCGCAGACGACGCACTCCACATTTTGACCCTTATTGTCGTTAACGGATGAGCCACTTTGCGTGGAGGCCGCCTGGCTGGCCGGCGTGGACGGGAGGAGTTCATCCTCTCGCCAGGTGCCGCGGAAACCGAGTTCGAGAGGCGGGAGGTCGGGGCCTCTGGGAGGGCATAGGCCCGGGCCTCCGACCCCGCCGTAAACTAGCGCTCCGTGCGTGATGATGCCGGTTGCAGTCACAGGGTTAGAGAGCGCGCGCGACGCGGCTGTGTGTCAAGGGTCGCGGCTGAGTCGCGACTGAGCTCGGGTCGGGCCAGGGCGCACGGCTCCGCCATTGGCCCGGTGGCCCGGGGGCAGGGAGCGAAGGCCCCGCCACCTCGACCGCGGCCCCCCAACCCCGCACGCAAGGGGGGACGGGACGTGGAAATCTTTCAGTGCCCAGGTACGGTCTGGAAGAAAATTTTCACATTTTTTAAATTATAATAAAAATAATTTTATAGAAGCACATGTAGGTATGTATTGCAATACAGCACTAGAAGCCTTGATTTTAAGTTTTTACCATATTATTAAACATTAAGACTTTTTAATAAGATTTTTCTTTATTCGACTATTAGTTTATATTTTATAGTGAAATGGTTATTTCTACACGGTAGGTCATCTATATCTGGTCACTTCAATGACTGAATGTAGATTCGTTTTTACATATTATATGAAAACACAGTTGAAAACTCGTAGTTAGATATACCTACCTGTGGTTATACCTACTTATTATGGGGTATTATTAAGTAGGTACTTATATCCTGGCTTGCGTGCTTATATAAATTTAATTTACCTTTTTTTTATTACTTTCACATTTAATTTTAACCTAAAATGTAAAATGCACCTTAATAATTATATAAAGGTATTAGGTAGTAATGATCAATATCGTAAATAAAAATAATATTACTTAAAAATTTCCCATTCTTTTTTACTGACGCTCCCTGAAAATCCTACTTTGTATCAACTTTCCGCCGCCTCCATATTTCTGCTCCGCTGATAGGAACCTCTACATATACCTACGCATCTAGGTAAGTGTGCTGATATTACCACCTAGTTACTTAACAGTAACACACACTGTATGGAAGAGACATCGCGTCCTATCTAAATACCTATGTAGATATCATAACTTGTTATTACTAAGTATATTTATAGAAGCTCTAAAGTGTTGACAGAAATAATTAAAAGTTTATCTATAGTGATTCAAACTTGGTGACCGATATGACTTTCAAATATGATTCATTGTTACCTATAGGTGGTTAGGTTACCTATTACCCTTACCTACTTAATCCAAAAAATAATTCGTATGGCCATCGGTTACGACTTGCTAGCGGCTGAACCAATTTGATTGAATTTAGTATGAAAATAGCCTGAATCCTGGAAAACATTAGGCTGCAGCTAGCTAACTAGCTCGCTAATTAACTTAATTAGGGCAAGGTTATACACGCGAAGCAACGGGTAAATGTTAAATCTATTATTTAGGTATGCGTATACAAAAAGGAATATAATTACTTAATATATAATAAGCAACAGAAATGAACGCTAAATGATAACAAGTCGATTGTTCAACTGAATAAAAATATCTAGATTGATCTAGATCACGGTAGGCGGCGCACGCGCATAGGGCGTGGCTTGCACGCGTAAGCGGGTGGGGGGACAAAGGTGGGGGGGAGCGGAATCGACTCCTGCGATCTCGTCAAGTCGTCAATGTGACGTAAACCTGGCTTGACGTGTCGTATTATTGAATTTTGTATGAACCATAATTTCGTTACGAAGAGAAAGTTGAATAATTTCGACATCTTTTCATGTAGGTAAATCTTTAAACTTAATGTTGATTTTGTTGTCAAATAGAATGTTTGGGGATTTATAATAATGTAGCGTTATAAATAGATTATTAGGTAGTTGATTAAATTAAAGCCAATATTTTATTACGTGAAAGCTAATTAAATTTTCATTTTGAAATTGCTATTTATACTATAATTTATTTTAAATTCATTTAGGTACTTTCATACTTTCCTACTTACTTCCATACTAAAAAATCAAAATAAGGTAAATAAAATGAATGTAATTTAATTATTAAATCTATCGAGTCATTTGTGCATTGACGAACAGACAGATAATTATGTGGTCCTGTTTATAGTAGGTACCTAGGTACCTATCTAATAGCTATATAGGTATACTAACTCCAATCATGACTGTTTATAATACCAAACATTTTTATTCATTATTATTTATTTTTATTCGAAAGAATATAATTTTGCAAAAATTATGTCACCTTATTTTATCATGACTGTAAAGAGTAGATAAAACAATTTTATGTCATTTTTATTGCTATTATATTTTAATGACGTGCGTGACTGTACATTTTAAATAATTTTACTTTTAGGTTAATATTTAACTAAAATTAATATAATTAATATTAGTAAGTTCACTTTGTATATATTCAGTTTTAAACTAAACAAGTGTCTACACAAATCTACGACTTTTGACTACATTCTACTAAGTTTTGCTACTACTAACTTTTAGTTAAACTCTACCAAGACACTGTGGGAATAGAATATACGTAAATAGAAATAGTATAAGATATATAGCGGAAATAGAAAAGTGTTTTCTCATCTAAAACTCTGCCACCCTTAGGTGAGGTGAGAGTGCGGGGGTGAAACGCGGCCTAGGGCGGGTCAAAGGTCGCGCCGCCCAACCCCGCCCAACGTCTAAACCTTCGTGTGCCCGAAGCTTTATCTTCAACAAAGAATACACTTTTCAGTAATGCCACTAGTACCTACTTAGATTTTTTATTAGTATAGAAATTTACGATTTCTATTGATTACCTGTACAAACTGTATATCTAAAACTGGATGACTACCTAACCATTGTTTCATTAAATATTAACATTTTTGTAATGTTTATGTAACACGTACAAAAATCTTCATTTATTTTATAGTGTGTTTAAGGTACTTATATTATACTAGCTAAATAAAAGATACTTACTAAGTATCATCCGCGTTAAATATTTAGCCTGTTTCCATCCTAAAATTCTATTCTACCACCTACTGCCTCTGCCTGGTGATTTTTTTTAAATTGGATGAACCGATTCGAAGATTAACTCCTGGGTACAGACAAACATACAAACTTTACTTTTTATGTTATACTTACCTACTTAATAATAGTAGGTATATTATCATATCATATACCATTATCATGGGTAGGTAAGGTATCTCTAACTTAGGTATAAAAATAACTATATAGGACCTAGGTTCAACGCTGAACCTATATACCTTATTACTACTTCAATTCACATGAATATATATTTGGGCGTTATAAAAATGTAATCCTTTCATAATAATGTAAGTAATAAAAAAAATCCATCAAAATCAAGCTTAGTGATATCATATCAACTTAGCCTTTATTATAAATTATATCTTTTTTAAAAGTAATTTATATTAAGGAATAGCTTTGGCCTACGACTTCTTCCGTTTGTAAGTAAGTAGAGTTAAAAATGGTGAAGGCCAAAATTTGAACGAAGTCAGCTCGCAGTTCAAGCGAGAAAACTTTGTATTATGTGTAAAATTAATTTAAGTTTATTAAGGTTTATTATTTATCTAATTAATAAGACTTTTATGTAATATCATTTCAGCTATTTGTACGTCTATCATTATGTACTAAGTACCTATACCTATCTAAAAATATGACGAGTGCACATGACTCAAATTTGCTCTAAGAATATTTGACATGATGAATGCCAATTGAGAAATAATAATATGCATATTATTCAATGTAGTAAAATATAGGCATGTAAAAAATAATTTGTTGACTACCTACCTACGAGTATATCCCATTCACATAACAATACAATTACAGAAGTAATAGGAAGTTCCATAGGCTGCATTCCTTTTGCAGAGAGCTACTAAGTACCCTCATTCATCAGATATTGCTTGTCATACATATTAGTCTTCTTACATTTTAATCGTAACTAATTAAAGATTAGAAAAATTAGATTAGATCTCATTTTAAAATGTGAAATTTCACGGTTCTTCATGCCAATGAGTGAAGTGAACGTGAGTGAAGTAGGTAGGTACTAATTAGGTATATACCTATAGTAGAGTGTTCCGTCCGTGGTCCAACTGAATACAAAATGTCGCAGAAAGTTACTAGTCTTAAAAGTCTAAAAAACTCATTCAAAAAGAGACTAAAAGTGAAGAGCTCCCGGCCAAGTACCTGCACCCAATTACTCAGTCCCGGTCCAGAGTGGGAGACGTGGGGGTAGGAGAGTTGAAAGTGTGGGTAGGGGAGACATAACGAGACTACGACACAGAGACACGGTTGTCAGGATCGATGATAAGGTTTAAGATGAAGTTTATATAACTTAGAAATGTATTTAACACATTCGGTTCGTCACATCTGTTTACCAAAACTTAAATAGCGATGAAGGTATTTGTAAAATTTCCAACAAATAAAATTGAAACAAAAATATTATAAGTTGTCCTAAAGCTTTAGGAATCAGATTGCAGGTTCAGGACAAAATATGAAATTTCGTCTTAAAGTCGAATACTGTTATAAGATTATAGATGAGGTCTAGTCTGATTACAATTTTTTTTCTATTTTTTTGGGTTACCATATATCCTGAGACTCTGACATAAGCTTTTGACCGTTTCGTACCTTATTGCCGATAACCAACGCAACATATGTAAGTTATAGATTATAATATGATATAATTATCACATATCATTTTAAAATTCCAAATTACAACTCCTTATATTTTACCAACAGTACCCACACCAGTTATCGTACGTATTTCTGTCCGTATATTGAATGCAATAAGCGCAAAACACAAGGAATGCAACTTCACATCTATCAATCGTTCACTTTGAGTCGTTGGCTTTCGCCATTCAAAGGTAATGTCGAAGAATGGAACGTATTCTCTGCACAGGGACACACAGTACATGTAGACATACAGGACATACAGACTTGGTGGATTGACTACGGAAGGAGACAACCCAGACAAAATGTTCTTTTAGTTTAGTTATAAAACTACTTGTTAAGTAAAGAGCTTACCCTTATAGCCCAGTTGAAAGAAAACTCCTATTACATCCAATGAAGCCATTACAATCAATTAAACCCGGTAAGTTTATCCAGCCAGAGTCATGTCGATTTTAATTTTGGATAGGAAGTGATGATCAGTTGCTAATTTTTTTTTTATAATTAACCGAAAACATCAGAAGGAAATCTGTATGTCTGGGAAGCCTACAATTGTGGTGTGCTAAAGTACCTATGTACTTAGGTACTTTAGGTCCGTTGAATTTTTAATTGTTGCTTGTTCTTTTTTGTAGATTTTGTGCTTGAATAAAAAAAGAGTTGAATAAAAAAATTGTTTTTTTCAGCTCCGACACACGACTGGAGTTTACTCCTTACGAACGATTATAAAATTTAAATTTTCACAATTCGAACACGCCTAAAGAACAACATTTTTCCTTTTTTAAATAAATTTAGATGGCGCGATATCTCTGAAACTTTAGATTCAGATATATATTATATTCTAAAATATTCAAGAAAATAGAACGTTACTATAACGCATAAGATAACGCATTCGTGTGACAATTCTGATTTTACTCCCATAAATTTTCATACCTAAGAACCACGGGCTTATATCGGCGGCAAATAGATTCTTAACTCCAATAAACGTACTTACGTATCTACTCGTATCTATCTATTTACTTAAACACTTAACAAGTCTTCACAATTCGCTTCAATTACAAGTCTAAATTAAAATACACATTCGTTTTAGAATGTATAAATCAGTCAGTTATCAGTGTTTCCACTGGAATCGATTCAAATATAAATTTGAAAGTCATTTGGTACGGATCCGTCAACCCTAAATCACTCGGTCACTTGTTTCTTTCTTTGTCAATTGATGTGTTTGTATCTTTGCATATGTTTTTTGCTTTGTTTGCGACATGCGCATGCTTCGGAGTAATATGTGATGGATAATTTAAGACGTCTGCCACACCATTGTTTGGTTTATTTATGTTTTTCAGTACACGTGTTAACTTCATCAGCTTTTTAGATGCGTTAGAGTCATCTCTTAAATTGTTTTCCTCTTCTTTTTTTATTGTTTACGTAGTAATGGTATTAAATACTAGGTAATTGAAAATGGAATCCTAAACGTTATTGATTCTTAGATGAACCATATACGTACCACTATACAACTAAGCTATCGCTCATCTACTTTCATGGATCTTTCTCATAAACATAATAACTCAAACGGATGGCGCCTAACGGTTACAATTTGATAATTTAAATAAAACTGAAATTTGGTTGTATTATTTAAAAAAAAAATTTGTTGGTTCTATTATTCAAAAAACACTTATTATAGTTCTTCTAACTTCAAACTATTTTTTTTTTTCAGAAGGTATTTTGCATAATATTGTTACATCTAAAATGCTTTCAATAGTCGGTAAAGTTGATATATGTTTTTATTTGTTATAACAAAACTACTTATTTATAATACTAATTTTTGCCAACGATTTATTAGTTGGCAAAAATGTAATGGTAAGTATGGCAAGTATATTTTTATTTATTCTATAAATTTATTTCTATAACATTTTTTTAAATCCTTTCAGAATTTTTTTGTGAAAGAGTAACAAACTTACACAACGTTCGCATTTGTAATATTTAGCAGGATATACTTACCCATATGTTTTATAACCTACATTGCTCGGCACGATACCTACATTATTATCTAAAGAAGGTTATCATGAGTCAAATGCCCTCACGTGGTCAGTTTCATGTGTTATTATAATATATTCATATATATATATATATATATATATATATATGCTTGTAAAGAAACTGAGGACGACAAGACGAATTATTTATATATGTATATTAGTTAATTTTACAATTAATTCCCTTGAAATACATTTTATGTGATAACGGCATTAGAGCTCAACTCGATATGAAATAGTTAATATTATTAAGAAAAATACTAATATTATCTAGTCATAACAAGATTCTACTTTCGTTGTGTATCTAAATTTACTGCTTTAATTGTAATGGCAGCAAGCAGATTGACGGTGTACTCGGTAAGTTTTCTTTATGTTCAGGTCGATAGACAGGCTAACGGTAGGTTGTAGGTTGTAGGTGATGGTAGGTGACTACCGTCGTCTTAACACAAGCAACGCCATATGTACTGCAAATGCGCTGCCGACCATAGATATAATAAGGAAGAAATTATTTTATTTTATCAAGTATTTTATAAAATCTTAAATATCTTCTAAGAATAAATTCTTAAACACGAAATTGTATAGAAAGTTTTTCGAAAATGTTTAAAAACTCTCCGACTCTTTTACACATCAACAACTTTAACGTTTCTAAAATAAAATCCTCGAAGAGAAAATTTCAAAAGACTCTCCGATACCTCTTCTAATATTCAAAAGGTAAAATGGCCCCCCACCCACATCGGTCAGAGGCGCGCAAGCGTTGGTTGCGGTCCAATACGCCGAACGGTGATGCGATTTTACGCATCATCGCTTCTTCGTCATTTTGCTATGAGCCGCGTGTAGAATCCTTTACAATATTTTATATACCTAATTTAGTGAAGACTAAAAATGAATTTATTGATACATAAATAATTTATTCAATAAAAGTTTTGGAAAACATTCATAACTGTGTAGTAGTGCCACTTACAAAACACAATATCAAAGTGTATTCCGCTTAATAGAGACAATAATAATGGTGTTAGTGGAGATTATTCTTAGTAATTAATCAATTTAGTAATTGAAGTTAAATTAAAACTGCTCATTAGTCTTACGGCTAGATTGTTATCTTAAAAGATTTCCAAGTACAACCTTACAAATATTTTAATTTTATAGCTAAAATTAATAATGCGAGCGTATAAATAATATGTTCTTACACGCAAAATTATTTGACAATTTTGGATGAAATTTTGCCTAGTTATAGCTTAATTTATAAAGATAAGTGGACGAAATTGTGGACAAAAGCTAGTAAGCAATAAATCCACATAAAAACTCTGTCAAATTACGATAACCACAGGTTAGGAATTTAATAACTTTTGGATATTACTAGATTTTTATTTGGGAATCGTATACCTACTCAGTTGCTTATGTATGGTTTCCATAAGTATATGTTAGAAGATTAATAAACAATTCTTAACTTATATGTTCTAGTAACGAGTAATAAATAAAATTTGTAATCAAACAAGCAATATATCTAATAACTTTAACGCTATTTTCAACTAAAAATATAATCTTATACGCATTTTGAAAATCTAAAGCGTGCCAGCCCTCGATCACTAATAAAACTTGGTGCACAATAAAGCCGCGCGCGGCGCCACCGTTGCATTGTGCGGAGGCGACCAATTGTGTAGAACCCCTGGATGATCACTTAATTGACTAGCGAGCGAGAGCTTTCGACAATGACGTCAATACCCTGCCCTAGATTCACATATTTCGAGTAGGAGTCTATTCATTTCTGTTCTGGTAAAAGGAGGGTTTATTTGCCTCTAACAAAAACAACAGTGTATGGCATACCACGTATAATTTTGTTTTACTGACAATGTGTTTCTAATAAAGGTTGGCCGATTACACAGGATTAAAGTGCACTGAAAATCAGATTTGTTGGCAAGTGATAGGATTGTGTAGGAGCGTTTAATGCCACTTAATATAGCCGATTAAATAACGGGAAGTTTTGAGTTTGTACGCACGACTAGACAACAAAAAAGCTACGCGTTCGTGTGAATCAAAATCTGAGGTGGAGGGAGTTATTGGATTTTCGGAGTTAATATTGCAAATTTTGACATTTATTTACGTATTTATATTTTAAGAATATTCTGCATTATGCATGATAACATTGCAATTTCACCCTTAGCCTCAAAGCTTCATTTATGCACGAAGCCATATTATTCAAGCTTCAATATATGGAGGCTTTCATTTTAGGTAAGGATTTTATGTATTTTAGGTACGTTTGAAAGAACTAAGAGCTGAATATCGGAGCAAAATGGTTACTGCCGCCAGACTGCCAATTTATAACTGCGCAACGCAGTGTGCGCCCTGAAATATGTTGAAATAATATACCTAAGTTTTATTGCGTTTATTGTTTTTATTATCATAAAAGCATATGTTATAATGATATGTTGATAATGATGCAGTCATGATAATTTTACGATAATACAATAGTGACGAAACAAAGCGTACTCAGAGTACCCATATGAATGAGATTAAATCGATTTTCGACCATGAGTTTATTGCCCTTGACAACCTTATATTTCCCTTGGGAAATGTGATCAGTGGCCATAAGGAATTTCTATTTGTGGTCTAATCTTTCCTCGCTCCATTTTCCGCTTTGTCGAAATTCAGATAATGTGCAATGATTTAGATTTTTTTTAACTTGCGAGTCTTTCGATAGATGTAAAACGTGGATTTTTCCTCTAACGCAAGATTCCCAGGAATATTCTTAGGAACCTAGGTTCGAATCCTGGTTCCACTTTTGATGAACCATTTAGTCTGGACTCTCCTTTACTTAAAGAAACAACGACACAACATGTAACGATATTATACACCACTAGCTGGTGCCCGCGATTTCGTCCGCGTTAAAAAAGCAATATATCGCCTGACATCGTTATTGCTATTATACTTAGCCAGGAGTTAGTTTCCTTAATTTTAGATAATCCCTCGGGAGCAGTACTTTTTTCTGGGTGAAAGGTACCCTATGTCCTTTCTGGTGTCCCAGACAACGTGTATGCAATATTTCATGGTGATCGGTTCAGTAGTTTTTGCGTGAAAGAGTTACAAACATCCATAGATACATCCATACAAAGTTTCGCATTTATAATATTAGTACGGATTATTTAATATTAATATTAAATAAAGTACGGATTGCTCCTATTATTATATACTTACGACTTTTTTACCTTTTTACTCTAATAATATCAGTTACTGTGGCACCCTTTTTTTACTATTTTTTCACTTTTTATTGTAATAGGGTTAAGAGCGTTACTCTCGGCACGTGGTATTATACTTAACAAATCACCAGTTAACCCTAACCGGATGCTGAGAATTTTATTGTCAACGGTCTGTCATTATGTCACTTTATATTATATTTTTAGTATTAAACCTTCTTGGACTATATTGGTGTCGGTTTTTTATTGTATTTTATAGTACCTACATGCTTTAATAATTTAATAGGAAAGTCATTTTTTTATCAAATATTTTGTTCGGGACATCCAATTTTTTTATAACTAATGTGCTGATAACGTTATGAAATTATATTTTCAGATGCCAGTATATCACCGTAGGTATCACCGTACCATAAACATATCACCATGTTCTCGTCGATTTTTATTACTGGTCAGTAATCAGTAGGACTTATTATATAGTCCTTTGTAAACCCTGTCTTGTTTAATTTGCATGTGATTTCCATTATTCTTGATTTCTTGAACATAACTTTATAGAACACTAGCTGGTGCTCGCGACTTCGTCCGCGTTTTGGATGAAAGGTACCTTATGTCCTTTCTGGTGTCCCAGACAACGTGTATGCAAAATTTCATGCTGATTGGTTCAGAAGTTTTTGCGTGAAATACATAGTTACAAACATCCATACAAACTTTCGCATTTATAATATTAGTACGGAAGTACGGATTATTTGATTCACTAGAGATTAATCAATCGCATTGATCGTATATCGTATAATCGTATAATATAATATATCACCTAAATGGCAAGTCTATTGAGAATTAAAAGACAAATTTCAAAATGTTGTATCCATTGTTTATGTATCAAATATAAGTTAAAAATAATATTTGGTTCTTAAACTAATCCGTCCATTAATATTCAAAGCAAATATCGAAGTTTGTTTTTGGAATCAAATCGCCTTTAAATATTCCCAAAAACTTTTAACAATAAAGCCAATCAACCGTTCGGAGACTTCTTCAGAATGGTATTAAATTTTCAATGAGATTATTTACAAATCCTTGAATTTTGGCGTCGAAACATCTCAAAGCCCGGGGGCTGTGGCTGTCAATATTGTCACAAAATATAAAAAAAAAAATACGGAAAGAAATAAAAAGATGTAAAAAAACGGACATGAATGTGGCCTAATTTTCGCTCTCAATACCCACTTTATATGTAAGCATTAGGGCGTAATACAAATTAATTCATGTGTCTACGGGTCCGAGTTTTTTTTTGGAAAAAAACACGGAAGACCGTTAGTTTTTTTTTATTATTTACGGTGCAAAAATTGGGTTACTTAACGGGAGCGAAGGGACCATTGTGTGCGACTTTGAGGGAATTTTTTGCAACGACTTCAAAGAAATGGGCTAATTCTTTTCAAAGACGCGTGTTTGAAACGAGGTACCGTTACAAGAAGTGTTACTATTTTTTTAATTAATAATACGTAAGTAATTGGGAATTATTAATGATTTTTTTTTGCTTTGCTTGATTTGCTTAACGACGACCATACGACGACCTGAACTTTTTTTGTATCACGTGTTAAGTATTATGTTATTTTTGAGCTTTTTAATATCTTATACCTATTATTACTTAATTTCTATAGATTATTAGGTATTGAAAATTATAAATAGATACTATTTTGATACCTATGTGGAAGTAGATACCATGTGATAGTAGATGTGGAAACGAGTAAAAGTTAAGTTAATTATAGTAATATTAATGTACTAATTATTTATTTTCACTTTTATATTTACTCATTGTATATAGGTTTTGACTCTTAAAAAAAGTTAATACGAATATACAAATTTTACAAATAAAAAAAAATTAATAGCCTTCATGAATTTTAGTCTTCAATTTCTTATACAGGTAAATCCTTTATAGGTACTAGATCATACACCGATGTATCTACTTAAAATAACGGATCTCCTTACATAGAAGCATATTATATGAGACAACCCCGCGAACCACATAAATTTGACATGTACCTAGTACTATTCAGACACGATAAAGCACGTCGGACATGCTTTTTTTAACAAACCAGATTTCAACCGTTCTCTAGTCAAAGGGTCCCAACTATGTAGGTCGTAGGTCACCATCGTCTTTTCGGTAAAGAAAAAAGTCGTTGTTGCACACACCCTATAAAAAAGGTACAGTAAAAAAGGGGCTTCGTCTAATATTGTGAATATTGATGAAGAAAGAAATCTGGTTTTCGGATTTGCTTGTAGACAACGTTTTCTATTGAAACAGCATGTGTGGTCCCACGGTTTCAGATCACGTGTCCAACATAATATCACATAGTGAATGTTCTGGGAATCGTTGCCACCTAAAACTTGATTCGGCCGCGTTCGAAATTCAATTTTGGCGGCGTAGAATCGTAGGTAATCAAATTTTATCGCTTTCATAACAGCCAGTTTTAAGTCCGCCATTTTGGAAGAGCCGTTTCCAAATTTGAAATCTTTCTAAGGCATCCGCATTTCACCGTAAAACGTACGGTAACGTTTTGTTTATTAAACTTGTCTATGGTTGTTTAGAATTATACATAAAAATAAGGGGTTACACAGTATCTTTCTCTTCACACAAAAGACACGTGGTACATAACAGAATCTCCGCACACAATTACTACCCTTTAGCCCCGAAAGGGATGAAAGGGATTGCTTAAGATAAATGGATACAATAGGGATATGAAGGAGGTGGGTTGCTTTGATCCCGACACGCGTTTTGGGGTTAACAGTTTCAGAGCAAGGGTTGGGATGCTGCGCGAGAGCACGCGACAAGAGAACTGGTTTGAATTATCCGCTGATTTGTGGCAACGCTGTTTAATAATGAAGTAGTAGATGGTCCATTTAGTGCAGTATTGTACCTTTAATAAAGGTATAAGTCAAATTATAATAAGGTAATAGTCAAATTTTGTTTGAAAAAATTGAATGATTTTTATTTAAATTGAATGATATTTTGAAAAAGAAAAATTCTTTTTTCAAAATAATTAAATAAAAGAATTTTTTGCAAATTTAATTATGCAATACTCATAGAGTGGCATTATAATAATTTAATACCAAAGAGGCAAAGTACCCTGTATTTTATATTCATAAATATTGGAAAGCCAACGAGTCTGCTCTTATGTTTCAGTATTTAAATAAGAATTGCTAGATCTCACTCCCATATTATCTTCAACTTATCTTTTTTCTCTTTTATATCTACTAACTTGTCACTGTAGGTATACAACTAACTTGTATAGGTCCTGACTTGTAACATAATTATATTACTTTGCATTTGCGTATAGGTATATGGTCAGAAGCTGCATTGAAGCCTCTTGAAGGTGGAAGCTTTTTGAACTTCGTTATGAATGTAAAACTTTCTTTTATAAATGCTTAGGTTGTTGCAACCGTTTTAACTTGGGAATTTGTCGACGAAATAGTTTTTTTTTTTTTTTCAAATAGGTATCATGAAATCATGTAAACATAGCGTGTACAAAAACAATGGAGTGGCCATTGTATGCAAATGATGAGCGTTCATATTAATTACCTAATGAATAGTTTACGCATTTGCATAGTGAGGACACTTACCCTGTACTTAATGGCGAGTTAAGAAATTATTAACAAAAAAATTGTGTGTGCCAGCTACGTCTGGAGTTTACTTCTTCCGAACGATTATAAAATTTAAATTTTCACAATTCAAACACACAAAAAGAACAATATTGTTCTTTTTTTAAATAATATGGTGTAGATGGCGCAATATCTCTGAAACTTAAACTTCAGAGATATTCTAAAATATTTTAAAAAAGTAGAACGTAACTATAACGCATAACATAACGAATTCGTGTGACAATTTTTTTACTCCCATAAATTTTCATACCACTGGTTTTTATATATACAGGGCGTCCCACGAAGATGCCACATGGAGGGAAAGTACCTTGAATATTGTAGATGGAACATTTTACTGAAAGAAGACATTATTTTAATTTTAAAAACAGTTTAAACTGCATTCATACATTTTTAAATAATTACATGGTTGAACCGGGAATCGAACCCGCTGGACGAGAAAAAAAATTACCCTGTAGCTTTATTATACCGATCGAAAGGGTTCATCATAAGGATTATTTTTTGCTTAATAACATAGTGTCAGAAATAAAAGTAAGACCATGAATTTTAACATTTAATGTGAAATTTTGTTCCGAAAAATGAAAAGCTGACATTGCCGTAAGGCGGTTGAATACAAAGTCGCACTCATTCATTATTTCACTCCCTGTCGATTTTTTTATCTTGTTGTGGTGGATATTTAGAATAATATGTCTAAGTTCTGTTTGTAGCTCGTGAACACTTTCATACTGGTTCTTATAAACTAAATTTTTTACATAACCCCATACATTCAACAGTATGGGACTCATTTTGAGCATTTGATAAATTGATTAATTTTGTATTAAAATGTTAAAATTCATGGTCTTCCTTTTATTTCTGACACTATGTTATTTAGCAAAAAATAATCCTTATGATGAAGCCTTTCGATCGGTATGATAAAGCTACAGGGTAATTTTTTTTTCTCGTGTAACGGGTTCGATTCCCGGTTCAACCATGTAATTATTTAAAAATCTATGAATGCAGTTTAAATTGTTTTTAAAATTAAAATAATGTCTTCTTTCAGTAAAATCTTCCATCTACAATATTTAAGGTACTTTCCCTCCATGTGGCATCGTCGTGGGACGCCCTGTATAATATGTAAATCGATCCAAAAAATTTAATAATTTGCCTTGTCGTCCTCTAATGTGCGCCGGCCCTAAAATACAATTTGAGTTCATTCAAGTATAATATTGCTTATTAAATACTTTTGTAAATCGTTAAGACATACTATGTTGTATGGACCTTAGCCCTCACTAAACTTGTCAGCTTGTCTGTCGGTCTTTAAAAAGTCGATGGCAGGTCTAATCACAAAAAAAAAATTGTGATAAGTACGCGACAATATTATGCCTCTAAAACTGCAGACTACTTGAAGTTTTAAGTTACGAAACATCTGCAAATCCTTCTCAATTAGCGGTAAATGTTTAATCTCATAAATTTAACTTCTTATATATTTTTATAGTTACCAGATGGACAGGAGTGTTGGTTGATTGATTTATTAATATTTAGGAAAAAAGAAGAATCCGTACTAATCCTATTAATATTATAAATGCGAAAGTTTATATGGATGTATGTATGTATGGATGTTTGTAACTCTTTCACGCAAAAACTACTGAACCGATCACCATGAAATTTTGCATACACGTTGTCTGAGACACAAGAAAGGACATAGGGTATCTTTCATCCCGAACGCGGACGAAGTCGCGGGCACCAGCTAGTACTTACATGTTTTGGTAAACGAATATTTAAAAAAATATATATATTTTTATTTATTCACAATATAACACATATGCTACATCATTACAGGATTATTCCTAATTGGATGTATCTGTTCATTTTGATTTTTATAAATTTATAAATATTTATAAATTTTCTAATACTTACCTACTTCCCAGTTTTCAGTTGGCGGCAGTAACCACAGAAGACCACCGTGAATAATACCTTACTTAATTCTTCATCCTTAATCCGACTAAGGTCGACAGTGTACACGCAGTAAGTACTCTGTAACTTTGCACAGATAGCCTGACACTACCAGATACTATTATATATATGTCTATATCTACATCTACATCTAAATTTCTTTCTATATTACATATCTACAATAATACCTCTGCCTCTGTCTGTTACTTCCACAGAAATAGGATTTTTTTTTAAATTATTTCTGTGATTTCTCCGCTAATTTCTTCTAAACCACCTGAAACCACCCAACGGTTTTCTATACGGTTTTGACTAATGAAAGAGGTATAAACTAAGGAGGTTTGTGTATATAATTTGCAGAAAAAAACTGCATGTAGTTGAGTAAAAATAAAAGTAAAATAACGAAACTCATCCCAAACCACACCATGGCATACGAGAGTGCATTGCGGTAAAAAAAAATATGTCGGCCTTGCGTCGGGGCGGAGTTCTCTTGACAAATTTACGACACTTTTTGCTGATTTTTTGTGATACATGACTAGTAGGTTCCTGTAACATTCTTTTTCATTTCCACGAAAGATTATTATAACCTGTCTCGAGGTGTTAACGGAGAATTATAGCGAATCCGTATATCTATCTATCTGTCTTACAAAAGTTTTTGTTTTCTGATTAATTGGCACTCGTGTTTTTATTTTGTCATGTTGAAAATGTGGTAGTAATATTTATAAAAAAAAAACTATTTTGGTTTTACTATACTTACGTACATTATTATATATATTTTTTTAATAGAGATGGGTTTGCTCTTGGCTAACAACCAACTGTGTGGCAAGCAATATGTTATTCAGGACCTTGTAAATATTGACATTAGTTATTCTGTATCATAAATGTATATAATATTAAAGTCTTACCTATTCGCTGTTAGTATAATCCGTAGGTAGGTACTTAATATTATAAATGCGAAAGTTTGTATGGATGTATGAATGTTTGAAACTCTTTCACGCAAAAACTACTGAACCGATCACCATGAAATTTTGCATACACGTTGTCTGAGACGCCAGAAAGGACATAGGGTACCTACCTTTCATCTAGAACGCGGACGTAATCGCAGGCACTAGCTAGTAATTACAAAAGAATTAATAAAACACATGAATTTAGAACCATACCTATAATCTATTTAGAACCAGAGTTGAATAAACTTTGAATATTTGGATAAGTATAGATCTCAGTTATAGGTAGGTATGTCCTATTAAAGTAACTACATACCTATTATATATTGTTGTAAATATATAAAACTCGAAAAAATATCTTAAATAAAAAATATATAGATATTCATACTCAAAATTCAAAATTTCCAAGTTTCAAAATCAAATATTCAAAATTTCAAATATTCATTTAAAAGTTTATTAAGTAAGTTTTGAACACTGGAGTCAGAATTGGTTAAAACTTATTTTAAATTTTCCATAAACTAACCTATACCTATATAAAAAAAACTAGGTCTCAAGTTGCACTCATCAAGAATACTTAGAATGAAAATCTCTAAAATGTATGGCTAATATCCACTTTGTTACAGAGCTATGTTAAAATCTACATTAAACATTCGAAGCGCATCTAATTGCACCATAAGATCTAACCTTTGGCTCACAATTAGTTGCAATAACAAAGAGCATCTACATTGCATCGAATGCAATCAGCTTTGACCCCAAAGTTTATACAATTGCATTATTTGGTACCACTAATTACTTGACAAGTGTTCTACTACTTAATTAAGTTGTTATACTTAATAGACTTTGCAAAATATAATGCTACGAACATGTCTATGGATATGTTTGTATACTAATATTGTTTCATTATTTAAAAGGTAAATTATAGCAGACTAGCTGCTGCACGCAACTTCGCCCGCGTAACTTTATAAAATATACCCTATGTCCTTTCCGGTGTGTCAGACAACATGTAGGTATGCAAAATTTCATTGAAATCTATTCAGTTGTTTTTGCGTAAAAGAGTTACAAACATCCATACATACATACAAACTTTCGCATTTATCATATTAGTACGGATGAACATAGGGCTACATATTATTATGTATTTTGTATTTATACAAACTCCCCAAATTTTACTATTAGTCTATTAGTCTAAGAGTCGAGTCTATTGTAAAGTAAATAACTAAGTATAAGCTTACTGGAATAAGTATACTTTGTAGATTGATTCAACCCTTGGAATCCGATGCGTAGTTTTAAAAGTTCTATAAGAGGGACAGACGACGGGAAGCGACTTAGTTTAATAAATTATAGTTTTAATATTATTATTATTTAATTTTATTGAAACACAGTCACACAGCACTGCCAATAACGGACTCCTTTTTTTACCATAAAAATAGCTATGAACACATATTAAATAAAAAAATAAATGTAAATAAGGTATTTAAAGATAATTCAATAAAATAAATTATTATAACATAAATTTGTTATGATTCGTACGCTTCAGAGTTTTTTTTAGTATAAAATTTTTCAATTTTATTTTAATCAGCATGTAGTCAAATTAGCATGTTAATCAATCTCCTTCATCTCTCCCACAAAATATTAACCCTCGGGCCAATGAAGAGAATATATTAAAACTGCGACCAAAGTTTGCCAAAACAATATGCCCATTGTATGTATACACAAAAGAGTTCTCATATCAATTTCTTTCTACAAAAACCAACATTCAACTAAAACTCTTGCATTCGATAATAGCCTTTATTGCTTTAACTTACAATACAGTATTTGTAGCATAGGACTGAGTCTATATTGGCATTGTATTTTTAGCTTGAAATGGGATACTTCAGCCAAATTAATAGCTTATCTGTGATCAGTTGGTTGGTTATTATGTCACTCATTGCGCTGGATCATACCATAGTCACCTTTTGTATCCGATTTAGGGCTGCTAATTCACAAAAATATTTTAATATTTAAATAATAAAATTTATTTATTTATGATTTATTATGTTTACAGTTAGAAAACGTCCCAATAATATCTTAAATATATTTCAAATAAGTATAAGTTGGTAAGTAGTTAGGAGAAGTTATTTTTAGATATCAAGTCCATATGGGATACAATACGTTTATTTTTATGATTAATATTATTAGATATCACCTAAATTCTTAAGTAAGTTTACAAAATAAAAATTCCAAAAAGGTTGAGATATTTAAAAATGCTTAAAAAAGCTATTTGCTTCTTCTGTTGAAGGGCAAAATTTTTACTAATCAAGTAAGTTAATAGTATTAGTTATTTACATAGGTAAATAACTAGGTATACATAGGTCTGTCCGTAACCAAGCCAAGCAAGTCAATTGAAATAAATGAAAAAAAAATGTTCAACCCTATGTCCTCTCAGGCAGGGGTGTAATGTACCCGGCGGCTGCAGGGTTATCTGCTACATCTAGACTTTTGTTGCAACCGTAATCAGAGACCGCGCCCTATCGATTGATTAGCTGATGTTAGCTGATGAAGCGTTAGGCTCTTTTGTGTTCTGTGGCTGTTATTTGAATGTCCCAAGTTTTTTTTTCAACATTAAAATCTACCTTCATGTTAATTTAGACTGTGCTTTCAGTATTATATTTGAATGTATAGTGTTCATAAAATAAAATTTCGTGCTTTCAGTATTATATTTGAAAATGTATAGTGTTCAAAAAATAAAATCCGGGAGCGTTCACGTCATAATAATAAACTTTGTATGGCACCGCACCTTATATAATAAACTTCCTAAAAATATAAGAAATATAAGAAATCTGGCAACATTCAAGAATCACTTACGTAATCTACCAAAGTACAAAGTAATTTAAAAGTAATTTGGTTTTTCTACCAAATAGGAAAACCATATTATTCACTCAATGAATTTCTAAATGATGAGACTATACATATAGTGCAAGCAATGCAAGCTATGTCTTACATAAATATATGTAGCATAAAAATAAATACAATTATTATTAAATTATATAGGAAGAATTACTGTTTTTTTTTAAGATTTGCACATCGCTTGTCGGTTGAATAGTGGACACTATAAAAATCTACAACATAGGTAAGTTCAGCAAATAAATTATTTTGAATTTAGAATTTTGTTATTGCAATATATTTTGATTGGACACAGACATAAATTAGAACACGGCAAAGAAGAACAATTTTGCTCCCTCGTCATCTCCAACGAAGCGTTCACAAGATGTTTCGTCACCGGAATATCTATGCAAACGCAACAATAAAATGTCGTCTGAAAATTGGGGAATAATGCAAAATTTCCAAATCAGTCGTCATGGGAACTGTCACCGAGTTCACGGCTTATCTTTTAAGGGTTTTCGTTCGGAAGCGGACACAAATTTCGTATTTAAAATGGACATTTTAATTCATAACGCGATAAATCGATACAGAAAGTGACGTGTGTTTTGAATACGTCTTTTTTTTTGTGTCGGCACAAAGTCCCGTATGTTTTGTCCGTTTCAATAGACGAAGGGGGCCAAGGCAATTAAAGTTTGTGCAAGTATGTGACGCATTGGTATAGTAGAGACGACACAATGGATTTCTTATTCGTTTTTTTTTTAAAGTTGCAATGCAAAGCTGGACAGCCATTTGTATTACGTGGTGTTATTACAGATTGCATCAAACTTCAAAATAAGTTTGATGGTAAACTGAATATTCTATCCCCCATAGAGTAGAACACAAAATACTAATTAAAAAAAATTCTTGTTGTTTTTTTTTTGCATATTAACATATTTTTATTAGAAGATTATATTACATTTTTGTTACATCTCATAGCTGGTTAATAAGTATGGGCTACAGGCCCTCATATTGTTTCCAATATCCATCTAGGATACGCAATTCTCATAATGAAGTTATGGGAAAGTTTCAAAAACTTTCCTGGGGAAGGTCTTGATACACTAATAACTATAAAATTTTATATAAATTTAAAAACTATAAAGTTATATAATTTTTTTACTTAATACAAGAATAAGGAAATTCAACAAAATCTTTATGTCTGAAATAAAATTTGTTTTTGACCTCTGTATATTTTTAACAAAATTGTTAACAAGTTTTTATAACACTCGCCACAAGAACTTTCGAAAACTTTTTTTTATTGAAAACCACTTTTTTTAAATCAATATTTATGTCTGTTCACCGAAAAAAAAAATCTGTTCGGGTTTTATTACGAATGTGAACATACGAATAAAAACAGATCTTACAATGAAATTGTGGACTACCTCTAACTAGGTAGGTACTTTATTTTAAAATTTTTAATATATTTTGTAACTGTTTGTTGAGAGACAACCAAAGCGATGCTTTTTTTCATGAATGTTTCTACGAACGATACATCAATATGTTAGACTTCCTAGAATCCTATAGACTTCCAGTGCTGTAGAAGGTTTCCCTATGTTTCCCCTATAAGATGAAAATAAAATAATTGGCGCCTATGATATGTGACAATCGTTACATATAAAAAAGAAAATCCCCTACCGGCCTTTTTTTTTTCGTGGGAAAATCTGCGAGCCAGATCCCCACCGACTATGGGGGGATCGGTGGGGTATGTGGGACTTCTACCTGTGGATGCCTCTATGGACAAGCACAAGACATTAATTGACATTAAGTATAATATTAATTTAATTATTAATTAACATTATTGACATTGACTGCTAATGTCTACATATCATATCTATATTCTATACATATTAGAACATAACGCTCGAAGCCGGAGTGGGTCGCTAGTTTAACATATTTTAAGAAGAATGCCTCATTGTTAAATTCATATTGCACTATAGGCACGGCTATGAATATGTTAACCTTTAACAAAATGAGCCATTTTAGTGCAAATATTCCGTCAATATTACCCCTATCCATCAAGAGGGCATCTGAGGGAAACACTATTGACATAAAATTTACGAGATTAATATTTACACAGGGGACTCTAGAAATGAATGATGTAGTGTTATTAAAAATATTGCACGAAATATATTTTCATTTATATTAGTAGTGCTTTTAGATATATAGTATATGTATGTAAATTCTTATGCGAATTTTATAAAATTACTAGCCTCTGGCTTGACTTATCGTAATAATTTTCGTAATAATTCGTAATAATTGAATAATTATAGGTCTTACATAACGTAATGAATAAACTCAAAAACCGATTTTAAAAATGCATTCATCTATAAAAAGTTACATTATCAGGAAGTAGCATAGGATACCTATATTTTGTAAAAAATACGCGGGCGAAGTTGCGTGCAAAGTTAGGTATATAAACCTTTCGTGAAAAATTATCTAACTTTATTTATGGTGAAAACCGCATCAAATTGTTTCAGCTTTGGGAAGCTACATTATCAGCGAGTAACATAGGCTATATTTTATAAAGTTACGCGGACGAAGTCGCGTGCAACAGCTAGTACTTAATAAAGATACAGCTGTTCACATAAGTAGGTAATCATGAAATACTTACTTATGGGAAGCTTATTTAGACTTCAATACTTATCTACGTAAATCTTTTCGATCTTGATCGACAACCTTCTGCAGAACACACGATCTGCACAGCTATTATTTAAATCTACCGAAATCCGCAAAAATAATCGACCATTCCCCCGGTCAGTACGTTTTTTTACCCCCATGTTTATCCCCTTTGCGGAATCGCCGATTCTCACGAATGATCGTATAATTTTGCTATAAATAAAATTGGACTGTAAAATTTCTTGGACATCGTTTGGGCGGATTAGACATGGTTAGCGATGTATTGATTATTGCAACTTCGGGATCAGTAAGTAGTAACTCAATGCGTGTGTGACTTTACAAAAGGGGGCTTACGTTATTTTGTGTATTGATTAGTAAGTATACCAAACAGTTATCCTACTTCCTACTAATATTATAAATGCGAAAGTTTGTATGGATGTATGTATGTATGGATGTTTGTAACTCTTTCACGCAAAAACTACTGAACCGATCACCTTGAAATTTTGCATACACGTTGTCTGGGACACCAGAAAGGACATAGGGTACCTTTCACCCAGAAAAAAAGTGCTCCCGAGGGATTATCTAAAATTAAGGAATCTAACTCCTGGCTAAGTATAATAGCAATAACGATGTCAGGCGATATATTGCTTTTTCAACGCGGACGAAGTCGCGGGCACCACCTAGTTATGTAAATAAAATTGCCTGTCTGTTTTATCTTCTTGAACCTTATCATTTATTATATAGTAAGAAAACTACTATGTTACTATTTTGTAAGATAGACAGCATTTTTCATTGGTTCCTATAAAAAAGTATACAATTCCTATAAAAAAGTTTAGTATCGTACAAATTACATATTTTATTGAATGAAAATTGAAAAATTAAACTACATAATTTTATTATGTCTAAAATCTAAAATCTAATGTATCGAAATTATTTTAGAAACACAAAAATAGGAAAATCGTATTAATATTAATTATTATTATGTTATAACATATTGTGGGTACGATTGAATATACCCAAATGTACCCAACATTATGCTGTGGATTAAATAAACCATAAAATAACGGACGACATAAGTAACACCAAAACACCATAAAAAGACTAGATAGGGTTAGAAAGTAAATCTATGGGCGTATATTATAGCATATCTAAGCATAGTGACGACCGATAGGCAGCCGGCTTAAAGGGATCACATGTAACCCTTTAAGGGTTCTGAATTGCAAGTAAGGGTTGCAACTAAGTACTTATTTTGTTTTGGCACTTTTTTTGCCTTTATTTCGTAATATATAAAAAGGCTTTAGCAAAATGTTTAATAAAAAAAATTGGAATCCGTACTAATATTATAAATTCGAAAGTTTGTATGGATGTATGGATGTATGTATGGATGTTTGTAACTCTTTTACGCAAAAACTACTGAACCGATCACCATCAAATTTTGCATTACACGTTGTCTGGGACACCAGAACGGACATAGGATACTTTTCATCCAGAACGCGGATGAAGTCGCGGGCACCAGCTAGTAAATAATAAATTTTATAAGTGATTACAATAAAATACGTTACTTAATTTAATTTAGGTAATAAGCTATAATAATTAAACATTATAAAATAAACTTCGACTTTCTATTGAGTCCAAACTATATCTGCTGTAAGTTGCTGAGGACCCTAGAATTACCTATAGCAAACTACACTTTGCTATTTGATTTGCACTATTTGATGCTGCAGCATCAGGTCAAAATTACAATGTAATGGAAATACCACCAAAGTAACAGTATTTCTTTTCCCTTTTTTTTCTTAGACCTTTTTTAAAGCCTTTTTTTAATATTTTTTTTAAGTCTTATAGACTGTAAAACTATTTTTCCTAAAAAGAGATTTTTTTAACTCCTAAAGACCTTCAAGAAACTTTTTCATTTGCATGCTCGTATGAAACCTATTAAATAGTTAAGAATAATACCACAATATAATAATAGTGTCTATCGGGTTGAAATTTGACGGTTGACTGATTCCCGCCACCCTTTCTGTATAAGAATCGTATAAAATTTTATCGCGCCATTGATTCTCGGAGACAATCCGCGAAATGACCTTAATATATTCGAAATATTCGATTGTTAGAAAGGATTTTATATTTGGGAATTTACGGCTCTTATATTTCTTATGGTTGGTTAAATTATATTACATTGCTATGTATATTAAAATGCTTATATACATTTTCTGGTCCCAGACGACCTGTGTGCAAAATTTCATGGTGATCGGTTTAATAGTTTTTGCGTGAAAGAGTTACAAACATCCATACATCCATCCATACATACATATAAAAATTTTCGCATTTATAATATTAAGTACGGACGGAAGTACGGATATTAATGTATAATTATTATACGAATATTAAGTATTTAGTAATGATAGGGCACACAGAGATTCCCAGAAATAACGCATTGATGCCATTAACCACCACTTATAGAAAATCAACAGCACATGTGCTGTGGTGTTTCTATGCATTTGCTCAAAACCCATGTCGTATACCCCACCTTATTCCTTATCCTTATCCATGAGGCCATAAAGAGAAGAAATGCGCAAAGCGCATTTGCAATCCCTATGGCGTTGTTTATGTTATAGACGACGGTAACCATCCACCATCAAGTGCGTCTCCTTGACAACATTAATATAAAAGTGTATAACATTAATATATAAGTGTGTAAGAAATATATTTTCAATATCTCAATAACTTGAAACGCCCCTCTAATGCAATGATTAAGCTCCCGATCGTTTTTATAATCCCGTATTTTGATTGATGACCGCTTTTTGCACTATTACCGAATTTCCCTTTTTTTGGGGAAAAACGCCAATGATCTTTTGACAAAGGCGACTTGTGCCGCGCGGTCAGAGTGTGGGATGTAGGTACATACTATGGTCACAGATTAAATAATAGTTACTATCGCAACTATGGTATCATTTTTAATTATTTTTTCATGAAACTCGTGTTTTGTGTCTGTGTTTTACCTGACTTTATTATTTTGTTTCTTTTTATTGTAAAATTTTCAAAAAATAAGTTTACTTTTTTTAACATCTTCATCTATTTCGGGTCAGAAACTTTTTGGACTCTTTTGGTACATTTAGTTAAAAGCAATCTCTACTCACAAATAGACACTTCAATTTTATTTACTACTTTTATATTAATACCTATAGGTAACATTATTATCAGATGTAGTAATGATAAAAATTTAATTTTTAGACATATTTTTAATAAATTTTGTATTACCTAAATGCTGACCGTTTTTTTTTGGCGCGCAATTATTGTTTTATTCAAAATAGTATTATGCCAATTCAGATTGTATCAAGCGAAGGTCAGTTCTGTTTGTGTGCACACACGTAGCACCTGCCTTCGTATTTGAATAATAATAAGATGACACTGCAACACCGCTCGCCGTCCATGCGACAGAATAAATTATTTTGCACACAAAAGACCTACAGACCGGACACGTACAATGCACTGTTTTCTTAACAACGAATTTAGAAGGGGATATTCAAATTTTAGGGTCGCGCGATTTTGAATATCGAATCATTTTTATTTTTTTTCCTAGTGGCCAGTTCTCACGGGTCAAGCGGTGACCTTTGCCGGACAATACCGCGTAGATCATAGTGCGTCCAGAAATTTATAATTAATGTTACCGGACCCATTGTGCGAATTCGCGGATAATGGCCGATTTCTTGTACAAGACTTTTTGCCTAGTAGGATAGTGGAAATTCTTGAATATTGATGAATAGTTCGCTTGAGAACCGAACGCAACTCTTGTTAAGTCATTAATCTTTTCGACCTTTCTTTCGACAGTTTGAACTTTGAATAATGTATGCAAAACCCACAATAGTTTTGCACATAGGAACAAGCAAATAATATTTTTGATATTTTTTTTACAAAATATAAGTAGATGACTAGACATTTTTTTTTTTAAATAAATTTAATTTTTAGCATGTTGTTTGTTTCTGCCTTTTTTAAATTGGGTTTAATCCAAATAACAAGTTAAACCTAATTTGTAATGTTGTTTGATGTAGATATTTGGCATAAATTTTGCAATATATAATCAAAAATATTAAGGATTGTACATACTAAAGTATACTTAAAGATGTGCTTCAGTAAAAATGTGAGACGTAGTGAATGAATTCGTAAAGCCAAACAGCTCTGGTCTGTGCGCCGTTAGATACTTACCATTTTTAGTTTATAACTAATTTACACGCGAACAAAACGTCATTAGTACGTCTCGAAGATTGTATTTGTCGGAAATACTCACGGCTGACAATTTATGCGGACACAAACGGCCGCGTGGATTTGGAAACCAAATAAATACAATGTGCCGTAAAACACTGAAGGAGGGCTTGTTGCGTATTGTCGAATAGAATATGTGTGACAACTCGAATTTTCGACGCCGTGCTTTACAGATATTTTTTAAGTGTAATTTAAATAGTCAGAAAATCTTGATGGTAAGTAGCTACCGTCGATTGCTAACACAAGCAACACCACAGGGGCTGCAAGTGACTGCAAGTCGACTCTAGTAGGATTAGGAAAGAAAAGTGTTGCTTTCGAACTGAATATACTACTGGATTTTGATGTGAAGGAATTTCTAACTTACAAACATGACAAAATATTTGTAAGAAATTTGTAACTTTAGTTTTTTAGTTAAATTTTATGTGTCAGAAATAAAATTATAGCTAAAAATAGTAAATGTTCAATAATAATACTAAACTAAATATGCTGTGATAATACTAATAACACATAGATATAGAGAAATATGAGTAAAGGATGTAACTCATTAATTCATTATACGTTCAATCAATCAGAATGTGGTTTTATTCTTTTTCTTATTTTGCTCATTTATATTTAAATATGGACAATAATTTTTTTATGTCTAACAATAAAATTACCTAAAGAGAAAATTAAAAATAATTTTAGGTTATCTAAAGATCTAGACGAATTATTTGAAAAACGAGTAATGTTTTTAATATCTTATCGTTTTTTGTTTCGAGCGTAACCCAACGTAGTCCCGCAAAAAAGCACCAGGAAGATATATCTCAAAAAGCGGTAGTTGAGCGTCGTGTATTTATGGAAATCTAAACGAAGTGGTTTTTTTAATTGTGGGGAATGTGTTTTTTGTGGAATTTATTTATTTTTGTGGCTGAGTGATTTGTTCAACGATAAATATTTAGTTGTGTTGGGGGAGTGATATGTTTTAAATGAACTGTCACGTATTATCTGAGGCGAATGCCGAATATGGACGAATATGGGAGACAAGTTGTTAAGTGAATTATGGGATATTGCCATGATTTGGTTTTTGTGTAAAGTGCTTGCGTCTATCTGGCTGTGTGTTAAGTTCTTCTTCAGACTTCAGTAAAATGCTTTAGGAATAAGTTGTTCTGATATTTTGAAACATAATGCATTCAGTATTTTACTAAAATATCAAAAGAAAAAAACGCGAGGACAGCGCTTAAAATATTACCTATACTTTTCTCAACTTCTTCACTACATTTCCTTTCGCCGTTAAGAGGGTACGCTATCAGCGTTTTTTCATACAAATGTATTCCCCTGTTTTCTCCCTGGATAATCCTTCTAGCTTCTAGAGCAAAATTTTTTTGTCATAAAATCTAGGTCTGCTAAAGCTATGTCCATATCATTTCTTTTTTTCCACCAACTAATAACATAAGAAAATATTACTTCTCAAAAATCTCAATAAATGGCAATTTTATGTCACCCTAATCAGACGACTATGAAACAAATTTGAAAGATTTTTGAAAATAAAAATTGTGTAAAAATTATTCGATAGGCTCAATTTTTAGAGGATAAAAAACAGGGGGAATACCAAAGTTAAACCTCGTTTCGGTTAGGACCGAAATTCGAAATTCGAACAACAGTCAATCTAGACTTATTCTTCTAAAGTTCCACTACTGATTGTTATAGGAAATATATAGTAATAGATCTTTATGGGACAAAGCTTATGTTAGATGCAATTATTGCCTATAGTAGGTATAAGAGATTTTTTGACATCTCAACTTCTTAGTAAATTAATCAATACATTTAGTAACCAAGCGGTTTTTTTTATTTATTTTAGAGATTGATTATTTATATATTATATAGTTTTTAGTTTACATCGGACAAATAATGTAAGAGTATTCAAATAATTCCAAACCCTCTTGCAATCTCAATGGCGATTTATTACACATGCAGTAGCCAAGAATAAATCTGTGTAGATACAGGCGTCAACAGAAGTGTTTCCACTTAAGTAGAAGATTATCACTATTTCATGTAGGTATTCATTCATTGCAGAAAAATGTATAGGTAATATTAGGATGTCGCAGACAAAATAAGCTAATATCCATATACATTTAGTTGGAAGTAGGTACAGTGTTACAAAAAAAAGACTGGGTTCTGTATCATTCTTAATTTCAATCAAAGTAAGAGCAAGCTTGACGTAGTCTTAACTATGTATAGGATAATGATTTTTATGTGAACGTAAAATTATAATTTCTTTTTTTTTGTGATTTATGGAAATATACTGTGGCGAAATTACATATGTTTTTTGTTGGTGGAATTTATGTATTTTGTGGCTAATTAACTATAGGTCCATTGCAGCTCATGACTTGCTAATTTAAGTCTTTGTCATTTTAATGACTTCATGTGACAATAGATTCTTACAATAGAAGTACAGTTAGTTATCTACAACATAATAAAATGTGTAAATGGCAGGCTTTGTCGATATCCGATTTCTGTAAATAATAGAAATGAATGCTATATAATAATACATATTAGAATTATTTTGAAAGTAATTTTCCAAAGAATAATGGGATTAGTCCAACTGGTTCTACTATTTGTTCTACGACAGACCAAATTGGCAAAAAAAAAACCAAGTGATTCTACTGCAGTCTTTCTGAAAAAAAAGCAACACTTATCGCCTCACCTGTACTTTCCAATGCACACCAAAGAGAACCAAGAATAGAATCGTTCATCTCCCTCTAACGTTTCTTTAAGTTCTTTATCTGAGTAAGACACAGACACGTGCATTATACGAGGCCAGCCGTCGTCGGGACGCCTCCATTGGTCGATCTTAACCTTTAACCCCACCCATGAAATAAAAAAATATCACCCATTAAAGAGATCCGTTTCAGCTTCAGATAGTGGCTATTGGAGTGCCGTTAATGTGCCGACGGTCTTATCTTACAGCGTTCAGTCGAGTGCTCGAAAAACAAACTAGCTGGCGTTCTTAAAAACGGAACGCAGAAACGAGGTTGGATATCTGAGACATTAAAACTTTTTAAGACCACCAATAATGGTCACTAAAATTAGAAAGCATTCAAATCTATTTAGTTTCTCTTTCATCACTTACATGTAAAGTGTCAAGAAAGATAGTCGCCAATAAATTCATGATTAGGTATTGATTATTACTTCGTCTGCTAATTGACAGATTTAATCGATGGTTAAGCTTGATATTTAGGTTTCGTGTTTATTATAAAAAAGTTAAAAATAGTTTTATTTTTCATTTGATTGACAATAGATGAATTATGTATGTAGGTATATTCTTTGTTACCAAGTTCTAGAATTTGCAAATGGAATTTTTACTTTGCCAGATTTCGCCTTTCTAAAGAGCAGTAGTTAAAGTGCATAATATTATTATATTTAAAAAATAACAAATGTATTTATTAAATTCTACTTGAATATCCTTCCAAGCAGCCAACCTGATGCTTTTTCTTTCATGTGGAAGAATCGCTTATTGATTTTAAATGACGTTTCAATATTTTTGTTCCACATTCTCACTTCTATCTCTTTTACCGTTTTCCATTTAAATTTATTTTATAAACGAAAGCAAAACTTAATTAACACACAATAATAAACAAAAAATTTGTTTAGAACCGAACGACAATGACATTTGACGTTTCTTTAGTGACAGCTGTCACAAGTTTTGAAAAAACAAAGTAGATGAAGAAAATATCGAACGAATGTATTCAGTTAACCGCCGAGTTTTAAACCTGAAATTTTAAATTTGAAACTGACAACAGATCATCATGATCATCGGCCTGTGTCTTTTCACTGCATGATATATGTAGGCCTCTCCCAAAGCTCGCCGGCACGCACGGTCTTCTGAGTACCTATGGGAATGAAGCAGCGCTACAAGTTAGCCGCTTGGTGGCGCTGCTGCATTCCTAGAACTCGCACTAGATCTGTCCTTCGCAGTCAGCCGCTTAATCAAATTAAACTGACTGGGTGCCTCGACCACGGGTGCGTCGACCACTGCCACTGGGGTCGTAAGCCACGGACCTTTCCATTGCCACTTCAGATTGCTTATTCGTTCGGTTAGGTAGTATCTCGACAACTTTGGTTCTTCGGCGAATTTGAGAACTTCTGATCTTATCCACCAATGAGGTTCTATTAATACTTACTTCATAAGAATAAAAAAATTATTAATACGTAGATATTAAGAGCTACTAATATTTATTTACCTAATACTAATAAAAAACAATTTACAAGTAACAAAACTGGAAACCACGAGTTCAATGATTTATTTTATACAATTTCAACAATAAATCTGGTAAAATTTGTCACGGAGAAGAATAACCAAGGGTGCCAACGTTGCGACTATAAATTGCAATGCATTTAAAAATTGTATCGATTTTAGTTCAGTTATACTTTCAAATTCGATGCGTTCCGAGACATTTGGCTTGCAGTAAACGATATATTGAGCGTATAACTCTATTTCATAGAGAGTACCTACCTAATCATATGTTATACCGCTGGAAAGTAGTTGAAAATTTAGCTTATTTTATTTATTGAAGTTCTTGTAGGAATAACGGACCACATAATAAAGTTTTATACTTATCCATTGACCATTACCATAAAAGTTACCTAAATCGAAAAGATTGCCTAAATCCCTTCGTAAACTAGGAAATGGGTCTTCATTCTTCAAATTCTTCAAATCAATTCTTCAAACGCCTGAATAGGTCTTCATAAATTACAGCTAAGAAATATCCCGATCATGTCAGCTTCAAACAAAAAAAAATCGATCCGGAATAAATCCGTTTGGGAGCTATGATGCCATAGACACATACAGAGACATACGGGTCAAACTTATAACATGACAGTTTTGCGTCGTATGGTCCGTATTAAGTCCGACTATACAAATCAAAAAATCAAAATCCAAATATTTATTTATCAATTAGGTTTTTCCAAGAAACTCTTATGACGGTCATTATAAATTTAAATTTACCAGGGATAGGTACCAGACGATCCTGGAAGAAACCCCGAAAGAAACTTAGGATACCTACTATTTTTTTTTTGTTATCTTTAAAATATAAAATTACGACAATTACACTTATTTATAAACAAAATTAAAGTAGGTATACACATACTAAACATACCATGAGCTCCGCATCGCTTAAATCCAGGCTTCATAAAATCAGTGATTTTATAATAGCCTTTCGAGAGGAGTGGTTTTAACTGTATGGTACATCGTGGCTATCATATTTCTGATGTATTATTTGATAAAACAATAAAGAATAAATTGATCAATTGTCTAAAATTCTAACTCATTCTATTTTTAAACATTTATGACCAATGAATCTAAGTAAAATGTTCGATTCAACCCTAAGTTTCGCTAACTCTCCCTATAATGTGGTTATAAAAATGACACATTACATTATACTCCCCCACACATTCGCGTATATTTAACTTTATAAACACCTTTACAAGGAAATGTTTACAGAATAATATACTTTATGTAAGTTAGTAATAAGAGCGAGATTTGTTTGAATAAAAATCGGTCAAAATTTGAATTTGGCGGTAAGTGTATGGAAATATTATGGCGGGAAGTGGCCTACGAATTGTCTCTTTATAAAAACGTAGCAAAGGAAATCTATTTTAGGGCCAATGAATTTTAATGGCCGAATTCAGGTTGTAAGTTTTTTTTTTAAATATAATTTAAAACATCAGGTTAAGTTTTTTTTAAATTTTTTTAATTTAAATTTATTTAAAACGACAGCGACATTTTCGTTGTTAGGTCCTGCATATTTTGTCGTTCCAGGCCTTATTTTGAAAACTAAGACTAGATTTTTTTTTTATTTTACTTAGAGGGTACACATATAACGTAGGTACATTTTGTGATCTTCGCCCCAGTGGTTCCTGTTTATCACAAAAGATATAAAATATATTTTTTGCACCTTATAATGTTGTTAAAATAATTTCTAATTATATTAATATATAATTTGAAATAATAATATTAATAGGAAGAATTAATATTCTATTGGAATTGGTAATCCAATTGTATTTTTAAAATATTATTAAAAAATTATACAGTCATAATGTTTAGTTCTTAAGAATCTTCACCAAGAAAGATGAAAGAAGAAAAAAGAAAGAATCCAATTAAATTCATGAATATATTTAATTAAATGTTCAGAAAAAAGAATAAGTAGATACCCACCTAACATCCAACTTTATCTATTAAAATCTTACTAATCTATTAAAGCTATTAGCTACTGACACTAGACGAAAACTGTGTATTGGGACAGTAATATCTTTTTCAGACTTAGCTCATATTAAATTATATATTATCTACTCTTTAATGTAAAATATAATGCCATTTTATAAGGTTCAGGTTAACTAGGTATGTTGAGGATATAATTGAGTATATCTATGATAATTATAACATAAAGAAAATCATTAACAAAAAAGTGAAAAATAGGAAGGAAATGTGTGGTTTAATTTAATATTTACCTAATGTAGGTATAGATACATTACTTAGTGGTGTAATTTATACCTACCTCTTGAGGAAGTGGTCTTGAGGGTCCAAGGAAGGAAGTAGCACGTGGACATGACCACTTGAAGTGTGGGGAACTCTATCTATGGTGTCAATTTACATTCAACAACCAATTAAATACAGTATGAGATATAGTATAATTTTTCTGTATTATTATACCTACAGTCTAAGCAAAACGTTATGTACCTACTATGCTACGAATATTGTAGACTAGCTGGTGCCCGCGACTTCATACGCGTTTTAAGATACTTATGTAAAGCAGACAAGAAAAGTACTTTATCAATTTCGATTACAAATTCCATTCATTTCAAAATTAGCTAAGGCTTAGATTTGAAATAGGTATTGATTACTGATTGACATAATTTGTCATCGCTAATAAAGATAGCAATAGAAATTGTCACTTTGAATTTTCAAAAAAACAGACCTTATCATTCTACAACATACAAAGAATGTTCAATCTTAGGGTGATAAAGCACTTTATTTGTCGAGTTTACATTACTTGCTTAAAAGAAATTAACGTAGACAAATAAAATGTAACTTATTAGATACTGTAATTATGTATAATTTCTCTAAAGTATTGCTTAGATGAGGAAGAGCTGAGCCTCCTGACACATAGGCTTTCTTAGCTTAAGGCTTGAAGGACACTTCAACCATTTCTTAAAGACATAAAATTAAAGGAATATAATTGAAATTCACATAAAATGAAATTTCAGCTTGTGATTTATGTAATATCTCATTTGATTTATTAATAAACTGTGCCAACGTATGTTTCGGAAACGGGAAACGGAAGTTCGAGGTCATCTCCGCCATTAGTAATGATATTTTGGGAAGCTTCGTTTCAAAACTCAATTTGAGGAATATGTGTTTGGGGTAAAGGTTGTGTTTGTGTTCATTAGAACATATTTTAAATGGTAATTATTACTCGACGTAACAATACATCATAACAGGCTTTCAATAATAATAAGAATAACAAGAAGAATAATAAGAATAACACTGGGCTTTCCAAATGAATGCGTATGTAGTGTGTCCTGCCACTGCTGATTTTTCAAATGTGCATTGAAGTCCGAAGAAGGTTCTTCTGGAAAAAAAGTCGAGGGCGGTTTGCTAATTAAGTATAAAAAGCTTATTTTAATTAATTAAATTAGTAGTGTTTCCAGTGGCAAGTTTGCGGGAAGCCTTATAATGGGGTGGTTAAAGACAAGCGTAAGGAAAGATGGGAGGGTAAGAGGATTGTGTCTGACATGTAATACTATTGCGGTGCTGACTGTACTAATTGTAGGGTGACTATGCTTTTAGTACATTAAGGTGTGATCCATCAGTCAAAAAACTAAACTAGCTCGGCAAACAAGTAGCATTATTTGCTTAGCATACTGAACACATTTAGAACTTTGAAGTATTACAGACTGTATTACAAATTGTCAGTGTCAGCTTCGATATCCTGTAGGGTCAATTTTGGATATTATCTTTTCATAGTTGGCTTTCGTCTGGATCTGGCTAGTCACTACTAGATGTGGATCTGCCCAGTGCTGGGCATACTAGGTTTCGCAGTCATTTGGGCAACTCGTCTGGCGGCTGTAACTAAGTACTCCTATAACAGCATGAGTGGACAGTCAGCCTGTCTGACGACCTATATATAAAACAGTGTACTGACAGGACTCATTGCACTTCGCACATTCTTGCAAAATACCATAGTAAAATAAATTCCCTTATGGTACGTGTTATTATCTATTGGTTCTATCTATGTTATTATCTTATGGTACGTGATTCAGGGACGCCGTAGAATATTCTCGTATGGAGTCCTCGTCCCATCATTCTAAGGTTCGCAATGCACTTGTATCCTTCTTGTATTACTTGTAGGTATATATTAGGCATTATAGGTCATTATTATTATTATTATCTGCTTTGTGGCTATTCCTGTCTACTGGAGTACCAGTATCACATCGTCCATTGCTGAAATATTGTGATCGCCACGTAAACTAAAGCTCTCTACCAATACCTACCACGTCAAGGAACTGTAGTACTTTTTTGATAGAGGCATTCCTCACATCTTCACAAGCCATTGTGTGGCTTCCTAAGATGTGACTACGCTTGTGCATCAAAGGGCCACACTCGCACAGGATATGCATTGGTGTTTCTTCTGCTTCATGGCAGAAGCGACACTCTCCCGTACTAGCGAGACCCATTATTTTAAGGTGCCTGTTGAGACGACAGTGCCCCGTTAGTGCCCTTGTTAACATGCACAAATTGCTCCTACTAAGCGACATAGCCTGATTTGTCACGTTTCGACTATAGGCTCTTATGAGCGCTTTGGAATGGTTCAAACCTGGCAAGTTAGTCCAGCGTTTGTAAGATTTAGTAAAGCACTGGTTCCATATGGTCCAGCGAGCTAGGCTATTTGGTAGTCCGCACACAGGTTCAGGACCTATTAGCCTACCTTTAGCGCCTGCCCGGGCCAGTTCGTCGGCATATTCATTGCCTTCGATCCCCATATGGCCAGGTACCCATCTTAGGACCACTTTATTCTTGCGCCCTAATATATTTAAGTAGTCTACACAGTTTCGCACCAGCTTTGAGACGGTAAAGTCCGAGTCCAGTGCTTGAAGTGCAGCCTGACTATCTGAGTGAATATAAATCACACGGTTGACATAGTCTTTTCGCAGGTTGATTTCCGCGCATTCCAGGATGGCGAAGACCTCTGCTTGGAAGATGCTGGCGTATTGTCCCAGGTTTACACTGGTCCTGTAATTCTGGTCCTCGCCATACACACCACAGCCTACGTCAGGTCCTGATTTGGACCCGTCAGTATACCAAGAAAGGCTACCTTCCTCCCAAGAGATCTTGTTATTTGACCAGTTTTCTCTTGAGAGTAGCTCCACAGTATAAGACTTTTCGTCTATGTACTGTGGTACCATTGTGTCAGTAGGCATGCCTAGGATGGGATCCCTTAGTACTGAGTCTTCTAGAGCTCTGAGTACCTCGGACAGCCAATTGTGTTTACCCCGATTCATCATTCTGTGCATACTGGTTTTCGCCTCCTTCTCTAAAAATAGATTTAGAGGCGGTAAGCCCAGGATTGCCTCCAGAGATGCTCCGGGGGAACTCGACATGGCTCCTGTTATCATCAGACATGCCAAACGCTGTAGGCTATTAAGCTTGTCAATAGCCGTCTTTTGGTTGGCTTTTCTGTACCATACTATAGAAGCGTATGCGATCATCGGCCTCACAATAGCAGTGTACAGCCAAAGGGTGAGCTTTGGACACGGGCCCCAGCTCTTCCCTACCATTCGACGGCTGATACATAAGGCTGCCTTAGCCTTATTTATCACATTTCCAATGTGTGCATTCCACGTTAGTCTCTGGTCGAAGGTAACTCCCAGATATTTGACCTCTGAGGAAAATTCAACTCGTTTACCATTTACAAGAGGTGACTTTAATTTGTCTAGCAGCCTCTTTTTGGTAAACGGTACTATAGCGGTTTTGTCACCGTTTACTGAAAGTTCATTTGCTGTGCACCATTCGCAAATGATATTTAGAGCTTTCTGTAATAGGGCCGAAATTGTGCTTTGGCAGAAACCTCTTATGATCACCACTAGGTCATCAGCATAACCTAGGGCATCGATCTTATGTTCTGCCAGCCTATACAGCAGCTCATCAACTGCAAGAGTCCAAAGTAGCGGCGATAGAACACCACCCTGCGGACATCCTCTTGCAGTTGCTACAGTAAGTGAGGTATCATGTAGTTCGACCCTCGCTTTACGTTTGGATAGCATAGCCTTTACCCACCTAACAGTAGTCGGGTCCACATTTTTGTTTTGTAGCCCCCTCACTAACGTGTTGGTGGGAGTATTGTCAAAGGCACCTTCTATATCCAAAAATGCGCATAAAGCAATCTGTTTATCTTCCAGAGCCCTTTCTGCCCTGTCAGCTAGCTGAATAAGGGCCGTCTCAGTGGACCTTCCCTTCTGATAGGCGTGCTGGGTGAAATGAATGGGTCTTGTGGCCAGGGCTTTGTCCCTTATGTGCTTGTCTAGAATCTTTTCTAGAGTTTTGAGCATAAAGGACGTTAGGCAAATTGGTCTGAAGGACTTAGGCAGAGCATAATCCTTCCGACCTGCCTTTGGTATAAATAATACCTTAGCCCGGGTCCATTGTTCCGGTATATATCCCCAGGCAAAACTTGCCCGGTAGATCTTTACCAGATATGGCGTGAGTGCGTCTATGCCTTTTTGTAATAAAATAGGCAACAGTCCGTCTTCACCACTAGACTTCAGGGGCTTAAAGGATCTAATAGCCCATTTCACAGCTTTGGGTCGGATGAGATCAGCCGCTCTGTTACGGTCCTCATTTCGAGGCCTTTGGTGTAAAGGCGTTCTGTCTGCCCCGGTCGAAAAGCCGTGAGCCCCCGGAAAATGAGTTTCTATCAGCAACTGAAGAGTTTCCTTTTCAGTGATCGTGAAGGAGCCATCAGGTCTTTTAAGCAGCCCTAATTGACTAGGCTTGTCCTTCGCGAGCAGTCTGTGGATTCTAGCTCCTTGAGGCATTTGTGTTAATTCCTCGCAGAGCTTCCTCCATGCAGCACGCTTGGACTTCCTTATCTCCTTATTGTATTCAGTCAAGGCCTTCTTGTAGTTCTCCCATTGAAGGGTTCTACTAGCCTTGTTGAATAAACGTCTGGTTTTCTCCCGTAGCTTCTTGAGCCTCGAGTTCCACCAGGGTACATTCCTTTTGGAGTGCTTTGTTCTGAGTGGACAGCTTTCCTCAAAGGCACTCCTTATTGCACTCGTGATAGCCTCCACTGCAAGTTCTAGCTCCTCCGGTGTACATATACTATTAGGGAGGTCCTCAAGATTTTGCCTAAGTTTGTTATTATAAACATCCCAGGCTGTAGCTTTCGGGTCCCTGTACGTTACGGTTTGATCTTTTGTAGATGTTACTATATATATGATGTTACGATTATAGGTCATGCATGTCATTGTGAACTGACGTTCTCACTACGCAATTTATTTAGAAAATAATAAAATAAAAAATATTGGTCACCCTAAAACGGAAGCCGACATACAAACGGATGTCAAGATACAATGAACGGTAAAAGGAACGAAATAATAATTGCCTACTTCTAAATAAATACGCTCTAGTTGTCCTTTCTAGGGCTTCTAAGAAGCTAGATATGGATTAACTTACCTTTATTCCACAATAATTTTATTCCGTTGCGGAAACCATAGTCAAGGAAATAAGTCTAATGCGTATAATTTATTATTTTACTAATCACTCGATTTTATATTTGGTGACTGGAAAAATTATTTATGTCGCATATCACAAAAAGTATTATGAAAAGTATTTATAAATCTCTTCTCAGTTTGACCACAGACTGACCATAAACAAAAGGCTAGGTACAGAAACTAAATAGGTACGGTAAACAGTACACGCTTACCTACATAGTGTCAAACATTTGTCAAACACGCGCTAGTGTGTGTGTGTGTGTGTGTGTGTGTTTATTTTAATCAATAATTTAATGTGTTAATTAAAGTCCATATAAACTTTAATTAAGAGTGGCTACACAATTTTACAAAAAGAACCAAAATTTTCACTTCAAGTTTCTAAACATAGACTAATATGATTACACTTACAAACGTCAGGTATACACTTACTAAAAACCGCAATTTCTGTACTTTAACCGCTATCTATGCTAAAATATAAGAATCAATTGTATTAAAGATGTTATAACCGCAAAGACGACCATAATGACCATACAATTTGCCATAAAATAAATTTGGCGCGCGCGGGCGGACATCGTAAATTGTATGATTGAATAAAAAACAAAATGGCCACCACCAGCTGTCAATTCGTAACATTGAGACATCTTTATCGACAAACTTACACATACTATTTATAATAGAATTCAGATTCCTTAAATGTTAGTAAATAAAGTCTATTTTCGATTAGCAATAATTGTAATAGATGAAAATGTAATGTTGTACGTTATTGAATAGTACAAAAGGGACATTGGTCATTACAAGTCCATTCCACGGTCATTTCATGCGTGTGAATGAATAACAATTAATTTTATGGATATTTAGTATCGCTTACTGGTAATTGTCGTGGAAAAAAATTGACATGGGGGCGGCGGGCGGTGTCACAAAAAATAATTATGTTATCAATATCAAACGTTTGGTGGACATAACTGGCGATTTCAGGAGCTAGCTTTTATCTCGGTTAGCAAATTAGCCTTGCAATACAACGACTACAACTGGGTTATGAGGCTGACCGATTATATTATATCCAAGCATAGATAAATGATTGGTCTTACTGCGCTCGACTAGATACCGCCGTCGTACTTGTAAAATGCGGCATAAAATAGTACGCCGATTTCGGCGTACCCGAGCCAGTCACACTGCAAACTGTCTGTGATGTGTACGTGCCGAATGTTTTATTAAATTTTAGGCATAATAAAATACCAGTTTGCGTAGTGCAACTGTGTAAAAATATAATAAAACTGGGTAAAAAGTGATAAAAAGTGACGATTTTTTACACACACTACAATAAAAAGTTGCCGCATTTACGGAGCTACCGCTTTTGTATAGTGCTCTATCTAGTCGAGCGCAGCGAGACCAATCAATTATCTTTGATATATTCATTAATGAATGTCATATTGTGTGATGTATGAATGTCTGGTATGAACGTTAAGAAATAAGTTGGTTCGATTGATAGGACCATGCGGATTTTTTTCCCGTGTGTCCGATTGATATTTCTACTCCGTGGATTGATATGGATTGATAGGACAACCCGAACTTTTTTTCTGTTGGTTCGTTCACAATGTACACATAATTATAAGGAAAAGTAAAAGGTTAGGTACTAGTATAATTATTTCCTAGCTTCATCACACCAGTGTCACATCTACTGATGTGATAGTCAGGAAATAATTTGAGCTGTGAAGGTTAGTATCTCGCGATTACTCTATACTGATTTTGATGAAACTGTATAGTGATGTAGTTCATATGTCGTCGGCACATCGTAGAATTGGGCATATCATGATATTCCTTTCCTGGGCAGATCATATTTCTGTTAAAACTGAGAGGGTCGTCTCACTCCGCTCCACTTCGCTCGGCTCACCAAATGTATTTTCATGTAAACCTAACACGCTCCTCCTTGCTTTGCTTCGCTCCGCTCCTCGTCGCACCTATTTTTGACTTTTGGTGAAAGATTTTTGATTTCATATTTTACGATCTGCCCAATTCTACGATGTGCCGACGACACATACATTAGAATAACAATTGAACTATAGGTACCTACATTATAAAGATACATAGACGAAGTCGCGAACAAAAAGGTTTTTATGCTTCTAAATTATATAGGTACCTAATACTTACTTAAGATTTAATGGGATTGTACAATAAAATTCGTCTAACTGAAACAATTTAATTGGAACTTTAAAACAAAATGCTATTAAAACAATCAATTCACGACAGGATACGATCCGGAGGATTCTATTCCCATACGTCACACAGAACTCAGCGCCAGTTATTATTGGATCTCACACGCTTACAAAATTCAACTTTAACGCTGTCTCAATAGGTTTAAATTTTAAGTACAATTTTAAAATTAATTTGTTCGCGACGCGCAAATGAAAATAAACCTTATTCGAAAGGTGTAAAGTTGTAATCGGCTTGAGAGTCGACGCGATTTGTCAACCGCTAACGACGGCGATTCAAATTAGTATGGTAAAGTTTTAAGTCGTGGAATGAAATTAATCTGGTGAGTACCGTCAGTGGGTACTTGATTTATTACACCTGCACTTCCTCCTTTTGGTGTTAATTCTTGTTATTTTTTCAAGCTGCTTTGTTGACGTTAGAATTCTTTTTTTAAATTTAAATTTTACTCTTTTTCTGGATATTGCAACATTGTGACAAACTATATAGTCTTAACATTGCTATGATTTAGGTCGCATTCGCCCGCAAGATTGCAGGTCAACGGTGATTCCAGGCTCAATCTGACTATTAGAAAATCATGGGCGAAGCCTATGTCCAGCAATGGAAGTCCTTTTTTTTTTTTTTTTAACGAGGAGTAATCCGCTTACAGATTCCCTACCGCTGGCTAGACGGTAAGGATATGTGGGGGTCGCCCAGCACCTGATCATAGTGGCACTGGGAATACGCCACTAAAACTCCCCGGTGCCTCCTTGCCCATTATAGGGATGAACCGGGCTCTGCGGGGGCATCTTACACCGGTCCACCCCCAGGGCAGCCCGGCCATTGCTGACCAGGCTAACTCCAACGTGAAGATTGTCCCGAGACACTAGTACAATCTCCATACGGAGGGACCTTGTGCAGGCACACACAGCTAGCCGACCATGTGCGCAAGGTCCCCCTAGACCATCTACAGAAGACGGGCCTACAGGCTCGCCTTCCCTAGACAGCCTCACCAAAAGTCCGCACTCAAAGAGTGCGGAAAACTCCACGGTGAGAGGTAGCCCGGCGAGGGTTTCCCTCTCGTGAGCGTTCGCTGCAGGCCCCCGCTCGGAAGCCCGCTTTGTAACGCTCACAACACCAACAGCGCTCTGCTACAGGCCCCCGCTCGGGAGCCCGTTTGGAACGCTCAGTCTCGCCTAAGAGGCGTGGGTGGTTTCCGATAACTCAAAGTTATTTTGAGCGTTCGCCCTCTGTTATTACAGTAACAGAGATTGAACATCATTCGGATAAACAATAACATGCCGTCGCTCCTACAGGCCACCGCTTGGCAGCCCGCTTGGAACTTCGGTTGAGCGCTCCTGCGGGACGCTCTTGGTAGCCCGCTCAGAACGCTCGTACGCCTTCTTGGTCCCCGAGGCGGCTCGCCAAGGGTAAGCCCCCCCCACCTCGACAAGGTTATGGCGTACATAGGGGGGGAGCAATGGAAGTCCTACGACTGAGATAATGTTGACGATGATTACAAAGCTAATAATACTCAACCGTCTTATATTATTTATACATACTTATATATTATATATATTTTGTACACTTAGGCCTCCAACAAAATGCAGAGGTATCATTGATCTGTAAGTAGGTAGTTACAGTTTTATGTAATACTATGGTAAGACTACATTAGAGTATGCGTGTGCATATATGCAATATTTTATCATTGTTGATAATAAATCAATATTAGTCAATTTAAGAAAAAAATGTTAACAATCCAACACTAACAATTGAAAATAATATGTATCTACCTAATGTTAGCAATCTCAATATGTAGGTACTAGTTTTAAAAATAATATTTTGAATACATAAAATAGGTATATATATCAATAAGATAAGACATTATCTACTGGGTCAGTGTGTACGATTTTATAGTAAACATTATTAAAATTTATAACAAATTTAGTAACATAAAAAAATTTAAGACTAAAACTCTCCTCCAAATATTAGGTATTGTAAAATCTCATTAACAACACTGACCTCATACCTACAACTAATGTTTAATAAATAAATATATATATATATATATATAATATTTTTTACTACGATTAGTATCAAAATATAAACTAGGTATATGTCAAATCAAACTTAAAAATGGATTAGCTGGACTTCTCAACTTCATCGTAGTGTCGTTTTACTCTTCGTTTATCAATAATCATCTATTGATTAAGATTTCGCTAGCGACATATATTGAATAAGTTCAAAATTAGAACAAAATTAGATTCAAAATTAGATTACAAAGTGAACCAAATGCATTGTCCATTCCAACCCTTATGAAAAATTAGTCCCAAATTCTCTAAATTATCCAAACATTAGCTGATGCCCGCGACTTCGTCTGCGTTCTGGATTAAAAGTACCCTATGTCGTTTCTGGTGTCCCAGACAACGTGTATGCAAAATTTCATGGTGATCGGTTTAGTAGTTTTTGCATGAAAGAGTTACAAACATCCATACATCCATACAAACTTTCGCATTTATAATACTAGCTGGTGCCCGCGACTTCGTTCCCGTTCTGGATAAAAGGTACCCTAACAGCCAGTTGCAGAAACGTTCTTTAAATTATAAAGTCGCCTTTAAAACCTAAGGAACCATTAAAGTGTTGCACAAAGCTACATTAACGTCAACTTTAATGCTCCATTAAAATTTAACTAAAGAAGTGTCAAACAAGACCTTATCTTTATTCTTTAAGAGAAAAAGCGTTGCACAAAGCGACATTAGCGCCTTTAATGGAACCTTTAAAGGGGCCGTCAATCGTTTTGTGAAAAGTTCTTTAAAGTTAATGTACCCTTTAGGGATAAGGACTCGTTAGTTAATGCCAATTTTAAAGAAGCTTTGTGCAACTGACTGTATGTCCTTTCTGGTGTCGTCAGACAACGTGTTTGCAAAATTTCATGGTGATCGGTTCAGTAGTTTATGCGTGAAAGAGATACAAACATCCTTACAAAACTTTCGCATTTATAATATTAGTAGGTGTGAAGTGAAGATCCGTATCTTCACTTTTGTATTTGTACATACACACGTAGTGATATAAGGAAGACAAAATAAAACCAGTCTTGAATATGGAATCAGGTGAAATTAATTAATTAATTAAGTAATCAAGCAGTTATGTAAACAGCGCGCTCCCGGAGAGCATTTCTTGCTGATAACAAACGACACAAAACGTAATTTATAGCCTTAAGGTGCCTTAACTTCGGTTAATTATGCATATTCTGAGGATTCATTGTCTTTGCCCCTCCTTGACATAATTCAAAAATTGATATAAGTAAGTAAGAAAGTAGAGGTTCCAAATTTCTTATCTATACTATACTCTTTAATATTACTAATAAAGATAAAAAAATTGTTTTTTGTTTGTAATGAATAAAATCAAAAACTATGATTTAAAAAATAAATTCCCAGTTTTCTAATATAATATAATATTAATATGGTTATTTTCATTTTGGATTCCCTTAACAATTTTTTTTTATTTTTATAGCTAGATTTTTTTTAGACGGTTGGATGCTACTGTCTCCTATAGCACAAGCAACGTCACAGGTGCTGCAGACGATAGTGGAATTGAGGATAAGGGATTGGAAAGGCTATTAATAAAATTAATAATTAAACTGATGATAAACTTTATATTTGACAAGCAGTTAATTCTAGACAACAAAAAAAGTTCTTAGTAACAAAGAGAACGTTCGAAATTCAAATTGTTATTTAAAAATCAGATTTCGTAATTAGAACACGTGCGTCCGAAACCTCGGTCCCATTTCACCCATTTCTAATTGCGAACCGTGGGAACACTTAAACAGGTGTCGTTCGAAAACCAAATGTTTTCGTTCGCTAATGTCTAACAAATCACGCGAACCAGGAAGCGGGGGTTGCAAGCGGAAAAAATTGTCGACACATTCCCATACGTTATCCTTTTACAAAAAATATATTTTACAAACCATTACAATACTGTTGTTCCCTAATTATGATTTTTATCAATGAAGCAAGCGATGGATAAATTGTGATTTTTGAACTAATGGGAATTTTTTTACGTCATACTTTAATAATAATTTTAATATTTAATTTTAACTAAATTAGAGTCATAGACTTGCTGTGTTCATTTTAAAAGCTTTTAAAGGAAATTATTGCAATTAATAAATTAATTAAAATTAATTTATTATTATTATTATATATTATATTTATTTATTTTCTTAATCTTAAATTTTTTTACAATATATATTATATATAAAAACAATAAATATCATAAAAAAAACTTAAAACTAGTCGTCCGCAGGTAGCGGGGCAAGGCCCAATTATATTATTATTATTTTATTAATTATTTAATATAATTATTTAAAGCTATTTTGTATGAGTTTTCATAATAAAATAATAAAAACATGGGACTATTACTTGTTTTTTTTTACTAAATTTTAGGATAAAGTATTCAATACTGCTTAATATTTATAATATTGGGTTTTTCTCACATCACTGGTATCACTGCCGAAGAAGTCATCTTATTTCGCTCTCCATTAAGACAATGAGTAAAAACGAAATTCCTGAACAGCGGTGAATATTATTTGGAGTAATAATGGGGGTCCCTCACTCCCACGGCATCATATTTCATCTACAGGTTGATACAGAATTTCAATAAGAACTTGGGTCTTGGGACCCTAATATTAAGAATAAGAAAAGTTTGGGTGCATTTGGGAACCACGTTGCTTGAAATTACTGATATGTATTATATTATCTAGTAGATACTCAAAACACTAAATTGACTCATTATGTATGTAAAAAAATCTAGAAAACTTAACTTAATAACATTATAACACTGTATATTTATGCATTTTTAGTGTATATTTATGAATTAGTGATGCATGCTAAGAATTTAAAAATGTAAAAAGTTGTTTAAGACGCAAACCGAGCATTATTCAAAAGATAAAAAAGAAAGACATTTTTTGATATTATTTGAGACGTTAAATTGAATAATAAACCTCCTGTATACTTAATGTAACCTACTGTAACCTCCTATAACCTACTATATTCTCTGATTTTTAAAACATAATTGTTGTAAGTCGAAAACCGAGCATTATTAAAAGATAAAAAGAAAGAAAATAATTATAGAAAATATAAAGAGAATATTATTTTTGATATTATTTGAGACGTTAAATTGAATAAATAAACCTCCTGTATACATTGTCACAAATATTCCGTAAAATATGCCGCGGAGGTTGGAAAGTATGCGGATTGCGCGCAGGTGGTTCCGCCCATTTGAATTCCCCTGTTTTTATTAGGATTCCGTGCCATGGTTTCCGATACTAAAATAACTTGGAAGCACTTCTTATAAGAAATTCGAATATTGGCTGATAACAAATATCCCTCGAATGCAAGAGTTAAGTTTGTATGTAAGATCTGTTATTATGTTGTATAAAACATCTTATTAAATAAAAATATTTTTTTAGTAATTTTTAGTAAAATATATTGTTTGAACCAAATATTGGTTCAAACAATATATTTTTCACTAATTGTACTTCTATACTTAGTTAACTTAAAACCAACATCTGTGAGAACAGCTAGTCGTATTAACAAATATTAAATTTACTAAACTCTGCGAGTCCACAGGGTTGGCAAAAATCAATGCAAAATTAGCATCCTCATCTGTCCTGATCCGACGGTATATCCTTTAATTCCACATCTAATCCGCAGATTAGTCGCTCCTTAACAAGCGAATCGTGAGGGATTTCCCCTTAATTTTACTTTAAAGTTTATGAAAACAGTCGTAATAAAAATGCCACTTCAGTTTCCCTTTGATTAAGCTAATTATTAATTGGAAAATAACAATATTTAGAAGAGTTTTTAAAATCGGTCCAATAGTTTTTGAGTTACAAATATACCTAAATCTTCTCTCTTTATAATTCTTGTTTAACAATATCACTGCTTTATTATAATATAAAATTCTCGTGTCGCGGTGTTTGTTGCCAAACTCCTCCGAAACGGCTGGACCGATTTTGATGAAATTTTGTGTGCGTATCGGGTAGGTCTGAGAATCGGCCAACATCTATTTTTTATACCCCTAAATGTTGAGGGTGGTCCACCCCAAAAATTTATTTTTTATTTTTTTGCAAAACAACGGTTGCCGGGTCAGCTAGTATTAGTATAGATATGCTATGAATGTTATAACTTTAGACAACTTTAAAAATCTGTGACTAAACAGAACTCTACACATCTTGCTTTTATGTAAAAAGGACACCTTCTCATATTATGTAAAAAGACATATCTTATCTAGACAGAAATCCCTTCACAAAAAGCAAGGCTAAAAAATCTCTTTGGAATCTCTTCGATTTAGAAGTAGAAGTACCCTTCTGTTCGCGTTCACGTGCGATCAGATCTGTGATGCGATTTTCTACCACTTGACGACTCGAGAATCCGTATCGTTATCAGTAACCATTTCAACAAGAAACCCCTCGCCTCCCTTGTAAAGAGTACTCATGAAGCAAATTCCAATGAGGCACCAATCTATTAGAGGTCTAAATAAACTGGCGGTTCGGTAATACGAGGGGTTTACAATACTTATTGCCACCCCTTCACTCGTGTGTTATCCGTGTGTCTAAAATGTTTGTTTGTCTGATTTGTTGAGGTGTTGATGTTTATTTTGTATGGGCGTTTAAGAAGAAATTAAAAATCTAATTCTAGTAGGTAAGTTTCAGATTTTGAATTTCAATAAGTGTATTTTTTTTAGCAAATTATAGTGCAATTTTTTCGATATTCATAATTATATTGTTTGATTATTTTCATTCATTTTCAATTTGAAAGATCATATACTTTTTTGTTTAAAAATCATTAGTCCATCTTCTAGATTATTCCTTTATAATAAAGTGTGGCAGGACTTTATTATAAAGAAGTTCAATTTTCTTTAAGAAATTACAATTATAAAGAAGTTACAAATTTCTTGGTATTATTAGCACTTACCAAATTTGAACCAGATTTGTAGGTATTAGCAAAAATTTTTTGGGTTTATTAACCCACTAAACTATTGTTTTGAAACTCGATAACAAAATTAACGAAATTAAACCTATTAAAGTCAAATATTTTTGATAGGTACAGTGCACTTCAGTCAGTAATAAAACTCAGTAAAATAGGGTATTAAAATAAAATGGTCAACGGTGAATATACCTATGACTATATACGTAATCAGGTAGGTATTTAAACATATTTCAATTGCTACTTTTACCTTGATAAAGCTATTTTACTAAACCATAATCAGTACAATCTCTTCCCCATCACATCACAAAGGCGACTCATAAAAGGATAATCTACCTCACAAAGGGGACTCCGTCCAATATCCTCTGATCGGATCCATTTTTTTTCTGTCGACACACTAGGTAGTCTTTGCATAGTGATATATGTATATTTGTGACTACATATAGATACTTACATAGATAATTTAATTTACACATATATAACACATATTTTCGACATATTTTAACGTACATTATCTTGCTTTTATTTTTTTATTTTTATTTCAATTAAAAGCCTACAGCAATATAATATACAATTTTGAGTTATACTGCCACTTCAGGAGTTTATTTTGTAAACAGAAAACAATAAACAATAGTCAAATATTACAATAAAAAAAAAAGTGATTTTTTTTTAATGTTCAGGTCGTCAAACAGACAGGCTGACGATCCACTGGATGGTAAGTGGCTACCGTCGGTTATAACAGCAACAACACCACAGAGCTTCCGACCATAGGATATTAAGGATCAGGAAAATGGAAAATGGATCAGGGAAATGGACTCTGGCATTACCTACTTACTCACTGAAACACAACTCTTAGAAGGACAAAGACTCTTACTATTTCTAAATATTTGAATCTTCAATATACCTATATTGACAATGAATTATACCTAAAAGCAAAGGAACCCACAGGCAAAAGCTTACATCCACAAAATGTAGGTACTAACTCAGGAAAGTATGTATTCATGTAGTGCCCATTCATCGGCTAGATCAAAGCGTGTGATGAAAGCCTGTGAACGGAGTGAGGTCTCATTTCAGGCCCTCTCTAATGAGGGCGGTACACTGTACTCCCTCAACTCCCTGTTTTGTTTCTACATGTTTGATGTTCGAGCATTAATCATTATAAATGTCATGTATGTATGTTTGTTTTGATACAAAAAATTATAAATTGTCAATTATATATAAATTGCATCCATGCTAAACTAGGGCATAGTCGCTAGTCTACTAAAATTTCAACAATAATATGTTAAATCATAATATATATAAGGAACATTTTATTAATGAATCTCTTTTAGTTGTGTGATACCAATAACTTTAAAAAAACATTTATTGTACCTAACAGATATTATTATCATATAAATTCGTGAGTGCCGAGATAAGAATAAACCAAAAAAATTTTGATAGGCGAAAATTAAAAAATATATATATATCACCCCTTGAATATGTACCGCATTTAAATTAAATCTGAGCAAACAAATAAAAAAAAATACATTATATAAAAAATATATTAAGTTATATTTTCATAAAGAAGCATGATTTTTATTTATTGTTTAAATTTTCTTATAATTTTTTTAAGAAGTCCTAACGTCCCAATTTTTTAAGAGTTTTAGGTACACCTTCCTGGCAAATTGAAGTTTTGACATGCTGACGGTCAACTTTGATGGTAGGTAAGTGGTTACCGTCGCCTATAACAAAAGCAACGCAACAGGTGTTTACCAGTGCTTAACGACCGTAGTAGGATTAAGGATAAGGATAAGGGATTATGTAGTGATAGGTAATATAGGCTCTTGCATAAGGGATGCATACTCACTGAAACAAAACATAGGATTAAGGATTAAGTATGACAACTATTTATATTGGATTTAATATGAGTCATAAATCATCAAGGAATAGTTACCTACATATTTCAAAAGAAAAACTATGTGTGAAAGTCAATGAGCTCTGTAAGAAATGTTGGCCGTCTTGCGCGACCTGAAAATCAATACGTTGGGAGACCCTGTAACCCTCCGCACCCCGCGTTTCATCCCCTGCGTCCCGCACCCCCTCACACATCTCTCTTTTTGTGCTCTTAGTATTCCCATTCAAATTCTAAATATATCTAATAGTACCTGGTGCTCGCGACTTCGTCCGCGTGGAATAGTTATTTTGGGAATCATTTGGGTATCTCGAACGGTTTTCGCAGCGCACGCAACGGAAGCCCTCAAAGATGAATAATTTTCCCCGCTTTTTCCACATTTTCGACTGTTTCTTCGCTCCTATTAGTCGCAACGTGATGTTATATAGCCTAAAGCCTTCCTCGATAAATGATCTATCCAACACAAAAAGAATTTTTCAATTCGAACCAGTAGTTCCTGAGATTAGCGCGTTCAAACAAACAAACAAACAAACAAACTCTTCAGCTTTATAATATTAGTATAGATTTAATAAATCATAATATATTCATTAAAAGATCATAATATCAATAGTTTGACTGTTTTATTATTAACTAGCTGCTGCCCGCGACTTCGCCCGCGTAACTTTGTAAATGATATACTAAAACATTCTTTGAGAACCACTCTATCCATTGGTGAAAACAGCATGAAAATCGGTGCAGTAGTTTTTGAGTTAATCGCGAACAGACAGACAGAAGTGGCAGAGGAATTTGTTTAATAATATGTAAGGGCTATAGCGGCACGCTCCCGTCTTCGTCTGGGATGTATTTTTTTTATATACACAAATCTTGCTCTTGCATAAGTGAAAATCAAATTAAAAACAGTTGGATTGTTACGAAATAGTTAGCGGAGATACAAAATTTGTTATGTAACTTCAGAATCAGAATCACGCAGCCGATGTGGCGATGACGTCACATACCATACCACTTGAAAGCTATAGTAAGTTGCATTGTATAGGTAATATAATATATGTATTTTTCAGCAGTGCCATATAAGTAATTACGCAAGGGCGGCGCCCTACGTCATTGGCAGGGTCACGACCCCGCGGCTCGCTGCCATTGGTCCAATCATAACCTCCCACCTTCTTAAAATTACATTTTCAAATATAGAACTTGATCTGAAAACTTTGAAAATCATACATGTTTCAAAAATGTATGACATCACGTCTTGGAACACCTCTCTTGATGTGTTGAAATGAATGGCTACATCCGATAAGGTTTCGGTTTTTTATTATTATTATAGACTAAAACATTTTAACGAGAAAAGGCTGCGGACAGATTGATACCTGGACCAATTCAAAGATAATAAAGGTGTCTACTCACTCAGAGGAACAAGGAGAATGTTTCCACAATGATGTGATGTACTTTGAACGACGCACTGAAGTACCTACTAACTCAAGGCCAGTACTACGATAATATGATGGGAGATTGTATTTGGAGTTTAATACGAGACAGCCCATACAAACATAATTATGAGAAACACTAAAAATATTTATTTTTGACCTTGATTTTTTGTTTATATGTCTAATGAAAATTAAAATCATTGTCTCTTCCTGGAGTACCTAAATAATATAGAGAAATTCCGAGCACGTATAAAAGAATTGAAAAAAAAAAAAAAATAGGTATATTTTTTTTTAAGAAAAGCCTCAAGAGATAGTATGTATGTAGATAAATCTTTTATCGATAATTCCCTTTAGTGTTTTTGTCCGCAGCCATTATCATAAACTGTATATTTTTTACACCCTCACAGTTTCAACGATAAGTGACAAGCGGTCTCTCGGGAGATCCGAGGATTCCCTAAACTTGAGTTTTTTTTTTGGGTTCCGTTTACAAATAAAACCGTTATTATGACCGCATAATGGATTTCAAAAATACAAATAAAATATTATCTTAATCTTTCACTAATGGGTATTTTACAGTTGCTAAGAAATTCGAAAGTTATTTAATACAAAATAATTTAAATTAATTATTTGGATATTATGATTTTTTTTTAAATATTTTTAGTAGCACGACTGTATTTATAAAATGGATATGACTTTTAAACCCGGACTCCCGACGCAAAAGCGGGGTGTTTAATAAGTTTTACGTCTGTATCTGTCTGTGGCTGTCTGGCTGTATGTGGCATCATAACTCCAAAAGGAATCCAAAAGGAACCAAAATTATTTGGAAAATGTTTCTTAGGGAATAACCCAATAATAAGGAAACTACAAGTACCTAGTGTGAAATTTGTCAAGTTTTCCCCAACATTGCATTGTTTTTATATGCAGCTCTTATCTAAGGACCAAATAGAAACGACTGACATGGGAATATTATTTTATTAATATTACAACATTTGCCAGTATCATTGGGCATTTGAGGGTTTAGTAAAACCTAAACAAAGATTTTATCAGCAAATGGTGTTGATTGAACGATTCTCAACTTTTTCTGATGTTATTAAAATACTAGCTTTTGCTCGCGAGTCTGTTTTAGTAGCACCCCACTATTATTTAACGCCCGACGTAAAAGACGGGTGTTATAACTTTGACCTGTGTGTCCGATATGGTTTCTAGCTATAATTTATAAAATTCTGTTTAGGCGTTTGTTGACCATCAGCCCATTTCCTAGTTGACGAAATGATCTCACTAACTTCAACTTGAAATTTTATGTACTGTTACTTCGGTGGTATTTATTTATTTATTAAGGTATGTACACCAACAGAAAACACAACAATACAATAATACAATTTTTACATTTGGTCATGGTCTGATGTGAATTCCAATAACAGGTATTTCCATGACATAGTAACATTAGTAACCTTGTCCTAATGTTGCAGCATCAAAGAAGTCTGCGGGACACCAAACTCCTCAGCAACTTACAGCAGGGGCCCTAGCCAAGAGCAAACCAATGCAAACGCTCCCTTTGCGTACTTACGAAACGAAAGAAATAAAGCCCAGTGATTGGTTGTTGTAATGCCCACATAAAATTTTGAGCAATAACAAAGCTTTCTCTCAAGAGTAGCGTAGCCTGAGCGTAGCGTTTGCGACTGTACGTTTGTTCTTGGCTAGGGCCACAGGTTTAGCGTGTTTGGGCTCAATAGAAAGTCGGCGGTTGGTTTATAATTTTAATTATATCTAGTGTTTTATTAAGTATAAAAACATATATACTGTAAGTAGGTATTTGATATTTATTTTATTTACTCTCCTCTCATGCATTTTACGCATGATCTCACTTGTTTTAACTTCAAGTTATCGGGTACAGATAAGAGAGACGTAAACATGTCACCATTATTGCCAACATAAAGCTTTTATCGGTTTTGTCCTCTATAAATGGACATATCTGTGAAATATATACAATATATTTCTTAATGATAAATAGCTCTAAGATGCGTTGTTTTCGTAAGGGTGACAACAATTTATAAAGATGAGATTAAATATCGCGAAGATTATTATAACTTTTGCTTTAAAAAAATGCGGAGAAATAAAATACAGAAATAATTAAATATGACATTTTGTATTTGACAATTAAATACCTTATAACTTATTAATTAATTAGTCTTTTAATTATACATAATGAAATATTGTGTGATGTTGTGAATAAATAAAAAAATATATAACATATACCTACTTCGTTATTTTTTTTAAAAAACTACCACACGTAAATTTATATGAATCTATAAAATTGTGAGCAAGTACATAGTCTAAGTCTAAGGAAATATTAGGGCTGGTAAAAATCAAACACAACAACTCGCGGTCTCAACCGAGTTATTTGCCCGCAGGTAACAATAACACAAATTTGTACAAGACAAAAAAATATTATAGCGTTTTCAAAAAATATTTATAAATAAAATAATAAGTTCTTTCTTGGTTGTTAACAGGATTTATGTCTTATATTTTATAGAAAACAAGCGATTCGCTCCCAGCTTCACCCGGGGTGCAATTTTAATATATAAAAATCTCACCCTTTTATCTCTCTTTCTATATGTGAAAACCAAATTAAAATCGGTGCAGAACTTTTTGAGATTTTGAAGCTTACATAAACCAACTAACAGTTACCTATTATATGTATAAAGATAACTCTTAAATACTTACAAATAATATTGGTTAAGTAGTTGGTCTTCGACACATTTTTAACTTTTTAGATACCTACCAATACACTTTTTGTCTTCAAATCAGAAAAATATGTTAATATTGAACGGAAATTATTTACCTCATTAGCATTGCAATTCATGGTCACAACAATAATTCCAACAGGCTTATCAGACTCAATAACTACTGCGTATTCTTGATAGTCATAATTAGATACATCATATTTAGGTAGGTATATATTAAAAAGGAATATTTATGTGAATAGTATTAACAATTTTACATAACTTTTAAAACACTTATGTAATAGCCGATAATTGTCGATTAAATACCTACGTACTTAATCGACTGTTATTGATTTGAAAAAATAAATAAATTTCATTATGATTTAATAAATTTAAAGTTCTTTAAAATATGGTTTTAAAAACAATTCGAAGTTATGAAATATTTTTTCCTATTAGTTATTAGACTATTTATTTAGAATTTTAACACCTAAAATAATACCTAATTAAATATATGTGTAGTTTTCTCTTGAACTGGAATAAGAAAATGGTCAATTTAAATTCTATTATTATTCTGTGGTTAAATGTTTTCAACATAGTTTTTTTTACGCAAATTCAACATCAAGTACAAATAAATCCCGCTTGCCAAATCAATCAAATAATTTGTAATACGTAGTAATAAAAAAATATTTGCGATGACCATTTTATTTGCCAACTATTTGCCAGAGATTAGATTTAGGTAGTTCCTTACTCCATGGTCAATCGATAAATATTTGGTTTGTAAGTCTAGACATCTAATTAAATTGAATTTTTTAGCGCCATCTATTAATAAAATTTATCTATAAAAACCTATAAAAATTTAATATTATCGGTAAGGCATAAATTTCAATATTATCTGGCTATAATGCTTAATGATTTTTATGGCCATGTAAGTAATTAGTAAGTATTAGATAAATCTAGTTAAGTAATTGTATATTTTTCATAGTATTGCAAACATAATGACTTTTTATTAAGTGATCCTACTGTATTCAGTAATACTTAAATTAAAATTTCAATACATATCTATATTCATAAATTTCATAAACTTCTTACTTATGCCTTAGAATATCAATTGTTAATTTCCCTGAGATTGCGTGGTCCGACTTAACAAAGTATTTAGTCATTATCTTTACTTAAGTAAAACACCTTCACAAACTAAATAAGTACCTTCACAAAACCTTAGAACACTTCAAATAAAAATTCACACGCGAAAACTGCAAAAAAATCCTTGATCGACCAACTGTAATGTTTGTAAGTAATAAGAAAACTGCCTTCACAAAACAGCTTTTATTGCTTTTATATAGGTAACCTTTAAGCTTGGCCCTATGTTGTTGGCCTAGGGTTAATTTTGATACACTTTCGTAGGTTGGCAATTCATATCTCTATACTCACCCCCAGGTCAGACAACAATCGCGTTATTGTTCGTGATGTGGTTGGTCATTCATTCATTAAAAATATAAGTAAGTAAGTAAGTTAGTACTCAAACGTGATCTCTTTAAAATAATTTAGAGATCACGTTTGAGTACTAACTTACATTTTTAATGTTATGTCGAGTGTCAATTTGCGACTTAAATTAAATTTTATTTAAAATCAAAACGTACAAAAAAATATATAAATGAAAACATTAAAATTTATTGCTCAATATATTTTCGTCATTTAAAAAATTACTGGAATTTTTGGACGAGAAGAGTCTCGGATTTTCACTATAGTTACCATAGCTTGCTTTAACGAGTGACCTCCTTCTCAAAGTTCGCTGTACCCTGGCTATACCTAATTGGATTGATTTTCCAAGGTATTCGTTTAAAACTTCAAGAGACATTACACCTCAGAACAACAGAAGTCCTGAGGTCTCTTATCGACATAATTATGACCTAATTTGGAGGCGCCTTGTCATGACTAAACGTGACTAAATTACTGCTACTAAAAATGTGCATTAGCTCGGTCAACCGGACAAACAACCGAACTACTGATACTAGACGAAAAATCCTACTTCCTACTAGCTTCCTAGATACTAATATTATAAATGCGAAATTGTGAGGATGGATGTACGAGTATGGATGTTTCACGCAATTCACGCAATAACGGCTCAACAGATTTAGATGAAATTTGGCACACATAATTATAGTTTATTCCCTGGATTACATACAATATAGGATACTTTTTATCCAAGAAAAATGTTAGGTTCCGAGATAAAAAAATCCTAGCGAATAATACTCATATATTTTTCATGTTTCAAAGCGGACGAAGTTGCCGGCATCAACGAGTGTTTTAAAATCTATAAAAGCATAATTAGCGACATCTATGAGTTAAGGCCGTTACTTGAAGTGGAACTGATGACCATCCAATATTAAAATGTCATAATAATATACTAGATGGCTCTGTTACCATATCGAACCTAATATTTTTCCTACATCATACATTTTCCATTCCAAAAGGTTTCGTACCACTAATTGATGGAGTTTAGTATGGATAAATACCATACTTTTGAACTCTTCATAGATAAGAGAGACTGGGGCAGTGTTAAGGCGCTAAAGAAGCTATAGTTTAATATTAGAAAAATGTAGCGAACACGACGCAGTAACCTACAAACAAATTACTTTCTATTGAGCCCAAACGCGCTATATCTGCTGTATGTTGCTAAGGAGTTGGATATCCTGCAGACTACTTGATGCTGCAGAATCAGGTCAATGTTAGAATATCAAGAAAATACCGAATTTCCATTAATCGAACATATGGAAGTTAGTTAAATCCCTTCCACTATGAAATGGGCTGATGATGTTCAAAAGCCTAAACAGATCTTCATAAGTTATAGCTTATAAAGAACGATCCCGTTCATGTCAAAAAACAGCTATAGATTAAATTATCAGTACTGTGAGACTGCCAAGAGGCAGCCAGACTTCACGAAGCCAGACTACTTTTGGAATATTTTTTTCCGGTTTTATATCAATTCACAAATAAATACTCTTATTTTAATTAAGCAATACTTTTTACCGGACAACTTCCAAGATTTCCAGGATTAAAACAATTAAAAGAAAAATGCGTTTCTATCATTTTATTGATAAGTTTACACGATACATTCAATAATTACTGAAAACACAGACAAAAACAAACTTGTCGTGCGTATACATTCATTCAATAGTTATTTCATATTACACAATAATATAATACTTAAGAGAAAATGCATTTACATGCTTTGGGTTTGCACCTTTTTTTGTACTAATTTCATATATAATGCCGAACTTAGAACATTACCTCTCTTAGTAAATTTCCCCCTTTTTCAACATTTTGATTTTATCACTTATTTTACAATAGCCATAAAACCACTTACCAAAAGGAATGTAAAACAAATCGACTCATGCAATATGAAATTGTGATAAAAATGAAATAAACCCCAACTTAACGTTACAATATTTTATATATATCAGTCATGATAATTTTATTTATTTTTATTTATTTATGAGGCGGTAATCATTTAAAATAACAAACAAAAATAAAAACAATAATATTAAAAATATCCAAGTCAATAAAATAAACTAGCAATTTAAAAGACTTGTAATATAGTTCAAGTTGTATTTGTAACATTAAAAATGTCTTAAATATAGAAATAATTATTTTGTAGACTCATTTGCAGGTTCACATACTATAAATAAAAAAAAAAACATAATACGATTGGCTTCACAGATTTAAATTCATAAAAGAAATATGTAGTTCATTAACAAAGCTTTTATACCATACAGTTTATAGAAATCAATGTAGTTTCTATATAAGTAATTCTATAAAATTGACAATTACTTGCGATTTTGTAACAAAAGATATTTAATTCTTTAATTTAAAACAAAATAATTAAATATTAGTATACTAGTTCACATTGTGTAATTTGGGTACATACAAAAAATCAAACTTTCTTTACGTTATGCCATAGATAAATGATTGGTCTCGCTGCGCTTGACTGGATACCGCCGTCGTACTTGTAAAATGCGACATAAAATAGTACGCCGAATTCGGCGTACCCGAGCCAGTCACACTGCAAACTGTCTGTGATGTATACATGCCGAATGTTTTATTAAATTTTAGGCATAATAAAATACCAGTTTGCATAGTGAAACTGTGTAAAAAATATAATAAAACTGGGTAAAAAGTGACGATTTTTTACACACACTACAATAAAAAGTTGCCACATTTTCGGAGCTATTGCTTTTGTATAGCGCTCTATCTAGTCGAGCGCAGCGAGACCAATCAATTATCTATTGCATTTTTTTACCATCTATAAATTTACATCTATAAATCTCGTACACTGTGGACACGCAGAGAATTTTTGACATGCATTTTGACATGTTTTCTGGTGAGAATTATGTGAAAAAAAAAAAGCAAAGCAAAACAAGTCACAACAGAGCAGATGTTGAAAAGTGAAAATTAAAATTTCTATAAAATCTAAGTAGTCATTTCTCAGGCATCCCATTTTAAGCTTACCTACATTTATTTGGGAGTCGCTTAGGTATCCCTGACAAGCTTTGTTTACCAAAACCCTTAATAATACAATGTACAATGAGTATAATAATTATATATATCCTTAGAGTAGCATCACCTAAACCTAATTTGTATATCGACTTTCAATTTTTTTTTTTACCAAACAGATCAAACAATACAATCAGTTAACACTTTGACTACAGAACATATCACTTTCAACGTGAAAAATCACTTTTGGTATTTTAAAGAATTTTATAAATACAAATACATAGAAAAATACAATTACTTTGGATGTTTTATGGTACTACAGTGTTACGGTGTAAAGACTACAGACAGACAATAGTAGCAACGAGCCAATTAGATACAGGATGTATTTTTTAAATCGCATCTGAGGGGAAAAGTGATCCAAACACTAGACACAGAAAATTTTACTCAAAAGAAATATAGTAACTAATTTTATTTTTTATAAGCAAACCTGCAATAATTTTTGAAAATACCCTTGCCACACTTTTTACTGAAAAAAAAAAAAAAAAAAAAAAAAAAAAAAAAAAAAAAAAACACTAGGTATCAATCAATCTCTGGGTGTGATTAAAAAATTCGACCTGTATAGATAACCAATCAATAAAATTTATTTTGCACATTTTGATATTGTCAAACAATAAGGATTGTCAACAACAATAGATAAGATGAAAGTGAGATATTATAATAGATATAAAATAAGACATAAGATGCAAATGGAGTGCTGATAGATAAGGCCGGCTTCACATGTTGGTTCCAACGCTGGCGCCAATGTTGGGGCCAATGGTATTTTGTAGTTCCAAACGTTGGACGAATTATTGGAGCCAACGCCAACCTTATTATGAAGGAGAAGACGAAATTTTCCATAATAATATACACAAACAGTAATGTACCCTCTTATACTTGTTATGAAAAATTATTATGAGAATGGATTGAAGTATGAAAAGCAACATCCAATTTACTTGGTAATATTTTCGAGTTTAATTACATTTTTGAGACACCGATTTACAAACATTTTATAATTATGTACATAATTTTCCATTGGATTTGGCTTCTATGGGATCAATGGTACATAACTAACTACATACTGTCTTATCATTAAGGCATGTAATGTCTAGCTAATTTGATGTGTTTTAAAATTTTAGACTAATGGGATTTTGCCAACATGTTCAACAAATATTACCAGTTAATTTTGTATCAATTTTAAAATGAATTAATACAATTCAAATGCATTGTTGGCAAAACATTTTTACGTCAATCAACCCATTTGATGCTGTGACAACAATCGCGAATACGACTCGTGTTAAACAGATCACAAATATGTAAAGGAACCTTCAATATGTTATGTCAATAGGTTACATTTTGACCCTTTTTTTTCCCTCTTTTACTACATCAAACTTTCACCAAATATGAGACATTTTTATCACTCTCTCACTGTCTCTTATGGACTCATATTTTCAACTCGCAACCACCAGGCCACAAGATTGCAAAAACGGCTTGTGATTTTTGAATTTATCTGCTAGACACTATAATATATAGTTTAATAAACTAAGACTTACATCACAACAACATTAACACAATTAATAATAATAATTAATTAATATTCAATAGTACAAGTACAATCTAAAAAAAAAGATTTCGTCAAAAAACTCAACAGTATACTTCCATAGGGTATACACATAGTCACTTTTTGTGTCACTTTTTTTATTTATTTTTTTACAGTTATGTCACTTTTTAATAATAGATTAGTTTTTGTTCACTTTTGTCACTAACACTATTTTTTTTTTTTCACTTGGCACAATTCCGCCATTATCCATTGCACACTAAGTATATCTCGTCACTTTTGTGTGTAGATCGTTGCACACAATTCACATGACAAATATAATTTCACTCAAAGTGTCACTTGTCACGTATAACGAGGTACCTGCGGAAGTCCCAGGATCATTCCTGCTCCGTGTACATGAACGAGAACTTGACGTGACTATTAGGTGGGACTATTGTGGTCTCGATGAGGCACTGGACGATCCAGTGTGTGGACACCAGAGGGATGTTGTCCTGGTCCGCCTTGTTTTGGACTTCGTGCGGACAGTCCCACTCGGTGACCAGGGCTATGGCACCGGACATGTTCAGGTCGTCCTCGTTGACCACCCTCGTGGTGGCACCGGCCGATGTGCACACCCTCTCCCAAAACTTTATAAACATCTCCTGATCGCCGCATAGGAGTATGACCTTGTCTTTGAATATTGCATTTCGTTTACCAGACACAGGCACCTGCAAACGGAGAGAAACATTTTTATTATTTTAGCTATCTTAACTTAAGATAAAATTAAAAATTATAAACTGACTCCCGTCTTTCTATTGAGCCCAAACACGCTATATCTGCTATAATTTTCTAAAAAGTTGGGTGTTCCGCAGTGCGCAGACTATTTGATCCTGCAGCCATGTCATGTCATGGAAATGCAAAATTTCATATCAATCAAACACGTGGAAGTTAGCGAAATCCCTTCGTCAACTAGGAAATAGGCTGATGGTCGGACTATCCGTTGGGATAGTTGGTTGGTAATACGTAGGGATCGAAGTCGAGCAGAGACCTATTGACACAACTCAGTCATCATGAGTTGTGCCAATGGGTCTCTGCTCGACTTGTATTTTAATGATGCAGTGAACCAAGACTCACCCAGTTGATGAAACGCCTCTGTATGGTGGAGTAACCGGCTGGCAATATGTAGGGATCAAAGTCGAGCAGAGCAGAGATCCATTGGCACAACTCAGTCATCATGAGTTGTGCCAATGGGTCTCTGCTCGACTTGTATTTTAATGATGCAGTGAACCAAGACTCACCCAGTTGATGAAACGCCTCTGTATGGTGGAGTAACCGGCTGGCAATACGTAGGGATCGAAGTCGAGCAGAGACCCATTGGCACAACTCATGATGACCCACAGGTGGGACAGCGAGCGAATGTCGGCAGCGAGGCACTGGATGTACTTCGCGGTGAGACAGGGCCGAGGCGCTATCAGCTTACACGCGGCGTACTTGTTCTTTGGTATATCGTCGAAGTGGCTGCAATAGAGCAAAACATATATACATTTATAATATACTATAGCTTTTGACCGCGACTTCGTGAGTAACTTTTTTATAAAATATAGCCTATGTTACTCGCTGATGATGTAGCTTTCTTTAGATGAAAAAAAATTTTTAAAATCGGTCCACAAGTTATTGAATTTACTTATACAAATCTTTTCTCTTTAAAATATTAAATTTAGTAATTTATTAATATTATATTACTTATTAATTAAGTATAGATTTATTTTGGATTTTTTTCGATATCAAAATTCAGATTCATGAGATAAATTTATGAAGATTTAAAATTTTATCTTTAAGGGTCTCTTTCGCCAATCGAGGGTCGGGAATGTAAGAGAATTATATATAAAACGATGCTTCACAACCTTGAAAAAAATCACACAGCTAGCCAATGAATGTTACTTGATGCTGAAACATTTGAATTTTAGATAATGCTTATGGATAAGTGTAAAAAAAAATCAGAAAATCACTAAAAACGTGTAAATCGCATTCCCGTGTTGTTACAATTGAGCCGTAAGTATGAGGATAAATTAAATGAATTTTATCAAATAATAAAGTTAAAACTATAAAAAAGTTGCTGGAATATTTATTTCTTAATTAATATATTCTTATTTTATGTAAAAAAATCAGAAAGTTGCCCAATTTTTTCGCTCAAAATCTTCATACAAATTACTATGAAGGCTATTATATTGAAATTACGCTCGTAGTCGGTTCAGTCGGCCACGCGCCTCCGAAGTGAGAGCACGTCGCTTTGCGCCGCATTGACAGTTCGCGATCGAACCGTGTACTTACACAAAAAATGACAAATATGTCGTTTTTGATGTTGAAATTATAGCCCAAGAGCACACGACCTTCGTTATTTATTACAAACTTTTGTGATAATATATAAAATAATAAGTGGGTTGTTCCAAACAGTTCTACTATAGTTCTATGATAGAAATGTTTGGACAAAAAAAAATTCAACTAGTTCCACTGCACAGTATGACAGATTGGACTCTGGAACACGTCCAAACTGTTCTATTTTTATAATAGAACAAAATTAAAAAAAAAAACATGCAATGATGTCTACTGGTGAGTATGAGTAGCGGAGTGGAGCGGCGGCAAGTCTACGCGGGGCACCGAAAAAAGCGAAAATTTTGAGATTATCTATCTCAAAATTTTCGCTTTTTTCGGTGCCGTAACTTGGAAACGGTACGACGCAGCCGGGTGATGTTTGGGCTTATCGGAGACGTCTCTCCGAGATAGATAATTTGACGACCCCCTCGGACCCCTCCGACAGTAACTTGGAAACGGTGCGACGCAGCCGGGTGATGTTTGGGTTCGTTGGAGACGTCTCTCCGAGATAGATAATTTGACGACCCCCTCGGACCCCTCCGACAGTAACTTGGAAACGGTGCGACGCAGCCGGGTGATGTTTGGGTTCGTTGGAGACGTCTCTCCGAGATAGATAATTTGACGACCCCCTCGGACCCCTCCGACCGTAACTTGGAAACGGTGCGACGCAGCCGGGTGATGTTTGGGTTCGTTGGAGACGTCTCTCCGAGATAGATAATTTGACGACCCCCTCGGACCCCTCCGACAGTAACTTGGAAACGGTGCGACGCAGCCGGGTGATGTTTGGGTTCGTTGGAGACGTCTCTCCGAGATAGATAATTTGACGACCCCCTCAGACCCCTCCGACCGTAACTTGGAAACGGTGCGACGCAGCCGGGTGATGTTTGGGCTCATCAGAGACGTCTCGGGGAGATGAATTTTTTAGTAGACCCAACTTCAAAATTTGACAATTCCGGTCTACATTTGACAATTGACAATTCGGGGGGGGGGGGGGGGGTCCGAGGGGGGGGGGGTCAAATTATCTATCTCGGAGAGACGTCTCCAATGAACCCAAACACCACCCGGCTGCGTCGCGCCGTTTCCAAGTTACGATCGGAGGGGTCCGAGGGGAGCGACAGTTACGGACAGGGGGTTTAGGGAGAGGGGGTGTACTGAATGCAACTGATGAATAAAAGGTTCGTAAGGAACAGGCAAGGAATAAGTTCTAATCTAAGGAAATCCCAGGTTTTCTAGCAGTCAGATTTTTTGTACAAACTTTTTCAGTACAATATATTATTTTTGTAATTGGGAATAACAATTTCATTTTGTATTGTGCAACTAAAATAATATAATTATTATAAGTACAATTATTTATACACTAATAATACATTTGACAACAATTTTTATATTTGATAACAAAATAGAAACTGTAATAAGTCTCCGGCAATGGATGACGTGATTTTTAAAGTTATACCGAAGAAAATATAAAAAAATTGAGCTTCAATACTATTTTATACACATTTACTATGCACAGAGAAACTTTCAGCGTTTATAAAATAACGAAGGTCTGGCCGTCGTGGGCTCTTGCTCTATGCTTACGTACATGTGTGCGTGTGCAATGCGCGAGCCTCGATCGTTGTGAGAGTAGCGCTAAAAACCTAAACATCGCGAGGCGCGTCTCCGTAACGGCCCCTTAAAAAAGATTTTAAAATTATTTTTAAGTAATTAGTATTTATATAAAATCTGCTTGTCTAAGATATTACTAACCTGTACACAATCCCTCCACCGGCCTCCAGTTGTTCCTTGAGTCGTTCCTTATTGAAAGGTCTGTCGGTGAATTCCAAGTCTTCGACATCAGTTTCCGTTATCGAAGTCGACTCACCGTCCTCCTCAGATGAGTAATTACGAGTGTCCTGAAATTATATAATATACACTTTAGAGTAAACTTTAGCCCTGTTTGTTCACACGGATTTTGAGCGACCACTTTGTACTTAGCAACTTAGCAACTTTATTAAATATATCCCTCATTACCTTTTCAGTTTTAACTCGTTTCGGGATCTCCGCACAGGTCAAGAGGAAATGCAGTCCGGTGAATATTTTCTTCTCACCAGTGGGTATCGGCCCGAGCTGTGTCACTGTATCTTCATCGTTCTCGAACTTATTCAATTTTGAATTCTTCTTGCCTATATTCTGTTTTGCGGCGCCCTTCAATTGCAAAGGTCCAGCTGGAATATTGAGTTGCGAGAATCGGTATTAAAAAACATGAATATATTGTAACGAAGTGTTACATGATTGAAATAAAAATAATAATAAGGTAATTGACAAACGGAACGCATTAGGTGCAACTGCACCGGTGATCGGCGGTACCTACATTGCAAAATTTGCAATGTACGGGTGGTCGAGAAATAATTTTGTTTTTGCGAAAGAGTCGGCGAATAAGCCGAGAGTTGGACAGTCCGCGCCACTCAGCGCTCCTAGTTGAGTGGTGCGGTCTAATTAACTTTATTTAAATATTATCGGTCTTACTACAAAAACATTAAACACACTTTAATCAGGCTTAAAGCACGTGTTAAAAATAAACTTTACTACAAAAGAGTGTCTAGGCATTGTTTAGGGTTTAACAATGCTTGAGCCTTATTTAAATTTAACCACCGCCATATGCTAGTTTAACGAGTGTCTATCTAGTTAACGGCCTCATTTCGTTTTGCGTATACTTAATAGTTAATATTAAAGATTTATTTTGATTTTATAAATGAGTATGGATATTTTAAATTTAATTGACATGGAGGATATGGATTACATGGATATTTTTTGAGATAGAATACATCGTGAGAGAATTAATCCATTCGAATATATAACTTTGGTAACAAGATTATTTATTTAATAAAGGATGATCTACCATGTGATGCTAGAGGTGGCATCACAATCAAATAAAAATTTTATTTAACAATTTTGACAAATCAAACTTTACATTTGACCACATTTGACAATTACGTCAGTGTTAGTTACGTTCCATTATGCTCAATATTTTTTGGTATTACGAAATTTTATAAATAATCTAACGTATTTGTTGTAATTTATTACTTATCTTATAATTTGCTGATATCATTAATATAGTCCGTAATAATAGCTTGTGAAAACCAAAATTCATCATTATACGCCTATCAGATCTGCGTAAAATGAAAACGACATGAATGCAGGGCGAGTGACTGAATGAATGTTTGCCAAGGTTGCCATAATTCAATAACATTCACGTACTTTAACACTGTCTACCGAAACAAGCGCTAAATAAGGTTTTGTGGTAAGGACATTTTAAACGCTCGCTGACCAATGCTTAAATGCTTAACGCTTGTCTAACTAAGCATGTGTTTGAACAGTGCTTACTGAATCTTTTGTAGTAAGACCGTATATAGTTATGTATTTGAATCTCCCGCGTTAGGGTAAGTTTTGAATAGCACACAATTTTATTATAATAATATCATATTTTAAAATCGCTTATTTTATTTTTTTAATCCATTGTACGTTTTATTTCATAGTGTGTTTTGCTAACATTACTTATTTTGCTTTGCATTATTTTATTAACCTTGTTTTGATGTACCTACTTTGAAATTATTTTAGTAGGACTTACCTACTTAATTATATATATTTTTTTATTTTAAATAACATTTTTTTTTTATATACTTATTTGCTTATTGCTTTATTTAATTTCGTTTGGTACATTTATTTATTACTTTGTAAACTCCGTTCTGGTTATGCACCACTCCGGCAATGCTGCTGCTAAGCAGGTATTTTCATCCTGTTGCCGTCGTGGATCATCCAGATCGGAGGGTAGATGTACCAGAGCATGATGCCGTCGTACTGTCGATTCCAGGAGCATTCTCCGGGCCGAGCATTCTTCGGGCCGACCATTCTCCGAACAGTCTTCCTCGAGTATTCCCCCGGGTCAAGTTACCATCGGGCTCAACATCTTCGGGGCTGAAAAGCATCTCCGGTTTATAAGCGGACGGCCAGCGTCGGGTCGCACTAGATCCAGTTGCCGGCTGCAATCAGCCTAACACCATCGTCAGTACACGCATCGGCAGGACGCACACCACCACGCTCATCACGCCGCATCTACCACCTTCGTCGGCTGGATCACACAGGGGAGTGCCTGCAACGCGTTGGGAAGACAGATAGGCCGACCACCCACGACCTACACAATTTGTGTTGCCTACTGTTGAGCGATTTAAATATATCTTATTATTCAGATCACGCTGTTTCATTTTCTGTAAGCGCGACAATATGAGGACGAGGAAAATAAAATACGAATTGATCGACAAAAAAAATATCTATTAGTAAAAATTAAGTAATAAAGGCTAAAAATAAGTAGATAAGTAATAAGTACACTTACATCAGAGACCTATCTGATGTTTCATTTATTGAAAGAATAATATACCTTTGACAACTCCGTCCATTTTCCTCGGAGTCTTCTGTACTTCTGGTTCGGTTCCGGCCACTTCTTCGAGTCTCGCCGGAGGCGCTGAGTTGCTGCTTTCGCTCATTTCGCTACTCTCGCTGGCGAGTCGCTTTCGACCTGGTGTAGCCTTAATTGTACTTTTCACACCTTAAATTATAATTAGTTATCGAAGCTTATTTATGCTACAAGTAAGTATACATATATAACTGGACGCAAGACCGTTAGTCCGTTAAACGTTAATTAACGAAGTTAACATTTTGAATAACCGATTATTTTTTAAGTTAACTTTAAAAAATGTTAACGGATTCGTTAACTTTCCTCAAGTCCGTTAGTCTTTTTTCTTTTCATTTTTCGTAAAGAAAAAGGGTCAGTTAGAAAATCTTCAGTATGTTCAAAAGTATCTTTTATGAAATAAAGACTATAAATTAAAGCTAAACTAAATAAATTTTATTTTTATCTAAGCATATTAAAATATTCTTTAATTTAGTCTTTATTTCATAAAAAGCTAGGTCAGGTACTTTTGAAGATATTTGAAGACTTAACCTACCCTTTTTCTTTGCTGTCCAGTGTATTTACCAAAAAGATACTGTATGTAACACTTTAACGTTTAACGAAGTTCATTTTTCTGGTAACGGATTAACGATTAGCCGAAGTTAACTATTTGATTGGTGCCAGCTATGATTACGAGGTGAATAAAAATGTTTTTAGAACTGCTTTGAATACATAGTGTTGAATCATCTTTTTTATTTATTTTTTCCGAATTTCAATGTCCTACAATGATGGCACAATCTTTTTGGGCTTATAAATAATACATTTTCAAGTTTTTGCTATTCCTTGTTAATCAATATATACCCATATTATATCTTTATTGTTATAGTATACTTAAACTGTATAAACATTTATTATAATTGTAATATTTTTTTATAACTTGGGTGTTCATCATTTGGAAAAAACTTACCTGATGTAGAGGCTTTAGGACTCTTTGGAGAATTGATGCGTTTCCTGGCACTAGAATTTCCGCTTTTGTCGCGGCTGCGGGCACTTCTGGGACCCTGAAAATGTTTTGTAATCATACTTTTATTTTTTTATTTTTAAAAGAGTGACAGACAGGAAGACGATTCACTTGGTGACAGGTAACTATTCTCGCTAAGTACCTACCTACTCAAGCCACACCACCGACACCACAGTATATTCAAGGAAATGAGTTGAGGATCTTCAAAAGCCTAAAAAGAGCTTCATAAATTCCAGCTAAAAATCATCTCGAAAAAAAAAAGGGATCATAATCGGTCCGGTCCATCCGTTTGGGAGCTACGATTCCATTTACAGAAACATAGAGATACATCAAACACACATCAAACTTATAACACCTCGTTTTTTCGTCGGGCGTTGAAAATACATATATTTTCTATGGGGTAGGCAGCAGACTGAAATTTCAGTTAACCCTTTAGCCACCAGAGTCGGAATATATTATGAGTCAGGCGCTAGGGACACTTGTCCGTTGAGGGGTAAATATGTGTGATGATGGAAGCCCAACCATGGTTCTATAATATCAGGATGATAGATGAAGAAAGTGTAACAGTACTTGGATGATGTTGTCCAAGTCGAGCTCCCGATGGTGGCGCCGCCGCGGCGTGTTGGGCGGCGGAGTGCGGGTTCTAGACTCGACCAACGAACGCGCTTGGTCCTCAGTCAGGTACAATTCGCTGGCAGTCACCATCACCACTGTGTCACTGCATCACACATTCATACCATATTTTTCAACTGTTTGCAATATTGGACTAGTGCAATATTGGACTAATGCAATATTGGACTAGTCCAATTATGGACTAATGCAGACTTGCAATAATGTCCAATTTTTAATATTGGACGATAGATTCTAGTAAACTATCACATTTTTATTTTGGGCTTAGAGGCCGATAAATAAAGTTTTGGAATATTATTTAAAATGTACCATTTGAATGGTGACATTTAAATAAGAAGCAGAAATAGTTAACAATAGATATTTTTAAAGTTAAATGTCCCGAAAAATACTTAGTCAAAATGTTCATTCAGATTTGTTTAATGAACGTGTTTTAAAATAGACTTTTTTAGGATGGATAAGGGCTAAAAAGAGATCAAGTCTAAAATATATGTAGTATAGGCCAATTACTTTGTAAAAACTTACCCATCAGTGGTACACCGGTAGGTAACAGTTCCACTTTCATTTTCTTCTACACCTAACACTAAGCCAGGTTCGTAATTCTGCTCTTCGTCCACCATCGCATACACGGATTGGCCTTGCAGAGGAAGAGTCTTTGTGTCACCAAATATAATGAAGTCATCTATCAACACCTTAGATTGGCCATCGTCAAACTTTATCAAGTATTTATTTGGTTCTGTTATTTCTAACACTTTACCAGAATAATAACGTTTATCTACCCATCGCGCTAGAACTACAGTATCCGGGGCATATCCGGGGTATTCTTGTTTTAAGATTGGCTTTTCTACCGGAGTAGCGGGTCTTGGGGAGTTCGGAAGGCGTTTTTGCTTCAATTTGCCAACAGATTTTGGAGTAGACGGCAACGATGGCAGGGATTTGTCTTCTTTTGGTGATTTGGGTGATTTTTTCCCTTCCCCATTCGTTGGTATCATTTCTGGCGAGTTCAAGCCTTGCCACTCCGGTTCCTCGAGTTGTGTTGGCAAAATCGCACGTTTCGTTTTACTCGACAACGGTCTACGACCTCTAACCCTGGTCTTTTTCAGTGAACTCTTGGGAGTTGTTTTATCGCATTTTCCAACTTCCTCTGGACTAGCGTTTCCGTTACTCAAAGTATTATCGCTCGATGGCGAAACCTGTACACCTACAGACACTTTGTCCGCAGGAGACCGATTCCCTTCATCCATCGTTGAATCCCTTAAATGACCGAAAATATCCTGTAATTTCTTCAACAGGGAATCGTAGCCTTTGATTGATGTTAACGGGTTCGATATGGATTTCCTTGGCGGTTGAGGTACGACAAACGCTCCATCGCTAGTTCGATTACTGCTCGAGTTCGAAGTGGAACTAACGGTTGAAACGAAAGACGCTCTATTTGGTAAATTTATTAAACCGCCACTCGTTACGCTCGATGGTGACGTACTATTTGATATATCACCCAAATATGGGTCCATGGTAAACCTCTTTGAAAACCTTTGATATTCTTTACACATATCTTGCCCCATATCGCTATCTGTCCTCACAATGTAAACGGATAGGAATTCGCCATCCTCATTCTGGCTCATGTGCATATCGAACACTGGTACTTGCGGTGTGTTTATTGGCAAAGAATGGCCATTCTGCAAAGGTGAGATAGTTGAAGGTGTAGTTGTATTGCTAACTCTAAAGGACTCATTCTTGCCTCTCTTCCCTTTAATGTTATTTAAAACCGACATATCAGGAGTTAAGTCGTTATTGTCACTCCTCTTGTCTTCTATTTCGGTAGGAGTGGAAGAGTTTCCATTGGATAATTTGGAGATAAGCTTCGATGCAACGGTTGGAACATTATCGGGACTGTCCATGCAACAGGAACTATCGGCACTATCTGTGCTTTCACGATCTGTTGTTTTCTCCTTGAGATCTTTAGAAATCGGTATTGAATTCCCATTAGGATCCGAGTAAACATAGCCTTCACTTGGTGTCCTGTGTGTTTTTTCTACTTCGAGGTTCTCCATTCTATCCTTAGGAACAACTGGATCACTGCTGAATACCACACCTTTGACTTCATCAGATTTCTCTTCGTACAAATTGTCTGGAGACAGTTCTAAATGAATATCCTGGGAATCATTTTCTTCCTCGTGTTCTTCTTCTATTGTTTCTGGTACATTCTTGGATTTATCTGATAGTAAGTTTACAGAAAGTTTAGGTGTATCGATAGATGATTTGCCTGTAATCTTCTTTAGTTGAGGTTTTCTTTTACCAGCTAAATTAGGGCTGACAGATCTTGATTTAGTAAACTTCTTTGGTGAGTGTGATATTACATCATCAGTACTGTTGCTACGTTTATTTCTTAGTCTAGGGCTAGATCGCAATGGACTTCTAACTCGGGAGGTAGATGGCAAAGACAATTCTGCTAATTTATATTTAGAAACACTGTTAATACTTGAAACTTCTTCGTCTAAGGCTTGCGAGCTTTCATAATCAAGTTTTTGGATTTTAGATGCACTTTCTGCAAGGTTTTCTCCGAGTTTTCTTTTTGGTTGACCTGAGGATTCATCTGAAAAGTGCATATTTTGCCATTAATATTTTTTATTAAACAATTTATAGGGATTTTGTAAAACATTTTTTATACTTAAATTATAATTTACAGACCAATGACTTTTACATAAAAAAATAACTCTTACCTCTTGAATCAGAAGATAATGTTATGTGACTTTCCGTGGGTGAAAGGACCTGAAAAGTAAAAGAATTAAAATCATTTTTGTAGCTCAGAAAATTACTTGTAATAGTACTAGACATACTGAACCAATGTTAGAAATAGTTTAATTTTGAAGTGCTGTTTAACTTTACTCCAATTCTATTACCATCAGGGCTATACCATGAAAATTAGTTTTGTTGACTGTACCATTTATATCTAAGCAGATGGTTAATGGTTGCAGTAAAACAGTCTTTAAAATGACTGCAAACCTGTCAACTCATATATAAAATAAATAAAAGTTATCGACTGTCAAGAAAGGGGCTGGTGATAAAATAATTGTTATTATACTAGCAATAGTATTGTGTACAAAAAATATGAACCTGGACTTCAGACTGTGTTTCGTCAATTGTTATTGTTTCTGTTTCATACACTGGACTGACTGGCCTTTTGTGGTACAAGTTCTTTGACTCATCTGTAATATTGAAGATTTCTTGCGAGTCACCTGAAATATAGTAAAAAATATTGATTAGAATAAATAGGTACCTATGTTTATAGTAAAATTTATTAAGAAACTGTCTACTATAGTCTAAAATTATAACTAATCTAATTAATATTATAACTAGGCACTAAAATAAAATATACATTGAATGTACTAGGCATGCCCTATATGACACCCTGTGTTTGCATGTGGGCAGGCATCTGTAATGCAATTGCAGAACTAAAGAATTTCCAACGCATATATTGAAAATAAGTGTATTTTGGATTTAGTCCCATATCATCAGAGTTTCATTTGGTTGGTGTACAATCAAACATAAATTATAATTCAAATTTTATTAAAATGAATTAATCAATTTTAAAATAAAAATAAAACATCAACTACAACATTTCTCTTACAGAAACACCTTCTCATGGCAATAAAAAGAAAATTTTACTTGTAATACCTACATTTTTGTTCTTTGTAAATTAATTAAATAAATAACAGGTTGTAAGTGTAGGTATTGTATGTATGTATGTATGTTCCTCCATAACTCTTAAACGAATTAAATGATTTTCATGAAACGTTGTACTTAAATATTTAGACGTATGGGACACAGGATAGGCTACTTTTTTCACACAGACGAAGTCACGGGCGCCAGATAGTTGTAAATAACTTCAATTTCAAAAATTGATTGTTGGTTATATATATTGGTTTTAAAATCAATTATCTGTCCAGTTACACAAAACAGTTAACAATTTAAACCCAGGACTTTCTCTTTGATTTAATTGAAATAAAATATATTGATATCGCTTGTCTATACATCATAACATAAGTACTGTTGTTATTTATGTACATACTTAGGTATAGTTTATAACCTCAAATTATAAAAGATAATAATATGTACCATAAGAAAGTATACTTAATAATTCCATGCAAAATTACAAAATTGACCAATTTAATCTTTAAATCGGTATAAATCAACCGTTTTATTATAGTAATTATGCTTATTAAATGACATAACCTTCATAATCGAACTATTGATGTTTGATAATGCAACTATGAAAACTTACATGACAAAACAGTCACAACAGTGTTGTATATTTTGTTATTTATTATTATTGTAGCGATTTCTTTGTTAAAACTATTTTGGAAACAGTAAATACTTCAAATTTAGGAAAATTATCTCGAATTCATATTAAAATCTATCAAAAATATTTCAATAAAGCATAGATCAAAAGGATTTCATACTTGGTCGGCTTATATCAATCGTCAAAATTTATGAGATGTGAATTTTTGAGTAAAATAACATATATTTACCTATAATTTCTTGTTCGACATCCATTGTATTATTATCCTTATCGGTATTTTCCATTTTTAACGCCAATTAGAATTTATAATGTATAAAACTAGCTCAATTCACTGGTACATCTGTCACTAACGGCTCGTAACATGAAATAGGTATTTAATTCATAAATATACGTAGTTATAAAATACACTATAATAATCTACAAAAAATATTATAATTAGTAGTTAATAACACTATAGAAAACAATCAAAAAACAGTTTTTGGCGAAAAATAATCAAACTTTAGAAGACCGCTTGTTGATCGAGCCAAAAACGAGAGTTGCCATGTTATCTATCATATCAATAGACTTGCTGAATAGAAAAATAGAAATGACCAATGTTGCCAATTTCCAATAATAATTTTAAAATTCCGTTTTCAAAATTCTGTTATAGGTCCACTATAATAGTAAGACTCGCGAAGAGTTAATAGACTACTCTGTAGGGTAGGCGAATTGGCATGTTTTATTTTACCTATTATTTTTATTGGCAAGTTGGGCGAGGACAAGGAACATAAAATATACTCTCTAGCGATTTCCTTCTTACATGAATACGTTGTATTTAACAAAAAATACGTTAAGTGGGCAACACTTTATGGTGAGAAGCGCGCACACAGCCAGAACACAGTAAAGCATAATAGGTATTGACAAGGTTTGCTGTTTTCATTGGTGTAATTAAAATATTGTGGTAATAGGTAGCTACATAATATTTTAATTAGATTTTAATTGTAATAATGTGTCAGTTGACTTTTCAATTGTGCTCCTTTATCTATCCTCCATGATTCCGTGTGTTCATTGTAGCGGCGGCAAAGTTTGTATAGCATACCGGCGGCAAAGGTGTAAATCCGGTTTGATATAGATTTTTATTGACGATGAAAATATTATCTGATATGTATATACATATTATTATCATCTTATATTTGATGTCACGTTGTTTAGACGCCAATGAACTCTACTACTGAACCGATTTTGATAAAACTTCGAAATTATGTGTAATTTGGTCCAACTTTTAAGATAGGGTAGTTTCTATTTTGATTTTTTATTTTTTAGCTAGTCTATATATAAATTAATATGTATCTCATTATTATAAATAATAACTTTCTATTTAATACGAATTATAGTTTCTATTTCTTACCTTTTTCACTATCCTACCTACTGGCCACCTACTGGCCCTGAAAGGTAGATTTATGTTCAAAATAAAATAAAAAGAAATGTTGTTTTTTATTTTGTTATTTTCTTTTTAGATTTAACACAGCATGAAAAAAATTCAATTTTTGTAAATAGTTTCCTTTTTATGAACTAGATAACAAATACTTAGAAGGTATTCATTTACCTTACATATTAGTTTCATATACGACAACTAAGATTACATGTGGGTAGAACTACCTACAATTAAGCTTGCGTAATTGTACCTACCTACAAGCATTACCCACATTATATTTTCGTTTGACATGACGTGTAATAGCAAGGAATTGTTTGTTTTTGGTGCTACAAGTATATTTATTAATCCACCGAAATTAGATTGTTTAACATCATTGCCCTTGGAGTTATCATGGAAAATATTTTCGTAAGTTTTCCGGTTTATCCAGAAATAATAATATTGTATTGAATTCTTTGAACACCTAAATACGTGAGATTATTTATCCGTACTTCCGTACTAATATTATAAATGCGACAGTTTGTATGGATGTATGGATGTTTGTAACTCTTTCACGCAAAAACTATTGAACCGATCACTATGAAATTTTGCATACCTACCAAATACCTACACGTTGTCTGGGACACCAGAAAGGATAATATAGGGTACCTTTCATCCAGAACGCGGATGAAGTTGCGGGCACAAGCTAGTTTAAATATATTTTTATTCGTTCATAACCACTTTATGAACTAATTATAATATTAGTACAGATAAAGAACGAAATAAAATATATTTACATTTCCTTATTACAATAAAAGAGTGGACATGTTTAAAATTTAAATTGACATAATTTAAAAAATTTAATACCTTCTTTTTATTAGAAATATGGTTATGGTTTTGAATACAAAGACTATAAAGAGCCTATTTCCGTAGGTATCCCAACCTTGACCTTCACTATTTATTGTCCTTTTCCTGTTTATTTATTAATATTAGGGCCTCTCACCAACTACAAGTAAAGTGTTGATTAGTTACTTTTAGAAATAATTTTATGTTTTATTAAATTATGCACTCGGTTTAGTGCATCCTTCGATAGGCGAATTTTTTTTTTTAATTATTTTCTTTTTAATGTTTGGGACTTTTACCGTACAAACAAAGGTATATCAGCTAAATTAAAATTTTGCTCACAGATAGTTTATTAACTGGATCAACAATATGTGTGTATATGTATATGTATCAAGTTGATACATACATATATCTATGATACTATCTTTGATACTATCAACATAATATGTAGGATACGTTTTATCCTAAAAAAGTGTTAGGTTCCCGTTGTATTGTTCAAAATCGGCGCCAACAGTTAACCGTCGTCACAATGGTGAAGATGTCAGGCGTTTCTCAGGTAATTTTTCATTTTTCAACGCGGAAAAATCGCCGGCACCTTTATGTAAGTGATGTAATATATTTATACTAGCTGGTACTCGTGACTTCGTCCGCGTGGAATATTTATTTTGGGAATCATTTGGGTATCTCGAACGGTTTTCGCAGCGCAAGCAACGGAAGCCCTCAAAGATGAATAATTTTCCCCGTTTTTTTCCACATTTTCGACTGTTTCTTCGCTCCTATTAGTCGCAACGTGATGTTATATAACCTAAAGCCTTCCTCGATAAATGATCTATCCAACACAAAAAGAATTTTTCAATTAGAACCAGTAGTTCCTGAGATTAGCGCGTTCAAACAAACAAACAAACAAACAAACTCTTCAGCTTTATAATATTAGTATAGATATTATATTTATGAACAGATATTTCAGATATTTGGATGACATGACATTGCGAAACGCAACACGCGTATGCAGAACTTGGAGTAGGATCATAAAGTCGAAGAAATCGCTGCGGAATCGTCTAAACATGTTCGAATTAGTTTTGACATTGGGATCAAAGAGTTTGGCAAAGTTTTATAGGAGAAACTTAAAGAAGAGAAAACGTCAAAGATATTTGCCAGTTCACGAAGAAATTGGTTCGTAAAGTTAATTGCTTTAATTTAGATCATTTTATTTATGACTGAAGATTATCTCTACACAGTATTTGTAATAGGATAAAATTTGTTTTTTTTTGTTAGTATACAAGCTAATAAGAAACTACTGAAAGATAACAAACGTAGACAGGTAAAGGTACCTACTATATATAGATAGTTAATGTAATATATTATTTCGCTTTCAGTGGAATCGAGTGAAACTTTTGTTCTAAAATCAAAACGAGCTGGAGATGGAATAGTGCTGCACACAAAACGATATAAATTGTAAATAAATTTTAATAAATATTTTAATAATTTTTTTATAAATGCTACCCGGAACTGTTAGCGTATGCTATTTATGTCGGCTGAAGTTGACTGATTAAAGTACCTATAGTATAAAGTGCTCTGTGGCTTTACAATTTAGAGTATTCTGTGGCATGATATTGGAACTATTGGAAGCTTGATTGGAAGGATAATCAGACAGTTCATTATATTTAGTTGAACAAACGCGTCCACGAAGAGAGGAACTTTACTGTCGTGTGTCTGCGCATCTTATAGTTGAAATTGTAGTTCTGATATATATAGGTCGGACATTAAAAGTATTGGAACTAAACATAAAGTGCTTTTTAATTAATGAACCCGAAGAAATAGAGAGTGATAATAGAACTACCTTCAGTCCAGCCACGGTCCAGCAAAGTAAGACTGATTTTATTCTTACCTACGTTACCTAACACCTGTATTAAAAAAAAATATTATTTTGTATAATAATATATTGTAAAAAAAAATATAATCAAGAATTAAAATAAATATATGCGAATAATAATAATATTTTATGGATGACAATACAAAAGGATACCTTAATCGTGTACAAACTCACTTTCATCTCACTTCGGGCAGCGTTGGTAGTGGCTGTGGTAGTGGTTACAAACGGACGTGTTCATACATTACTGTTGGAGTAAATTGTAAAACATCTCATGTTAGAACTGAACAGACGTGATGTATGGCGAGAATGCCTTTAGCCGCATATTATGGTGCGGAAAATTCACAAAACTCTCACAGATATTTATGTACAATGCCTACATACTTATAGAATAATTTCGAATTTATTAATAGTTCCGATTACTATATAATACTCATAATTATTAATTAAATGAAATTACCAAACAGTGAAAAAAATCTTCTCTTGCAACTGGATAGGTAATTCCAGTTACGAATATTGATGGATTGACGAGAAAAACATTCTCACAAAAATACATAAAAATAGTATTGAAACAAGAGCGGGTCTTTGTACCATTTGTTATCGTTCACGTCCAATATGTCGTCGAAATAGTAAAGTAAATAAATCAACAGGTAGGTAACACGATTAGAAAAATGTTCAGTAAGCTATACACGAAGCCCGAATAGCAGGAAGCCGGAAATTATTACGCCAAGTGTACACGGAAAACTAGCGAAAGAAAATATAAATAAAAAAGAGCTCCGAACACCGAATTCGTTTCCCACGTAAATCCAGGTGAGACGCATTGGGGCGGCATTTTATTCAATTTTTTACGTGACTTCCTTTAAGTACTCCCTTCTTCGCCACGTTTACTACCCCTCAACCCCTTGCAACACCCACCATCAAGTGAGCTACGAATTAATGTGTTACGCTAGTCGTTTTCAAGCGAAAATGTCGTTAAAGTTATTTTCTGTTGGAAGCTTTTCGATGATGACGTGTTTAATTTACTTTTATAATTGAAATTAATTTAAATTAAATGTTGAACTATTGAACTCGTTACCGTAACCGTGTAACCGTAATGTAACCGACACCCCTGTTGACAATTGGTTGACAATTATAAAAGAACACAGTAATTTCAAATAAAAATAGAAACCGGCCAGTGATAGGTATTCCAAAAAGGTCAGATCATTTTTTTCAGATACCACTGAAACTAATTACATAATTAAGTATATTGTAAAATATTTCCTGAAAAATACACACACACACGTAATTGTTCAAGTTTTCACTTGAACACTGTCAACACTCCCGGAATGCCACTGTTTTATTTATATTTTATTTATTTTATTTTATTAATCAACAATAGTAATGCCCGTGGTCCACCTATGGTCACCTAGTTGTTAACTACAAACCTCTTCCGAGAGCGAGTGCTATTTTTTTTCTAGCCGCTAGATGCCGCTAGTAACCGGATATTTTAATAAAGAATAATGAATAATGAATACATCACCTTCGTCCCGCGCGCTTCCATAAAATGGTGTATTGGATAATCGGAATGTTGGGAACATACGATCGTTACAGCCATTTAGTTTATTTAATAATAATCCTAATTAGTATGCTTTTAAATTGTACCGGCCGGATAAACGCTAATGGGAATTAAATGCAATTTAATAATAATGGACGATACCCGGATATGGCAAAATATCCGGATATGGCACAATACCCGGTTAGGAAAATATAGCAAAATATTTTATTTGAATATGAGATTTTTTAAGATTTTTTTTCGAGTTTTCTGTAATGTATTAGTGCTTAAATATAAGTCAGAGTATATAATCACTAATCTAAGTTATACACTAGATACCTACCTATAGCGATAAGCATGGTTGAAAGTTCACGTTATAGGTAGGTAAGGTATAAGAAAAAATAGATAGTAATAAATAGCAGCAAATAATAATTATTTTTGTCACTGAAACCTGATTTCGAGACGTTTACTGAAAAGTGGCAGTACTTAGAAAATATATTCGACAGATCTTATAGAAGAAATATTCGGATAGGAAAAACGCGATAGATAGAAAAAAAATTTTTCCTAGGAAGTTTGTTTGTAGAATAAAACTTATATACCCTAAGAGGTTATTCGACAAATAAACAGTGAAGCGACATTTTTTCTCAATTGTGCGTAGACAAGTATTTATTTTCGTGAATATGGGTCAAGATGCCGTCAAAAAAGTCTCAAAGAGCCACACACTCGACTAGCATCTGCGAAACTCTTCAAGTACGCGACAAATTGACACATCCGGCGTGTTCTTTGACGAAGCACTCGTCGGAAGTGCCCTTAAAGCCTTCTGGATATCGAACCTTAGAGCAGATTCTTCCTTCAAAGTGGCAGATTCTTCCGTATTATCAGTAATGTTTACTGTCTTTAAAATTCCGAGTAAAGGAATCTGAAGCAATATTTCTCATTTTTAAGTTTTGTGTTTTTGTAAGTAGTTAGAACACTATCGTCAACATCAGAAGTTTGTAGGTAAGCTCCGCTCCCAGATACGCACGGGTGATTTTTTTTTGTATAAATAGTAATTTTTTTTTTTCAAGTAAAAATCTTCTTCGTGTTAGTCTTTCAACTCGTGAAAACCGCATTGAAATTCGATTCATAGTTTAAAAGATCTAAGCGTATACAATTATATACAGAGGGACAGATGGCGGCAAGCGACTTTTTTTGCTATATAAAGGATAATGGAGATTCGGAGAGTGTGCTTAGGAGTTGCATGAGCTCATACCGCTTTCCCCTTTCTTCCATCGGACATACAGATGACGGCTGGTTACCATCCCTCATCTTGTCGTTGTCGAAATCCCTCATTTTCGGACCAAGCACTTTAAAACATCCTTTATAATGCGCACTGCCAAGGTTTGGAACTCCTTGTCGGCGTTTGTATTTCCGAGCTCATAGAACCCAATAGTCACCTTCTGGGTGAGCTCGCTCCATCATGGGATTAGTTGATGGTAGGTGGCTACCGTCGCCTTATGGCTTAGGGCTTATAGCTCAGGTAATAGGCACTAAAAGGATAATTGTTTTCCGTCTTTGTTCGAAAGAAACATGCTTAATAAATCATTAGTTTCAACTTTATATAATTTTCTTTCACTCTTGAATCGTCAACGTTGAATGTTTTGGAAATCGCGCCATAAGTCAGTGCAGTGTCTGCTTCCATTCCTCGTTTTGTTATGGTAATTCTGGCGAGGCGTCACGGAAACATAACTCATCGGTGGTAAAAAATGAGTACAACCTGATACGATAATAGAATACTTTGCTATCGTACATATGTAGATATGTATTTTATTAAAATCTATATCAAAAATTACGTGGCAGCCCTTATTAGACGAATATTTGGTTTCGCTCGACTAGATACCGCCAACGCGGCAACAAATACTACGCCGAATTCGGCGTACCCGAGCCAGTCACACTGCAAGCTGTCTATGATGTGCACGTGCTGAACTTCTTATTAAATTTTGGGCATAATAAAATGCCAGTTTGCGTAGTTAATTCCTTTAAATCGCTTTAAACCAAAAATTAATTTGAAAATGATACCTACATACACAAAATTGGCAACATCCAAATAAAAAATAATATTTTCACATTTATACATTACAACTAGCTATTACACGAGACTTCGCTCGCGTAACTTTATAAAATATAGCCTTATATGTTACTCGCTGATCATGAAGTTTTCTATTAGGTGAAAGAATTTTTAAAATCGGCCCAGAAGTTTTAGAGTTTATACATACATTACAAACATACAAATATTCTCTCAAAATATTAGTATAGTTATTGCAGGAATACTGAATTTTTGTGCTGGGTTATAGGAGAAATGTACGAAAAGGACAAATATGGTCGCGTCGCCGCTTCCTGATTTATACTTGTCTTTTATACTTGGCGCACATGCGCGTGAAAACTGAAAAATATCGTTCGAGGAAACATATGAGTTACGTGTCTGATCGTTCCTAATAGTAAACTATGGAAATTTCGATTCATTTAGGTACTTGTTTCTACAATGTATTATTTATTATATGAATAAATAATAATAATAAAGATTTTTGTAATAACATAATATACCTATCAAGTCGCAGGCACCAGCTAGTAGGCTATAACTAACCTAGGTATAATAATAATTGTACCCGTAGAAACCGTGCGCATTAATCTAGTTAAAATGTCGAGAAAACCCGTCTCTCAATAGCTTGCTTAGAGAGTACTATATTCCTTGCTCAATAGTATTCCGCCAACTATTATAACGGGTTGTAAAAGAGAAATTCCACGTATTGAAGATATTTTCAAATTGTTGAACGATTTTGTTCAATACTGAAAATTGTTACGGATTCATGCGTCGCGACCAAAAGCCCACAGCGAATGTGTTCCAGCATATTACTTCATCTGAAATATGTTGTGAATGTGCCTATATTCTCCTTTATTTAATATTTCCTTATTGAGTTTCTATTTTTCATACCCACCTGTTATTTGTGCTGTTGTTATTTTTGCTGTTTTTTTAGCTGGTGCTCGTGACTTCGTCCGCGTTGAAAATTAAATTATATAACGCCGGACAAAGTATTTAAAGCAAAACATTATACTTTTGCCAAGCGTTGAATCTTTGTTTTTAGTTAGCTGGTGACCGCGACTTCGCTCGAGCCTATCTTCACCCTGAAATTATATTCTAGCTATTGTATTTATATGGTTGTAATGAATAAACTCAAAAGCAACTAGACAGATTTTTAATTTTTTAAAAAAGCTACATTATCAGCGAGTAGGAAATAAAGGATATAATTTTAATAAAGTTACTCGATCTCGAACGAAGTCGCGTGCAACAGCTATGTAAAATATTACTAAAACAATTGCTGTTCACAACTGATAACTGCTGACATCTGTCGTCGCGGTGATTAAAAAATAAGTAAGTATTCGCAGTAAAGATTGCACGAAATAATTATTTTATTCATGCGATAGATGTCACTATAACATTTTTCATAGAAGAAAAATATTTTATTGTTTTCAATATTCTTTCACATAGATACACATTATCATCATCATCGAGTATCATCGAGTACAATATCATTGAGTAACTTAGGCTTTATTTTATAAAGTTCGGGCGAAGTCGCATGCAACAGCTAGTCTATACCTACTAATATTATAAAGCTGAAGAGTTTGTTTGTTTGTTTGTTTGTTTGAACGCGCTAATCTCAGGAACTACTGGTTCGAATTGAAAAATTCTTTTTGTGTTGGATAGATCATTTATCGAGGAAGGCTATAGGCTGTATAACATCACGTTGCGACTAATAGGTGCGAAGAAACAGTCGAAAATGTGGAAAAAACGGGGAAAATTATTCATCTTTGAGGGCTTCCGTTGCGTGCGCTGCAAAAACCGTTTGAGATACCCAAATGATTCCCAAAATAACTATTCCACGCGGACGAAGTCGCGTGCAACAGCTAGTCTTTCATAAAATTTAATTCTCAAAAGAAATTACCATTAAGTATATTCTTTGAAACAATTTTGTTTGTACAATGAACACATTAAATACGTATTTATTTAAGTAATTATTCAATAGCCAAACACAAGTGTTACAAAAATTCCCCTTATTTCAAAGAACAATTATCCATAAGCGTATTAAGTAAACATGAGTAAAGTTTATCTTGAAGACGATAAAGAATCACCTTTATTGCGTTATAGTTCAGTTCGAATATAACTTTACACGGTTAGCACATTTCTGCGGTAGTTTATCCAAATTCACCATGAAATTGTTTGTTTTCGCGTTATTACTGGTTGCGGTTATCATAGTTGAAGGTAGTCATAGATTTGTGGGCACCAATGTACTGAGACCTCTCGTATATCACCACCACGCCGAATACAGTTCGAAGGTGTTTAGAAAAAGAGTTGAAAATATGTATTTCTCTCTCCCACCTCTGCCTTCTAATGCTGGACGAGTTATTCAGGTAAAACTATTTAAATTTCAAAGTGTTAGATACTTATGAATTGAAAATATTTTTTGCTTTTATGTACTTATCTTATTACTAGCGATCCGCTCCCGACTTCGCGTCCGGAGTGCAATTTTTATATAGGTATATAAAAAAAAAACTGCCCCATTTATATAAGTTACCTCTTACATATAAAAAATTTCAAATTCAAATTCAAAATCATTTTTTTTTACAATAAACATCGTTTGAGTAACGTAAGCTTTACACCAGCAATTATTTTATTAAGACGACAATATTGACACAAATTTATTTTGTATTAGAAATCTCTAGTGCGTGCAGGTGCACTTTATTACCTAAAACAATGAATGGAATTTATAATTTGGAAATTTTAAGTAATATGCAAAACTTCTATTAGGATTAAAACGTGGGAAAATAGTTAATAAATAATAGTTAAATTTAATTTAAATTTAAAATAATATTTTATTCACAGATAAAAAGGTAAACTCATTATGACCTTATGAACTTGCTATCTTGTATTTATTTCTGTGTAATTATGTAATTAATGGATTCAGAAAAGATGAAGTTAATTAAATAATATATATACTTATCTATAACAACACCTTACCACAGAGTAACAGTAACCGAGGTATACAGCATTTAATTTTGTAATATTATCTAGTTTCGGTGTGTGAGTAAGGCGCTATTCCCCTATTACTCGATCTTTCCCAATATTAGGGCGTAGGGCATCATATTTGTCAAACCTCTTGGCATTGCCTGTGTTTAGGGTTTAAGACGACAGTGTCCACCTATTTACCTAGTGAATAGGCAGTCTGGATGCTCTATTTTTCATTAGAAAAGTTAAAACATTAAAAAAGTTTCATACTACATAAATTGTGTAGTACATAACGTTCTGTTAAATTAGCAAGTGGTTCGTCTCGCCGTCGGCTTGTCAGATGTGTAAAACTGTTATATTGATACTAGATGGTGCCCGCGACTTCGTCCGCGTTCTGGATGAAAGGTACCCTATGTCCTTTCTGGTGTCCCAGACAACGTGTATGCAGAATTTCATGGTGATCGGTTCAGTAGTTTTTGCGTAAAATAGTTACAAACATCCAAATGAACTTTCGCATTTATAATATTACTTAGTACTTATAAATAAATATCACTTTGTTAAAAAGGTTAAGGAAAACATTGTCAGAAACCTACTGTGTATCCGAAAACATAGATCTTCTAAGAAATGTACGCGCACAACGATCCGAAGTCGGAATTGCGGGGAATTCTGAGAAAACATTGAAATGAACGGAATGTTCCGGTTTTATTGTGGGTTCAGAAAAAGTTAGGTTAAAAACAACTAAGTACCTACTGATAATATTTCATTCAAAGAACTTTGCCAATACAAATATTGATATAATATTGATGTCTTTTTAAATTTTATTAATACTCACATAGAATTGAATAAATTATTTGGGTAGTACCTATAGTTTTGAAAAAAAAAGCTACTTAGGTCGAAAATTACTGTAGAAAAATTAAAAGTCAAATACATTGTGTTGGGTTTGACGTGTTTTACCACGAAAGTAATATAAAATTAAATCCCATGAGTTTTCATTTTTATTTGAAAAAAAAATATATCTATTTTCATAATTAGTTTCCAAACAAGCTATCTAGAATAACTATGAAAAACAAATCAATTCATATTAAAAATAAAAAATATATGTAGGGTTTGACGTCTTTAATAAGCGGGCTTGCGAGGCGGATCCCCAGGCTGATCCACTCAGGCGTCGAAGAGCCGGCCGACGTGCCCGGGCGTATGTCACGTGACAACTTCAGGGCGTCAGAAGGGGACATGTCTGACGCCCTGATACACCTAACAAAGACGCGTGGCGGCTCACGGCATTCCAGTGGGCCGACACATTTACAGTGAGGCGAACCCATCGCCCTGAGCTGGGTTCAAATAGAACATAGCGGTGTGTGGGGATCCGAGAATAGGGCCTCGGCTGTCGTCTCGGACCCACACGCCACCGCTGATGGTGGGATCAACCCGGAGGGGCTTTAGTGGGTATTCCCGGTGATAAGTCACTTCACTGGGCGAGTCCCACACTGTCCCCGTCGACGAGGGATAGTGCGTAAATGTCATTCCCCTCCTCAAAAAAAAAAAAGGGTTTGACGTCTTCGCGACGAATTTAGTATAAATCACATTCAAATAATTATTATTAATTGTGATAAAAATGATAATCATTCATAACTAAGTAGTTGCAAAACAGCGCAGGAACAAATTCTAGATACGAATGTGTAGTCGAATGCAAGGCAACATGCATAGCAGGCCATCTTATAGTTACATAATAAAACAATTACTGTCGAAAGAAATTAAAGAAAATCATTGTGTGTTTAAAATCTATTAGAAGAAAGAGAAAATTTAAAATTTATTAGAAAATAATTTTTGAGCCATTTTTTTTCTTTATTATACCTCTGTAGCTACATACTTTTGCCTCTGTAACTACAAGCTAATTAGTAACTTTACCATGAGTTTACAATGACAGCATTCGCTAGCGAGAGCGTAAAAAATTTATAAGAAAAACTGTCAACTGTCAATGTCAAATTGACGTCAAATTGTCAATGTCAATTTTACGTTCTCGCTAGCGAGTGCGGTCATTTATAATTCATAGTAGAGGTACTACTGTTTGCTTGTCCGTTACGAATTAATATACGTTTTCTTTACAGGGTATATTGGCTTACGACTTGACACATTCGGAGGCAAGCGCCAATATCACTCAAGGTGGCATCGGGTTCAACTTCGTTAATCTGCGCATGAAGAGTGACCGGGGGAAAAAAATTGACTTCGATGTTTTCATTTATGCCTAAATTAAATACCTAGATTTTTCTGCATTGTTCTCTGTAATAAAACAATGTTAGCCAAATATTAATTTTATTATGATAACTTTTTCGTCTCATGACGTTTCGACTGAATTTTTGAGTGGTTAAGTCTAAAAAATAATAAAATAAAAAAACAATACCTGACAAATATTCAGGTTACTAAACTGAAGATGAAATAATAGATGGACAAAATATAATTATAGTAGGTAACAAAATAGCTATCTAGAGAATAATAAAAGAATATAAGATAAAAGAATAATAGTACAGGATAGGGGATTCGTATCCATTGAGAAATGAAAAGAAAGTGACGATTTATTATATATTTTACAAAATTTAAAAAAATAATAATTTAAATTAATTAATTAAATAAATAAATAAATTTATTTTCAGATGACAGAGATCCATATTGGTTAGTAAGAATTAACTTAAAACTATGTTAGTAAATACACAATAATATACAATTGTTATACAAAAAAAGCATCATCTTATTTAATAATCCCTATAACTAATTTAACCCAAAAGGATAGTATGGGGCAGTCGCACTTGCTACACAACACTCTCAGAACGCCATTACCGCTACCACGCGTTCTGTGTAACAATGAGGCTATCCGTTTGCGCCTGATGGCATAGAAATCATCGGTAGATGCCATAGCAAACATTGTGGATGCACTGCAAAAGCGCGGTAACCGCAACAGCATCCTGAAAATGTTATTATACTGAACACGCAGGGCGCCGTATGCCCGCTGCGTATAGTCCACCCACAAGGCGCTCGAGTAGAAAGATTGGCAATATGCTTTAAATAATATAATCTTAACATCATTCGAACAATGAGCAAACCTGCGAGCTAACATATTACCACGGACAGCCAGAGCCCTGCGCTCACGTTCAATATCAGCATTATCCTTCAAGTCATCGGTGATAATATGCCCTAGATATTTAAACTGATTTACTCTATTTAGAGAAGAGCCATTTAGTAAAATTGTTGGAATGTCAGGGTTCTTACCACCTAGACCGAAATACATAAATTCGCTTTTCTGCGTGTTGTACTTTAAACCATGGCTCGCGGCGTAACTCTCACAAACGTTCAACAAACTACGCATCGATCCAACCGATGGCCCCAGCAGCACCATATCGTCTGCGTAACTAAGATTATTAACTGCAATACCGTCAATGTAACAGCCCGCATGCATGCTACTGAGCTCAACGATCAAATCATCCATATACGGCGTCGGCGAGGATATTCCACCCTGTCTCACCCCACACTCCAGCCTATATTCTTCAGAAAAGCTATCCGCCCATTTAACAACATTTATTTGGTTAGCATACCAAAATTAAAACATTTCTACAATCGCCGGCGAAATATTTCGTTTTAGAAGCTTCTCCCACAGGATCCCATAAGCAACCAGATCGAAGGCTTTAGATAAATCCAAGAAACAGGCGAGGACTGGTGTTCTGCGATCCTATGGTGTGCTTCATGCTATATATATATATATATATATATATATATATATATATATATATAATTAATTGATTTTAAAAAATAATTAATTAATTTAATTTTAATTTTAATTAAAAAAAAAATTAAAGAAAAAGGCGATATATTATAAATTTTACAAAATATTTAGAATTTTTTGTTTTAGTCCTTGTTTAGTCCTCGCTTGAAGAAGCTCATATTGTATAGCTAGATAGAAACACCTCAGAAGGAAGGTACCGTTTTACTCATCCTCACTACCTACTGAATTTTTAACAGGATACTATTCTTTTTGTCATGTAGTAAATCGCAAATTAGTCTAACATTCTGTTTCTCTATTACAGTCAACTATTAGATACATGCCTCTTTAATACTAAGTCATATCCACAGCTCGTATCCTGAAGATTTTATGCTCGCAAATCCTAAAATGTCCGTCTTCATTGTAATTTTCTAGGAAATACTTAGTTACTTAACAAGAATGTACAATGTTCACTATATTAACGGTTGCCAGGCAGGTATCGGAAACTTTGTATGAATTAAGTTGCCAACTTAAATTGACTCGACTATCATTACCTACTCTATCGTTAAAGGTTGGTTCATACTTGATACTATTCTAATATTATAAAAAAGGGATTTCACTAACTTCCACATGTTCGATTGATATAAAATTTGGTTTACTGTTAAATACTTCGATGGTGTTTCCATGACACGGTAACATTGATCTGATGCTGAAGTGTCAAACAGGAATACCCAACTCCTTAGTAACCTACAGCAGACATAGCGTGTTTGTAATCAATAGAATGTCGGGGGTTAGCCTATATATATAGCCTATGGCGTTTATAAATATGAACAAGATATTCATGAATTTACACAAAAACTATCCACATAAATCCTTCTTTCCATTGATATAATCAGGAACAAATACCGTTCACAACTTTCCGAAATTAGCGCATACATACAGACAGACAGACAGAGAATAAAGACGATTTTATACCATATATTATGTATTGATTACGTAAACTCTGTTTATGTGCAAGAAATACAATAATCTAAAAAATATACAATATACAATAGATATAGATAATATGTTTTCTAAAATGAAAAATGAAAGTAAAAATAGCCATAAGTATATCATCATCATCATCATCATCATCATCATCATCTCAGCCGTAGGACGTCCACTGCTGGACATAGGCCTCCCCATAATTTTCCATTATGGGGGAGGAATATAAAATTAACAAAAATACATTTTTACAACTCTATCAGGTTAAAGCCAACCTTTACCTATATTTTCAAAGTTGAACTACAATATTGCACGGCACAAATATTGTTAGAGCGTTGTCTTGAATAATTGTTGCTTGTTGTTTGTATTGTGATACATGGTTATTGATAAACGGATAAACGGCATTTGCTTACGTGAACTGGTATGCGGGTATATTTTACACATATTATGTGTTATTGAAATTCCAGTCTGAAGAGAAATGGGGTTTCAAAACTACAGATATGTGATTAAAAGCTAAGGTGTTGATATCTAGTCAGATCTTTAGCTATTGCAAAAGGAAGACCGAAGAGCAATTTAAAATTAGGTACATTAAATGCCCAAAACAAATTGAGACATGAAATTATTTTACTGTCATGTAAGTGTGACATAAGACAATTTTTTTAGAGTCTTGATTTTATGTGATCACACAGATATTCCCTTCTCAGAAATTCACCACGTTATCCACAACGCACTTTAAATCTATAGATTATTATTATTAAAAAAAAATCCTAAATAAAATAAAAATTAAATACTTGCACTAATAAGTAAGATAGTAGGTACCAATTTAAAGATGACCACTGTGCATATGTCGTGAGCAGATCGTAGAATTGGGCAAATCGTAAAGTATGAAATCAAAAATCTTTCACCAAAAGTCAAAAATAGTTGCGACGAGGAGCGGAGCGAAGCAAAGCGAGGAGGAGCGTGTTAGGTTTACATGGAAATAAATTTAAAACCCTCTCAGTCTTAACATAAATATGATCTGCCCAGGAATATCATGATATGCCCAATTCTACGATGTGCCAACGACACATAGAACAGCACGCCAAAACGCCACGCTACGTTACATAAAAAATATCATTAAACCCCAAAATCAATAGGTAAGAATTTCCTGCTTTGCTGGAAATTCCTGAATTATGTTAGCTCAAAATCAACCCTGAAAAAAGCTATTACGCCACTGGAGATAAGGATCCGTATCTGTCCAAGCACGTGCCAAATTTCTACAGAGTTTTTTAAGTTAATTTCCTGTCTGCAATGGATCTTGGCAACTGAACATCGTTTACTTAGTTCAGCTAGAGATATACTGTCTGTTGAAATTATAAGTAAGTATCCAACTATAACTAAACTTTATAAATACACATACAGAATATATTTAATCTTTACAATTGTTTTTGAAAATAGATTGAAGTAAGCAATCAGTATACTTTCATCCATACTAGTCCATACTATATATACTATTAATACTACTCGTAAAGATATGGATTGGTCTCGCTGCGCTCGACTACCTAGATAGAGCGCTATACAAAAGCTATAGCTCCGAAAATGTGACAACTTTTTACAGTAGTGTGTCTAAAAAATCATCACTTTTTATCACTTTTTACCCAGTTTTATTTTTACACAGATTCACTACGCAAACTGGTATTTTATTATGCCTAAAATTTGATAAAACATTCGGCACGTACACATCACAGACAGTTTGCAGTGTGATTGGCTCAGGTACCTACGCCGAATTCGGCGTTCTATTTTATCTAGTCGAGCGCAGCGAGACCAATCATTTATGCCATACATACTATTAATACTACAATATTTATTAATATTATAAATGTGAAAGTAACTGTCTGTCTGTTACATTTTGATGACTTGACTACTCAACCGATCAACATGAAATTTTCCATACACGGTCTCAGGGATAGAGGAAAGGACATAGGGTATCTAAGTTTTATTTTATTTTATTAGAGATGAGTTAGCTCTTGGCCAACAACCAGCCGTGTGGCAAGGATGAGGCCTAAGATGGAGCGAGCTCACCCAGAAGATGCCTATTCACTCGAACCTTGAAAAGATTAGGGTTATATGTGCTTGGAAATACAGACGCCGGCAGGGAGTGCGCATTATAAAGGATGTTTCAAAGCGCTTGGTCCGAAATGGTAGGGAGCCCACGATGCTAAATGTGGAGTCACTCGAGCGTCGTGGGGACTTATTGGATTTTGTAGATTAGATTGTAGGAAGACGAAAAGGTTATATGAAGTTTTTCATTTCAACGGTGGGTTGAGCGTCTACAGGCGTTCAAAATTTTGTGGGCGCTGTATTTAAAAAAATTCTCCATATAATCGTCAGATTAAGAATCAGCACGATTAGGAATACAGGCTGAACCGTCTGTATGAAAATCTGACGCGCTCGAGATTACAAAATGACAATCGCCAAAAATCTTTTTTGCATTTTCAAAAAGCTGCCACGAGCTTGCGTTACATCCGAATCGTCTGAATTTTAAATGGGAGCTTAGTTTAGGTTCACTTAACATCCCCTCTGAAAATCTGACGCGCTCGAGTTGTATTTAAAATTATTATACACCCACCCCCACCAACCCCACCAACCAAACCGTCAGATTTATATATATCTGTTATCGGAGACACGTGGGGAATATACATCGGCAATATCTGACGCGCTCGAGTAAATCCAAAAATCCGCTCTTGGGCTCCCCTACCAAAAAGGAGGGATTTCGACAAGATGAGGAGGCGGTATGAGCTCATGCAGCTCCTGAGCACACTCTCCGAAGTACACCTTATAAAAGACACATCAACTGGCAATTTTGCATCTATGTGCCAGGCTCTGCATCTTTAGGCTTTAGATCAGTTACCCTAATCTAAAGCCTAGGGATCATCTAAAGTTAAGAAAATTAACGCCTCGCATAAATGTGAGGCGTTATATTACTCAGGTTTTTTTTTATTTTTCAACGCGGACGAAGTCGCAGGCACCAGCTAGTACAAAATAAAGATTGTCTGAAACTACGAAACACTTATTTTTATTTGTATGAGAGAAAGTGATAATAAAGAATATTTTGATTAACAGCAATTTCCATTAAGAGAAATATTTCTCATCAACTAAACCTTTTGAGAGGAAAATTCTTAAATAAAATTTAAATCCTCTGTTTAATAACACTAATTGAATAGCGAAAGGACAAGTTGAATTTTGAGCACCTTAACCGACATCCAAAATTGGGTCGGTCATTTACTTAATGAGGGGTTTGGTATAGGATTTTATTTCAACAAACTTTGGGTAAATATAAATACTGAAAGGTTAAATACTAATATTATAAAGAGGAAAGATTTGTTTGTTTGTTTAAATCGAATGACTCCGAAATTACAAGACCGATTTGAAAAAATCTTTCACATAGGCTCAAGTTACGCGAACGAAGTCGCGTGCAACAGCTAGTCTGTAATATTGTTAAAAAGATATAAGTACAAATTGAAATTACTAATAGATGGTGCTGTCAAGAAACCGGGATGAAAATCTTCATAAATTGGTTCGGCTAAATCCCGAACCGAACCGGATTTAGCCGAACCAATTTATGAAGAGGAATATTGTATGAAGGAATATTTGATTAATAATATGAATATTATATATTACGTAAATAGCAATTTTGTCTGCAAATTATACGTATAAACTTTCATTTAATTAGTGAAAACGCCAAAAGTGACTTTATTTTATAATATGTTAGGTATAAATTCTATTACTTTGGTTTATTCTTTTCATGCATTTCTTAGTAGGCTTTGAAGTTTCTATTTTATTATATTTTGTCTTTTAGTACGGCAACAATAAGTTTCAAATGGAATATACTATTGTGTTAGCATATAGTCGAATCGAGTGATATTATATAAAACTAGCTGGTGCCCGCGACTTCGTCCGCATTCTGGATGAAAAGTACCCTATGTTCTTTCTGGTGTCCCAGACAACGTGTATGCATAATTTCATGGTGATCGGTTCAGTAGTTTTTGCGTGAATGCGTAACAAACAAACTCACATTCACATTTATAATATTAGTAAGGATATTCTGCACAGATGCAAACAAACGCGAAAAAGTAAATAGAAATACAAAAACACAAAAAACTAAATGTAAATAATATTGCTCTAACAATTGAATTTTCAAAAATATTTTGACTAAAACTTAATATTTGTATTACTCTTTGCTCTAACTGTGTTTTAATCAAATTTAAACTTTCTCGTTAAAACGCAGTATATTAAATTAAGGCTCGGCTTGTGTTTAAGATTGACAATAATTAAGATTCCCTTATCAGCATTAAAACTTCTCACCTGATGGCTCAATGTCTCCAAACTCTTTAACTCAGTTCAGAGTTAAATCCTTATCCGTAATTTGTCAACTGATTCGCGAATTCAACGATTAACTTCCCTACATTCAGTAACGTCTGCTAATTCAGATAACTCCCGAAAACTTTTCTCATGTTGATCGTTTGTTAATGTAAAACTCATTTCAAAGTCTCCTCTTTTGAGTTTGTTGAATATAAGCAATCGAGTACAAAGCACATTGTTGTGAGGTTTATTATTTTTTCAAGATTTTTTTCCATCAATGGATTTCGAACGCCATACTACGAACTTTATGGAAAACTAGCTGGTGCCCGCGACTTCGTCCGCGTGGAAAAAGCAGTATATCGCCTGACATCGTTATTGCTATTATACTTAGCCAGGAGTTAGTTTCCTTAATTTTAGATAATCCCTCGGGAGCAGTACTTTTTTTCTGGATGAAAGGTACTATGTCCTTTCTGGTGTCCCAGACAATGTTTATGCAAAATTTCATGGTGATCGTTTCAGTATTTTTTGCGTGAAAGAGTTACAAACATCCATACATACATCCATACAAACTTTCGCATTTATAATATTAGTACGGATTTAAACCGACCAAACATAATATTATGTCATTTAAAGAAAATGTGACTTTACGTCAACACATTGGAGTTTAAAATTTTAATATCAATAGTACAACTTAGTCGTTACTACCTTTTACCATTGACGCGCGAAAGCACTCCGCCAAAATTCCGTTTTAGGCGTACTTTTTATGTGCCGCTTTGACATTTGTGACGCAAATTCCATAGTTGTAGTACTTCTATGATTTTTTCCATGAGTGTATTAGTTATATATTTTTTTTTAAATAAGCAATATGCTTGCTGCGTCCTTCTCTATTACAATGCAAAGTAAGCTTATTGCTTCTCTGTCGCACATTTTTGCTTGCTTCGATTTACAAATTATTTTTAGTTGCTTCGATCTACAAACAGTGTGTTATTTTACTACCGTGAAATAAAAGCACTTGTGCTGTTGTGTTTTGGTGAGTGAGTAAAGGATGTCAAAGCCCAATTCCCTAATTTGCTAACAATCCTTGCTTTGTTGGTGTTAAAAGCGTCGGTAGGTACCTACAATCATTTGGACCATCAGCCTGTCTGCCGACCTTAACACATAAAAATATATTTTCAGTTATCGTACATTAAAACAAGGTTTCACAATAAGATTCACACAAGAGGTATCACAAAAAAGTATGAGCATACGCAATTAATTTTGTCGTGATAATATTTTCGGACCAGTGACCAAAGAAAAGAGTGACGAAATAAAAAAAAATATTCAGCCGTTTTGTTGGAACAAAATAAACATAACCGTAAACGGGAAATGGACTGGCAAGATACGGAAAAGTTCCGAGCGTAATTTTTAACGTAATTAAAACTGTTATTGCTCCGGGGACCTTTCTCTTTCTATTATTGCTTATTTCATTAGGTCCGGGCGTGGGATTGAAGCCCTAACACTCGGTACAATGTACTATGCAGTATACCAAGTAACTTGTATTAGAAACTAAAATTCGGCAGAGATGGTTTAAAAAATAAGACAAAGTGAAAAGTGATAAAAAGTGATAAGAAGTGTAAAGTGAAGTGAAAAGTGAAGTGATAAAAAGTGAAGTGAAGTGAAAGTGATAATCAATACTAATAATAAATCTGTAAGTATAGGTATTTTATTTATGTATAACTTAACTGAACATGAAACTTGGTAGATAAACATTTAGAAGTATGGGACACAGGATAGGATTCACGCGAATTTTTTCACTTTTTTTTTCACGCGTACGAAGTCGCGGGCGCTAGCTAGTAAGTTATAAAAAGTGATAAAAAGTGAAAAGTGAAGTGATAAAAGTGCTAAAAAGCGATAAAAAGTGATAAAAACAGAAAGAAGAAAAACTCTAGCTTGGAGGAAATATTGGGGGCTGAAAGCAAAATGAAAAATAAAAGTAAGTGAATGATACCACAGCCTTATCCTTATCCTTATCATTATCCTTATCCTTATCCTTATCCTTATCCTTATCCTTATCCTTATCCGTATCCGTATCCGTATCCGTATCCTTAATTAATCTATGGTCGGCAGCGCATTTGCGGCACTTTGCTTGTGTTATAGACGCCGGTAGCCACCTACCATCAGTCTGTCTGTCCTTCAACCTGTCTGTCGAGCTTATTAAACCTCTACATCTGCATTTTATTTTCGTGAACCTCAACGCTCCAAGCTCCTAGTATAATATAATTAATCCTAATCTCAGTCAGTCCGCTTTAAGAAAACATAAGTAAGGATAAGTCAGATTACTTGATAAATTTTAGATGATAAAAGTGAAATAACGTAGTATTAATCAAGTACGAGTAGGTTTTAGATAGTTAATATACTGCATAAAGTTTACTGTGGTTAATGTAATACTCATTGAGTTGAGCCTCTAAATGTACTCGTTGATATTTCTTCTTCAAAATGCTTATTAGTTCATACCGAGGTAGAGCTTTGGCGAGTTTATGTCAAAATTGATGTAGTTTAAATGTTGAAAATAATTATGTGTATTTTTGTGGTTTTCTGTTTATATCACAAATGAACATTCAATAAGTTTAAATACATTAGAAAGATGAAAGATTTGGTATAGTATATATTAAACTATCTGTGTGCCAAATTTCATCAAAATCTGTTTAGTAGTTTTTACTTAAAAAAGTAACAAACACACATCCATCCTCACAAACTTTCGCCTTTATAATATTTTCTTTAGCGAAATGAGAAAAACCGTTCTTCGCTGCTTGTATGTTATAACTAGCTGGTGCTCGCGACTTCGTCCGCGTTCTGGGTGAAAGGGTGTCCTTTCTGGTGTCCCAGACAACGTGTATGCAAAATTTCAAGCTGATCGGTTCAGTAGTTTTTGCGTGAAAGAGTTACAAACATCTAAACAAACTTTCGCATTTATTTTGATACGACAATAATTTCTGGGCACGTTATATTGCACTGAAGAAATAAAATGCCATCAATACGAGCTATTATTATCGGTGCCACAAAACCGGCCTAATTCCCACTTTTGTTATAACAACGATACAGGAACGTATGTTATTGCTAACACGGCTATAAACTTGTTTTATCGCTTCAATATCGCGGAGGTTTATTTGTCGGAAATTTGGCGGTTAAGCTGTGTACACATTGACTAGTTTTTTTTTTTTTACTTATTTCGATTTTAGAGTTATCATTAGTATGACACAGGTATTAAATATTGCTAACTTATTTACATTTAGGTAGATACTATTGCCAAACTACTTAGCAAAATTAGTTCCACTTTTCACTGTTGCCTAAAAGTACATTGACGGACATTGATATATCGTGATCAATTTTAATACTGATTTGGATCTGACATGATTTATAGATATTAAACTTTTGGACAGAACATATACTTTCACGAAAATAGAGTAGGTATTACCACAGCATACTTATTTCGTAGTATTACTAAGAATACTCAAGTATCCGCTCCTACCTTATCTGAAAAATACCTTCTAACCAACCTCTTTTTATGTTAGTATAGTAACTACTATTTAATCTGTGGTATAGCCACATTATAGTAGTTGGTACTACAAGTAGTCAAGCTCAAAAATATTGTCTATTTGTTCGCGCGCTCCATCTATTAATTAATTTCAAACTTTTACAATTATTACACAGTAACGCATTATCTTAATTAAAAGTATTCTAAGGGCACATAAGAGATTTAAAAAAAAAACCAAAAGTTTTTTCATTTATAATATTGGTAAATAATAGATATAGTCCCCAGTGTACACGAAGCTTTAGTGGAACGCAGAATATCGCTATTGCTACTTTTATTGGGGTAATTATGACTGATTTACCGACTGATCGCATTTTACTTTTTAAAGTGGGGATTCGACCCGTACGGATGGAAGTAATGTCGCTCGATTGGCAACTGTTCTCCACCAGTGAATTGCAATGTTTAAATCTAACCAAGAGTAATTTTAATATTAATTTTAAAATAAGAAATTCTTTGCATTTATGTACGTAAGTATATTATGTAATTATTCGTAGAAATGTTTCTTTTAAATTTGGTTACAATTTCGAACAAAAATCTAAACAAGCAATGTAAAAAGACAATAATAACAAAAGACATTACAAAGTAGTATAAAATAGACTATGCCCACGGGCACGGGTATCATATAATCCAGTCTGCTTCTGACCGGTCTTATATACATGATAATTAACGGGAGAGGCATATTGTTATGAAAAATTGGTAACAAAGAATTTAAATATGGTTTTGATATTTGTCTATGGATCTCCTCATTCCTGATTCGATCTCGCAGTGCAATCCCGAGTATAGACTTTTCTATAGCTCGTTGAGCGGGATTTCATTGAGCTTCCCAACGACTTTCTAGCGCAGTCGTAGTTGGGCGGGGTTGCGGGGACGTTATGACACGACTTAGGTGCCCCGTATATCATCCATGGTAACACACATTGGTCGCAAGTTTTTGTTGTAATACATTGAGGAATTTTGGACAAAAAGGTGGCTCGGAGCTTCCGGGCTGCCCATCCGAGCTGGATTCGACAGTTAAGCTTTTCTAATAGAACAAAATCGTAGTACAAACGGGAATAGTCCTGCAATAGCTGTACAACTTTTAACTTATATTTTTCTCCAAATGCGTTTGCAACGGCGCAATTATTCGGCTTGTAATTCATTCAGCGAAAAACAGTTTAAAAGTAGGTACTGTAAAAACGAAAATGTGAAATTCGACAAATTTATAAAGTCATTTCAAAGTTTAATTGCTTCGACTGTAGCTTTAAAACCTGAAATACGATTGTAGGTAAGTAAGTGTGAAATCGCTTAAAATTGTGTAATGAAATGTATTTAACATTTTCTTTGTTCTCGTTTTATTTATGTTTTTTAAAATTTAAATAAAAGCTCTTTTTTTACTCTTGTTGAAATTAACTTACGTTGAAGTAATGTGTTTTCAACTTAACAATTTTGCAATAGGTCGCCATATTGTTTTCTGGAGTATGGTTATGGTTATTTTAAGCATCTACACATTTACATTTTCCAGAAGTTTCATTTATTTTCAATGAAAATTGGCTGATTTAGTTAATTTCTAAATTTTATCTTTTTTATGTGGAAGGCTTAACAAGCAAAATTAAAACATTTACGATAAATTTTCTTGCGTGAGATTTTATGATCATCAAAATTTTATTAGCATACGTCATGTTGATTAGACTCATATTTCCCTAGATTGTGACAAAAAATTGAAAAAAGGCGATATTTTTTAATTGTTATTAAAAAAATGTTGCCGATCTCCCACGAGGATACAATTTTAAGATTGTATTATTTACATTTTATACTAATTTTAAGCCAAAAAAACTGCAATTATAATGATTTTGGGGAAAAAATGCTAAGTCTCCTGGACTACTAGTTTCTTTTTTACTATTAGTTAATAAACTAATAGTCTATCCAATAAACTATCTAACTACTATACAATAAATTCAGAGAAAGGCTGATGATGGTAATGATGATGGACAATTTAAGAAACCTCTCAAACTCACTATTTTTATCAGTGGACAATTTTTATCATTAGATATTAGAATTAGTATTTTTGATAGAAAACTTGTTACACTATTTTCCTAAAGTTCTGTATTGATTACTACATTACAATAGTTGATTTTGATATTAGCTTACCTATGTATATGTGAGCAAGTGTTTCAAATATGAAATTGTGAACGCCGATTCCCGAGTAGGTGCCCAGCCAATATCGTTATAACGAATTTGTTACCATGTCAGTGTCACCCGTCGACTAAAGTTATAACCAAAATAACGAGTAACGTTTAGTGCTAACGGTTATTGTACGACTCCAATAAATATGGCCTCGTTTGTTTTCAAACATTGGCGGATCTTTCGACATGTTTATGACTCTATGAGTTCATTTCGTGTGATCAATAAATCTAAAAGTTAAATATTCCTGTATAATAATAATAATAATAAGGTACTTCTTGACATGGCACGAATTGTCAGGAGGTTCCTCACTCTGCAGCCCTAACCACCGGTAGCTTGGGCCTTGCCCTGCTACCTGCGGCAATCTAGTTTTAAGTTTTTTTATAATATTTATTGTTTTTTATATAATTATTGTAAAAAAATTTAAAATTAAGAAATAAAATAAATATATGTAAATAATAATAATAATAGAACGCAGTAGCAAGGCTGATTTTCAAACAACCTTCTCTCTATCTCTTTCATTACGTTTTTTAAATAAAACTTATATTTATTCCATACTAGCTAATGCCCGCGACTTCGTCCGCGTTCTGGATGAAAGGTACCCTATGTCCTTTTTGGAGTCCCAGACAACGTGTATGCAAAATTTACAACGCCATCTAGGGAATTCTGTTTGAAGCAATGTAGTACTCTAATTCATCTAATCTCACTTCGAATAATGGAAAAAGTCTGTTAACAGATGGCACTACATGTTAGTTATAGTTTATAAAATTACGTGTTAATAAAATTAAAGCTGCTGCCCGCGACTTCGCCCGCGTAACTTAGTAAATTATGTACTTAAACCTTCCTCGAGAACCACTCTACCCATTAGTGAAAACCGCATTAAAATCCGTTGCGTAGTTTTAAAGATCTAAGCATACAAAGGGACATAGGGACAGAAAAAGCGACTTTGTTTTATACTATGTAGTGATTTAATTTGTATATCGCACTGACAAAGTCAGTAAATTCTTGGTATTTTTGTCCTATTATTTCTTTTTGTTTGGCAATATTTTTTTCTCAGAAGTATTTATAATAATTTCTTTGAAACACTTTTGTAACTTCGAATTTCTGTGATTTGTATTTTTGTATTCTTGTCCTAATATCCAAACATCTGAGTTAAATTCTTAAAATTTTCCTTTTAGCTTAGCAATATTTTTTTCTTGGAAAATTTCCTAATAATTTCTTCGTATCAATTCTGTAATTTCGATACCTAGGTTTCCGTTCTCATTTGAACGATTAACTTCAGATGTCAGGTTTGTTTGCAGAAGGTAGAAATCGGATGCTGTCAGGTAACGAATCCGTGTCTAACTTGCCGCCTGTGCGTCAGTCTCTATCGATACTGCTTCGGTCTTTGTACAACATGAAGTAAGGGGAGAATGCCTTTGCCTGCATACTTATTACGGTGTAAAATTTCACAAAACTCACACAAAAAACAATTTAATGCACAAATATTTTCATTCACATTTTTTTTATTATAGAGCGCGAATAGGCAGGCAGACAATCCAGTTAATACTCATCTCTATCCAGTTAGCTACTCATTACTGTAATTATTATCATTTTTACAGTGAAACTTTAAAATTAACTGTGATTAGTTTTCAAAAAAAGTTGTTTTTCGTCCATGTCGAAATTAATAATTTTTGGGAAAGTCATTATTATTTGTTTTAGTATAATACAATACTAAAAAATAGCTTTATTTTAAGTCTGCTGAGGAAATCGCTATATGTAGTACCTACCTACTCACTCAATAAAACCTCCTATATATACGGAAAAGAAGACAATGAAAATATACAGACAAGGAGACAGACAGACAGAAAAGAGGCAGAAGGATACATAGCAAAGAAATCGTCTTATAAAGTTTTTTTTTTTCATGAAACAGTACAGATGCAGTATGCAGTACAGATGTAGTTCTAAAAATTAAACGATTGGAAAACCGCTAGCGTAAGATGAAACAACTTTATTAAAAAGGAAACTAAGTCGAACGCTTAATTTTCAATATAGCGTTCTCTCCTCTCTTATTCAATAACTTACTTAAATTCAAGTTTGTTTGAAAGTTAGTAAAGACTCGCCGCGCGCGGTGAAGTAATTAAGTGCTTTCAGCTCCGCGATGTAAAAGTATTTCTTTGCTAGTCAAGCATAACTAATCTGTGTTTGATTGCGTCTATAAGCGGTCAAGTTGCTTGTCGGAGTTCTTTTCAGCTAACTAATGCATACAAGTAGTTTTTTTAAGTAAAATGATAGCAGACAGGCTTTTAGGTGGAACAAGCAATTGCGTTGCCGATTTTAACAGGTATCGCACCCGCATCAACTTTTCCTCGTTAGATATATAGATCGTACTTAGTACGATTACTATTACGATTACTTTAGGAAAAATGTTAGGTTCCCCAGGGACCGTCTAAAAATATAAAAAGGGCGCCACTGTCGCCGTGGTGGAGGCTTCGCTTTCACAGCCATAACTTATTTCACCCGGGTGAAGTCGCTGGCACCAAGTAGTCTATACTAATATTATAATGAGAGCAGATTTGTATTTTTGTTTGTAATAAATAAACTCAAAAACTACTGGACCGATTTTGAAAATTCTCTAACATCATCAGCGAGTAACGTAGGCTATATTTTATAAAGTAACGCGGACGAAGTGGCGTGCAACATCTAGTCCTTACTAATCCTTACTAATATTATAAATGCGAAAGTTTGTATGGATGTATGTATGGATGTTTGTAACTCTTTCACGCAAAAACTACTGAACCGATCACCATGAAATTTTGCATACACGTTGTCTGGGACTCCATCCAGAACGCGGACAAAGTCGCGTGCAACATCTAGTACTTCATAAAGTAATCATTACATCAGGCAAGAGACAGAGAATATTTCTAGAGAAATAAAATATAATGTAACCTTAGCATTTTATTTGGCGCCATGATTCGTCTGTCTAACGAACTGTCACTGTTCCGTGGCAAAATGAGCGATTCCATAATTAGGTTGACGCCTTGTACCCAACCGCGGCCAGACACTGCGAAATAAAACAATTCGCAAAGAATGGGAAAAATGTATCACGTCGTGTTTACTTGTATTTCTAGGTTAACATACAACAACAGAAATAAATATGCAAAGAACGAAAAATATAAAAGAATGAATGTTATTGATATTAGTCATATAAAATATAAAAATAAATCAAATTGTATATTTAATAATAAAAAAATATTTTTTATTGTATAGCTATATTTTTAACTACAGATAAATGAAAATCATTTGAAATTAATAATAGTAAAAATAAAAATAATCTTATAATACTAAACGAGGAATATGCCACGACAATCTCGCAAATTTTGACGAAAATCTAGGCTTAGGGGTTTCTTAGGTCTAGATCTGTCAAGGATTTATCTGTGAAAGTTTTTAATAATGCGTACCAACAAAACAACACAATAAAGTTTATTGTTCTAAAATTAAATATTAAAATCATATTATTTTGTAATAATAAAGAGACAGTTTAATAAAGAGTTAATTGCATTGTTTCCTAATAAAACCAACGAACCTTCATTAAAGTGACTGGCCGCGCTTTTATTATGTTAATGTAAGCGGCATATTGGTCCCGTACTACGATGTTTTTTATTAATAACTAGTCGGTGCCCGCCGACTTCGTCCGCGTTCTGGATGAAAGTATACTTATAACCTTATTATATTATAAATAACCACAATTTAGAGCTAAATATATCAATTTGAAAATAACCATTATGTAAAGAAAACTATTTTTAGAATATTTTGTTATTCTTTGACGTAAACACTGCTTTGAAGTTTGCTCGAAGGGAAATTTTCATTTTATTTTTATATGTATATTTTTATTTTATATAAAGAAGTAAATTTAAAAAAAAACAAAATTAAATAAAAATAAAAATAAAACATTATCAGCCATTATATCGATATCGGGTATTCAATCCTGATGTGTTTGTGATGTGGGGGAGGTAGTGTAAAAAAGAGGGATTCCGCTCAGCTTCAGACGGTGATTGATGACATGCGGTGTGTGGACGCGACGGGTTACGCGTCTAAAGTGTGATCAATCCAATTGTCTACATTAACCCCTGTGCGGTTTTATTCTGAAATATAGTCACGTGTTAGGTTCTATTAAAAATTGTATAACCAATAGCCTTTCAACCCCTTAACCTACGATTTCAACTGATTTTTATAACCAGTTACGAAACAGGAAAATTTGCTTAACTATTTCATAACTAGTCATAGATAAATGATTGGTCTCGCTGCGCTCGACTAGATACCGCCGTCGTACTTGTAAAATGCGGCATAAAATAGTACGCCGAATTCGGCGTACCCAAGCCAGTCACACTGCAAACTGTCTGTGATGTGTACCTACGTGCCGAATGTTTTATTAAATTTTAGGCATAATAAAATACCAGTTTGCGTAGTGTAACTGTGTAAAAATATAATACAACTGGGTAAAAAGTGATAAAAAGTGACGATTTTTTACACACACTACAATAAAAAGTTGCCACATTTTCGGAGCTATTGCTTTTGTATAGTGCTCTATCTAGTCGAGCGCAGCGAGACCTATCAATTATCTTTGTAACTAGTTTTATTTTGTAATTTTTATAGCCTGCAATCATTAAAATGTGATGTTTCCAATGAGAGAAGAAATTCGAAACAGTAATCATGTAGAATGTTTTTTCTATGTTACGGTAGGCAGACAGGCTGACGGTCCACTTCATGTTTGTTCAGTTTGATATTTTTAATAATTATAAATCTGTATCAATTACCAAAAACAGAGTCGTAGCTTAAAGGCTGTACCTACTATAATAACGTGTTGTCCAATTAGTGAGAATAATGATAACATAGACATAGTGTTTAAATAGTTTCCCTTTCACCTTAAAATGAACCATAAAATCCGTAAACTTTTAATCTCCATTAAAGCACGTCGAAGTGACGGAATGGCATCGTAAATTCGCGCAATACCAACACAGTGCAGCAATATAAAGGTAGTTTTACAGGCGTGTTGGGTGGTATTGTCACAAAACCCGTAACGTTCGTTCAGGAAGTGCCTATATGTTTTTTAGTTTTAAAGTTACAATTTGGGGCCACGAAATCGGCGAATTTACACTTGAATAAAGAATTTCTTACAATAAAAGAGATCGTTCTTATTGCTTCAGAAACTGATTAGTCCGGTCGGGTTACATTAATTTGTGACCGCAAATTCTTTTCACCTACCTTTAGGTCCAGTGGGAGTGTAAAACTAGAATCTCGACCATGAATGTTAAAATTCATGGTCTTCCTTTTATTTCTGACACTATGTTATTTAGCAAAAAATCATCCTTATGATGAAGCCTTTCGATCGGTATGATAAAGCTACAGGGTAATTTTTTTTCTCGTGTAGCGGGTTCGATTCCCGGTTCAACCATGTAATTATTTAAAAATCTATGAATGCAGTTTAAATTAAAATAATGTCTTCTTTCAGTAAAATGTTCCATCTACAATATTCAAGGTACACTTTCCCTTCATGTCGTGGGACGCCCTGTATATAGGTACCTAAATCCTAACTTGTTCGAAATAAGTAACTGTACGAAATATGAACTTGAAACTTCCATTAATGTTTTTAACTTATTTATAAGAGAAGTTGAAAATGTTAACTTTGAAACCTGTCTCGATTCAGAGCGTTACATTTAACGTAGTAATAAAAACGTAAATGAAACTGTGTAAACAACAATGTCCGGTACGACCAACGTAGTGTTAACGAACTTTGAATGTAACACATATGTAACTATGTACATTATCAATTTTATTGTGCTGATTTTAAATCTCGAAATTAAACCCCAACCCAAAAAATACAAAAAATATAATTGAAATTAAAATATATTCGACCTCAGATGTTAAACTATTTATTGAATCTTTATATATTTTTCTAAGGTGTTAGTTTTTTAACTTATATTTTTAGATGATCCCTCAGAATACTTTTTTATATTATTGTATGAAAATTCCGGTTGATTTGTACCACCGAACTAGTGGGAAAAAAGTATCACTCAAAAAGGAATGGACCAGCCCGACCACGCTTCGCTGTGGTTTTCTTTGATCTTCAACGGTCAGCGGCTGCTATGACAACGGCTAACTACATCTTTAAATGTGATAGATAGCGGTTATCGTTGGTGAGTTAGTTCTCCTCGCTTTCGGCAGATGGCGCCTTAAAAAAGCTCTTCCAAATAGTACACTCCAAGTAGGTATATACAGGGCGTCCCACGACCATGCCACATGGAGGGAAAGTACCTTGAATATTGTAGGTGGAACATTTTACTGAAAGAAGACATTATTTTAATTTAAAAAACAATTTAAACTGCATTCATAGATTTTTAAATAATTACATGGTTGAACCGGGAATCAAACCCGCTACACGAGAAAAAAAAAATACCCTGTAGCTTTATCATACCGATCGAAAGGCTTCATCATAAGGATTATTTTTCGCTAAATAATATAGTGTCAAAAATAAAAGGAAGACCATGAATTTTAACATTTTTAATACAAAATTTATCAATTTATCAAATGCTCAAAATGAGTCCCATACTGTTGCACAGTTGAATACAACATTTTGTTACAAAACAACATCAATACATCATTTTATCATGCACTTAAATTACAATAGGGAAATGATGCGTACTTCTCAAGTGGGTACATTTATTAGTTATAGGTACTTATGATAATGTCAGTTGTATGTCCTTACCGCCTTACGGCAATGTCAGCTTTTCATTTTTCGGAACAATATTTCACATCAAATGTTAAAATTCATGGTCTTCCTTTTATTTCTGACACTATGTTATTTAGCAAAAAATAATCCTTTCGATCGGTATAATAAAGCTACAGGGTAATTTTTTTTCTCGTCTAGCTAGTTCGATTCCCGGTTCAACCATGTAATTATTTAAAAATCTATGAATGCAGTTTAAATTGTTTTTTAAATTAAAATAATGTCTTCTTTCAGTAAAATGTTCCATCTACAATATTAAAGGTACTTTTCCTCCATGTGGCATGGTCGTGGGACGCCCTGTATAGTACGGAGAGCTGACGGCCGCTGGGGCGGGAAGGTTCTCGAGTGGAGGCCACGGACCAGCAAGAGCAGCGTAGGACGTCCACCCACAAGGTGGACAGACGACCTAATAAAGGCCGCGGGTCAGCGGTGGATCCAGGCTGCTTCTGACCGGTCCTATTGGAAAATTATTGGGAGGCCAATGTCCAGCAGTGGACGTCCTGCGGGTGAGATGATGATGATGGAGTACACTCCAAGAAGGCGACACTCCACAAGAATTCTTGAGGTATTTGAGTGTAGTGGAGAACTACTTCAATTATACTGATCACCTACATTTCATGTGTAAATTCTTTATTACTCCGTACTTTTACTGTAGCTTCGCGAGCGGCATGAACATTAATGTTGATTTATTCACCCTAACGCTCGATTTCACATCCCTCTTCGTGGATCCTCATAATATTTATTTTCTTTCTATCGGATGTATGAACGAAGATATCTGATTTTTTTTTCATCTCCAAAAACAAAGACAAAATATAAATCTTTATTGTACACGAGATGATTTATTTTATTAGTTGTTTTGTTTTATGGTAACTATATAAGAATGTGAAACAGGGCTTTGGAATGAGTAGTGATAATGGCTCTGAACTATTATTGTTTGCCAACTTGTTGACGTTTTATATGGAACTAACTGGTGTCCGCGACTTCGTCTCCATCACAAACATGTATACCGACCGTGTATCTAAAAAAAGAAAAAAAATAAAAAAGTATTTTATCGTGTATCAATCTGTATCTAAAAAAGAATACTATGATTATTGTAATTTATGAAATTCTTTAAAATAACTGTTTTCTGCGTTCTTGACACAACGAATCTCGAGTTCTCTGCACTTTTACACAAACAACCGTTTTCGCTGTTTCGAAACGGATCTTCCGTTATATTTTTTTGGAACAATTTCCTGTTCTAAATGAAACTCTTTTTCAATGCAAATATGTCATTAAGCTTTCAACGATAACAATGTCGAATCTTAATACATGGAAATTTTCCACTCGGAAATACTTTTGTTTAAGAATTTTCATTTTATGCCAACCATTTCAAACTTTGAAAACATCCTTCACATAGTAATGATTTAAAGATATTAGATTTCTGACGGGAAGAGGATTATTAAAATTTTCCAACTCCTTGATGATGACGCCAGCGAGTACTGACTTGTGGTAAAGGCGCGGGGCTAAATTGAAAGTTATTTTGATTTAAAGTAATAAGTGTAAAGTTTTTTTTTAATGGAAATTCAAACGAATACTGTTCTTTTTTCCTTTTTCAATTTTTTCTTGTATATTTGTTCATTTATTCAATTATTTTTTACAATAATTAAAAAAAATCATAATATTCTACTTTTCTAGATACTTACTTATCTAAGTGCACGAAACGACTTTTATTAATTTGTAACGTTAAACATTAATTGAATTGAGTCAACTTAAATGAAGTAAGTAAGTAGAAAGTGCATCATACTTTTCCAAAGTTACATTCGTTTAAATTCAAATCACTCGTGAAGAGAAATGACGTGGCAGCTCTGCAAGAATTTGACTAGTTTTAATGAGGTGCCCAAAACTTTGTGCAATTAGTGCAGCTGACAAGGCTTCGTCCACAGTAGTACTCGATAAACCAGTGTAGTAACTCTCTGGATAGCGAGATACTCTCTGGAGAGGGTAGCGGGAGGGGCATCGTATTCCAGAGAGGTGCAAGGATTACGTTAAAGACGAAATACTTTAAAGACTAATTTTACTTTAATAGTATGTATAGCAGACAAGAAAAGTGCTTTATCAGTTTCGATTACAAATTCCATTCATTTCAAAATTCGCTAAGGCTTAGATTTGAAATGCAACCCAACAGCAAAACAATATAACATACAATATTACTACCTACCTATATCGAAACTTACATGGTTTCATGATGTAGGTTAGGTAATAAATTATTTATTATTGGACATAAAATGATTCTTAAGTATTCTAGTTTAATCGTTTGTAAATTCAGTTCATCTACTAATCGAATTACACTGTGCTAAAAGAGACGCGATAAGTGTACCTAGGTCGCTTGAAATTGTTAGGAACGTTTTGGCAGATGTGTGGTTTAAGTTTAGATTCCTGCTTAAAATTGTGCTTTTTTTAATACTTAGTATTGGCATCTCATAATGCATATAAAATTGAAGCTGAAAGCTAAATTCCTATAAAAATCTGTGCTTAGAGAAAGTAGGTATTCATTTGGGTAGGTACTATAGTTGGCAATAAGTACCTAAATGTAACTGTATGTTACAAGTAACATATACATAACTTCTATAACATAAGTTTAAACTTATCAATATAAATTCGTATAGTATAGACTAACTAAGCTTAAAATGCGACTAACATCATATCTTTGAAAAATATGGAAAATATGGAAAATAAAGAAAAATATGGACTACCTTTTAATTTATCACAAAGGACAGAGCTCCAGGCTTAAATTAGTGTTTATAACTACAAAAATTCAACCTAATATTTATGAACATAACGAAATTTGTCGTAGAACGTCAATGGTCCCTCGTGCGCCAGGGAGGGCGGACACGACCATCTTCAGTGTACGTGCGTATGTACATCATCCGCCCACGACCGCTAAGTATGACAAGAGAGTGCGACTTTAATAAACTTATTAAACTTTAGTTAGAAATAAAAATGTTTAATTTGTAAGTTTGTAAACAATTGTGACCACTACCGTCAATTGGAACGTCCCGTCAGCCAGCTTCCCACTGTTTATCGTGGGAAGTTAATGTCTTAGTTTAATAACTTGAGCATCAAAAAGTAGAAATGACGGGTGCATTTGAAGTCGCTGAAAGGAAAGCTCACCGACAATACGTAAGATTTAATTTGTCACACAATGTGGGCTGCCGGTCGGAAAAGCAGCGCAGCGGAGCGAACCTTCGTTGTTAGACTCGGCATTGTTAACATTCGGGAAGTCGCGTTCACGTTTGTTTCCTTTACACGGAAACTTGACACTCGAATTACAGTAACTACATTGGATACAGAAACAATTCTGAGTCACTATTATTTGTGACTGCTTGGTCTGGAGATGTTTCAAAAGACATTTTATTTAAAGACGAACACAATATAGTACAGTACATACATGCCAGTGTATTTTAGAAACCCTCGGCTCAAATGTGAACCCAATTTATCACGTGTGCTACAAGCTACAAGTAAGCAACTCAGCATAATGGTGTATTTAGTAATGTATTTTATTTTATAACTAGTTAGCGACCCGCTCTCGGCTTTAAACAGATGAAATTATATACATAAACCCTTTTCATTTATCGCTCTATCAATTAATGAAAACCCTGTCAAAATCCCTTGGGTGGTTTAGAAGAAGTCAGTGGAGAAACAGGCTGAGGCTGAGGTCAGCGACTATTTATCCTAGAAAGATGTCAGGTTCTCGAGGGATCGTTTAAAAATATTAAAAAATGAGCGCCACTGTCGCCGTGGTTGCCCTGCCGTTGTTACAGCGATAAAGACGAAGCGGACGAAGTCGCGGGCACCAGCTAGTGTGCCAACAATTACATATGTCGTTTATACAATAATTTTTGAATAATTACTTAAAAGTGTCAACTGAATTGAGAGTAATAGAAATTATTACTACTATAAATGCAGACGAAAGATGGGAGATTGCTTCCCAGCCAAAGTTAACGAACGCGTAGAATTTTGATGAAGCATAACACCTCGTGTGTTATTGTTATAATTACAACTTTACACATACAAATGAGAAACGACGAGTTTTAATATTATAACGGAAAAGTTGGAGATTTTCCCTTGTGTTTTTGTTGCAATACAAGTTTCGAGTTTCATCATAGTTGCAATTTTGGTTGTTCATTATTTCTCAGTAATGATCCACTCCAGTTTCACAAGGATGTAATTTCTCGTGTATGACTTACTCTTTTTTCACTTTTTTTATTAACGAAAACCCTATCAAAATTCGTGAAAACATATTCAACAAGCTTTGGAGAGGGCTATGCTCGTTGTTATCTATTACGCAAGATCAAATCAGGTATGAGAAAATCCATAATAAAAAAGTTACCGACATAATCTGCTGCAGTGCATCTCTGCGCTATACACTTATTACGGAGAGCCGAAGGCTGCTTCTGACCGGTCCTTTTGGAATATTATAGGAGATGCCTATGTACTGCAGTGGACGTCCTACAGATTAGACGATGAAGCGAAGAAACGGACAGGCGGACATTGACTTTATTTTATAACAATTAAAGATCTGAACTTTGAGTAATAGAAATTGAACAAGGAAAAAAGTGGCTTACTATGGAGACATATAAAACTTTAAGTAGACACTGCGTTTCGCAGTCATTTGGGTAGCCCGTCTATATAGACCTGACGTTTCTATAAAGATCTATAAAGATACAGACAGATCTATAAAGATGACCACCGTGAAATAACAGCAGGAGTGCTGTTGTGTCTCACTAGGTGAGTAATATCATAGCCAATTTCCCTATTCCTTTACAATCCCATATCCTTAATCCTATTGTAGATGGCAGCGTACTTGTAACACCTGTGGCGTTGCTTGTGTTATAGGTGACCGTAGCCATCTACCATCAAGTGGACAGTTAGCCTGTCTGCCGGCCTTAACATAAAAAGGAGATTAAAAAAATATTACTGCGCCAAGGTCGCAACGCAACTCCGCGTTATTTGCGAACATTGAAAGAGGTCGATGCTTAAAATTTTAAGTTATTCAAAGAAAACGCTCAATTAATAATTCAAGAGGCTATTTAAAGTTTTTGGGAAAGTTCTTAACGACTGCTTTAATATTAATTGGAAGATGTTCGCTTTGGATTTAACAAATTGTAAAATTCTGTCTTCAAACTATATTAAATTTTAAAACAATAAAGCGAAAGCTCTGTAATTATCGCGATTAATTAATATCATAAAACGTTCGGAATATCTGTTTACGTTGTCAGATTTTGTTGGTATTTTTTAATAAGATTTTTAAAAATAATCAAGTGTTCTTGCTTAACTTTATATTATTGCTGAGAATAATAATTGTATTAATAAATTTATTTAATAAAATTGTTTAAAAAAGTGGCCTTCTTCTTCTTGTTTTGTGCCTCACCATTACCAAAGGTCCAATTGGAACAATTTAAAGAGGTATTTTATTCCGTGGTTTGATTGACTAATTTGAACAAAAAATGATTATTGTCATAACATAAAAATGTAGTTTATTATTAAATATATGTTATACCTATCTGTACTAATATTATAAATGCGAAAGTTTGTATGGATGGATGGATGTATGGATGTTTGTAACTCTGTCATGCAAAAACTACTGAAGCGATCACCATGTACTTTTGCATACACGTTGTCTGCATACATCCAGAACGCGGAAGAAGTCGCGGGCACCAGCTCGTCATAAATAATTTTCGCAGCGTACACTAAATACGTGACTTTTATAATATAAGAAAATTGATGTTGCATTATTGTAATTTTCGTAATTCTTATTTTTTTTAAATCTGATAGGTTTCTATTGGTGAAAGAATTTTCAAAATCAGTTAAGTACCTACTTTTTGAGTTTATCCATTATAAACGAACATACAAAAAATCTAATCTTTCCTCTTTATAATATTATTCTAGATTGGTCTAGCTAGATAGAAGAATATTTCTTCTGGACTCAAGTTTCTAGATTTGGCTAGATAGAGGAATTATTCTAGATAGAAATTCTAGATAAAGTAGTGTAAATTAGTGAAAATCTTAAGTAGGATGTCGATAAACTGCTTTTTTACATTAAGCCAAACAGACTATTTTTTACTATAAAGTTACGGATAAAATTAATTCATTGAAAAGGAACGAAATTGCGCAATATTTTATTAAAATTTTCTAATTCTCATCTGGCATCTGGCATCGGAATGAACAATTTCGGTTAATAATAAAGCAATTAGAAATGATAAAGAACACTGTTTGAGGCTCTTTGAACACATCTGCTACGAGATTAATAACTCTGTGTTGGGAATAACACGATCACAAAAAGTATATATAGGCAGATATATCTAACTAATTCCAAGTGTGTGAAATATAGATACAGTATAAAATTTATTAGTGATATTTACGACTAAATTTATTTAAATATTATTAACTTATTTATTATTATTTTAATCAATAAGATGTTCTTATTGATGTTAATGTTTTTTTTTTTTTTTTTTTTTTTTTTTTTTTTATTGAGTCAGGCATCTTGGCCGCGATCTCACTTGATGTAAGGTACAGATGCGGCCGAAGGTGGACAACGCTTACCTAGTGATCTAATTATCTTCGCTTGATTATCTTTAGATGTAAATTTTCATGTGGTGAGGTTGTCATTTATGTAGTAAGTGTTTGAAGTAGTAAATGATTTAGTCAGAGTAATACTGGTCGTTTTAAAACAAACTTGAAATATAAGAGTGGAGAAGCAAAATGAATGTCAAATAAGTTTTTAAATATTCTACAGGACAAATTGCGGCATAACGCAATAAAACACGCAGCGGGAAATTTCACATTTCACAGTCCCTGCGGAGTTTAGATAATAATGGAATATTTCCGCTTGTAAAACGTTGTTCATGAAAAATTATTATATTATTGTCTCCGATAAGTTGTACAGAAAGAAACTCAAAAAATATAGTTTAAGCGTTTTTGGGAACTACTTTTTTTGAGAGTAGACAACGATTCTTAAGTCCTTGATTCAACATAAAACACCATATCAAGACTTCGCTCTATCTTCGGTCAGCCCATCTCGCACCAGTGATCGCCCTTATACTCAAGATCACCGAGTAGCATATTGGCTGTTATGATTCTGTATAGTAAAAGATGCCAGAGCCCATCTTCCATTCGTCATCTTAACCTAACCATTTTTTTATCCGATCTGTTGTACTTGCACACAGCGCAAACACCCTGGTGGCTTTTTGCGTTCATTGTGCTTGCTTCAACGGTAGTACTCAGAGGCATCAGGACTCAGCTAATGCATCAGGATTTTGGGGAACCGGTGGTGCTGCACAGACTTTGAAGTCTAAAGAAATAAACAGAGCCTTTCGCGTTTCTCTCTTCTATGGAAGTAGGAGGACATAGCTAGTACTCTCTCGTTAAGTCCTTAGTCATCTTTTAAAATACAGATCTGGGTGCTATATTAATTTCTCGAGATTTTTTTGTACCGTTCTGGAGAAGATTTCTTAGGATTCTTCCCTTGACTGCTTTGATTTAATCACACAAGATCTTTGATTTAAGAAACTTAAGAAGTTAATCACACAAATATTGGATACTGCCTCAAATAACAACCATAAAGGATTGTATTTCTGTCGTCTTAAAACTCCATAACATTCTAATGGCTTTTGAATGTTGAACTTTCTTTAAGTAATCTTCTTATGTAGATTGAGCCGTTTATTCTCATCAACTCAATTTTTTCATAAACGCAATCGTAACACAATAGCTCCGCAAAATTTTAAGTTAAGATAGCAGCGGACTTGACAAAATGTCGTCCGCATAAAAGCATAGATAAAAGAATAAAGGTCTGTTCTCTACTCCCGGTTTAATGTGGGTGCCGACCATTTGTGCTCATTTCGATGCAAATTCAAGGGTTTTGCGACGTTTAGAGGGCTATGCAAATAGGACCACGGCTTAAGTATCGGATAAAGACTCCTATGCAAAAGATTTTGATGAAAATTTGCTAAGCCACCGGCGTTATTGAGTTGAGTTTGTTGTGATAACTAAATTATTATACACTCGAGTGTAACTTTATAGACTGCTTTGAGAAACCAATATTAAATGTCTAGATTTTACACGCGGTTCCGCTTGCTCAATGTAATGTACCTATAATTTTAGAAATAATTATAATATGAAATAGTATAGCAAATGAATCAACAGTATAAGTATAACATTTAAAAATACAACTATTTAGGAAGGAAAGGAAAGATTTTTTTAGTTTCCTTACATTATTTTATTTTGTAATTTAAAATTGCATTATTTGGAAACTAAAAAGACGGTTTAGACGTTTGACAGATATAAATACATTAAATCATAGTATAACAACAATAGAATAATGGAATATCTCTGTAATACACGACGCATAAACTGTATATGGACAAATATGGTTGTAATAAACAGAAGACAAATATGTCAATCATTTGCGAACAGTAATGTGCTGGGGAGTCTGGGAATATTTTAACAAAATGCATACTTAATATAAAAACGTTATGTTCTATTTATAATATCTCATTTCTCTGGCAGATATGACCAGAAAAACGGAAATACGTCGGAGAACAACGGTGATTGACATAGCTCCAAAGTGTACCTACATCAGCTGACGTGGGAATAGGCAAGTTATACCTGTCAGATGAGTCTTTGCTTAGAATAGAGGACTAAAGTTGAAAGGCTTTGTAACAACTGAAAGGCTGTAGGCAGTGGATAGAAGGGCGGAGGATTAGTAGTGCATTAGGGATTAGTTGTGGCACTACTAATCCCTAAGCCTAAGCCCCTAAGCCCGGTGATTGGTTGTTGTAACGCCCACATAAAATTTTGACCAATCACAAAGCTTTCTCCCAAGCGTAGCGTAGCCTAAACGTAGCGTCACAGTACTACATATGATTGTTAAACTGAGGTAGCGTTTATGACTGTACGTTGGCTCTTGGCTAGGCCCCCCCTAAGTCCGTTTCCATATCCAAACCAAAATTATTTTCAATTTGGATTCAGCGACACATTTTTACTTTAAAACGAAATCTATTACACTGTTTCAAAAAAATAAATACAAATGAAACTGGACTTTTCAATTTGTATATTTGCCAGTCACCGTTGCAGGATCTAAGCATTCCCTTAATTAAATTCAGCCCACAAAGAGTGGTCCCGAAATTAGAGCTTTCCGTTTATAACTTGCATTTCTGCAGTTTACCAAAAGAGATTTCAAGATAAAACCACATGGAATAGTCAGTTGAAATTAAAAAAGTTTTTAAAATTCAAGTAATTTTGTGGTATTCTGAATTTAATTTTGGATTGCAATGATATATTAAGAATTTTACATTTCTTATTTATTGATTTTATACTATTTTATATTATATACACTATTTCTATGCACCGTGTATTTTATTTATAAATGCTTGAATAATAAATAACGCCTGATATCTTTAACGCTGTGAGGACGGTGACGCCGCCAAGTCGACAGTGACGCACAATATTTTATACTTTTTAGGATAAAAAGTAACCCATATATTAATCCAGGTAATAAACTATGTGTAGGTGTGCCAAATTTCATCCCAATCCATTACCTATCGTGAATTAGTAACAAATATCCATCCATTCTCACAAACTTTCGCATTTATTATATGCTACAAATATTGCTTATTCGTAGATTAATAATAATAATAATAGATGTATAAAATCCTAGTTTATGAACAGTATTTAAAACTGTTAGCGCCACCTAACAGCTAATTTAAGCTATATTGACTATTTTTCTTCTCCGACATACCTTCGTTAGCTATTTTATAATTGCTTTGGTCTGGTGACTGGTGCTGCTGAACAATTAATAAGTTAAGTCAAAAGTTACGGTATATTTTATTGAGATTGTCATTTTATAAATATCTATAGTATCCCTTCCCCTTTTCCCTTTCGTTCCCCTTCCGTTGTCTCCCTTTAATTGCCAATAATGGTCGTAAAGAAATAACAATCCCATACAAAACATGCAGAATTTGAACCAGTGACAAGAATATTTGGTACTAGCTGCTGCCCGCGACTTCGCCCGCGTAACTTTGTAAATTATATACTAAAACCTTCCTCGAGAACCACTCTATCCATTAGTGAAAACTGCATCAAAAACCGTTGTTCAGTTTTAAAGATCTAAGCATACATAGGGACAGACAGACAGACACGACGGAGGACTTTGCTTTATAATATGCAGTGATGATACGTAAGAAAAGAGGTTCTTCTTTTCTTTCTAGAAAAAAGTAATATTAGTTCGATGTAGAAAAAAAAAACACTTAAGATGTATTGTAAAAATTTAAATACCTAAGTATCTGTATGTACGTCTGTCGTCACAGTTTCTTTAATAATTCCATTCATGATAAACTTCTTCAAAAGTTAAGGATAATTTCAGAGTTTCTCAAGTCACACGGCACCCATAAAAGACGTCGAGCCGCGACAAACGCTTCGGTTTACGACTCGACACTTTAGAGTACGACAATTCTGTAAAGATGTGTTTTGCCGAACCTCATGTAACATGTGGGGTGCATATTATTCTCTTTTGAATAACAATAGTTTTGTCATCTATAACACTTATTATTGGCAAATGTAAAAAAAGAGAATCTAGTTGATAAGTGATGATATTAGGCATTCTTAAATTGAAGGATATAAGAACATAAGAACTTAATTTAAGAACGTATACAATCCGTACTAATATTATAAATGCGAAAGTTTGTATGTATCTATGGATGTTTGTAACTCTTACACGCAAAAACTACTGAACCGATCATCATAAAATTTTGCATACACGTTGTCTGGGACACCAAAAAGGACATAGAGTTCCTTTCATCCAGAAAAAAGTCCTGCTCCCGAGGGATTATCTAAATTTAAGGAAACTAACTCCTGGCTAAGTATAATAGCAATAACGATGTCAGGCGATATATTGCTTTTTCGACGCGGACGAAGTCGCGGGCACCAGCTAGTTACATAAATAAAGATTAATACTGCTATATAGAACAATCCTATGGCTACACACAAGATAAGTGATAAAATAAAAATGTTAGAAATAAGTATAAAAAATTATTCTAATTGTGTATAACCTGATGCACGAGTTACATTTTATTATTGTACTACGAAGTCTGGAACATAATATGCACAGCCTCTGTTATTTATATGACTTTTAATGGGACTATGTCTACAAACCAATATTTAAAAACCGATTTTTAATGATATCGATGGTGTGATGACGATATTAAAAAGGTAACAGGTAAAAACTGAATAGAAAAAATCATAGATAAATGATTGGTCTCGCTGCGCTCGACTAGATAGAGCGCTATACAAAAACAATAGCTCTGTGAATGCAGCAACTTTTTATTGTAGTGTATGTAAAAAATCGTAACTTTTTATCACTTGTTACACAGTTTCATTATATTTTTACACAGTTTCACTACGCAAACTGACATTTTATTATGCCCAAAATTTAATAAAACATTCGGCGCATACACATCACAGACAGTTTGCAGTGTGACTGGCTCGGGTACGCCGAATTCGGGGTAGTATTTGTTGCCGCATTCGTCGCCGCATAGTCGAGCGTAGCGAGACCAATTATTAATCTAAGGTTGAAATGTTGTTATGTAAAGGCTATAATAATTATGTATCTGAAATCTGCGAGCATAGACAAGCAAAGGAACACAATATACATAATCACAGTTATTTACCTGACTTCCAAAGGGACTATGTCTACAAATCCGATATTTTAAACAGCACCTTATTGCTAGTGTCTAAAATAAAACAAATTACCATTGAACTCAAGGGAAGAAACTGTCTAATTTCCTACTCTTAGTACCAGCTGCTTGGGTCACTAAAATGCTGCAATGTAAAAAAAAAACTATTTAATAAGTGCGTTGTCATGTTAAATAATGTTTTAATTTTTCAATGGAGCTAATGAATATCCCACACTATAATTATATATAATAGTAAAAATCGTAAAATAACGTTTTCTGTCGCGTGTTAAATAGTGGCAGGGAAGACTACATTTCGTAGTCATTTGGACAGCCCTTTGGGTGGCAGTAACCACTCCCATACAGAGAATCATTGTGAAAAACAGCATCTGGGGTGTTATGTATCGATGAGTGAGTAAGGGATAACAGACACCATTGCGCTATCCCTTCCCTATTCCTATACCTTATCCTTATCCCTATCCCTTATCCAATCGCTATACCCATCCCCTATCCTTAATAGAAGTATGTACTATGGTCGGCAGTGCAATTGCAGGAACTGTGGCTTTACTTGTGTTATCTAATAGAAGTAATCGAAAACAGAGAAAGTACAGTCTATACAAGTCTACACAAGTCTAGCACAATAAAAAAACAAACAAAAAAATTAAAAAAAAAATCACAATTTTTTTTTGTTGCAACACATTACAATAATCTTATTAAATTGCGAGAAGCGACAAGTAAAATTTGTATTAAATTATTAATCTTGTAGTTTTAGTGAGTGACATTTTAGGCGTCCAACTGTAATAATCGTAGGGCAAGGGCCAACCCCTTTTCACCCCGGATTTATATTAAATTCCTTAGTCCCAATTTGTCGAAACAATTCCCGTGGGCCACGTCTAACCGCGATTTTGTTATTATTATCCTTACTAGCACTGTTTTCTCACCCCCCACTATGGCCAAGAATGTTTAGTGGAATCATTCCAACATGTTTAGATTTACTAGGAAAAAGGATTCTAATTTTAAAACTGCCTTGTCAAATATAAACAAGCGAAAACATCCCAACTTACACTATTAATGCGAAAGTGAGTTTGTTCTTTTGTTACGCTTTCACGCCTAAATTACTCAACCGATAATATGAAATTTTGCAAACACGTTCTAGGTGTTACAGAAAATGAAACATGGTACCTTTAATTTAGAAAAAAAGTCTGTTCCAAAGGGATGATCAAAAATATAAATTAGACTTCAACACCTGACAAATATACCTATGTGATAAAAAATTAACTTTGAATAAATTATTGCTCACACATTTATTAGTGACGATTTTGTAACTAGTTGTTTTTATTTTAACAAAAAATTAAATAAGTACATTTTAAATGCGAAAAAAACAATTTGTCTTTTGTGTTTCCGCGTTTAACCCTCAAAATATATAACGCATAATGTTATTTCAGAAACATGAAACACTTTTTCTTGGCCCTCAAAAGTAAAAGTGTAGGTTAAACTATGTCATACGTGTTTTCCTTTAGGGAAACAATAGAGACATGGGTCTCAAGTTTAATGCGGCTACAATCAGTCAATGTCAGATAGCTAGCATGCACACCTGTCGCGACCGCGCGAAACTTGCATGCATGGTTGACTAATTCTTGAATATCGAAGGACCATTACATTCTTGAATTACTTCATACTTTATAACTTGGATTAACTTAGTACAAACATTAGTATAAATTGATTCTACCGATTATTATAGACTGTAAACTTGCAAAAATTAACTAATTTTTTTTAATATAAATAAATATGATTTAGGTACTATTCAAAACTATTTTCCTTTGAATATTATATGTAATAATTTCATATTTTCAATTTCATATTCTAATTTCATTCCGTGTCAACATGATTTTAATAATATTCATACATATCTAAAACTGTAAACAAGCAAATTCTGTATAGGTACATTAAATACTGTAAAAAATATTTAATTTAGAGTGGTCAAAAAATAGTTTTTAGAATTTTTGTCTGTGCGTTTTTTTTTTTTTTTTTTTTTTATAAGAGATGGGTTAGCTCTTGACCAACAACCAGCCATGTGGCAAGGATGAGGCCTAAGATGGAGCGAGCTCACCCAGAAGATGCCTATTCACTCGAACCTTGAAAAGATTAGGGTTATATGTACTCGGAAACACAGACGCCGGCAGGGAGTTCCAAACCCTTGCAGTGCGCATTATAAAGGATGTTTCAAAGCGCTTGGTCCGAAAAGGAGGGATTTCGACAAGATGAGGATGGTAGCCAGCCGTACGTCTGTATGTCCGATGGAAGAAAGGGGAAGGCGGTATCAGCTCATGCAGTTCCTGAGCACACTCTCCGAAGTACACCTTATAAAAGACACATAAACTGGCAATTTTGCGTCTATGTGCCAGGCTCTGCATCTTAGATTTTAAAAGAGTACTGTCGCCTACGAGTCTCCTAGCTCTGCGTTCTACCGAGTCGAGTGCGGCAAGTTGGTATTTGGCTGAGCCATCCCAAAGGTGGGAGCAATACTCCATGCAAGATCGGACTTGCGCCTTATACAAAGATAGGATAGATACAAAGAGGTTTGTGCACTCTAACCTCAGATACGGCTTAACTGATTCGAATGCGATTTTTACTGATGTATAGATGATTGTTAAGGTTTCTGTCGTCGGCTCACAGTCAATGTTGGATTCACACTTCGAACGACGTTTACAGCTTCAATCAGTTTAAATAAAATATTGTTATAATAATAAACATTAGATAAATTGTAGGTATTTTTAAAGCAGAGAATTAATAAGTAGAAAAATAGTTATGCTATAACCATAGTTCCATGAGATTTTTTTTTTCAAAATTCAATGTGGAAAGAATATCACAAAAAGAAATTCCAAGTTTGAATGGAAAACTCGTACGTTTGGTAGATTCTTAAAACGGAAGTGTGAAATGTAGTAAACATTACATCACACTCAATTCCAGTCTACAAAGAAGTTTGTGGCAAAATTCAAAATGGCGTCACTGGGGCGAGCCGTTAGTTTTTATTTTCTGCTCGTGTACAAAAGTGTATGTCATTCTTTTTTCTTGATTTAGCGGTACTTCGTACCCCATTCGCGGGTACTTTAGAGCAAAATCCTGGAGCTCAGTTCCCGCTGGTTGCTAAGCAAAAGTGGCAGGCATGTGGAGAGGGCCAATTTACAGCTTGCAGCGTTTCCATATTTTCATAAATACTAATAATAAATCTGGTCATGGAGCAAGTTACTTAAGCACGATATCTCTGAAACATATCTTGTTTATAGGCGTATTTTTACGATTTTTTTTAAAAAATCTGTGTGTATGTTCCTCCATAACTCTCAAAAGAATTAACTGATGATCATGAAACTTGGTAGATAAACATTTAGACGTACGGGACACAGGATAGGCTACTTTTTACACGCGGGCGAAGTCGCGGGCACCAGCTAGTACTTCATAAACACATTTAGAAAGAAAGAATGAAAGCAATTTTTATTCCTCAAATACATATAAGCCAAATATAACAGTAATTACAAACAAAAACAAATAATACGAGGAAAAGGAAATAAAGTTGTAGTGCAGAAAACAACACTGGCATTATGTCAAGTAACAAATATTCAAAGAAAATATATTTGATTATATGATTATACAATCAGCGGCCGAGTTGAGGCCATTATCTAAGTATATTTATTTATTTATATATTTATATGAACGCTATATAAAACCGTGCGAAGCCAGGGGAGGGTCGCTAGTATAGAATACATAACTCATTTCGAGCGTTCCAGCCTATTATATTAAGTCTATTATTTGTTTTTGTATTATTTTGTTGCTTACAACTAAACTCCAAATATTTACGAATAAGTGTTGATGTAAACTAATTTATAACTTAAAACAAACGCTTTTAAATATTAATTACCACACTGTGGCTTTCAATACCACCAAAAACCTATTAATTAAAACTTAATACTTAATTACATAATATCTGATGAAATAAGATCTTCAAAAATAATTTATAATTAAAATTTAAAGATATAAGCAAATTACACGGGGTAAACCGATTAGTTTTGAATTTCTTAATTGTCAAGTCTTTGATAACATGATATATTAGTATATCATTATGTGTACCTATGTTAGTATAAGAAGAAATGTTACATTTCTTATAACTTGGAGAAAGTTATAAAGTTCCCGCGGGAGAAACTTGAAGTGTTTCTCTTAGTACGTATATAAATCAAACGTGAGGAATGGTCCAACTATCGCGGACAACGGATCGCGTAAGTTTTGACGGTCTCACTATGCTCGGTTTTTATTGTTGCCTATGTATTAAGTTTTGTCTACGATAAAATTTAACTTATTCGTCCACTGATAACTTCGTAGACAATACATTAGACTTAAAACAAGTTAATTATAATAAACCAAGAATCAAGGACTGGTCAGAAGCATCCTGGTCCATATCTGTCTGTCCACCTTGTGGGTGGACGTCCATTTTTTTTATCGATTCCCAGCAGTGCAGGGGACACGTGCTGAAACCAAGTGACTTTCTAGCGCGGCCGTTGATGAAGAGGGTCGCGGGGACATTAAGACACGACTTCGGTGCTCCTACACGCTGTCATAACTTCGGCGTACCCGAAAGTGGAGGTACGCCGGCCATCTCGGGGGACCTTACGTAGGGCGGCAGTCTGTCTGTGGGTGGACGTCCTACGCTACGCTACGCAACGCTTGCCGGTCCGTAATAATTAATATGAGCTCTACCCACAATACGCTACGGGTGTCCATACGCTTGCCGGTCCGTTAGTTATTAGTTCTGCCCACAAACACTTCAACTTACTGATCCACCAAGTAATAGTCAGTCTAATAATAAAGTCGGTAACTTTTGTACGTTCTCCTAATTTCTGATTCGATCACGCAGTGTAACCCCTCTTCATAGCTCGTTGAGCGAAATTGAGTGTTCTAGTTAACTAATTTTAACTAATTTAATTAATTTTAATAATTTATTATTTAATTATTTCAACTAATATTTTTCAAAAATATAAGGACTCTTTGAAGAACAAGCCTTTAATATAAACGTCTATATTTATAAAATAAGTAACAATCCACCCCTGTACTCGCCACTCTACATAAAATCACCTCAATGTAAACAATAGAAATCAGTTATAAATGATTAAATAACTCATTAGAAAATTACACAAACTGTTTAATGGTCTGGTCCGATTTTAATGGCCCGTGAGGTTCTCACTTGATATGTAAATGCAATTCATGTTATTATGTACAAATGTTATATTGCGTTAGCCTCACGATTAAGTATTAACATGAACAGACAAGAGGATCAGTGATAATTATTATGTAAAGCTCTTTACAAGTAGAGAGTTAGGTCGTACAAGCTTTAGAATTATCCCCAATGATACAACGGATTCATTATGGAAATAACTGACAATGTTAGTTAGGTATGAGTTAGTTAGCATTAATTTAAATTATAATTATAGTACGAGATCCAAAGAGTTCCAATTTTCAATTTATAAAATTAAAGTTTTCACAGTAAATATATAATATATATAGTTGCCTGTGAAAATTACTACATATTGCAATTATGTATTACTATTGCAAGGTATGAGTTTCTGAGCTCATATTATAACCCAATCTTTTAAAAGTTCAAGTGAATAAGCATCTTCTGAGAGAGCTCGCTCCATGATAGGCACCGAGCAATAGTCATTGATTATAGGCCTCATATTTGCTACACGGCTGGATGCTGGCCAAGAGCAAACTCATCTTTAGTTATAAAAAAAATTCTTGGGAGAGACTTATTATATCCAACAGTGAAGAGATATGGGCTGATGATGATGATAAAAATGAAATCAGTTAAAATAGTTTTATTCAATTTGTAGTGTATGCATCTGGATTTGTTCACTAGCAACATTACAAGCACAGTCTAAATCATACCACGTGACTGATGCCAGCGATGCACATGGGATAAGTCAGTTGCGTGTGTGTCCGGGAGTGATGCGGGAGCATATATAAGTGACTATTGCGTGAGCCTCGGAGAGTAAAAGGAAGGGCACTACACTATTATTATAATTAATTTAATGATTTTAATATAGGTAAGTATATTATGTATCTTCTTCGCACTGCAAATACATTTCCAATAGCTAACGTAGTGGATAATTTACACAACCACATAGCTGAAACGTAACGACTTTTATGAGGCGTGTTGTAGACAAAACACATGCCACGAACACAATACAAAGTATAGTACAGTAAGTCAACTGATGTATAAAAAATTAGTTTGTCTAATTGAAACTTTTCAGTTTAGTGATGTCATAGACGTAAAAAGTAATGAATCGTCAGTTTTCTTTAAAAAAAAAAAACGGTCAATAAAACTAAGCACACTAACAACACTATTTTTATTACAAATTTGTATTTTTAATACAAATATATTTTAATATATATGGGCTCTCACAGTTTTATTAACCTTTTATTTAGCGTTTACCTTTTTTTATACTAATTAATATTATAATATTTAAGATGACGAATATACATTAGTAAAAAAAATCTAAGATCGGCAGCGAACTAGCGCCATCTATTGAATTGATATTGTGAAATAGGCGACGGTAGCCACCTAATAGAAACATCACAAGTGCGAATATGAAAATACGTTAAATAATGTTACATTGCCAGAACATTCAAGTAAATTAAAAATATTTTTGACTTTAAACTGTTTAAAGTGTAAAACCGCGATAATAGAAAAAAATAATGTCGTGTGCAATTTTTAGTGAAGTCTATTTAATACGAAAAGTTTGGTGAACGTGAGGAAGCGAAAGCAAACTTACGTAACAAAGTTAATCTTAGACAAGTGAGTCAAGTCTCACCTGAAACTTAGCTGAAGATTATTTGGGATCTTGAAGAGAAATAATTGGTGGAATAGAATTCGAGGGTCACATAAAGAAAGAACACAAATATCTATTTAGTTTATTTAATACTAGTATTAAATAAACTAAATACATATTCTAGTTGTAAAATTCGCTCGCGTAGCTTTATAAAATATAGCCTATGCTATTCGTTGATAATGTACCTAGCTTTCTATAGCTGAAAGAATTTTCAAAATTGGTCCAGTAGAGTTTGATTTTATTATTTACAAACATACAAATCTTCTCTCTTTATAATTATTAGTCTAATATAATATTATAGATAAATTTTATATAATGATTATTTATAAATATTTAATGTTATCCACATTTAGAAAGAAATCTGTCACAATTAGTTTACCTACTGCAGTCGCCATGTGTTGTGACAAAAAGCTACTAATGGGTTATCGTGTGTGAACCATAAATACCTATTACAGCGAGGAAAAGAGAACGGCCACGACTCAGAATATATTGTAATGTCTCACAAATGGTCTTTATGAGAAGCTCTGTGACGTGTAATCTTAATTTATTTATTATATTCTAGTAATTGGCAGACGGATACTACTGTACGTTTTATACTAACTTTATATAAAAATTGTAGTGTTTTAATTATTGATAGTCTCAATAAATCTCTAAATTATCATAATTATTGAATTGGAAATTTTTTCGAGTGTCTATCTGGTGTGATAAAAAGCAATAATTATATTTTATATTGTAGAGTATCTCATGTCCAAGAGTAAAGCCAACATGGAAAAGTTGGACTTAGAACAGACCCTCTTCATATTTGATAACGTAAACCACTCATCAGATACGAAGAGAGTGATTAGTAATGCAACAAAGTTGTGGGATATATAAAATACATATTATATAGTAATAAAACACAAAACTCTACTATATAAATTGAATTGAATACTCAAACATTAATTAATTAACCCAATCTACTCAACATGAGTAACAAATTCAAGAACAAATCCCCCACTCAATTTGCAATTAATCGGAATTGTACAGTCGAGGATAATATCGGATTGCCGAAACAAACCTACCGGTATAAAGTTCATCCAACATAAATTCTCCCCCCTCCTTTTTTCTTTCAAGTTATTTATGCGACAATCCATTGTTGCGAGCCGGAATGGGCATTTAGTTTTAAATTAACGGCGGAATTCAAAGAATTACGAGTTGGAACCGTTAAGACAAAGCACCCTCGAACTGGCCGAATCATCGACTCGCGACAAGAAGCGTGATGCTGTTACATTGATCCTTTTGATAGAACCTCTCGAAGATTATTAGGGTTGCAGTCAACGATGTATATCAGTGTCTTGATTTAAAATCGATATCGGCGAAGCTTGGTGTGCGCTTAAATTATTTGTGTAAAATCGGCTGTAATTCGATGAAAGGCTGTTAAGTCGTTTACAAGCAATCGACTTGTTTTTAATGGTGGCAATATTGAATTGATTTTATTGTAATATTAAATTTAAGACGGCGCCAGATATAGCAACAATATTTGAACACTTGTTTGAACACATGTACGGCACGAGAACAACGCTGTTTGTGAAAATTTTCGGTTTTTCGAGCGCACATCAAAGAGTTCAAAGTTCAAATGTCATACTATGTTACGCATATTATGTTCAATAGTTACGAAATAGTCAATTGATAAATGGAACAAATTACAATATGTTACAAAATAAAATTTGTGTAGTTACAAAAAGTCTTTCGCCAGTCGCCATTAGCTCCATCTATTTCTGCATTCAGCCCACTAGTCCATTTATGGCCGCAGTTTGTAAATCGTTCACGTAGCACGCGTGACTGAGCAGAACTTTTGCCACACTATACGAATATACTCGTACGACTACCCTGAATCACTAAACGCAGCGACGAATTAGTTCAATGGAATCGGGTGCGTTTTGTCCAATATTTTGTGAAGTTATGTGGGTGTATACAATTTCTATAATATTTTCTTCTTCTTATATTTAAATGGCAATGCGGCTCATTATAAAATGGCCATTTTCTGCCAGTGTCAAGTTTTAATTATTTTTACAATTGGAGCGCTCCGCTACGGACTCCCTCTAGGGAGCCCGCTCGGAACACTCCTCCTATAATATTTTTATCAAGCACCTAAAAGATGGTGTCACAATTTAGAGTAAATATTTGACGGCGCATCTGCTACTGTCACACATCAGGTTGACGTTTAACTGCTAAAGTCAGACTAGCGAAGCGTCATTGTCGATGGTTGGCAGGGCGGCCATCTTGTCTTGACGGTACTTACGTTTTCGAGATGGCAGCCCGTGAACCACGCGTTTTCAAATTCAAATTCAAATTCATTTATTTTCAGGTAACTAGACCCATATTTTACATTTTTATACATAGTTATAATACATATTAAGAAAAGAAATAATAATAATAATAAGTACAAACGACGCCACTCTTAACTGCACACAATTTTTTTCTGTCATATCGACAGAATATCGACTCACACTTGATGTTGACAATTATGAACGCTAGCCAGTGGCTGAGTAACATAACTTAATTTCGTCGGATAATTATCAAATCGGGCAAAATCGAGTAGAGTCGTTCGTTTTCGTTTTACCTAGGCGGTAAAACGTTGACCAACAAAATGACCTACAGATAATTATGGCCGGAAAATAATAAACAGGCGGCAAATATGGTTGGTAACCCAATTAAGGGGCCGTTACGGAGACGCGCCGCGCGATGTTTAGGTTTTTAGCGCTACTCTCACAACGATCGAGGCTCGCGCATTGCACACGCACACATGTACGTAAGCATAGAGCAAGAGCCCACGACGGCCAGACCTTCGTTATTTTATAAACGCTGAAAGTTTCTCTGTGCATAGTAAATGTGTATAGTATTGAAGCTCAATTTTTTTATATTTTCTTCGGGATAACTTTAGAAATCACGTCATCCATTGCCGGAGACTTATTACAGTTGCTATTTTGTTACCAAATATAAAAATTGTTGTCAAATGTATTATTAGCGTATAAATAATTGTACTTATAATAATTTTATTATTTTATTTTCGAATTGTCAATTGTCAAATGTAGACCGGAATTGTCAAATTTTGAAATATGGTCTACTAAAAAATTCATCTCCCCGAGACGTCTCTGATGAGCCCAAACACGACCCGACTGCGTCGCACCGTTTTCAAGTTACGGTCGGAGGGATCCGAGGGGGTCGTCAAATTATCTATCTCGGAGAGACGTCTCCGATGAGCCCAAACATCACCCGGCTGCGTCGCACCGTTTCCATGTTACGGTCGGAGGGGTCCGAGGGGGTCGTCAAATTATTTATCTCGGAGAGACGTCTCCGATGAGCCCAAACATCACCCGGCTGCGTCGCACCGTTTCCAAGTTACGGTCGGAGGGATTCGAGGGGGTCGTCAAATTATCTATCTCGGAGAGACGTATCTGATGAGCCCAAACACGACCCGACTGCGTCGCACCGTTTCCAAGTTACGGTCGGAGGGATCCGAGGGGGTCGTCAAATTATCTATCTCGGAGAGACGTCTCCGATGAGCCCAAACATCACCCGGCTGCGTCGCACCGTTTCCATGTTACGGTCGGAGGGGTCCGAGGGGGTCGTCAAATTATTTATCTCGGAGAGACGTCTCCGATGAGCCCAAACATCACCCGGCTGCGTCGCACCGTTTCCAAGTTACGGTCGGAGGGGTCCGAGGGGGTCGTCAAATTATCTATCTCGGAGAGACGTCTCCGATGAGCCCAGACATCACCCGGCTGCGTCGCACCGTTTCCAAGTTACGGTCGGAGGGGTCCGAGGGGGTCATCAAATTATCTATCTCGGAGAGACGTCTCCGATAAGCCCAAACATCACCCGGCTGCGTCGCACCGTTTCCAAGTTACGGTCGGAGGGGTCCGAGGGGGTCGTCAAATTATCTATCTCGGAGAGACGTCTCCGATGAGCCCAAACATCACCCGGCTGCGTCGCACCGTTTCCAAGTTACGGCGTGTCAAATTATCTATCTCAAAATTTTCGCTTTTTCGGTGCCCCGCGTAGACTTGCCGCCGCTCCGCTCCACTACTCATACTCACCAGTAGACATCATTGCATGTTTTTTTTTTGTTCTATTATAAAAATAGAATAGTTTGGACGTGTTCCAGAGTCCAATCTGTCATACTGTGCTGGGGAACTAGTTGGATTTTTTTTGGAACAACCCACTTATTATTTTTTATATATTATCTCAAAAGATTGTAATAAATAACGAAGGTCGTGGGCTCTTGGGCTATAATTTCAACATCAAAAACGACATAAATTGTCATTTTTTGTGTAAGTACACGGTTCGATCGCGAACTGTCAATGCGGCGCAAAGCGACGTGCTCTCACTTCGGAGGCGCGTGGCCGACTGAACCCACTACGAGCGTAATTTCAATATAATAGCCTTCATAGTAATTTGTATGAAGATTTTGAGCGAAAAAATTGGGCAACTTTGTGATTTTTTTACATAGAATAAGGATATATTAATTAAGAAATAAATATTCCAGCAACTTTTTTATAGTTTTAACTTTATTATTTGATAAAATTCATTTCATAAATTTTGATACTTACGGCTCAATTGTAACAACACGGGAGTGCGATTTACACGATTTTAGTGATTTTCTGATTTTTTTTTACACTTATCTATAAGCATTATCTAAAATTCAAATGTTTCAGCATCAAGTAACATTCATTGGCTAGCTGTGTGATTTTTTTCAAGGTTGTGGAGCATCGTTTTATATATAATTCTCTTACATTCCCGACCCTCGATTGGCGAAAGGGACCCTTAAGAGGCTCCTCCCCGCCATCGATAAGAAAAGGCACTGTTTATTTCCTATTCAGCTCGTTCAAACATAAATCCAATATAACAAAAAAATTTATATGTGATACATAACTTCTTGGTCTATATTTCTAGCAAGTTATTTTTGTTTTAAGTATAATAGTTTACGGGAAAATAAATAAAATTTGAATGTCTTGCTTTGTAACAAAAATAGATTAAACTTGTTGTTTCAAGAAGCGTTTGCAATGTGCCTATAATAAAACGATAGAGTTTCATTTAAACTATAAATGACACTAACAATTAGTGTAAATGAAACAATAGTTTTAGAAAAACAAAGGTTTTTTGGTATTTTCGAGTAGCGGGTGCCCTAGCGAGGGCCGGGCGGCAGACGGCTGACAGCCTTCGTACGGGGAACACGTATTGCTGCGCAGCGCATCGCACTTACGTAAAGAAAAAGAAAAATAAACTATTATGATGTGTGAGAGTGATGAGTTAACTGACTTTTTTATAATAAGACACTACCAAAGCCAGAGTAAGTATATTTTTGTACATTTTATTAGTATATAATAAAATGTAGTGTAAAACAACATTGAAAATATTCGTCAGTAGCCATAAGATTAGGTACACATAAAAGTATCGGTACATAATAGACCGGGAGTCCAATGCGGCTTTTTTCATAAATTAAAAATAATAATGAAATAGTTTGTATTTCGTTGAGATTTGGGGCCTTGGTTGAAAGTAAATAGGTTTTTGGAAATTCTACTCCTGTAGGCGTAAAAAAGTGGATGAAAATAGAAAATTTCACAAATAAGGTTTCAAAGATAAGATAGGGTTGTTAGTTGGGAGGAAAGTCATTTTTGGGCAAATAGCAAACATCACTTTAGTAAGTTCGTTTGTGCCAATGTAGAAAACTTTACCTGCTAAATTCAGCCGTTACTTACATGTTTGAATAATAATATTAATGATTATATTATAATGATAAATTCTATGAAAAAAATCTTTAAGAAAATTTAAATACATACATAAAAACTATAGAAAGTGGTACAGTACTTTATTTACGGTATTTTGTTCTATTTTCTTACTACTGTACTTACACCACGTTACTTAGTATTTTTTTATTTCTTTTTTCGAAAATAGTAGTAGTATTTATTTGATTTTTTTTTTCAGTTTTGCATTTCAGTAAAGAGATGACAAATAAGAAAATTGGGAGGAAAATTGTAGACATCTCATACTTTGTAAAACAATTACTGGATTTATGTAATCACGGACCATTAGGCTGCTCAGCTAGCGACATCATATTGACAGGAGAGAAACGATTTATTATTAGTATTGATTGATGATGTTTCATATTTCAAATTGTTTATGATTTTAGGCTGTGGATTTATAAATATGATTAAAAAATAATAATAAAATATTATAATAAAACATGTTTGCGTTCACTAAAGTGTCATCAAATTCCCTTTATTAGAATATTATTGCTGTTGTTGCACGTGTATAGTTAATAAATCGATAGTAAATAATAAACATTTATTTTATTACCTTACATTTTATCATAAGTAAAAAAGCTACTGGCTCTTGGACTATTTTAGTTCGTACGTGTCGCCCGGCAGACGCTAGAAACACTAGCGCTAGAAGTGCAGGGGAGTAGGCAAGTGTGTGGGGTGAAGAGAGCCCAGTTGCCCAAGGTCATTCGGATAGTAGAGAACGTTAAGCCGACTCGACAACCACCAGTTTTCCCACAAGTGAAAATTTTGGTTCTACTGAACTAATTACATATATATTGTTTTTAGTTCTACTGAAGTTAGTATGTATAAATATTGTAATTTCATTTGTGGTGAGAAACAAACGTAAAGGATTGCCATTGCAGTCTATCAGTGACAAGTCGTTGTTGATGCGTTGCCACTGACGACCGCGTTGTTTTATGGAATTAAATGAATATTCTATTATATTATATTGAAACAGATTGTGCCAAATAGACAGAATTGAGTAAAGAAAATCAATACTTGTTTTTAAATTTAGATTACATCCAAGGAGGATAGATTACATCTATGAACCAAGAAGTTTAGAATAAACTATAAATAACTGTCAACTTGATCGTTAAAGAAAAGCTGCATTGCAATGCGACCAAATTAAGAATTATTACCTGGAAAACTTATGTCTATATTGAAAATGACAATATTATATCTATCCCTTTCAAACATTCTCTCAGTTGGGTCTTGAATGTGCAGTTAAGTGTGTTGCCGTTTGTACATAAATAGCTAAAAACTAACACCAACATGTCTATCACTACAATGTCGGATATATATACAATCTAGCCTATCAGCGATCATTGCAATAACTTTGTTAGAGCTGCCCCGCACCCGTCTAACAAGTGACGCAGATTTTTTACGCATGTTTGTATAAAAACAATCAGTGCTCATCATAGCGAACATTCCTGAAGCACTACATACATACATACATACATACATACTCGGGATTTATCTGTCCACACCCGCATACCCACATATTTAATACACAATGAGCACTGATAAAGGCCCCCCTGGCTCTTTATATTATTTAGTTATTTATTTATTTATAACACGTATTTCTACAAAAGATGATGATAACATATAACATGATAAAATTCAGATATTATGCTGAAAATTAAAATAATATTTTTTTTAATTGCCTCCAAAATTGAGATGTTTGACTCGAAGGACCAAAAAAATGTTGATTTCAATGAAAAAAATCCTTTTAAATATTTTCGCAAGTGTTTACATCATAAATGAGATTATATTACAAGCCGGAAAACCTTTTAAACGTTGCTTACCTAGCTGTTTTATGTTTCGGACCTTTTAATCACCTTATACTAAATTTTTCACGGAACACTTGACTGAAATCTCATAATGAGTCCCGGGATCGTAGGGTCAGACGAGATGTTCCTTTCGTGTTATTTTACTGGAGTATAATTTGGATTAACGAGTAATTACGTAATACGTATAAATATACTCGTATATGTATGCTGATATATTTATGTATTATATAATTAGTTGTTGCATGAAAATTCTTTCTCCTTTTTAAAGCTACATTATCAGCTAGTAACATAATCCATTTGAGACTGGGCACTATTGCATACACTGGCAAAGTACTTACGATTTTTTTAGAATTAAAATATTTTTAAACTTGTGTAATTGTCATTGTTAATGTTATGAACATTGTAAAGAGGAAATATTTGATTCTTTGTTTGTTTATTTGTTTGCGTTGAATAGGCTCTGAAACTACTGGACCGATTTGAAAAATTCTTTCACTGTTGGGAAGCTACATTGTCAGAGTGTAACATAGGCTATCCTTACATATTATAAAACAAAGTCCTCCGCCACATCTGTCTGTCTGTTCGCGATAAATTCAAAAACTACTGCACCGATTTTCATGCTATTTTCACCAATGGATAGAGTGGTTCTCGACGAAATCGCGGGCAGCATCTAGTATTTTATAAAGTTACGCGGACGAAGTCGCGTGCAACAGCTAGTTTTTTAATAAAACTAATTTTCTTTTCTTTCTTTCTAAAAAATTGTATCTGTACGAAACCGGAGGCCGGTCGCTAGTTTTTGGTAAAGCATTTATTCACCACCCAATCCATAATACTAAAAATATAATAAACATAATATTTATTTGGGTGTTCCTGAATAGTAAATCACTCTGTGGTCCGTTATTGGACGTTGTTATTGCTTCACCCTGGAATGTTATTGCGATACATTTTAGCGTTGTATTTAGACAGTACACAATTTCATAGTTATTTCCTTCGTATAATAAAATGAGATTGTGGTTATTATGTTATGTGGACGTTGAAAAAAATACAGTGTTATTATTACCTACATATAAAATAACATTTTTCTGATATTTAGTGAACTTAGGCTCGCGTGAACTTATTCCAGCGGGCTTATATGTAATACAATGTTATTAATCCATTTATTATTATAATTATTTTATTATTATATTATTCACAGCGCACGCCAAATAATGACTTTTATTGACAATTTTTTTGATAATTTTTTTTTAATAATTCACAGGCCATGTAACTCGCTGATAATGTAGTTTTCTATAGGTAGGTAATTTTTTTAAAACCCAGTTAATTACTTTTTGAGTTTACTCATTACAAACTGTATACAATTTTTTTATTTAGCATTTTATTAGCGTAGACTTCAAAACAACTACCTATGTGATGGTGTAGGTACCTTGGTGGGGATAAGACTTCGCCGGGCGAGTGCCACACTCTTCCTCGTCGACTGACCCTGTCGACGAGCGATAGTGGGTAAAAGTCATTTCCCCTCCATAAAAAAAAGATATCTGCTATAAAGCAATTTAGTTAAGGGCTGTTTTAACTCCTCCCAATATTTTGTACATTTATTATATGAGAATAGGTAGGGCACTTTCGTCCCCTCTGGGATTTCTTAAGTTCCTAAGTTACTTAAGCCGCCTATCATCAATCCTTCAATAAGCAGACTTACTGAAGCCAGTATGTTTTTTTATAAAAAAATTGGAGACTGGCTGGCGGTTCATTTGATAAGGGATTGTGAATTGATCAGAACACTTATTTCACGATGGTCTTCTATAAGGGGTGGTTACTGTCGCCAAACGGACTGCCTAAATGATTTTGAAACGCAGTGTAGCCTGCCACTACTTTCCAGATCCACCAATTTTGAAAAGTTCATTTTGAAAAGTTGACCCTCCCCAGAATCGAACCCGACAACCTTGGAACAGAGTGGTTGCATCCTAACTTATCGCAAACACGAATTATGATGATAAATCATTATTATCATAATTCGTGTTCTCAATGTTATCATAATATGAGCCAAGTTACTTAGTACTTGTTGGTATCTGTCAAATTTTACACAATCTACGAAATATTGAAGATTAAAGTAGAAATGTACAGAATACCCAACACAACAACACTGCCAGGTGAAAATTTCATTTGGCGCAATCGCACGAACCAGACGTTTCGCAAGCATCCAATGTATGTAGGGTATGCGCTAAAAATAAAATTTCGGACGGTGTACACGACAGCCAACGAAATATTTTTTCAAAGACAGCAAGAGCTCTTTCATATTTGGAAATACTAAAAGCACTGTGCACTTTTCTATAGGTGGTGTTCTAAATGTACATGGGTATAAATAATCTAAAAATTCTTTACGTATAACTGAGACACATCCTTTTATCTATAGAATATCAATGACAAGAGATTTGTTTTACTACTAGCTTCATCTCTAGTAGGTAATATTATTCCGAAGAAATTTTGCGAAGGTTTATTTTTTTACTAGCTGTTTCACGCTACTTCGTCTGCGTATGTTCATAAAATATAAAGACTACTTATATGCCGTATAAAACTAGATTATTGATTGACATCATTCTCTTTCTCCATTATTATTAAAATACTAGTTGACCCGACAAACGTTGTTTTGCCAATAAAAAAAAAATTTGGAGTGGACCATCCTTTACATTTAGGGGTATGCATAATAGATGTTGGCCGATTCTCAGACCTACCCGATAAGCACACAAAATTTCATCAAAATCGGTCCAGCCGTTTCGGAGGAGTTTGGCAACAAACACCGCTACACGAGAATTTTATCTATTAGATATTAGATATAATATAAGATTATAATGTATATAAAAAAATAATATTTTAGTTATTGTAATTATTTAGTCTAAACTAGTTATATTTGCTGTAAGTTGCTAAGAAGTTAGGTATCCCGCAGACTACCTACCCGATGATGCAGCATCAGGTCAAGGTTTCCATGTCGGTAAATTCCACCGTCGTAACAGTAAGTATACCAAATTTCACATCAATCGAATCTGTCGAAGTTAATGAAGTCCTTCGTCAACTAAAAAATGGACTAGGAATCAATTAGGAATCTTTAAACGCCTGAACAGATGTTTATAAACTAGTTATATCTAGTTAAATTATAATTTTTATTTTTTATTTATGAGAAATTAAAAAAGGGTAAATATTTTTAATTTTATATCGAACGGGACTTTATCATAATACATATGTCGTCGACACATTGTAGAATTGGGCATATCATGATATTCCTGGGCAGATCATATTTTTGTTAAAACTGAGAGGGTCGCCTCCGCTCCGCTTCGCTCGGCTCCCCAAATTTAATTCCATATAAACCTAACACGCCCCTCCTCGCTTTGCTTCGCTCCGCTTCTCGTCGCACCTATTTTTGACTTTTGGTGAAAGATTTTTGACTTCATACTTTACGATCTGCCCAATTCTACGATCTGCCCACGACACATATACTTATAACAGACGTGTTGGTCTGCTCCACGGAACATCTGCTTGCTCAGTAACAGGTAAGTAAAACAGTCGTCTCCAAAGTCATTCTAGAGTTAATATTGTCATTACTCATTAGCGGTATAATAATAACCTAGACAGAAAAGTAATTTCAAATTAATTCGACCGAGAATGATACGAAATGGAAAAAGAAACATTTTTTAATTAAAATCAAGCAACTTCAAAAATTAAATATTGCAACATAAAATAAAAAAGTTAATAAATTTGTCTCTGACCAATTTATTTAATGAGGGCTACTCATTAAGAATTAAAACTAAAATGCTTCAAATGAAACTCAATTCAGGGCGAGGAAAATTGCGAACCTCTCAAAGTTTTGTAGGAGTTTAGGAGTTGTACTTCTTCTGAACGTTGCGTCGGTAATGAAAACAATTAACTTTCTACTCTCTTTCTTAATGAATAGGTTTGAAGACACCTTGACAATTTAATTGAGGACGAATTAGCTTCGTTTAAAATTATCTAGTTCTGCCTTTGGTCCCTTGGCTTTGTAAATTGTAAACGTCTATTATAGTTGGGCTGTTGTTTTTACTTGGTAATATAAGTAAGAATCGGTCCCTCCCTCTTTCCAAAGTCAACTGGTAACTGGTAAGCGTTATCCTCATTAGACTGATACTTTAGTAAATTGGTGTTCTGTTATCAATGATAAGCCGCAATTGTTTTTTTTTATTATTTTAATCAAAGCATCACGTGAGTTTACTATTAGCATTCTTAGCAGAATATTTAATAAGCTCCTTTACCCCTTTCATTATTTATATGATAAATAAGTAAGAGATGACACAGGTAGCCCACGTATATTTCATGTAAGTTTCAAAATGCTTTTAAAAAATACCAAAAAAAAAACACTATGAAGAAAATATAAAGTCTAAGCCTTGCTATAAAAATATTGAGTAAATTTGGTGCGATGATGTCTTGACCAAAGTCTTTTGGACTTTGGCATTTAACACATGGAGTTACCATGGTATCTGGTATGCACAGCTGAATAGGTAAACCGTTTTGTGTGGGGTTAAAATTAGGGACTTTAAATCTTACTAATTGAAAATAGGGTTCCAAATTGACAAAACTAGAAGTTAATTTAAAATAAATTTACAAAATGCAATTTCAATCAGATCCGAGCTGCATTTACCAAAATTCTATCATTACCTGTATAATTGCAACTATATGAATAGAACGGGCGATATGAAATTGAAAAGCGGATTGCCTTCATTACGTACTAGTCATGTTTGCTATCTCTGAGATTATTAACATCACGCAATAAACATTCCAATATAAACAAACATTAGTATTACTCGCACCATTTCTTTATTTTTAAGCCATGATTTCATCAGTGCTTCTTTTACTTACCTACAACCTACAATTTAAAAAAATGTACATTAGTTAACATTGTTTTCCTTAGTAGTTAAATAGATGATATTGGTAGTGAAGATTATTAAAAAAAATGTGATCAAGTGGTTTTGTTTTATGAAAAGCAAATAAATATTTGTAAAACAAAAATGTACATGTGTTATTTAAAAAAACAATTATAGTTGTAATATTTAGACAACGACGATGACTGTAGCACAACCTTTAATCATCGATTAGCCGAAACTTGGTAACGATCCACGAAATTAACTTAATCTTTAATTTTCAAAAAACTATAAGTTGAAGAAGATATTTCTTATTCTAAGTTTCCTTGTTTCAAAGTAAAGGACTTCGTATAAAACTAAGTCAGAAGAATAGAACAATTATTTTGACAATTTTGGAAAAGCTGCAAAATTCAAAAGACTAACAAGGTAAATTTTTTTAGTGTAAGTTTTTAGCTATACAAATTTTATCTTGAACTTTCAAAAGTAACACAGCCAAAGGAAAAGTTTTTTTTTTGCCAAAGGAAAACTATTTTAGTGGTTTGAATTTTAATCTATACTATCCGAATGTATACTATTATTTATTTATATAAAATTGTTGTTTGTTTGTTTGGTTGAACACGCTAATCTCATGAACTACTGGTTCGAATTGAAAAATTCCTTTTGTGTTGGATATTCCATTTATCGAGGAAGGCTTTAGGCTATATAGCATTTTGAACGCGGACGAAGCGCAGGCAATAGCTAGTTACTTATAGAACGGTCGTAACAGTGAAACTACGGCCTAAGAGGAAGGAAGTTTATTATTTAGTATTCCGTCGCGTGGCTCAATACTCAATATTCTGGCTCACGTGCGTACGTGAAAGATTTACAAACAGCGTGATTGCGGAGTGCCCCTTTGTGTAGTCTGTATTTAAGGGACAAAACCGGGTTTCGGACGGTTGCTTATACAGATTTTTGAAAACAACTTGAAATCAATTTGTACTGAATTTCCTATACCTACTTCCTTAATAAAAGCTTGGTCTGCATGTCACGTTTTTGTGAATTTTAACATGGATTATTTTTTTGATATTGTACACAGACGAAGTCGGTAGCAAATGTTAGTTACGAATAAGGAACAGCATTTGATTAAAAAGGATAGACGCAAATTAAATATTACACATATTTTAGTAAATATAGAGAACATATTACTAGTTGTTGCACTTCGCCCGCGTTACTTTATAAACTAAATAATAATGATAATGTAACTTAATGATGACGATACGCGTTGATAATGTAGCTTTTTATAGGTAAAATAATTTTGAAAATAGGTCCAGTAGTTTTTGAGTTTATTCATTATATTAATAACATTAGTTTTAGGTAGTATAGATGCATGTGTGACTTATTGGTCGTATGAAGAAAAATGGTTGCCGTTAGTTTTACAATGTAAAGCAGACAAGAAAAGTGCTTTATCAGTTTCGATTTACAAATTCCATTCATTTCATAATTCGCTAAGGCTTAGATTTGAAATAGGTATTGATTACTGAATGACATATTTTGTCATCGCTAATAAAGATAGCAATAGAAATTGTCACTTTGAATTTTCAAAGGAAAACAGACCTTATCATTCTACAACATACAAAGAATGTTCAGAATCTTAGGGTGATAAAGCACTTTATTTGTCGAGTTTACATAAGTCTTATATATTAAATATTTAAAAATCGCTCAATAATTCCCTAGGTTGAATTCAACAGACAATGTTTCACATCCAAATATATTACTTATATATATAGTATATTGAACTGTCCAGTTATTCAAAATTTCGTTCTAAACTAGAATGCTTTTACCTGAAGTCGACACGTTCGAAAATTATTGGTCACCTATCGGACAGACGATAGGAATTGAGGAACGTGTTGTGGTGTGCACGCGTGCATTTTGGAGTTGTGCCCTTCTTATACGAATACATTGCTGCAACAAAGTTTTTGATAAAAGTAGTCTTATATCAAAAATTTCAACTTCTTCAAAGATAATACTTATCTTTGAAGTACATAGTTGAAATAAGTTTAATTAATTTGTAAATGTTTGATCCAAGTTAGATCAAATAATATATTTAAGTCTGTAGCGTCTAACCACATAAGCTTTTATATTTAACACTAATTGGTGCCCGCGATTTTGATCGCGTTAAAAATTAAAAATATAACCCCTAAGAAGACTTCTTTATTCCCATTTTTTTTTTTAAATTTTAAGACGATCCCTTGGGAGCCTAATATTTTTCCAGAATAAAAAATAATACTTTATGCACGCTAATCACTTTAGATGCGAAACAGCTTAACCGATTTTTATGCTGTTTTCACTTATGTATTGATTATTTTCTGGATTAAACTGGAAAATTTTTAGATTTTCAAAAAACGAACTACACTGAGTAGGAAGTTGTATAGCACCAGCTTGTAATACATATTATGTCGATTCCTGTAATTGTCACAAAAACAATTTTGCCCATCATGCTGTTATGTGTTTTACGAATGTTTTTTTAAACACGTATATAAATAAATTACATAGATAAGAATTTCACTCAAATATTTTTGATAAGAGAGGACAGTTAATAAAAACCCATTATAGCAAAGAGAGCCTCAACATTCGGTTGTCTTTACACCCATATTATTTATGGTATTATAATAATAGACAATACAGAAATAAATAACATAATTTTTTTCCTTTAAGTAAAAGCGGTAGTTTAAGTAAAAATAGAAATAAAAGTGTGTGCTTTATTCTTTTGCTTACTTGAATACTGGGAACATGACGCTTGACAAGGGTTCAACCTTGTTACATGTCTGACGTATTTTTGAGCCCTTTCAAGTCATCAATATCTACATATTGTATTGTTACAGTATCTTTTCGAAAACTGATATAGCGTCTGAAACCAGAAAAGAGTTGTTTAGAAATTATTTCATTGTTCCTATTTGTTTTTTGTAGATACTTTTTGTGTCGTTTGGGGATCCGAGAATAGGGCCTCGGCTGTCGTCTCGGACCCACACGCCACAGCTGATGGTGGGATCAACCCGGAGGGGCTTTAGTGGGTATTCCCGGTGATAAGTCACTTCACCCCCTCGTCGACTGTCCCCGTCGACGAGGGATAGTGCGTAAATGTCATTTCCCCTCCTCAAAAAAAAAAAGGTACTAGTCTCGTCAGACAGACTGATACAGCCTCGGTTGGCAATGACAACCGCAATGGCAATGACAACCGCAATGGCAATGATAAAATTTCGTAACAATGTATAATTTGGTCCAACTTATAAGATAGGGTACCCACTCCCGGCTTCGCCCGAGGTGCAAAATAATTATATTACAACTCGGGCGAAGCCGGGAGCGGGTCACTAGTAGATATAGGTATATAATCATATAAATAACAAATACTTAATTAATATTGTGAGGTAAAAGCACCTATTACCGCGGTATGCAAAATCGGCATCAATTACCGATCAATCCGATATTTTTGTATTTAACTTTAATAACAGTAACTTTAGCACGATACTTTTTCGGTCAAGTTCTAACTTGGAGTGTTTTACATCGAATTAATGGGCGTTGGTAGACATACCAAAGAATGAACAGATCAAAAACTATCAATTTGTGAGTCAGGAACGCAGAATCAGGTTGTGTCCATACAAGCAAAGGGCAATTCATGTAAGTCTTATATTACAACTCGTGCAAAGCGGGAGCGGGTCACTAGTGGATATAGGTATATAATCATATAAATAACAAATACTTAATTAATATTGTAAGTAATCGCCAAAAAGCTGATGCATTACTTAATGGTTGTATATGCTAATTAATAACTAAACCATGAGATATTGCTCGAATTTTACTAAGAAAATAATATAATTCGAATTGTATCCATTTATGTGTTAATAAGTGCTTAATTCGCCTGTAAGCAGTCAGATGAGTCTACCAATCGAATAGGCCATTATAATTGAAATCCTAGTTTAGATTCCAGCCTGGCCTTTAAATCGACCATAAGCGTACAACATGGAGCTATGACTAGGCTATGACTGGCCACGGTGGTAATGTAATTTTCATTATTTCCTAATGTCAAAATGTGGCAACATAACATTGCTCTATAGCGATGCTTAGATGTTGAAGGTTGACAGACAGGCTCACGGTCCACTTGATGGTAGGTGACTACAGTTGCCTATATAGAAGGAACCCTTTGGATCAATAATCAATAATACGACACGTACGGTCGTAGATTTAACGGCACGTTTGGTCTAGTCACTAGACTCTAGTGGTTGTTAACCGTTTGGGTCGCGGGTTCGAATACCGCTAGAGGCAAATGTTTATGTGTTAACCTTTGTACCCGAGTCATGGATGTTTGTATTTATAATATGTAAGTATTTACAAAATATAAGTAATCTATGTAGTATATCAACTGTCTGTTATCCATAATTCAAGCATTAGTTGCTTACTGTGGAACTAGATGGTGCTGTGTGGAATGTGAGAAGATATTTATTAGTCACTTAATTAAAAATGTATGTGTTGGTTAATTTTCCATTAAAGACTGCTATTTGGATAATAAATTATTCGTACCTCTTCGTATTTCATAGGCGCAATCGCGGTCGACGTTATTCCGGGCCGACACATCATTTACACTCGAACGCCACTCGAACGGAGCCACATGTCTGCAAGCGATGACAGCAAGTCGCCAACGTCACGTGAATGAATGAATGAACGGATTGACTTTAGATGTTTAAATATTGAATGAATGTGGATATGAATCACAAGGCCAAGCATTATTTCAAATCAAAATCAAATCAAATCATTTATTTATTTATAACAAATAACAGAAATAAAGAGTAAAAAAAAAAAAAGAAAGACAGAGACAGTATAAAGGAAAAGTTATTTGTTATAAAAAGGTCCCTACTCAGTATTTGCTGACATATAATATGCCAGCACTGATCTTCTAAATTATTTAAATAATTTAGAAGCCTATGTCCAACAGAGAACGTCCTGCGGCTGAGATGACGAAGGCTGGGAATAGTTACTATACACAACGATATAAAAAAGTATCATTACCGCTCGGGTGTGTAAAATGCATTTTACGCACACTGGATTCATGAAAACGTGTACTTTACGAGCAAATTTAATATAAATAATATTAAAATCAAGCCATAAACAAAGCAGTATCTTTTCCACCACAAGAGATCAAGCTAGCGAAACATTTTTCCAGCTTAAAATTGGAATTGCATACAGATGAGGAGAGGATATTGCGTGCTCTCCTTTTTATATATGCAAATTTAAATACGATTATCACGAAAGAGAAGGCGATGTTTAACAGTTAAAATAAAGTATTAGTTAAAGAGAGAGGGAACGATAACAGCCCCGCTTTCAAATAGTTAACCTAGATGCATATTTTAATTACGGGCTTTGCGCTATTAGCAATTAAATTTGCGGCTGTATCTCATGAAAAGAATTAAAAAAGAAAACACGCGAAGTCGGTTTTCGTGTTGTTTTCACACAGTTACGAGTTTTAATGATAATAATTTTTGTAACATTAAGCTACATAGTTAGGATTATTAACATAAAGGATAAATTATGTAATGTGTGTTCTAACTACTTATTCATAACTTGACCGCAAAAAGAGGGCATCTTTTCTTATACTATGTAACCGCTGTTCTGTCAAAAGATTCGCTAATGTACTTCTTTAATGCGTTTGTGTACTTTAGACTTAGACTGGTATTTAGAGAACTGTGGCATTTTACAAACTTCGACGTCATAATCATAATTATGTAAATTTAAACGTTAAAATATAGAGTAGAAAAACAAAAAATTCAATCCCAATAAGTAAGTCTTTATTTCATAAAGCAACTTCTCCACGGGAGAATGAGGTAAATATAATATATTTCTACTGGCTCCAAGGAGTTATAAATGTCCTTTCGAATTCGCAAAGTAAGGTACTATGTGCTCAATATATCCGATGCGGTGAGACTGTACGACAAACCACTTTAATATGGTTAACCTTCGAGGTGTTCTTATAAAATCACCGCCCGTAATGCCTAATATCATTTGTCAAGTACAAATGCAATAAGGAGGAGTCCTCGTCATCCGAGACGAAATTAAATATTTCAGAGGTCTCAAGTGACATTTACACTAACCGATAAGACGTTATGATCGTCGTGAGACATTTTTACAAATATCGCAAGTAAACCGCAAAAGTTCCTGTTTGATTCATATTCTATTTGAATTCACACAATTTAATTTGTCATTTGAATTTGAAGACCTTTTATGAGACAGATTTTCTTTTATAATAAATATACTTTGAAATCTTTGACTTTACACTACACCTTGCAAACTCATTAATATTTTATACATAAGACTTGAAAATATTGAAAATGAAGAACATTTTTATACATAACTAGCTGGTGCTCGCGACTTCGTCCGCGTGGAATAGTTATTTTGGGAATTATTTGGGTATCTCGAACGGCAGCGCACGCAACGGAAGCCCTCAAAGATGAATAATTTTGATAAGATAAGTCGCAACGTAATCCAAGAGGATTTCCCAACGTTAAAAAGGCCTATTGCTATTATAATGATTCATACGAATTATTCAAAGTATAAACTGTGAAGGAATGTACATTGTTTATCAGTAGTCAAAAACTTTGAATACGCTTCCCGTAGATAAATGAATCTGAAAATGTAAAGAGTACCCTCCACCTCAAGGGAAATCAGGATCACAGAGTTCGGTGTTAAAGCTGATGATGGGTGTTGCGATAGTGTGTTTCTGATGTTTTATCGACTGATCTGAGTTACTCACTTGTCGTTTATAAAAAATTATGTTTTGAGTGTTATGTGCTGTTTACTGTTTGGTTTCGTTGTAAAATACAAATAAAAGCGGGCGCTGTACAGACAGCAACACAAATGTGATTCATGAATAGATAAATAAAACCGTTTTTTAGCTAAATAGTGTTTACCTATAATTAAGTCAGGTAATTTTCAAAGGATAATTAAAAATTGATAGGCATTAAAATACATATCGTTTTATTTTATAAATACAAATCTATACTAATATTATAAAGCTGAAGAGTCTGTTTGTTTGAACGCGCTAATCTCAGGAACTACTGGTTCGAATTGAAAAATTCTTTTTGTGTTGGATAGATCATTTATCGAGGAAGGCTTTAGGCTATATAACATCACGTTGCGACTAATAGGAGCGAAGAAACAGTTGAAAATGTGGAAAAAAACGGAGAAAATTATTCATCTTTGAGGGCTTCCGTTGTGTGCGCTGCGAAAACCGTTCGCGATACCCAAATGATTCCCAAAATAAATTATTCCACGCGGACGAAGTCGCGAGCACCAGCTAGTATAATATAAATGTGTATTGTGAAACAAAAGCCGTGATAACAATTTAAACGACTTTTGCAATTGACTGTATATACTTACATGTAATATAAATAAAATAAAACAATTTCCTAGTCACATACCTATTTATTTATGAACCATAATATTCATTCGTATTATTATATTCCAAATGGATGGACCGAATACGTACATTAGTAAAATGAATAATGATTATTAGAAGCAGGAAATGATCAACGGAAGAATAAACATTGCTAAATACTTATAAGGCTCCATATATTATGTACATAATTAACGGGTGATTTTCTGTAAATGTTTTTATTATAATAGAATGAATTGGTATCAATATGCGAATTGTAATACTTTTTTTTACTTAATTTTTAATTTAACTATTTTTTTTGTTCTAAATATATTTAAAAATAAAGCATGAACAAAGCATTAAATTAAACATAACTTCCTATTCTATATTAAATTTACTCTATTATTTTTTTTTTCTAAAAAAACTCAAATAAAGCATGAACTAACTCGACCCCGTCATAAGATAGATTAACATTTATTTATAACTAGCTGGCGCCCGCGACTCCGTCCGTGTTGAAAAAGAAAAAAGTAACCTATCCTGTGTCCCGTACGTCTAAATGTTTATCAACCAAGTTTCATGATTATCAATTTATTCGTTTAAGAGTTATGGAGGAATATATGTACATGGATAATACAGAAAAAAATATCATGTATAGAGCAAAGACTATATAAGTATAATTGGGAGTATAGACACGGCGTAGCCCACAAAAAATGGTAGTAGTAAAATTCGTCCACTCGAGCCGAAGTGGACGAATTCGCACATAGTCGCTCGCTAGTCGTAAGCTAGTCAATATCGTTGTGCAGTATACATTGATGCGTTAGTACACAAGACTTTTAACTAGTTTCTTTTTACAAAAGTAATATTCATTTGGCATTGCGTGTCAATCTCTCAGTAAGTTCGTAAGTATGATTTTAATACTACCACAGATTTCGGGGCTTTTTGCTTGCTACGCCGCATCTATAGTTTAGATCAATGGTATAGAGCCTATAAAGACGATATCTCTAAAACAAAGTAACTTACTCCATGACCAACCCTTACAGATTTATTATTAGTATTGATGATTTATTTTCCTTAGGCGTTGCTTATAGGTTTTAGATTTTCTTACTGATCCTAAGTCTGATGTGTTCAATTCCTGAATGACAAATACACTAATTATTTATTAATTATGTGATGTTACATGTTATTAGTGGAATGTGTTGTGCTAATAAATACTTCTCATCTTAGAGACGTACATAACCAAACTAATAAATTTGTCGATTGTCATTGCTCTTAACTTATTCTCATGGGACAACCCTCGGAGGGAAGCATTTTATCATAGCTAGAAAGCTTTTACAAATACAATAGTTACTCACTTACATAATGGACGGGTAATATTTTATCTATTTTATATACCTAGATACACATTTATATTATTATGGTACACAAAGCAAGGGAATACTAACATGGTAGGTCGCCACTTACCATCAAGTGGACTGTTAGCCTGTCTGTCGACCATAGCATTTTTTTAAAAGAGTTTAAGTTAAATTTAATCTAAATTGTGTATACAGGAAGTAGAAATAGGATACGGAGTGGAATTTGGCATCGCTCATTTAAGATGATCGATATTTTGAAATACAACAGCTGCTGATACTTAAGTGTCGTCATGTTTTTTCTTACATTTATTTTATAAAGTGTAGGCGGCTCCACAAACCGCAGTAAATCAGGCGCAACATAACACAATTCTCTGTCTAGGGAACCTATTTTGTAAAAAGCAGACATTAAATCTACAGAACGCTTCCGCAATGCGGTCGGGCCATTAAACCGCGGGCAGGCAGGTAATTACTAACTGTGACCATTCCATTACGTGCGCAGTTTTGTTCCGTTCATTGCGAATTGCTGATCGAACGTTCACGCCGAGCGGTGAAGACGTTCCGGGCCCTCCCAACACTTAAAACAGATATGGACAATTGGGCACGTTTTAGAATCAATTTGTTCATAATATTCTGTATCATGTATAAACACTAGCAGCTCTTATAACAGCTCTTATAAACACTAGCGACCTGCCCCAGTCTTCGCACGTTATACTTTTTACTGCAAATTATATACACAAACCTTCTTCGTTTATTTTCTTTTCCATTAGTTCAAACCATAGCAAAATCCTGTTAGGTAGAAGTTAGCTGCGAAACAGACATAGCCAAACAGCTATTTTATTTTATAATACATATACCTAATCTGATGGTGATATATGTAGATATAGATATAGCTAACACAAGATGACCATACAAATTTACTATAATATATTGTAATTGTTAACTTATGAATTTATAATTATTATTGTTGTTACTAACTTATTTTATTTGATTTTTTATTTTTTTTAATAAAGCAATACAGTAAAATAACCTAAAATAGAGACGGGGCTCTCCAGCAGCGGAGAGCTACAAGCTGATGATGATGAGTCTTCTAGTAGGTAATTAATTACCTATGGAGCACAGAAATAACTATTCCCAGTAATATAATAAATTAGAAAGCAGAACTCAAGCGTGAAAAGAAGCCAAAAGTTAAAGTATGGTGCTCCGTTTTTTTTAAAGTAGGTAAATCTCAAAAGAACGACCATTTAAAAACAGGAATGGTTCAGAAAACGTTTCAAATCGAAATGGTCAAGACTCTAGAGGATGCATCGCCGCAATGCAGTGGATGTCGAATCTTGATGCAAATGGAACAAGCAACGCGAAGGACTTTAGCAATATAAAATTAATAGGCGGCACATATATAAGAATCAATTATATCGTATTGTTAAAAAATAACTTTTTAACTAGCTGTTGCATACGACTTCATTCGCGACGACTTCATTCACGTAACTTTTATGAAATATAGCCTATGTACGCGTTTATAATGTAGTTTTCTATAGGTGAATGAATTTTCAAAATCGGTTCAGTAGTTTTTGATTTTATTCATTACAAACAAAAATACAAATTTTCTTTATAATATTAGTATAGATATGCAGCCCTTGCGCTTTATATTGGCGTTAGCTGACTTTGGCTGCATGTTATTCGTTTTTTTTTTTTAATATTTGTATTCATATTGAAATTCCATAAAAATATAATATATATTAATAGTACGTAAATGCAACGTTAGCCGTTAATGTATAAGTATAATATTTTAGTTATCTATTTGCCGTCCACTTTAAATTGCTTTTAAACATGTGGTGGTATAAAATAACACTAAATAATTGTAAGTTATCACTAAAAAATAACCGAAAACTTCGCCCGTCCATACATTTTGTGTAGAATTCTGTAAATACAGATTTATTCTGAAAAATTATGAAACTTGCTTTCACAGCTGCGACCATTGTTACATTAACATAAAGCTCTGAAATAATTTATAAAAAAATGCCAACAATGGAAAAATATTAATTCCTGGGAATATCTAGAGTAAATATTTTTACTTGCAGGCTTGCAGGAATATTTATACCTATATATTAGATACTCGCTCTATTACGAATTTAATACTAAAATCACCGATATTAAAATTTAAATCCAAGGATAAACTGTTGAAAAATTTAAATGATAGGCTTTATTAAACATGCCGTTTCACCGGGCGGTAGTCTTGGGGGATAGTGCCGCCCGTCATCGTGAGGTCCCTTGAGATGACCGCCGTTCCTCCACTTTCGGGCATGCCTAGGTTCCTACAGGGAGCGTAGCCCTCCTCGCGCTGGATAGCCGTGGCAGGGCTCCAATGTCGTGTTATAACGTCCCTGAGATCGCCACCATATACCGTTTTCTGTGCTTCTCGTGAAGCCTTTCAGGTCTTCATGTTGCGCTCCGCTCTGCAACAGATGTGACTGGCCCATTGCCATGTGGTTGCGTAGTGTCGTGCGTGATTATATAAATTAAAGCCACTTCAATTTGCAAATCTCTTGGTTTTGTCGACAACTTTGCTACTCAATTCAGGTTACTACAGCTTACAATATGATAATTTTTTTATTATTTTTAATTTTGTATGTATGCCACGCAGATTGTGGATTTGCAAATAAAATAGTATTTCATATGCAACATAATAGCAAAAAACCCTAGTGATTGTATGATATTAAATTTTGTTATTAAATGTTATTGTTTGAACGCCCGGTTCCGCCGCCTCTGGGCGTAATATTTGAAAATATAAATATTTATTAGCCCGAGTTAATACTCGATGGTCTATACAATTTCATGTAAGTATTTGGTAAATGTTTCCATCAGCTTACTCGTAATATGCAAATTTTTTCTACATACTAATTTTCTTGAACACTTTTGAAATTGCTACGCAAATACAAAGTAAAGTAATCCGTAAATGATAATAATGACTTAAATTGCCGTAAATATTTAAAATAGTTAATTTTATTAACTATTATATAATTAAACACATTTTGATTAATATTTTCTACAAATAACTTGGAATTAGTCAAAAAAATATGTAAAATTAATTTTAGCTTGATTTACATTAAGGTCAGCGACATTATATAGAAAAAGTTAGGTACAATATTTTTTGAAACATAGAGCTTAGATTAAGTTATATGAGAGTTAATCTCATATTATCTAAATGATAACTTTTAATAATATCTTGTTTAATTTAAGAATATCACTGTAATCTTATTATCCACGGTTTGATTTTTGTTCTCATAAAGCATAATACAATAAAAATACCAATAACATTTATTAGAGTGGGGTCCCTCAAGCAAGAATTATAACTGCGCAGGGCCTGGCCCCCTCACCCGTGATATTAAATTTCATCATTTTACCGGCCATGACGAAATATCTTTGTTAAACAGAGCGTAAGTAAATCGTCCCGGGTACTTTTTCAGCTTGAATTTATTGTATGAAACACGAAAATTTCCGGGGGAAAGGAACATTTATAATTGTTGTTTTAATCTTTGAACCTATTCAGTTTTAATATTATCATTTCAGATGAAAAACGCTTTTGAAATATTCAATTTCATTTACCCTTCTTGGTATGTAACTGTTAAGCCGTGTTGACACGGACCGATGTACCTACCTACTCAATGAGTCAATATCATACGAGTACTATACTCACATTTATTATTTTAAGTTTTTACTTTATTGAAGTTTTATTTCATTCTAAATGTAGATATTTTTTAGAGTTCACTCCTTAAGAATAGATTTTCATTTATAATATCATCAAAGTTGTCACACGGTATGCATTACGTTCCATTTTAGAATATTTTAGAATATCTCTGAAGTTTCATAATAATGTATTTTATAATCGTTCGTAAAGACTTTTATTAATGGTCTGTCATTATGAAGTTCATCTTAAATAATTATGTCCTATTCAATTTTATTATCATTGTGTGTCAGTGACATATATTTTCTCTTGTATTTATTTATAGTTCATAAGGAGTAAACTCCAGTCGTGCATCGGAGCTGACACACACACTTTTTTTTTATAAAAATAGGCTTTCATTGTCCATTTGTTAATGGACAAAGAATAAAATAATAATGAACTCAAACAGTTTATGAACAGTGTATGAATAAGCGACAGTGACCATCGGGTTACAAAGGTCGGAACATGCCCTGATTTATTTAACGAACGGACACAGTCATTTTAACTAAGAGTAAGAAATCTAAACGATTTTATCAATAACTTCATTATAATTGGTGATACGAATTTAAAGATTGTTAACATTTTAAACTGTCAAAAATGCATAATTTATAATAATAAACTTGCATGCAAACTTTAGTAACAAATTGACTTAATTGCTTGCTATTGACCTCGTTATTTATTCATAATTAAATAATTACTGTTAGTAAGTAATAATTATTTTTAAAATATACCCAAATTTATCCATAAAAAATTAGTTAAAAAAAGTATTCTGCTTTTTGACTCGGTTAACTCTATTTAATCGAAACCATAAAAATAGCATTTTCTTTAAAAAAACCGTTTACTAGAACGTTGTATTATAGTAACATTACCTACTTACATGTGATATGTCAGAAGAAATTTACATAAAAATCAACTATTACTGCATGTGTAAATGCCAAATTTTTCAAGTATATGATTGGTACAAAAATGTTTTTTCTTAAGTCATTTAAAAAAATAATAACTAAGCCTTCTTATAGAAAATCAATTATTAAATTGAAAATTATTAATTAAGTAGATTTTTTTTTAAACTAAGAAAATTGTAGATTCACAAACTTAGTAACATTAATGACTCCAATAAATCATTTACTTATCCTAAAACAAACGAAGCTTAGTGTAATGCCTAAATCAGTGTGCTGCTCAATGTATTGTATTTTTTGGCGTTAGATTCCATACTGTTTTCAGGTTATGCTGTGTAATAACGAGCGATAATAACTTGTGATCGATTATGTTCCGTCGACGGCAGATTCTAGTCGATCAATCAACCTTTTTGTCAAAGAGACTCTATTGTTTCCCTATACGTTTAACCCGCGTGCGTAATCTTTGCCGTGTCACACGTCAAAGATTGTCTTTGCGATGACGAATGCTACAAATAATGGGTTTGTACAGGATCGTTTAATGACAAGTTTTAGTTAAATTTTGTATGAAAATTTAATATTTATTACGTACTTTTGTTGTTTGAAATTTTATACTAGAAACTAGCTGATGCCCGCGATTTCGTGCGCGTTCTGGATGAAAGGTACCCTATGTCCTTTCTGGAGTCCCAGACAACGTGTATGCAAAATTTCATGGTGATTCAGTAGATTTTGCGTGAAAGAGTTACAAACATCCATCCATACATACATACAAACTTTCGCATTTATAATATTAGTATGGATTTTAAAACGAAATCTATATAAATAATAAAAATGAATCACTAAATGTGTTGCTAAGCGCAAAACTCGAGAACGGCTGGACCGATTTGGCTGATTTATTTTTTGTTGTGTATGATGAAGTGTGAGGAAGGTTCTTAACGAGAGAATAAAAACGTAAAAATACGAGGGGAAATAGTAATAATTAATCAAGAGTTGCAACGTGAAAAACTGTTCGATTATAATACCTATATAAATTTTTTTAATGGCAAAATTTAATAAAAATGAAATTTTTACATAGGATAAATTTGTTAAAATTATCAATTCTTTTGACTTTACCACCAGTGCGAAATGCAGATTCTATGAGAAAGCACTGTTATGAAATCTCTTAGTTTAAAAACTTACAATAATTGACATAGGACCTACTGCAGGTCAGTCCGTATTTAATAAAGCACATAAAATCTTACCTGAAACATGAATATTATGTTTTTATAGCACAATGAAGAACTTATTTGATACTCCATAGAATACAATGTAAGAATTAAAAAGTGCTCGAAGCACTTTCGAGATAGAAACGGTAATAAAAAAAGAGTTTCAACCTTGGGAACAAGTGTAAAAGGATTTTACGGGAAACCTTATACTAGCCGAGCATTTATATGTGAGGTGCAGTTACTTGGCACACTGAAACGATATTAATGGTTCATTATTTTGCGGAACTTAATGTTGCCGAGAAACAGGTGAGCAGTATCTTTATAGTCGGTTTACTTGGCAACAAACTTAACTAGAATTTTATATGAAGGCTTAAACTTAACTTCGCTTCGCGAGATAATATTTCAATATTGCTCCAAGTTATTATGTATTGAATTAAATGATTTATTACGGGGTCAATGTACGAAAATCCTGTTAGTCAGTTTTCAATTTCATTCCTTCACCAAGTACTAGCAGTTGCACGCGACTTCGCCCGCGTAATAATACAATACCTCACTTTATAATACTTGTATTAGTATAGAAACTATAGATAGTATTATACATATATAGCATAAATTATTGCTAATGCTCTTTATCACAGGTTTTATAATTTTTAAAAACCTTTAATTTAAAGTCACACCATAGTCCTTTCAACGTTAAGTCATATTATATTTGGCTGCAATTCTAGAATTATTTTTTAAAGGATGTATTAGTCGATTTAAAAGAATAATGTAGGGAATGCTTACCAAGGGAAAGTGCCGCCGGCTATAAATAAAGACTTCTAGAATTTGTTCCGTAAAGCCATCGTAAAGTTACCGAGCCCGGCCTAAAGCGGCGAGTTATTGCTTGTGCACGCAAACTCTAAATGTAGAAGTAATATAAAAATATTTGTAGATAACATTATTCCTTTACAGGAAAGGAGAAGCAATCATTCTGGATTTAGTAAAATACTCTTAATTTTTGCTCATTTTCGGTGCATGAAAAAAACCCTAAGAATATGAAAGTATCCTAATTTTTGTTACGTTTAACTAATGCTTAACTACTAGACCATCACACTCAAAATTCAAAATAGAAAATTCAAAATTCAAAATTCAAATTCAAGGATCATCAAAAATAAAATTGAAAATTCTGACAAAAATATATTTGCAATCACGATTGAATAAATATTCCAACGCCAAAGAAAAAGAGGCGCAGACATCAAAACTAGTTACCAATATTAGCTACTACCCATCTCCTATATCTTATCCTTAATCGGCAGCTAACTTGAGCACATTGTGGCGTTGCTTGTACGGTAGCCAGCTACTATTAGGTAAGTGGATCGTCATAAAGAAAATATAAAAGTACAGTAAAATTATGCAAACACAAACATAATGTAGGAACACTGGTGTAGGAATTTTTGTACATGTTATATCTTTATTCCAATAACCTTTAGCGATTACCATGAAACTTGGATAAGGTTTTTATGCTGTCGAATTTAAAGGCGGGTGAAGCAGCGAGGCACAGCTAGTATATTATTTAGGCTGATACATTACAGTAATTCTAGAGCTGAGGTTATATTTAAAGAGAACCATTTGTACCGCTTTGAAAGAAGCAATATAGTTTATAGTTGTTTTCTAAAAGCAAAGTGGCAGCTTGGGAATTAATTGCTTTTGTTAATGGTTTCTGTATATTGTTAAATTAGTAATTTTAATTACTCTTGTATCGTTTCATTGTTAATTTTTAAAGAAGCTCCGCAACGTGCTGGCCGCAACTCTAATTAAACCGCCTGCATTCTTGGCAACACAGAAAACGTACGTACAATTACATTTTAGGTATAAATAAATTGCTTTTTGCTTAACATAATTTATGCTTCTGCTTTTAAATAATGAGAAACTTGGCTGGAGAAATGTCTGAATACATTTTCTTAAATCTTTATTTCATAGTGCTTTGTTTTTTGGCGGGCAGGACACACTGGTATACTTAAATTTAGCAAAGAGCCAGAATGTAGAATACACTTTCTTACTTAATACGACAGTGAAATGAAGTACCTACTTGTGCTGCTATATTTCGGTGCATTAGTAAAGGATGCCAGAGACCATTCTTAATTCTTAATTGTGTCCCTCATACATATATTTGTTCTACCATTTTGTTCTAATAGTACAACAAAAGGGATTTTTCACTGTTAGTTCTTTTTGATAGAACAGTTATTTTACTATATTCATAATGAAATATAATATATTCTAGCATAATATAGCATACAATTATGACAAAAGTTGTATTTGCATGCTTTGGCGGTCTATGGCCTATGTAAATCAGTGGGGCGTCTATTATTGAATGATTATGTGGTAGAAAATTTCAATGTACCAGAGATAAATAAGAAGGTTAAATAATCAGAGATAATAAAATGTATGCTAAAATGGTGACAAAAGTTATAATCACTTCAAATTTGTACACATAAACTAACAGCCCCACGTACGTAGGTAGTAATCTAGCAAACATACTGTGTTTATCGGCTTAGGGTTGTCAAAGGCTCACTGAAAAATAATATCTATTAATAATGTGTATTGCGGCTCAATCTATAATTAAATCATAAATGAGCCGTGACTGTAAATTAAATATATATAAAAAAAAAAAATTATACACATTGTACTATGTTTGTCGGTCTATGCGTTAGTGCAAGCTAATCTCAGAAACAGCTTAGCCTATTTGAATGAATTCAATGATGTATTAATGATTACCTGGATTAACATACAGAATAAATATTATAATAATATATTTGATTGTGAATATTACATTTTTATTTCAAGTGATAAATTTTTTTTAGGGTAAATTAATTTTATCTAAAAAAATATATTATAAATTATATTTTACGTAGTTTTCTATCAAAATAAATGTTAGATATGATTTTGGTCTTCACAGACATAGACAACAATCTAGTTATGTAAATATGAATTTTAAAATAATATTGAACCACCATTAGGTCCCTCAATCCCATCATTCATAAAAAATAAAAAAGGTTGCAATATTGACTGGCAACCCTACTGGGTGAGAAGTACATCCTTTGCCGCGAGCGAATTTGCGCGAAATGTCGACGAACTCTAAAATAAATAAGGGCGTTTGTCGTTTGTCAGTAACACAAACAAAACAGTGGCAAAGGACTTTGTAGTGGATATTCTAGTACGGTGTAGTGTATAGTTTCTGGAGGAATTGTGTATGGGATCTCATATTACATTAGATTTATAATGGTCCTGCAAATGACTAATTTAAGTACATATTACTCGTATAATTGGAGTTCTTTGAGTTCGTAATGGCTTTGTAAGTAGTTTTTATTTAGTTAGCGTCCTATTAATCGAGGTTGAGCCCGCAATATGCGAGCCTCGTCTACCGGGGAGAGATGTAGCGTGTCTTAAGGTTCCCTAACCCCCGCCCATAGACGACGTGAGGAAATACCGTGGGATTTTAGTGGGTAGAAGTCTTACATACCTCACCGAGGTCGGTGGAGATCTAGTTCACAGATCTTCCCACGTAAAAAAGGCTTCCTCTGTATAAAGCTGAATCTATACACATCATCTTATCACGATTAACAAAATTGTAAACGAGCCGTGTCTTTAGATTAAATATATATAAAAAGTACATGTAGTACTTTTTATATGGATTATAAATATATATTATAGTCTAGAATGGCCCGAATTCTTTCAGCGATTTAGTTTTTTTCTAGTCTATTGTTAGAATTGTTTAAAAAGTTATGATAGGATTACAACTAAACTTTACAACTTTACATAAAATTATGCTGAAACATTTTTCTTTTATCTCCTTTATTCCCGCAAACTGTCTATAGGACATTCAGCATGTTTTGTTTCAGCAAAAAAAAAAAACATGCTGAAACATGAACATAATTCTTTAAAAACAAATGACAAGAGAAACGTTTTGAATTACTATTTAGGAGCACAATCAAATTTATAGGCTGAGTAATGTATTGGGACAGCGTGCTATTTAGTTCATAAATATATGTATGCGAGGCAGCTGCGCGTTTCGCTTCGTGGACCGTCAATTTACACAACGTTGATTTATAGTGATGTCGCATGTTACTGCTGTGCCCTGTTCACACGCCACAAGTAACTTGAACGTTTAGATGATTAGTTCACTGACTAAATTATTTTTTAATATTTATTTATTATCTATTATTGTCTAATAAGTACACTGTAACTTAGATTTTCTTAATAATATCCTAACGCTTATTATAAATTACTTGAAGATTTAGATTTTTAGTCAGTGACAAAACTATATTATGTTATAATTATTATCAAATAAAATTGAATTTTTTATTTACACGTTAATTACATTAATTATTGTCTAAATAAAATATAATTATTAATTCTTAATAAAACTAAACTAAACTAAAATCTAAAAATTAATACGCCTAAAAATATCTATAAAATTGGGCGCCCTCGGCATGGTACCGAGGATAACTTAAACGAAGCACCGCGACTATTTCATAGTATAGTAATGAGTGCTGTGGTGCCCATTTCTCACTCACCCGATTTACTCGCATCTGGATTTTGTAAGCACAACATTAAGTAATTTGGATGTTCACACAATGAAACTGCTAAAATAACATATAATCAAAACTAATGTATATCGCTATACTTATACATTATAGTCGTTGGTCCTGACTGACTCTATCAACGCAAAGCCTAAAACTATTAAGTCTAGAAAGCTGAAATTTGTAAGAATTTGAAACATGCAAAAATCGACTTTTGCATGGGTGATTTTATTTTCTTTTTGTACTGGCTTTCCTTCATAATTTTAATTTCATCATTTTAAGCTTTTTATTGTCTTTTGTTATAAGTAATTAAGAGTTACCAAGAACCAAAAAAGGAGCAGGTTTAAAAACCGGATGGTCACAAGGCTTAATTTTGATACTTCAAAATTACACTCTCTCATTTTTATAAATTCTGCTTTCAATTTAAAAATAGTAAAAAGCAACAAATAATTAAAAGCACAAGCCTAGCGATTTAAAAAGAATTATAATATGAAAAATCTCCATCATTGCAAATTTGTTGCAACGTAAATATAATTTTGAAATAAAGTACCAACAGCCCGATATTAATTTTGATAAATATAAAACCGCACAACAGCGGCGTTAATAATTTTCCGCGTAAATTTTAAATAGTCGTCATAATTCACGAATGAAAATGATTCCAATCGAAACTGTGAGTGGTGAATACCAAAATTATGGTAATTCCGTAATTATTTTTATTGCAACCAACGATGACGAGTCTTTGCGTGCCGATTTAATTATGATTTTTGTATCAAAATAGGGCTTTTTTTTTTAATATAAGTCAAGGCAGCGCTTGGCCGCGATCTCACTTGATGTTAGGTGCAGATGCGGCCGAAGATGGACCACGCTTACCTAGTAGATGCCCATTTACCCTACGTTTGAAGACCCCGAGGTTATAATTTTGGGGAAACACAGAACACACAGCCCACAGGAACTTATATGTGGGAAACAATCCTTACTGGAAGTCATAGGTGGAACGGACGATCGATTCCTAGGTTTAAACCAAACATATTCTATCTCAGATCAGATGGATAAATTGTACAGAGCTAGTTAAGTTTTCATATTTCAAAACAGTGTCCTTTTTTATAATAAATAAGTTAACCCAATAAAATTGTATTGAACACAATAAAATTTGATTCGTCGATATCAATTGTTATTCCTCAGTCAGTAGTTAAAAAGAGTCTACACACTAGGCCCCGTCAGACCGTTCGGACCGCGGTCGCAATAAATGGAATTTATTATGGGCCCCAGGTATTTTTATACGATCACCGAGAAGATTTGTCGCCGGTCCCTGATTTCCCTTGGGCGCTCTGTGTTTAGTGACATTGTGTATGCTTCTTTATTTTCATCATTCGATCGGCATCACATTAAGGTGTAAACACACGCCAATCCTAAAAATTTGCATTTTTAATAAAATATGTTAGAAGAAACTGTCAATGCAATTGGTCTGAAAAAAATATATGTTATACTTAAACATGTGAAGATCAAATTGTATTGTTTATAAATTCCATCTAAGTAGTAGAAACCCCACAATAAATGTTAGAACATAAGAAGAATTTGACTTATATTGAAATTTGTTGCGAAAACGGTTTATTGCGCGCAAATGATTCCTACACCGAATAATAAGTCAATATCATTAAAAAAAATGTATTGATTTTTTTTTAATGTAGTTTTAATGAAAAGTACAAAAAACCACATTTATCAGGCTCAGAACTCTAAATATATGGCGCTACAGTGTCTCAGTGACTGCGTTGAGGTGTCACTGAGACACTGTAGCGCCATATATATCTAATAATGTAATAATCGTGTTATAGCGATATGTAGCGATAGTATTATTCAAAGTACAAAGTAACCACTAATAATAGTATTATAAAATGCTTCTGAATGAAATAAAAATCATTCTAAAATGAATGTCCATAATTTTTTTTTTCAGAATCTCCGGTATGTTTACCATGGAATGGAATACAAGAAACATGCTTATCTGACAGCATAGAACGTATCGGGAAGTATCGCGCAGCATCATTCACCAAATAAGCCCTGTGAACAGAGCGCATGTAAATTTTATTTAACACGATTTACCTACGTTCGAAACTCAGCGGGAAATTACGAAAACTTTGAAATATGTTGAAATAATGATAGTTATACTCGTATTGGCAGGGCACACATGAATTGCGCTGCCTGCCTTTTTTTTTACAAGAGGAATCCATCATGATACCCACCGGCCTAGGGACAGACCGATGGGTTACGTCGGACTCCTGCCCCGAGATGATATTGGGGAAGACCTACCGACTAAAGCTCTTGGCGTCCTCCGCGTCCGCTATAGGCGAAGTTGCGAGGTCGGGCGAACACTCTTCCGCAACCGCAACTGTCCGGTTACGAACACCGCGGCGGTTGCGCGTGGTGGCAATAACCACCTCCTTAGATGACACAATAATAGGAAGTTTTGCTCTTTTGTTTCAGTGTAGGAGATACCAGAGCCAATTTTTCCTATCTTCCCCCTTTCTATTCCGTTTATAATAAAATATTGAATATTATATCTTTTTAATATTAATATATAATATACATTTTTGTATGTTTTTTAAATATATTAGGTCATATAACTCAAATCTTTTCATAGTTCGAGTGACTAGACATTTTGTGGGTGAGCTCGCTCCATAATAGGCCTCATCTTTGCTACACAGCTGGATTTTAGCCAAGAGCCAACACATCTCTAATAATAAAAAAAAACCTAATTTAGTTAAGTTCACATTTTACGTGGTTTATGCGTGAGTGCGTCCAATCTCCCGTGTATCGTGACGATAGCACTTGGACCTCAGTAAATCCCGACCGAACCGGTGGAAACCGGATCATATAACCCTTGATCAGCTCTTTTCTTGCCCCAATTCGTAGCTCTCTTCTTAACTTTTCGTTTATCTGCGAATGTCTACGCGCTCGGGTCAAGGGAATAACTTTAATGTGACATGTTGGATACGTTTAATCTTTGTAAGGAGACATACTTTGTAAGGATTAAGTATATTTGATGCCCTGGTAGGCTTGTGAAACAGAAATCTTGGTGAGTGAATTTGAATTTGAATTTGAATCTCAGTGTATTCAAGACATTATTTCATTTGTTAATTACTATTAGTAAGTTAAGTTTTATATTATTATATACATTGGAAACTGGCAGCATGTAGATATTTGATTTCTTTGATTCTAACGTCAATGGTATTTATTTATATATTATTTTATATTAATATCTAAGAGAGATAAAACTTTTTTTCTTTGTACTTAGTTATTTAGTTATATGACTTAAAATACCTTATACCTTACACCTTATATAAAATAAGGTATTTGCTACAATTGACCTACTTTGCAAAGTGTTATAACGTTTAAATGTTTAGTAAAAGAATTCTTTTGTTCTACAAAAAGTTTCACTTTTTAATTAACCTTTTGCTTAAAAAAGAAAAAAGTCTAACCGCAACTTTGCTTGTGTTTGAAAATTTTATGACATTTAAATCTATGAGCTTTTCTCAATTTTTTTTCCTCCTTTTTTAAATACCTGATCACTGTATGCTTATAAAATATCCGTTATATGTATTAAAGCCTACTTATATCTTAAGTTAGGATATTTTAGATGGTCAATTCATATTATTGTGAAATATTAACTGTAAGAATTTTACATCAATTAATAACTAGATATCCACTCGCGGTTTCATAGTTCCCTTGCAATGATTATTGCATTGGTCTCGCTACGCTCGACTAGATAGAGTACTATACAAAAACGATAGCTTCGTACATGCGGCAGTTTTTTATTGTAGTGTGTGTAAAACATCGTCACTTTTTATTTTCGTCACAAACTGGCATTTTATTATGCTCAAAATTTAATAAAACATTCGGCACGTACACATCACAGACAGTTTGCAGTGTTACTGGCTCGGGTACGCCGAATTCGGCGTAGTATTTTTTGCCGCATTTAACAAGTTAAATCATTCATCTATGTTCCCTTGTATACATACAGGTAATATTCGTATAGGTGTAATATGTATAGTATGTAGGTATATGTACAATAAGTTCGCTACATTAATTCGAACCTCGCCAACGACTGTCTATTACACACCTCCAATTTCCTGTAAGGGGCCAATTACCTCGTAATCCCGTATTAAGGGAAAGTAATCAGTATTAAATATGTACCCTAAGTATATCTTACGAATCCGCCATGTTTTCTAACCTTTGCGTTTTCTTTGAAATCAAATCTTGAGATGAACTTATCGTGCTTTGTTTGAGATATAGGTAACAGGTAGAAATATTTTGCTGTCATGTAATAAACAATATTGTATGGCATTGTAATATTAAATCTTAAATCTAAAATCTAAAATCTATAGGTTTTTGGTTAAACAAAAAATTAAATGTATAGCCAATAACCTAGTAATATAGTAATCTATTAAGTAACTAGCTGGTGCCCGCGACTTCGTCCGCGTTCTTGATGAAAGGTACCCTATGTCCTTTCTGGTGTCCCAGACAACGTGTATGCAAAATTTAATGGTGATCGGTTCAGTAGTTTTTGCGTGAAAGAAATACAAACATCCATACATACATACATCCATACATTCATACAAACTTTCGCATTTATAATATTAAATAAGATAAGATAAGATAAGATAATAAGATAACGCCTGCCATCGTTATCGCTGTGACGACGGTGGCGCCGCCACGCGACAGTGGCGCCCAATTCTTTATATTTTTAGACGATCACTCGGGAAATGTACTTTTTTTCTGGGTGAAAGGTACCCTATATCCTTTTTTATATCCCTGACAACGTATATGCAAAATTTCATAATTATCGGTTGAGTAGATAAGGCGTGAAAAGTTAGCAGACATACAGACATATTATAGTATGGATTGTGAGACTACACTTTGAAACTGTCAAGTAAAATACGATTGAGTATTTCTAAAAAAGTAATTTCTTTATATCCATGTTATCAAAGGAGTACCTATCTTTTGAAAACGATGCCCAGGAGTAGAATTAAATACCCAACTGTCAGGTAATTTAAAAGGTACAAAACTTCAAAGTTAACCCTTCGTCCTCGGAGTAAATTTTAATTAACCCAATAAATATTTGGACGCCCTCAAAATTTTAATGCGATTGTACCCACTTTGTTTTAGAGCTTGATCTAAAAAGTAATTGAACTTTCTTGTGAATGTTTTATTTGTTCTGTGACGCGGTCTCTTTTTGTTTTATTGCTTTCATGTAACTTTATTAGGTACCTAATTAAATTTAAATTTTAAATCGAATAAAATGTTTTCCTTCAAAACAAATCAAAATATTTTTACAATCTTGTACCTGCCTGCGGCTACGTCCGCATTGAAAAATAAAAAAATATGACGCCTTTATAATTATTTATTCGTATATGCAATGATTATTACATTGGTCTCGCTACGCTCGACTAGATAGAGTACTATACAAAAACGATAGCTCCGTAAATGCGGCAGTTTTTTTATTGTAGTGTGTGTAAAACATCATCACTTTTTATCACTTTTTACACAGTTTTATTATATTTTTACATAGTTTCAACTAAGCAAACTGACATTTTATTATGCTCAAAATTTAATAAAACATTCGGCACGTATCACACACAGTTTGCAGTGTGACTGGCTCGGGTACGCCGAATTCGGGGTAGTATTTTTTGCCGCATTTTACAAGTACAACGGAGGTATCTAGTCGAGCGCAGCGAGACTAATCATTCATCTATGCGTATATGTATATAACATTTATATAAAATTCCACCCGTACGAAGTGGGGAGCGGGTCGCTAGTAAGTACTATATATTTTTCATGTACGTATAGTTTTAAGTGTCTAGTTTAGTTTAGTTTAGATTTTTTTAATGTCTTTTTTCCACTTCGATTGTTTTCAACCGTAATGGAACCTACTGAGTACTGAGTTACGTATAAGTGAAATAACTGCCAATGGGAAGCCATTTTGTTTCTCAAATATATGAGACTTTATAAAGGCTGAAATGCTGTGTCTAATGTTGGTTTTTGTGTGTCGTTTTACATTAAAACATACGAAATATGTCCCAGAAGGCACATCTGACTTTTTCACACTGTTTTTAACTTTGCGCTCTTTGGTAACCAAATGCAATCGTCGACCTCTTTCGCAGATTATACGCCAGTCGAGAATTGTTTCATTGTATTAACTCTGTTTAAATAAAAATTTCCACTGAATCACGTATATTTTGCTGTTTTAATTTTCTGTTATTTAATTTGGCATCGAGGGTAAGTGCTACTAAAACATAAGAAACTTACAATTTCTATACAATCTATACAAATATTATAAAGCTGAAGAGTTTGTTTGTTTGTTTGAACGCGCTAATCTCAGGAACTACGGGTTCGAATTGAAAAATTATTTTTGTGTTGGATAGATCATTTATCGAGGAAGGCTTTAGGCTATATAACATCACGTTGTGACTAATAGGAGCTGGTTGCGCCGTGATCGAATAGTTGGCTGTCAAGTACCTTTCTTTCTTTCACCTAATAATATGGCCCTCACATTTTTCCTCTTGACCCTCTTATCAAAATAATGCACTACTGCCGATGACCGCCGCGTGAGAGGTCGAAGAAAAGGAAGAAAAAGGAACGCGCTCGCGCTTGAGCTGTTTTTCCAAGTATATATGGGTTTATCCCTAATCCGCGCCTTAACTCGTTATCGGAAGTGAAGTGATTCATCCGCACCTTATCGCTGAACATTTAAATACATGTGAACAGTGTCTGCCAGTTGGACGTTTAGAGATTCCTGCAGGAGAGCGCACCAGAGCACCGGTATAAGGTATGTGCATTTCCTTCTGTTTCTAATCCTGTCCTTCAGACGGTCATACTGTTCGCTTACAGCCGCAACCAGATATACAGTCCACTAAACCGCTAATTCAGGGATTCATGGCGTGATTCTGTCGCAATCCCGCCGCAACGAAATTTAGATTTCGTCCACCCCCTTCAGGGGTTTCACCGCGCCTTCAGGAGCGAAGAAACAGTCGAAAATGTAGAAAAAACGGGGAAAATCTTTGAGGGCTTCCATTGCGTGCGGTGCGAAAACCGTTCGAGATACCCAAATGATTCCCAAAATAACTATTCCACGCGGACGAAGTCGCGAGCACCTGCTAGTTTCTAATATACATGATCTGAGGACATAGTAATAGAGGGACGGTTACACAAAAGGAAGCAAAAACACAAGTTTGCTTATAAATACTGCAAAACGCTTACTAAAAGCTTCATAATTATATTTACTCATTAATATAATATTTCAAGTAATTATATTTTTCAACTCTTTAAAACTTTTCCATTTTTGATTTTATTGTTGCCAATTGGTGTTTTATAAGATTAACCAAATAGCCACTCATTTTGCAAGTCATGTTCCCATTTCAGTAAGAGCACACAGCACGGTGCCCTCATGTTGTGTCTGGTGCAGTTTGCGTATGGTTGCTTCGGGCGTGACCGTGAGTGAGCTGACCGAGGAATGTCAACATTGTGGCTGCGCGATCGACAATGCCCAGCACTAACCCCCCCTTGGCTTTGCAGAGCAGCGCGTCGCTATCTTGTCCTTAATGTAAGTATGAATGTGCGTTTGTAAGCACGTTATGTCGCGCAAAGAAAGGGGAAAAGGGTCTCCTTTCCTTACCGATCCGCCAGGAGAGGCTCGCGGGCAGGCGGTTGGCCTAAGTCTGCCACCTCCCCCCATGACCGGGATCTGGGTGGTAGCCCATAAATTAACGTTTAATTTAATATAAAATTAAACTTTTATATATTTGGTTAAATCTTCTTACAAGTAACGTTAGTATGTATGATATTACTTCAAGTTTCCGATGGTGTATTCAACATCAAACGTTGTAAACACTTTGATGTGTTTACGTGATATTAATATTTCAAGTGTTTATCCTAAACTCCTGTATTTATTGGATGTTCTCAATTAGTGTCGCGTTTTCTCTAATCTATCTTACACACCATGTAGGTAATAATAATTTTGGAAAATTATAAAATAAAATTGATAACAAAGAAAAAAGAAATAAAAAGTAAAATTAGGTACGTAGTTTTTCTCAAAACAATTACAAAAATGATCAAATACCTATAAAGAAAACCTAAATAAATAAATACCTAAATACCTAAATAGATGAATGATTGGTCTCGCTGCGCTCGACTAGATACCGCCGTCGTACTTGTAAAAAGCGGCATAAAATAGTACGCCGAATTCGGCATACCCGAGCCAGTCACAGTGCAAACTGTCTGTGGTGTGTACGTTTCGAATGTTTTATTAAATTTTAGGCATAATAAAATAACAGTTTGCGTAGAGAAACTGTGTAAAATTATAATAAAACTGGGTAAAAAGTGATAAAAAGTGTCGATTTTTTACACACACTAATATAAAAAGTTGCCACATTTTCAGAGCTTTTGTATATTTGCTTTTGTATAGCGCTCTTTCTAGTCGAGCGCAGCGAGACCAATCAATTATCTTTGGTATTCATAAATCATAAATGACATTTGTCAGAAAAAGGAATTCAGTTGGAAAGTTAATTTACTGAAATTATATAATTATTAGCTCATTTTGCTCATTTGGTTTTCTTAAATATGTGCAAGTTAAAATAAAAAAAAAATATTATGATAAGCGAGAAATATTCATGAATACAAATTACAGAAAAAAAGTAGTATTTTAGTAAGCACTAAAAAAACTTTGTTCAAAGTACTGATTTTGTAATTAAAATTGACTGGGAAAGCCATAAGTCACATAAGTCATCATTTAAACAAGTCATTCCAGTCTACGAAATTTTATATGACTTTAAAAGCCATTCATTACACTCAAGACATTCTAACAAGAAACTCGATTACAAGCCCTGAAAACAGACGCGGCTAAGGCACGCACAAATATAAATCCTTGTTTCCATCACTGGCAAAGGTAACTCCCTCGTTCTGGCCCATAAAAAGCCTTGAAGGAGTTGTGACAAATGCCGCCCCGCGGTTGCACTGACGTGAAAAATGATCCTTTTAGATAAGAAGACGGGCCAATTGTTATGTATAGTGCGACCATTTTAGCAAAGACCTTCCGCGCCCCTCAAACCCTTAACTAAGTTAGGACTCAGGCGGGAGGGTTTTGGAAAACGAGGGGTCTTAAGACTGGTCGAACTATACCCTAGGGATGCCCCTCGGAGATCGGCGTCCGTTTCTTTATGTAGGATTGTCTAATATAATTTCTCAATGACGGAATTAAAGGCTATCCATTTCTAAATAGCTTTTAGTGCGCGTGTTAATGTAAATTTTACAAGAAATTAATATAATATGTACCTATACAATCTATATGTGTGGGATCTGGTCAATGTTTATAATGAGAGTTATGTTAAAATACTAGCTGGTGCTCGCAACTTTGCCTGCGTTTAAAAATAAAAATAAAACACCTGATATAGCCCTAGCTGCGACGGTGGCGCCCAATATTTTTTAAAGTATCCTATATATTAATCCAGGTAATAAACTATCTGTGTGCCAAATGTTATGCAAATCAGTTAAGCTGTTGCGTAAAAGAGTAACAAACTATGATGTTTACCAATGTATTGCTTGTATAAGCATATATGCTTATACAGCATACAAACATACAGGATATGGCTTCCAACATATCCTTGCCCAAAGTTTATATTAAGCTATGCAGATATCGTTTAATTAGTTCAGCCGTAATTTTAACAAAATAATTCATTAATATTGATTTATTCTCATATAAAATTTTAGTTGGTATGTACAGCACCATTCACTGAATTTCAGCAATCAACTCCAGTTCTCTTTGTCTTAAAAATCAAGCCGGAACTCAGCCGATTGAGCAATATTGCCGGCCCAGCCACAACTAATTAAGCGTTTGAGCCAACAAACTCGCAAGTGGCCTGACCGCCACGATAGCTCTACGGCTTAAGTCCTTTGCGAACTATAAAACTAATGGATATGACTAAATTCACCATTAGAACTTGGCTTTTTACTTTTACTAAAGCAGTTTTATTTTTGTGTTTTAATTAGACTCTACTTATACTTTTTTTTTGATGAGGAGTAATCCGCTTACAGATTCCCTACCGCTGGCTAGACGGAAGGGATATGTGGGGGTCGCCCGGCACCTGATCATAGCGGCACTGGGAATACCCACTAAAACTCCCCGGTGCCTCCTTGCCCTTTGTGCGGAGTGAACCGGGCTCTGCCGAAGCAGCAACTTCGATCCACCCCAGGGCAGCCTAGCCATTGCTGGCTAGACTAACGCCAACAGAGGATTTCCCGGAGACACCCAGGCAATCCTCAGACGGTGGGACCATGTGCAGGCACACATAGCTGGCCAGCTATGTGCGCAGGTCCCCTGGGACATTTAAAGACGAGCTTGGTATGCCCGCCTTCTCCTGCCCATCCGCCTACGTCTGAGGGAAGCGAGACCCTACTTATAGTTAGTATTACGTTTGGGTTAAGACTCGTTTATGATTGTGGTTTGCTAATTTTATTAGACATAAAATCCTAATTCCTGTTAATATTATAAATTCGTTGTCGATAAAAGATAAAAGTAAAGTAAGATTATTATCATCTAATTATTCATAGTTTTTCTTTATTTGAAGAGTTTATTTTAATTCACTCTCCCTAGAATCTTTTAAGCGGTTTATTCCCATCTCGGCACCTTCCCATCTCGGCACCCACGATTTATTTGTTAGGTACAGTTATTTAAATGATAGAAACACAAATTTAGCTGATTATTTATCAAGTTCAAAATCAAAAACTTAAGCCTCCATTCCAACATTTTTTTTAATTTCCAAATGTTTTGTGTAAAGATGAATGTTTTAAAAGGATTAACTTCGCAAATACTTCTTTAGCATTAAAATATGAAATAAAAAATATACAGAACGCCTTTTATAGCAAATCCTTTGAAACCATGTGTTGTATTATTATAAATTTTCGTAAGGATCTTTAAATTATAATATAGCCTATGTTTGTATGATAAAGTAGCTTTGTAATGGTGAAAGTATTTTTAAAATCGGTTAAGTAGTTTTTGAGTTTATCCATTACAAACATACAAAAAATCAAATCTGCTGGTCCTCTTATATCTTTGTATTTTTAGTGTAGATTATAATAAAATGAAAATCCCTTTTATCTTTGTCTCAATAAGAAGCACCAGTCAACAATTGATTTTGTTTATGGTTCTTATCAGCTTTTCTTTTATCGTTATTGTTGGTGACGTAAGTAGCCGCGGTTTGCGAAATAAAAGAAATTATTCAATAAGTACGTCGATGTCCGAAATATGCAAGCCGCTCGGTTTGACCGTGTATGTATTGCCCGGTAGCATGTGGGTAACTGGCTAAAAAGTTAAAAAACGATAGCCACCCGCAATCTCGGCCCACCCTCATTTATTATTAAAAAACAGGTAGCTTACATTTTATATTCTACATATCTATATACATTATTTTATATTTTACATTATCTATATATATAAAAACCCTACAGGTGACCGTCATCAACAGTTATGATCATATTATGAGTTTTGTGTTTTTTTACGTGTTACGTGGCCATGTGTACCACGTGTCTTTTATTCGTCATTATTTATTTGTCATAACAATAATAATCAATTAATATGACATCACTATAACTAATCCGAATTTAAAAAAAATATCATATTTTTTTACCGAAATTACTAATATTAAAGATCTTTTAGATTATGTTATAAATTTTATTAGATTATATTTAAAAGAGTTCTCTAGGGTCTATATTTTTGTTAGTAACATTAAAATTGATTGAATAAAATATCAATAAACATACAAGTCAAAGCTAAAGTTGTGGACAATTTTAAATATAGTTAGTAATAATTTTTTTATAGAGTAAAATAATAATAACTTGATAATTTTCATGTCTCTTACTTACCAGGTTCGCACTATGGAATTACACGATGGACGTGTTTTGGTGGTGAAAAAAAAAATCAATTTTGTGAATGTCTTCTAATAGAAATTGTTAACAAAACAGAAGGGCCTGTCTATTTATTTTCTATTGGTGTAGCTAAGTCATCTGTTGAAAGGCAGGCGCTTTTCAGTCGACACGACTATGTGTGTGCATCGGACAATGTAACTGGTAACTTGTTAAAATCGCAATTCGAAAATAAAACGGACAACGGACGGTTTTTCATATGAGAATTGGATGCATTTTTTTTTTATTTTATATAGTTACTATAGAATATAGAATATGACTTCCTAGTCAAAAAAAATCATAGTCAAATTTTAAGAAGAGAACTCATAAAGAATCAGATTGTACATCAGTCGTATATTATAAAAAAAATTAGTATATTATAAAAAATCCATAATTATAAATTCTTGAAAGACAATCTTAGTTATTATCCGTGGATCCATATTTATGTACCTGAATATTAAAAAAACTAACAATTAATAAGCGCTTAAGTTCACCTACGAGCCAGATAACATTGATGCTCGCAGAATCAATACTATCTGGCTCGAAGGACCAAAAATTCTACACTACTAAAAATTCGATCTAAAATACGAATGGAGTTGATATACTTATAACTTAAGATTCTCCTAAAAACCTCCTAAAGACATTTTATCTGACTCTTATTAGCTACATTCCCCTATATTATTTTAGCCTAAAACTTCGAGACAAGTATAAACCGAGTTACCAGTTTCGTCTGTCAAATTAAGATAACGTTGCAAGTGATTTAATCTGTTGAATTGAAGCCAACTTCGTCGCTGAATCAACAGTAGGTACTTCCATTTATAGTTGTGCAAATGTTAGATAGGATAAACCTAATGTCAGCTAGGATTTTGTTATTACATGTTACGGTGAAACCGTAAATACAAACGGTCTTATCACAAAAACATTAAACACACTTTAATCAGGCTTAAAACACGTGTTTAGAAAAAACTTTACTACAAAAGAGTATCTAGGGATTATTTAGGGTTAGACAATGCTTGAGCATTATTCAAATTTAACCACCGCCAGATGCTAGTTTAACGAGTGGCTATCTAGTTAACGGCCACTCTTCGTCTGACGTGTTCTGTCAAATTTCGTTTTGTTTTGCGTATACTTTTACTTAATATTAAATTTCTTTTGATTTTATAAATGAGTATGGATATTTTAAATTAATTGATTATATCGACATGGAGGATATGGATTACATGGATAATTTTCGAGATAAATACATAGTGAGACAATTAATCCATTCGAACATAGATAAATGATTGGTCTCGCTGCGCTCGACTAGATACCGCCATCGTACTTGTAAAATGGGCATAATAAAATACCAGTTTGCGTAGTGAAACTGTGTAAAGATATAATAAAACGGGTAAAAAGTGGTAAAAAGTGACGATTTTTTACACACACTACAATGAAAAGTTGCCACATTAATTTGTCAAGGAATAGGGCATCCCTTACTCACTCACCGATAGGGCATCCCTTACTCACTGCTTATAATTACATTAATATCACGATATCTAAAAATATGAATACCAAATGTTTTTAAGGTCATGATTAGTATTCCGTAGCTTATCTCATTGGGTTCAACTGCGAAAAAAACCTAATCAGCATTTAAATGTTTAGAGAGATCAAAGCAGAGCCTATCGTCAATAAAATACTCGTATTTTAGGGAACATGTATGCAGAAGGTAAACTGTTCAGTAAATATTTTTTGAAAATGTTAGTTTTAACAAATACTCGTATGTCCGTTTTATCCCAAGAGACATTTTATTACCGGCTAATTAACCTTTTGTTAAATTTTTTATTTATTTTTTATTATAAATTAATTATCATTTTTATGCATTCATTCATTATTCGGCTTTGTTCATTGTAAAATATGTATTACAATTTTTCATTAAATTTTTATAAATTATTAAAAATGAGTATTTTTCGCCTCTTTCACCAATTACTATACTAACATTTACTAATGAATTTATTATGAAACTATTATTAGTGGGAGGAAAAACTGCATACTTCTTATAAAGGATTTATTGTACTTATGTACTCATTTGTTATAATTAAACAAAAACAATAAAACCTATAGGTAAATTACTTTATATAAAATCTGAAATGACATTTGAGAAATTCTTTCATTTAGATTGGATACTATGCACTGCACCCTACTGTGTGCACAAATCAGGTGTGCGTGGGATGATTTCCCTAAGGGCTATGAAGCATGAACGCCGATAGAGAGTTTGATTTCATTTTTATGTTTTGTTATTTTAAAGCTGAACTTGTACTCATAATTTATTTATGAGCCCTGGGAATGTTATTTTATAGACAAAAGAGTTCAACGGGACCTTTCAATAAACATTGTAATAAAATGCTTCATTCCCATTAATATAACATAGAAAGAAAATACATATGACTAAAACTATAATAGCTATTGTATTTGCCGTAGGCATAAAACATAAATTTTATCTTATTGTATGTTTCATGTGTTTCTTAATAAAAAAGGGTTATTTAGTGAAATTCAAATTATGTTCAATACAATATTAGCCTAATCACAAAGAGGAATTATTATGTCTATCCATTTAAAATCAAAATTCCTACATATATGATAAAACGAAATACGTCTGTCTGACTGATTAATAACAAAATTTCGAAAAGTTTAGTACTTAAGTAACTTAAATTATGGTTCAAACTTCAAAATGTTAATATTTTTGCAACATTAGTTTGATGCAATCATAATACATTTTAACTTTTTCTTGACTGCAATTAGGTATTTTATTTTGTTTAAGAAGGATACTATAATCTGTACTAATATTATAAATGCGAAAGTTTGTATGGATGTATGGATGTTTGTAACTCTTTCACGCAAAAACTACTGAACCGATCACCATGAAATTTTGCATACACGTTGTCTGGGACACCAGAAAGAACATAGGATACCTTTGATCCAGAATGCGGACGAAGTCGCGGGCACCAGCTAGTAGAGAATAATTTTAAAATGATAAGAAAAAGGAAGTCCCACACGTGCAGCTCACATTTATAGTAACAGTCTAAAAGAATTTGCCTTTAAAAATTTAAGTCCCAATGTAGTCGACAACCGGTTGGTAGACAAATGAACAGCTGTCGGAGGTTCGATGTAAGGAATGAGGGCCGTTCGATAAGAGAGCTCTGAAGGAACTCTCGCGGGGTTAAATTGAGGCAACTCTTAGAAGTGCTTAATTTTTATTCAGCTTTAATCCTACAAATTAAAATATCTCGCTTTCTTGTATTGGGGCATACTGTAACAAAACTCTATACATTTTCTAGTGTTTATTTTTCACAACTAAATAGAATTGTACCTACAGATAGTTTCACATATTTTTTTTAAATTCTCGTTTAATCTATGGTAAGGCGCGGAAACGATAACCTTTGAGAAACAATAAATGGAAAACGATTTTTGTAAAACAGGTTAAATAAATATTATATTTTATCAAAATCATATTACTTAATATGTACTTACATATATAAAACATTTTTGTAAAAACTGAAAATTGTGTATAACCAATTTTTAAATAATAAGGAAAACATCTCAGGCCGCAATAAAAAAACGCTATAATTTTTTTGTTAACAATTCAATTTCAGATATTAAGGTTAGTTTCATTCAACTTATTAAAATAGTTTAGTTAATTAAAAAACAAATGCATTCTGGTCTCTCCACACGAAGCAATGAACTGAACTTCCGAAATTGGGTAGAGTTAATATTCGCCCAGTAAAACTTTCAAGACATAATTAACTTTAAAAGTGCCTATTCTTTAAGATTGTAATATCTATGGTACCATATCCTTAGAAATTACTTCGTTTGAAGACTTAGGGAGGGAGTTTATAGAGTTTCATATTATAAATTTGTTCAATTTGTTATCTGATGACATCATTAACCCCATACGTGGGTAAAGCCCGTTCAACGCGTAGCTATATTATTAAGCAGGATTGTTGCATTTTAGAATTCTAATGTTTTGTTACTGAGACTTGTCCTTGTTATTCAACCAGGGAATATATGAACTTTAATATTTGAAGTAAGTAACTTTACTGTGCTAGTATTGATTCAAACAAATATAAAATGAGTTGATAAAACTGCATAGGTCCTAGGCCTTTCTAGGCAACCATCCCTAATGCACTAAAGTAGCGCGGCAGCCCCAGAATCATTCTGAAGCGAAGGGCAATAAACGAATCTTTAGTCTAGTTAACCCACAGGCTAATGTATAAAAGGACTGACAATATGTCTTAAATAATATTATGGTAACTTAATTAGAACAACTGGCAAACCTGCGGGCCATATTACACCTCACTGCCAGTGCCATTCGTTCCCTCGCAATATCCATATCGTCCGACAAATCCTCGTAACCCAGTGGCCCAGGTATTTGAATTGGCTCTCCCTAACAAGTGGGGAACCATTCAGTAATACGGGTTGTATAATGTTAAATTTTTGTTCCGGCCTTGAACATATCAGCTCACTCTTGGTGGAATGCTAACTCCTGTGCCCATGTGTGGTTTCCTATGATAGTTTTCTAAGGACACTGATCGAAGTTGCCAGGCAGCACTATATTTTGTTAATATTTTTTTGTATTTTTTATATTGATTTTTTTTTCAAGATAATTTTCCTTAGCTTTCACTTTTAAAAAAAAATGCAGTTGATTGTAGAAAAAAAATAGTTTCAACATAAACAAATACAATATCAATATCATACATAACCGACTTACTGAAAGGTTTATAGAAGCTATAATACTATAATAGATATAAACAGTAGAAGTTTATTTATTTATTTATTTATTTATTTATTTATTTATTATAGTTAACGAATTTTTTTTTTTTTTTTTTTATGAGATGGGTTTGCTCTTGGCCAACATCCAGCCACGTGGCAAGGATGAGGCCTAAGATGGAGCGAGCTCACCCAGAAGATGCCTATTCACTCGAACTTTGAAAAGATAAAAGATTAGGGTTATATGTGCTCGGAAATACAGACGCCGGCAGGGAGTTCCAAACCCCGGCAGTGCGCATTATAAAGGATGTTTCAAAGCGCTTGGTCCGAAAGGAGGGATTTCGACAAGATGAGGATGGTAGCCAGCCGTACGTTTGTATGTCCGATGGAAGAAAGGGGAAGGCGGTATGAGCTCATGCAGCTCCTGAGCACACTCCCCGAAGTACACCTTATAAAAGACACATAAACTGGCGATTTTGCGTCTATGTGCCAGGCTCTGCATCTTAGATTTTAAAAGAGTATTGTCGCCTACGAGTCTCCTGGCTCTGCGTTCTACCGAGTCGAGTGCGGCAAGTTGGTATTTGGCTGAGCCATCCCAAAGGTGGGAGCAATATTCCATGCAAGATCGGACTTGCGCCTTATACAAAGATAGGAGCTGTCCAGGCGTAAAGTATCGCTTGACCCTATTTAGGATGCCCAGCTTTTTGGCTGCTGTTTGGGCTTTGGACTCAATAGATGGGCCGAAGTTGAGATTAGAGCTCAACTTCATGCCAAGAAGTTCGAGGTCATTGGCGACTGGTACAGATGCACCTCGGAAGGTTGGAGTCAAGTTGAAGGGGCTCCTTTTAGCTGAAAACAAACACGCCTGTGTTTTGGTGGCATTAAAACTCACTAGGTTCCTGTCACCCCAAATATGATGAAAATAATTAAATATAATAATATATATACCTACCTATCAATTGTTTTTGTGTTTAAAATTAATTATTGTGAAATATGTACAAGTCACAATCAATAACGTCTATAAATGTCCTCCTTCTAATCTATGCCGTTATCACATACCTCTCTGATTGATTAGGCACCAAATTATACTGTATTACTTTAGACTAAAGTTCAATTTCTTCTAACATTAATATCTATAGCGCTCTTTAGATAAATATAGATAAATGATAATAATCCATCGCCGCCTGTGTATTTATGGATAAATCACATTCAGAAACAGTTGTATTTGGAATCAATAATAAGATATACTTAAATCACAATGAATTGTAAATATTTAATGCAAAGTGTTTTGACGTGGATGTTGAACAATAAAATTATAGTGTTTCTCAGTTTACTTTCGTTCTGTCTGTTTGTATCGACACTGGCTTTAGCGGGGCAAAAAAACAGAGCGCAAGCTGAGATACAAGATTTGAAGAATTTATTGGAAGAGGCCCAAGCTAACCTACCTGACAACGGTGGCACAGACACGGACACAGACACAGACACAGGCACAGACACGGGCACGGACACAGACGGAAACGGAAACGGAGATGGAGATGGAAATGGAGACGGAGATGGAACCGGAGACGGAACCGGAGACGGAAACGGAGACGGAGATGGAACCGGAGACGGAACCGGAGACGGAAACGGAAACGGAACCGGAGACGGAACCGGAGACGGAAACGGAGACGGAACTGGAGACGGAACTGGAGACGGAACTGGAGACGGAAACGGAGACGGAACTGGAGACGGAACCGGAGACGGAACCGGAGACGGAACTGGAGACGGTACCTCACAAGAAGGAAATGCAGTTAATTCTAAATTGCTGAAGTTAATGCAATATATTGCGTAAAAGTTTTTCGAGGGTCTAATTTATTTCTAATTTATTTCTAATTTATATAGTCTAAACTAATTTCATTTTAAATCAAAATTATCTCTCTATTTGTATTTTAATTTTTAATTAAAATTAATAAGGAAACATTACGCTCAACTGCTGTAAAACATTTACTTGTTAAGGGGTAAACCAAGGCTAAATCTTAAAATTTGCATTGTTTAATAAAGATGTTACAAGAAAGTGTCAACGCAATTGGTTTGAAAAAAATATATGTTATACATAAACATGTGAAGAACAAATTGTATTGTTTAGAAATTCCATGGAAGTAATAGAAACCCCACAAAAAAATTAGAACACAAGAAGAATTTGACTTATATTGAAAATTGTTTCGAAAACGGCTTATTGCGCGCAAATGATTCCTGCATCGATTAATAAGTCAATGTCAGTTAAAAAAGGTATTGTTTTTTTTAATATTGTTTTAATGGTAAATACAAAAAACCACAATTGTGAGGCCTGTTGAATTGTCTCCGCCGCCTGGGATGGGAGCTCTAAATATATGGAGTTTCAGTGTCTCAATGACTGCGTTGAAGTGTAGACTACGTCTGTGTTTTTCGTGCGGAATTAGTTTGAAATATACTCAGCGGCACATTTAACCGGCCACTCATTCCAAATTCCATATCGTTTGTTTATGTTAACTTGCGCTTTGACTACTAGGCGTAACTTTATAAGTGGGTATATCTGAAATAAAGAAAACACATATACCCGCGTTTTTTTTTACTTTAGTGATTTTTATTTAGTTAAAATCCGATACAATTTTGAAATAATCGACAAAATTGTAGGTGGCCGGTTAAATGTGCCGCTGAGTATATATAGACATTATATGCAAATATATAGACAGATAAAATCGTCAATGTCATTCGCCTATGTGAATCCTTTAAACATGACTTACTTGTAAAAAATATGTTCGTTTCATAAATAATAGGTAGATATGTAAGATACTATTTATATATAACTATTAGATATTAGTAACTTTGCTTAAAACCTTTTAATTTGGCATTAATTTAAAAAAATATATATTTTATAAATAATAATATTTAATTTCAAGGTTTGATTCAATTTGATTTCAAGGTGAAAGCCACAGTTTACTTAAGTGTGGCTAATAATGCCTTACTTAATAATGCCATAGTTTTTTCATATCGTAATTATGACACATTATATTTTAGAAATGTTTCCTAATTTATATACAGTGTGTCTGATCGTGAACTAGCGATATTTTAGGTACATAAATTACAACAATTTTAAAACACAAATACACTGCATACAACACTTCCCCTCTATGTGGCAGTGGCAGCCACTTTGTCATCTCTCAAATCTTTGGTCTTATTGAAATAAAAATTGCCTTATTCGGTGAACAACATAACTGTCTATCGTTTACATTAGGAAGTTTTCTAAATTCAAATTTTCATAACATTAAAAATATAATTATACAAGCTGGTGCCCGCGACTTCGTCCGCGTTCTGGATGAAAGGTACCCTATGTCCTTTCTGGAGTCCCAGACAACGTGTTTGCCAAATTTCTTGGTGATCGGTTCGGTAGATTTTGCGTGAAAGAGTTACAAACATCCATACATACATCCATAATAATATATCCAAACAAACTTTCGCATTTATAATATTATTAAATTAATAGGATTAAACTCAAAAAATTTATTGCAATTATGAACCTTTTTATTTTTTGCTAGATCGACAGATTTTGAGTTTAAAATAGTTGTGATTTGTGTACCTCGAATATCGCCTAGCCCATGACCGGACACCCTGTATAATTTCAGTTCAGGGTTAATGGATGTATTAACCTGTTTTTGACATAGCAGCTTTATTAGCATGGAAAGAACCATCATCGCGACACCTCTCCGGGAGGCCATCTTATTAGAATATAAATTGAACTCTTTATAAACATTTATAATTTGCATTTAAGGCGAAGCCTTCGATGAACCTTATAAACAATTTAAATCTATTTAATATTACGATTCATTTTGGATAAAGCGCTGTACTCGCGAGACCATCACACTTTTATATACATATGTGTGTGTGTTTAGGTGATAGGCCAGATTATATTATTAGCTTTGGAAGAAATAAGAAAAAATCCAACTGCACTTGGTTAAGAAATAATAGATATTTAAAAATGAGGAAAACATTTTTGGACGACATTTTTGGGTAATAGTACCATAGGATAGGTATAGGATAATCGTAGGATCACTAATTTTCCAATTTTTCAGTAATTATTTTTAAATGTAATCATAATTACTTGATTGCTTAAATAATTAATTCTGTAAGTTATGTATAAAAAATAAAGTTTAATTGAGTTAAAAATCTTTTTTTATTTAACTTTGACACTTCGTCTTTAAAAAAATATTACACCCTCATTGGCAAGTTATTTAAAAATGGCCCATTTAATTAAAATTCCAAAATCTTTCGAAGTTTTGGTCCCGGCTTCGTTCGTGGTACAATTTTTACACACACAACACAACAGAATTAAAATCATTTCAGTGGTTTTAGGGGACAAACATACTTACATATATTTTTATATGTATACATAGATAAGCATATTAATTTTTGAACAAAAGTATATAAATTTACTAGTAAAGAATACGCCTTAACATCCACCGGTGGGTAACACGATCGTTCAGCTAATACGTTATAAATATTCATAGCCATAAGTAGCTCCCGACCTATCGAACGTTTACGACAGGTCCATAATCATGTGAGCTCTGAAGCTACACTCAGACACCACCGATAATGTCATAATAAATTGCAAAGCTGCGGGGCAGGGCAGGTCTTTTTGAACTGGTCTTCTATACATTACCCAGAAAAGGGGATTCCGATACACATTATGTGATATTTCAATACCGTATTTATATTTCCTTTGGGATTGTCAACGTACTAAATCCTACTATACGTAGATATAGGTGAAGATTGTGTTTTAAAGTGTAACCTCTTGTACATTCACCACACTGGAATGTTGAGCCACTTGTCACTGTTCTTAATTTAGCCGTGTTATAATTTTGATATTTGATATGATTGAAATTCGTTATCAGTCGTGTGCCCGAAGTACGTCCGATTTATTACACGGCTAAATTAAGAATCAAGTGTGACAAGTGGCTCACCATTCTCGTGTGGTAGTGAAATAATCTCTATTTTTATATTTAACATAGCTGGTGCCCGCGACTTCGTCCGCGTTGACACACAAAAAATATTATATTTCAGACATATTGTCTGAGAAAAGTCGCAGATATCGATAATAATGATTCTCATAACATTCTTCATATACTTGGACGACGTAGTTTGTTCGAATGTTATGAAACGTGTCCTATATATCGGCAAGATAGTCTCATCTCATCAAAGAGAACATTTATATGAGATCACTTCCCAAAAATTCGTCCTTATCCCTCCCTCGATGAGAGCATCAATTTGTTTCTGGAAAATTGATCAAATAAAAGCGTCGCCGATATTTTGGAAAGAAATATTTTTATTATTAATGTAATGGTTTTCCTTGTGTCTTTTGGTATTGTTTTTTTATTTATTTATTAAATGAGTATTTTCTTAACCTATTCAGCATGGATTTTAACAGGCGCAATTTACTTTTACAAACATATAAAAATACAAATCTTCTCTCTTTATAATCTCTTCGACAAGTAATATATAAAATTCTCGTGTTGCGGTGTTTGTTGCCAAACTCCTCTTAAACGGCTGGACCGATTTTGATGAAATTTTGTGTGCTTATCGGGTAGGTCTGAGAATCGGCCAACATCTATTTTTTATACCCCTAAATGTTAAGGGTGGTCCACCCCAAATTTTTATTTTTTATTTTTTCGCAAAACAGCGTTTGCCGGGTCAGCTAGTATTAATATAGTATTGATAAGCAGTGTCCAGTACCTACCGCGGGCGCCAACGCGCCGCAGCAAAGCGATGCCGGGCTCGGCTAGTAAAAAATAACATACAGGCATATAATGTAACAAATGTATGCCAATGACACCGAAAACGTAATATTTTGGGCAACGAAAGGCTTCAATGGAACTTGTTTCGACATAATAGCCTAAAGTTTGGCAGTTAGCGCGCCTAGGTATTATGGTACGGCTCAAGAGTAAAAGCTTTGGCTCTATATTATATTGTTGTGCTAAAAGCCAGCTGAAACCATCTGACAGCGGTGTATTTGTTAATATATCTTGAATTAGTTGGAGCCGGTTTGTGGCAATGGACGTTTGTTTTTGTCTTTTTATATGTTTTAGATTAGTATGTTTTACCATTATGTCCTTTGTTGCAAATATTTTTTATATACGAGTAATTAAGCGACAGAGGCTTTATTAGCTAATATGCGACGGTTACCTTATACCATCAATCAATACAAGTGGCAAACTAATAAACTTAGGCCTTACATAAAAAAAAAACTTATAAATGTACTAGCTACACGCACCCGGCTTCGCCCGGTTTTAAAATAAAACCTATCCTATCTAATATCCTTAAGTTGGACCAAGTTACATATAGTTACAAATTTTTATAAAAATCGGTTCAGTAGTTTCGAAGTTTGTACCGAACATACATCGTGACAAGAGATTTATATTACCTATATAAGTTATATATATATAAAATATATAGTTTATTTTAAGCAAAAATTTTGAAGTTTACTTTTTAAGTATACTTTACCATTTATTCCTAGAAAATTTTCACATAAAATGTTATTTGTAATCGCTTGTCGCTTATAAGTGAGGACATTGCAAGTAAGGTCCCACCTGGTCGCGGTTGGTAGATACAACCGCCTCTCAACCTTACCGAGTGGCCCTGTGCTAATGACTAAAGTTTACGCCCGCCAACTTAATACATACAAAATTACCATAACACTGACGATGCTGGTACTGGTCTTGTATTCCGCGTACACTCTGAAGTCGGACATAAATTATGACGATACATTATTGAAGTTTGCACCAGAATAACGTAACGCAGAGACATTGAGTTGGAACAAAATCTATTAGTCTAGTCGAGAAGTGGATTTCCTGAGAAAAATTTTTGTCCGTCTCTTAAGCCTATGGCATATGCAAAAATAAAATAATAGTCATAAAAACCAATAAAATATCAATAAACCACAATAGTCACTCGAGTGTAAATATATGTTATGAAAAGTTAATTTAGTTTATATATATATACTAGTTTTTGCGTGCTGCCGCGGTCTGCAAGCAGCCCGCGGGGGCGCGGTTGTGAGTTGAGTGTGTTGTCTTTTGCCATGTCTAATTGGTTTTGGGTCTTGGTTTTGTAATTCGTAAAGAATTGGGGGTAAGTAAGGGGAGGAGGGGGGAGTCGGGTGTAGGCAATTGATCATCCTCATTGAGACCTTTCAAAGGATACCCAATACGGGGGGTCTACCTGTAACCGATGGTCTACAGAGTATAGATATGATAGACCGGAATTGTCAAATTTCGAAATTAGGCTAGTTTAAAAAATTTGTCTTTCCGAGACGTCTGCGATGAGCCTAAACATGACCCGGCTGCGTCAAGTCGTTTCCGAGTTACAGCCAGGGGGGTTATCAGATCGTATCTAACTACCTATTATTTGCAAGCATTACAAATTAATTAAATAAATTAATAAAATAGCATAAAATAATTAAAATAGGAATACAGTGTTGCAGTGGTTAATATGTTTATGGGAAAAAAAGCTTGTATGTTTTTTGTGTTTTTATTTGTTATTTATAATTATTATCTAATAACTTCTATTTAATTTTAATATAAAGAATTAATTAATTCATAATAAATAAATAAATATGAAACTTATGTCTTTGTATTGATATTATTATTCTAAGTCGGTTACCTATCTTAAACCCTTTGATATCAGAAATTAAGATAAGTTTCATTCATTTTTGTACAGATGGTGCTATTACATGTATCAAAAGCTTTGTCGCTTTAGATACCTAAGCATAAATTGAAATAATATTAATAAGCACCTAGTTGTCATTTACAATACCTATCGCAATAAAATCAAATGAACATATTCAAATTATTTATGATTTTTATTTAATAAGTGCATGTACTTACTATTGAAAAAAAATACTTACATACTTAACTTTTAAAATAATAGGATTTTTTTTGAAACTATAAAGTTTATGTTAACATTACATTATGAAGAAATAAATTGTTAAGTATGTATGTATTTATTTTGAATAGTACATAAAGGTAAGTAATAAAAGATGGTATTAATAAAATAACACTTTATTTTATTTTATAAAAAATATAAAAACATTTATACTAATAAAAAAAGAAAGAAGATTTGTATATTTATTTGTAACGAATAAACTTAAAAACTGCTGGACCAATTTTGAATTTTTTTTCCCTATAGAAAAATACATTTTATAAAGTACGTGGGCGAAGTCGCGTGCAACAGCCAGTATAACATATAGTTGAAACTCATTTCTTAATTTTTTACATATTGTATTAATTAATACAATATTAATTATTTAATTAATACAATACATACAATATTTATAAGGCTAAAAAAAATAATAAAAAAATCTTTAGTGCTTCATGCTCTTGCGAGTGAAGTGGGATGAAAATTGTTTCACTGTAGTGTTATTTCGTAGTAAGGAGTGAATTTCAATTTTACATTGTATTTATATTTATAAAATAAATTCTTCTTGCTGTCGAAAGAACTGCACGATGAGCTGGGACGACTGCTTCTTTGGTATCTGTAACAATAACAATGAAAATCATTCTAATAAATGTATCAAAATAAGCAATAGTTTGTTTGTTTTTGGATAATTAGGTAGTATACTTAATATACATTTCTTGATTAAAATATGTATTTAAAATCTTTTAGTTATGAACTGTATGGCTATGTGCTATATTTTTTACTTGTTTGAATTTTTTCTAATAAGGAAGCAATGATTATTGTGGTATAGATTGGTTTATAACATTACATAGAGCTTGATGTTTAAAAATAGAAGTCTTACTTGGTAGTAATATAACAGCAGCGTGAGTCAGAAGAAGCGGTGATAGGTCAGAGTCCAGAGTGGCCCTCCCTCCGTTATCCGCTAATACAAACACATTCTGCGGGCTGGCTATTTCTTCTCTGCCTCCTCGCGGTGAAGCGCAGCGGCACCGAGTGGGACCCGCAAGTGGGAGGTATAGTGGGCGTCTGGTGAAAGTGGTTCGATTGTTTAGGTTTGGTACCTGAAATAAGAAACAGAAACCACAGCCAGGACGCAATAAATATATCGGTGGTCCTGCGTGCAGACAATAACGTCAGCCCCTTGATATGAAATGCACAACATATTGGATGATGAAGTCGTCCAGATTGTCGAGTTGTAGATGTGGTTTCTCACGTACACCAGTGATGGCGCGTAGTTACAGCACCTTCCTGTTGGTTGCGTTTACAAGTTGGTTTTGTAGATTGGTCATTATGATCTGTAAAAATAATAAAAATAAATAAACTGCACGTTTCATTTCGCAAAAAAATTTTTTTGTATGTCTAGCGGATATGTAATCGATCTCCATAGGAGATCACTGAAATAACAAAAATTGTATTGTTGTGTTCCCATTTCTCTGTCCTATTCCAATTTGCATATGTAGGCACTTGTGACGTCGCATGCGTTGTAACCTATGGTAGTCACCTATCATTTAATTTAATGAATGTATAATATGTGATGTGAAAAGTAGATGAGTATTTGACTGTGCGAACTGTTTCGGATGTGATCTAGCTGCCCCCGTTGCACTCGCAATTATTGTGCCTGCACCTGTTACTGTAACTGTGTACTGCTGCTCTGTAATAAGTTTTGTTAGTAAGGATTCGTTCAAAGGTGGGCCGAAAATTTAATACTTTTTAAAATTTACTTAATTTATTTAATATATACATAAGTATTAAATTTTCGGCCCGTTTCCATGCAACCCAGGAGGTAGAACCACTGCTCGTTTTTAAATGGTATCCCAAACGTTTCGATCCTCAATTCTAACGATAAAAAGCAATTATTGGATAAAAAATAATTATGAGGAAAAAATAGACAAAGAAATACAAAGTAAAAATAGAGAATCCAAATTAATGTTCGGCCTATTCCACCGACAATCGTGACTTTTCCGTGATTAGTTAAATGAATAAAAATATCGAATGAATTTAATAAAGCCAACATTTAAAAAGCAGATTGAGTCACAATTATCTTGACTATACTACTAATAATTATGGTAAAATTGAATGAGCAAAAAAAAAAAGAAAAGCGAAAAAAAGCAAAGAAGACATGTATTTGTGTAGTACTTGAAACTGCAAAAAAATTTACGCAAAAGATATTCTTAAATTAAATAGCTAAATTGAAATAAAAAAATCTTATATATATATTACATCTACAAATACAAATCTATATTCTATCGATTCTACCAATAGATAAAAAAGTTTTACGTCAATTTGTAACCATGTCAATGAAATTGCCCACGAAAATAATCTATACCTAAACGTGTCGCGTTAAAATGTGTGGACGTCAGTAAGCGAAAACGAAATTACAAAGGTATACTACTGCCTAAAGAGAAATCGTCTGGAAGCTCTAATGGGGCATCGTCATTAGAGGGCAAAAGTAAATCAGGATAAACTACGTTATGCGTGTACGGCTTGTTAGCGAAAATTTTATCTTTAGGTATTAAAAGTTTAAGGAATTCTAATTCCCGTACACGTCCTAGAGCTACATATAATTGACCGTGACTAAAAACGTCCGAACGGAGGTCAATTCCAACGCGATTTATGGTTTGGCCTTGACTTTTATGGATAGTCATCGAAAAACATACTTGCAATGGGAACTGCCGTCTACACATTTCGATTGGGTTTCCGACGCTAATAGACGTTTTAAAAGAGATGCGTGGAATTAAATAAAGATCGTCAGAGAATGGTTTGCGGACAGTTATTAAACGCGGAGACGTATTGACTACAATGACTTTGGTTCCGTTGAGGAGATGATCGGAAAAACTAAGGTTACGCATAACCATACAAACACAATTAATTTTGAGCTTTAAATCGTGAGGGGGGACATTAGGCGGAGTCATCCTATTCAATACGTCTGAATTGATGAAAAAGGTGTCGACGTCGTCTGCAATGGCACTATCTAATGAGTAAAAATGTAAAATATCTCCCGGGAGACGCGTTAGTATTTTATCATTAAATTCCCTAACACCAACGTGATGGGTGGACAGTATGGAACGTGAAGCGCATATGTCGTATTCTGTCAGTATCGGGTCGGGGAAAACAAAATCTATGAGATCGTCTACTTCAGTACAATAAGAAATCATAGAGAGATCTACGAGGCGTTGAACTACTCTACCTACTGGAACGTTTTTAGTTTCTAGTTGATTGGAACCTAATTTCAGAAGGAAATCTGAGAATTGTGGATTGTCCCTACACCTATGTGCCGTGTTTAAGGAAAATAATTTAAGTTGTGACCAAAGTGGTGATGATCTCAAAGAACAATTAATAATGTCTGAAGGACTGCGAGCATTAGGGACTACAGGAGGAATTTGTCTAAAATCACCAGCAAAAATTATGATTTTACCTCCAAATATTATGTTGGTTCGCATTAAATCGCGCAAAGATCTATCTAATAAGTGAATTAAAAATTTATGTGCCATTGGAGCTTCGTCGTAAATGATAACGGTAGAGTATGAAATGAGTTCGGCCCGTTGGGAACCGTTAGTAACATGCCAGTATCCTAAATCGTCTACGGGATCTAACGGAAATTTGAACATACTATGCGCTGTCGTACCGCCTATATAATTTTGGGCTGCAATGCCCGAACTCGCCGTGCATAAGACTATACCGTTTAAACTACCACGGACGTGAGCAGCTATCAAATTTAAAAGTAAAGTTTTACCCGATCCCGCGGGTCCATCAATGAAAATGGCCGAAGTATGAGAGTGACGAAAGTCATCGCTCTCGCAAAGGAGACTATTAATATAATTAAAAACGTCGCGTTGATCGTTCGATAGTTGCGGTAACCACTCGTCAACGAATTGACGTGAAGTCACCGCATCGTAATCTAAACGTTCACGACCTAATTCGGTGGTACCGTCGATTGCATCGGGCAAACCCTGTTCGCGAAGGCGAGAGCCGTGTTTCCGGAGTAATCTATCTATCGCTACTAAAGCTAAGTTATAGGATTTTTCTACATCGTCTGGGAATCGATATAGAAAATCCTCGCTAAGCGAATTTTTAAAATCGTCCCAGAGTGAAGCTACAGGGGCGCCGGTAGCGGCTAAAAGTACGAAAAATCTACGTAAACGCGGACCGGTCATGAAACTGCACGCTTCCTGCATACATAATCTACACTCGCTATCGTCGTTAGCGATGCCCACAGCTTTCGCGGCGTCTTGAAAGGTTGTGCAGTCGTCACCTCCAAGACGAATTAAATCTTCATAACTGCGACACGGATAAGAGCTTAAAAGTAAACGTAAGAAAAACTGTTCGCCTAATTATTTCAGTATTCTTGACTGACGGTCGCGACGCATGAACTAAATACTTTTCGTAAAAATCTAAATAAGTTAAGCTATCGAATTCTACACCCAATGGACGGCAGAAATAAGTGAGGAGATCGGACGTTCGGTTTTGTTGTGCAACCTCACTCTCTGTGCCCGGTTGAAAGATAACGCAGTGTTCTCCCTCAAGATGCACAGAGAGCTGCTTGACGGTGGGTTCGCAGGATGTAATTCTGAACTCCAAAATCCGCCAACTTGCATCACAAGACCCTATGTAACGTTTGGTTACATATTGTTCGACCTCGTCATTTAATTTCTCTTCTGGTATTAAAGCTACACGCGATTCGTCTGGACCTTTGGTAATATATTTAAAAAGATATTTAACTATTCCTATTTGCGTGGTCGGTTCTACGTTCAAATGACAATCATACTTAAGCAAAAGTGCAGCGTTATATGGGACGACCCAAAGATCATTGACTGAAATATCTTTAGTGTAATATTTAATACTACCTGTATTATCAGAGTCGCGACGCAAATGAATAAAACCTCGAGTATCCGTATGAGTAATTAGAGTTTCTACTTTTGGAAAATACTTCGAACACTTTTGCTTAACCGAGTCCCAACAAGGTAAATTGGTACGACCGGAGGGTCCGCAAGGGCCGTGAATCATATGTTTTAAAACGGCTTCGCGGAGTCTCCCCTGAGCTTCACAAGGTTCTGGTATGTCTGCCCGTACAAACTTATCTATTTCTACACTACTCGTGGGACCGCCCCCTTCGACGCGGAGGCAAATGTGCGCATGAGGAAGGCCGCGTTTTTGAAACTCGATAACGTGCATTATGTATGCACGTTCTCCGAACCAATGACCACTACGGAGGTCTTTCAATAATTCGTAAAGTTTTAAGTTAAATACACGCGAGCAAATAAGAGGATCGGGAGTAGGACCGCTAGGAGTGGAATTTACAATTTCAACCCATTTGGGATTGCAAGTCATAGTAATAAAAAACGAAGGTGGCCCGATACGAGTAACTAAAGCTATTGAGTCCATATATCTCGACCTCATATAGCGAGGGCCACCAGTAAAACTGTTTGGTAAATAAACGCGACCAGCTTTAAAACCTTCACCTTGGATTGTCTCGTCTCTGATTACATCGCGGTTAATATTCGCAACGTCGATGACTTCCGACATCGGAGCTGTTCGTGGGGCATTGCTAGACGGCCTATTTTGCATGTTACTAACGAAACGGAGCCTCTCTTCAGAAATCCTACAATACATATCTATCATCCATTCTTCGGATAGTTTTCCTAACCTAGAAAAACGACTGTGTGAAAGTAACAGACAACGCACGTACTTGGTCTGTGATAATTTATTTCCTTTATTGTCTACTCTGTTCAGATGCCATCCGGGGTTGCCGTGTGGATAAAGTAAAGGAAATTGAAAGCTCTCGTAAAGTGGATGGAAAATGTCTACTTGATGCGGTCTCCTCTCCCCTATCTTCCATATAGCAATACTTCGAGGAGCATACCGCTCCCGTTCGGTATTGATAATGGCGGCTACCTCTCTACCTATCGGTAAATCTCCTAATATGTTACCGTGGGTTCGTCGAGAAGTCGGTTCGAAAATTAAATGTGCGGTGTTGGACTCCTCTCTACTCAGTCTTTTAAAACATTCTATTAAAGGATTGACCGTGTATAAAAAATCTAAAATTTCAATAAGTACTTCTCTATCTAAATTTAAACCATCTGCTATTCTTTCGCGTTCTTGATCATCATGAATATACAATCCGATTGGATTGGTTGTTTCGGTATAGGACAAGTCAAAAACGCGATGATAAATACGGCCTTGAATTTTTAAAAAATATATACCCCTATCTGGGTTCTGAAACCCGTGTGAAACTCCTAACGCACTGAAAGCAAATAAATTATTGTAAGCTCGAGGGTGAGACAAAAAAGAAGGATGGCTGTAAAAAGTATTCAATAAAGATGGAAGATCAAGAACATTATAAGAACCCTGTCCGCAACACCACATCTTTCGATATTTTTCCTCAAAAAATAAAGGAGCTCGACAATGAGAACATCGATTAATATTTGAATCAAAAATTGATGTGTGTTTAAGAGAGAATGTTTTTACTTTATCTAAACCTTTGCTGTGAAGCTGAGCTATTAAATTAATGTTACGCAAGTCTACGTCTATATTTCTGCCTACTTTACTATATTTAATTACCGCATCTTTATTGATTTGGGGATTGGAAGCTGTATATTTAGCTACTGCGACTCTGTGTACTTCGGGATGTATGTCGGTGTAGTTTTTAAGAGTGTTCCTGCGTACTTCAGGGTTGTGTTGTATATATTTTTTAACCGCGTTCCTATTTATGAAAGGATTTTTTTTACTATACTTTAATTTAGCTTGTGAATGACTATTATCAGAAGTAGCTTTCCATCCCCTTTTTGTCTTAATGGGTCGACCGCGTTTCTTAATAGGAGTGGCAACTGATCTAGTAAGATAATTAAAGGGATCTGATACGTGATAATTTTGGAATAAAAGATTGGTTTTTAAAGAAGGATTAATTTTTAAGAAATCAGTAAGAAAAACAATGGGATTAAATATATCCTTAAGAACAACAACGGGATTAAAAGGACTTTTAACGGGAATGGCAACCGGTGCATCTAAAAGATTAAATGTATCAGATACCCTATAATTTTCGTATACACGGTTAATTTTTACAGAGGGATGACTTTCTAATAAATCAGTAAGAACGACAACGGGACAAAATTTTGAAATGCGCTGTTCTAAATCTATTTCGTTAATAAGAGATGCATCTACGTCGGTCGTGTCATCGATTACAACAGGTGGTTGTATCGGTAAAGGCAATTCGCGAACAAAAGTTAATTTATTAATTGTATACTCAGCACCGGTCTGAGAAGTACTGGCAAAAATTAAATGGGAAAGCTGATTTAAATTATTGCAACGAAATAAACGCGCTTTATTTAAAGAATCATTATCGAGATTAAATCTATTGGTGCCATCGACCGCGTGGCTATTAAAAAGATAAAACTGGTTGTCGTTCTTCCAGAATGAAATTGTATAGCTATTTCCTGTAAATAAATAACTATCAATTAAATCATTACTATTTACGTTAAAAACATCGTCAACTAATATTCTTTCTAATTCGGAAACTCTAATTTGATAATTATTTAAATCGCTATTAGGAAATAACCCATTGGTGATCCAGTTTTCGTCATTCATTTCTTTTATCAAAACTACATGGTTACCTATTCTTATTTCCGTAGGCAATTCTTCCGGAAACAAATAAAGGTATTGGTGTTGTAGATGTGGGGGTTTTAATTGCAAATACAAAGCGTCACCGCTTGCTAAAATAAGGTCTATATCTTCCGTGGAGAAGATACGTCTATTTATGAGAACAGAATAAACAGAAGCGCACGCTGACATGGCTACACATTGTGCGTTTCTACCTTTTAATCGTGATTGGTTCGTAGAACCTGTTTGAAAGGAAAAAAGTAATTAATAAAAATTTTTGAAAAAATTAAACTAATATTGATGTAATTTTTTTTCATTAATAGATGATCATTTATTACGTTCAGAATAAGTAGGGAACGTTACATATTTTAATCTGTTAAAAATACCTACTTTTATAGTAATAATTTTTGAAAGGCTGTTTTAAAATTGTTGATATTTTTTCTTGTGGATAGACCACTTCATGAATAATAAAAATATAAAACATTCGAATTTGAAAATGAAAAATTTTTGAAAGGATGTTTCGATATTGATGGAATTTTCTCTCATAAATAAACTACTTTAATCTAAGACTAATCTTAATCTTTCTTAAGACTAATTTAATTCACAAAAAAGTATTGTTCCCTAGAAATCATTAAGATGTTAGACGTTTTTATTTTTTTATTTATACTTATATTGTTCATATATATTTTGTTAGCTTACTGTTATTTTTATTTTTTTACATGGTACAAGTCGCGGATAAAAGCTAGTTGTAAATAAAAATTATTTTATCAACGCATACATAAAGAAAAAATTTATTCAAATTTTAACGTTTTAAAAATCACACCAAAAATACTTAGTAGAGAACCATTTAGAATGATGAAAAAAAAAAACAGAAAGCTGGAAGTATGTTAAGAATTAGTACCATTAAATTAGTAGGTTCAATTAGTGTGTAAATACATCTTAAAATACAACGATATCTATAATAACATTGAAATTGCGTTGTAGGTGCCTTAACGGTTTACTACACAAAATACGTTTATTTCATATTAACTTTTCGTATAATAAATTTTATTATTATTATATGCCTATAGTTATGCTGGAAATTTAGTTTCGATTGTTTGTAGTAATTTGTAATCTAATATATAAAAAAATTCACCTAATATTGCACAATTATACAAAAAAACAAATAAACCAGAATGAATTCATGTGTTTCAAATATTTAAATAAATACGTTAAATTAACGGAAAAAAATCTTTCTAGGCGACGATGCTCACCTCAGACGGCGAAAACCGTGCGACAACAAAATGGCCGACAGAATTTTCGATAGATTTGTTGCCTCAAATATTTAAAATGTATTTTGAAATTCGAAATTACTTTTGTAAAATGTAAATTGTAAATAAAGAAACATTAAAATCAAATATACATAATTATTACCTATATAAAAAAAATCACACTTTTTAATATCACCTGTAAAATTAACATCGCAAATTGTAAATTTGAAATAAATAAATATTAGCTAATATATTATCTAGTATGTAGTAAAAAACTAAATTTAGTATTTATTTATGTGGTTATTAGTAATATCTAAAATACGTAACACAAAATTAATAATTAGGTATATACAAACTGGCGTTTCAAGTTAGTTTGAACTTTACTATGATTTAATATTAACTTTTTTTATTGTTTAACAAACATCACAGTCATAGGTATTGTATACTTTATTTCAAATTTACAATTAGTTAAAACAGACACACAATGTATTAATAAAATAATAAAAAACTTACCGATAGAAATGCAGTGAAATGTAGCACTCATTATTATACTTAATTAATTAATATTTATATTTGTTAATAATATTAAAAAATACAAATCAAATTATATACCAAAAAGAAAAGAATAACAACAATAACAATAATAAGAAAAAATATGTGTGTAATAATGAGTTTATATTAAACAATTGCAAACGCATTTAAAAATGCATGTGAACTGTTCAATATTTAGAAAGCGAATGAAAAAATTGAGAAATAGTAATGAATTGGAAGCTAAAAATAGCTCAGACGCGCGAGCTCGTAACGGTTTTTTGGCGCCATGTATCTGCTAGGGTTGCCAATCATTCATTCATAGTTTATAATAACCTACTTTAGTTATGCTAAGTAAATATATTTTATACTTTTGCATAAAGATAAAGTATGCGAAAACACTTCATTTGGAATCTTTACTGTGATGCTCAAAATAACACTGTGAGGAATTTCTGAATGGTTCTTAGAACTTTCTTAATTTCAGAACGGCGGCGTTCTTATTGTTATTATTGATTATTTATTTATTGATCGAAACGGTGATGTCATTGTTAGGTATGAAAGATCATGACGGTCGACATTTACTGATAATAATTATCGATATTGGCTTCTGTTGTAGATGATTCATGAAAACCACCATTATTTATGTTGTTATGATTTTTTGTTTACATGAAGAAAGAAAGTATCCCTTGAAGTAAATATTGTATTCGATTTCTGATAATGATAAGTAATTCTGATAGTGATACAATATGAATGGATAAAAAGTAATCCTCAAAACAAAAATGTATTCTCTGCACCGTGAAAACTTTTAAAAACAACCAAAAATTGTTAGCGTCTGCTAAAAGAACCAGAAAGTAAAATTAAATTTAAAAAATTTCTTATTTAAAATATTAAATATACTTACGTTATTTAAAAAAAAAAAACAGTTCACAACCCTTAACCTACTTGTGCGTACTTAGACATAAAAAGGAAAGAGATAGAAAAGAAAAAAGAGAGATGAAAGATAGCACGTGTACATTCCAGCGTAACGGTAGCGTCTGGCTCTTGATTTAATAATACCAGTATATAAATTTAAAAATTACCTCAATTGTTTGTTTTTTTTATTATATAGGTATTATTTTCTTAAAAAGTATTTGAAGATTTGTTTTTTGGTGCCGTTTTTCACTTATCATATATTTACCTATCGTTATATAACTATATCGTATTCGTTATATAACTATTCGTATGTTATAACTTATGTTGTAATATAGAATAATATATTAAATTTCGTAATTATTAAGTATTATAAAGTAAATTTGTTAATTAAAAAAAAAAAATTCTTTAATTGAGATTATTACCTTTCTGCATTCTGATTGAGTAAACAATCAAAGAGACGTTTTAATGTGAAGATTTAAATAATTCATTCTATTGTAAGATTTCGTCTTACACTTTTTTATTTTTAAAAATAGGTACGATAATAATTTATTTGATGGTGTGTTATCCATGTGCTAATTGAAAGTAATCATATAACCCTGTCTAATTTTTAAAAAATATTTTCAGTAGAATAAATAAAAATAATTATAGGATACGTGACTGTATGCATAATGAGTAACAAATTCTATTTTTTTATATGTAACTGCATTTCCTTTCTTTCTTAAAACAACAATGGATAAACAAATACTGATGAAGCACTCAGTTATGACACTTTGATTTTTCACTGGGATCGTACAAACGGAAATGGTGTGTAAAAAAAGGTTTAGGTATGTTTCTCGTCTAATAACTTTCAGTATTTGGTGAAAATTAACCGACATTGAAACAATATGTTTTTTTATTAATGTAAAAATAAATTAGATTTTCATTGTGTTAATTAATAATTAATAATATTATAATCATTATTACTATAATACATTGCAATCACTAATCATTACAATGTTAATAATAATACAATATTTTTTTATAAAAGAAAGATATTTTACTAATTATTTATTGCAAGCATATAAGAAAGAAGAATATCGTATAATTTAGCAATGTTTGAAAAATTGTTAATATTCTTTACCCTACTTTTGTGTTATCTACAATTAGGCGGGCAACATTTATAACTTCGTACCTACAACGGTTTGTGCAAAATTTCAAAATTATGATGCGACGCGTAGGCGACGCGTTACCCCGTCCCGCACCCGCTTCTTGTTGTTCTGAGAAATATGTTCATTATAGGTATTTAGGTTGAAAATGAACTCTTTGATGAGTGATATTTGTTCGTTATTTTTTAAATCCTTAACTGATATGTTTCGTAGGCGACGCGCTTTCCTCGTCCCGCACCCGCTTCTTGTTGTTCTGAGCAATATGTTTATTAATTATAGGTATTTGAGTTGAAAATGAACTGTTTGATGAGTGATAAATGTTCGTTATTTTTTAAATCCTTAACTGTTATGTTTTTGAAGATATAAACATGATATTTTTATATTAATATTTTATATTGAAATCTTATGTAATGAAATGGAATATAATTAATAGTTAATTAGTATATAATTATTATTATTATATTTAATGATGATAAATATGAATTTTTTTCTTACTTTGTACAGATGACGCTAAATTACAATTATAATGATAAAATAATTGTTTTATTTATTAGGAATAAATTCATTGTTAATAAATTGTATTATATTTTTATTTATTATTTAATGATTCATGAAGTTTTGTCTTACTTTGTATAGATGGCGCTTTAAAATTAAATAAAAGAATATACATTTATCATTATGTTGATGATACATGTTTTTTTATAGAATAGAGACCACCAAAATATTAATTGTGGTATTTTAAATTGAATTAATTAATTAAGTATATAATTATAAATAAAATAAAATGAAATTTTTGTTTTACTTTGTGTAAGTAGATGGCGCAATTAGGTACCTACAACAGCGACCTTTGAATACAATTATTAGAAGCTTAGTTTTCTTTGTATATTTTGTATATATATCCATAAAAATAAAAACTAAAGTCTATCGACGCCTTTTTCGATCGGGTAAAAAAAGGATCTCCCACCTCCCTTCCCGGCGTTATTTATTTAATTAAAGTTACGTGGGCGAAGTCGCATGCAGCTAATAATTTTATTATTAATAATATAAATAATTACGTAAGTATTAAGTACTTATAATACAATTAGGTTGTTCCAGTAGTTTTTTATTTATGAAATATGTACCTACTACTTACGAAACGCAATGTGCCCTGTCATCATCATTCTCATTACTATATTGATAAAAGACACTTAGTTACATACATACATATATATCTATCTCTCTCTCTTTCTTTCTTTCTTTTTATCTATCTATTACTGTAAAGTACCAAATATCAAAGAATTAAAAATTAATTAAGCTAAATAGAATTACAATCAATATGTTTAATTAATAGGTAGGTTTTCGCTTTTTCCGTGCCCTGGTAGAACCTTGCCGCCTCTTATGTAAGTGGAAAAATTCCTTTTAGGTGTGATTTTGTATGGTGGAGGGACGTTTTTTGTATGTTTTTCCCGTTGATTTTGTATGGGGGAGGGAGGGGAGTTGGAGGGAGGGTGGCTGTCCCGGAGGGTGGACCTCCGGTACAAATTGCCACCCTCCGAAGAGGCGACACGGGCAACAGCCACCGTTGAGGAGTTATGGGGATCGGTAATTTTAAAAATTGGCCCACCACCACATCCTCCAAAGACTATCCCCTCTATCCCTGGTGGTTTCGGAGAAATCCCACTTCGAAAAGTCCAAAAAAATTGTATGGAGTTTAAAAAAAATGTATGAACGGGATTGGGATGGGTCTCGATTTGTTAATTGCCGATGACCCTCTATGACATTCCGCAAACGCCATCCCTCTATCCTTCTTAGTTTCCGAGGACCTCTCGCCATCTTTGTACCAGGTCGGCGGACCGAGGGTACGAAAGGTGCCTGAGGCTCGGAACGGCATCCGACGGGATACGATAGATCGCCCGACATTGCCATCATCCAGGTCAAACGGGAGCTGTTCCGAAAAACCCCAATTTTGTATGAAGACGGGATGAAGGGATGGAAATCAAGAAAATAGGGATGGTCTTTAAGAAAGATCCCACCGAAGGAAGGAAACCGATCCACCATGGCCACCGACCACCTATTACGCATGGTTTTGGAGATATTCCCATCCGTTTCGTCATAAACTATAAATTAATTGTAAATTGTGCAATTATAATTGGGAGTAAATAAGAGGAGGGGGGGGCGTAGGTCTAAATAGGTCACCCTTGTTGAGACCTTTCAAATGATACCCAACACGGGGGGGTCTACCTGTAACGGTTGACCATGATCCACTGAGTAGACCGGTATTGTCAAATTTTTAAATTTGGTCTACTTAAAAAAAATTGTCTTTCCGAGACGTTTTAAATGAGCCCAAACACGACCCGGCTGCGTCAAGTCGTTTCCGAATTACGGCCGAGGGGGTTGGAGGGAGGTTCAATTTTTTTATCTTGAAGAGACGTCTCCGATGAGCCCAAACACGACCCGGCTGCGTCGCGCCGTTTCCGAGTTACGGCCGGGGGGTTTAAAGTGGGGGGGGAGGGGGGAGGCTTAATCCCGGGGGACAGACCTTGAGGAGGAACTGCCATCCCCAGAGAAATCATCCCTCTATCCCCGGTGGTTTTGGAGATATCCTGTTTTGTATGATTTGTATAGAGTTTAAAAAAAATGTATGAAAGGGGCGGGGATGACTCCTTCTGTGGTAACTACCCATCACCCTCTGTGACTTTCCGCAAACGCCACCTTTCTATCCCTCATAGTTTCCGAGATACCCTCGCCAACTTTTTACCACCTCGGTGGATCGAATTTTCCATATTTTTCCCATTCATCATTTTTGACCCTCTTTACGACCGTTTAAAAAAAATCGTATCCCCCAACCTCCTACCAGATTCGTTATATGAGTAGTTTTTCGGCTTTATATCGAACCGTTTCCAAGTTCGTACCGGGATGGACGGACGGGATGGGGCGGATTGGGGTGACCGAGTCTTGGCTGTGTGTAAAATATCGAAGACTTTCGCGGCTCTCCGGTGACCGTTGCCGCCGCTGCGGCCCTCGAGTCCGGGGGGTCGCGAATTCCTCGGAAGGGGGCGGGTCGCGCTGCTCGCTCTCCTATCCCCCCTTGCCCCCCTTTTCGTCATTCGCCCCCCCCCCCCCCGGCCTCGAGACCCTCCGCGGCAGGTCGACCGCCCTCTGTGGGTGCAAAATCCCCATCCAGTTGTGATTTTGTATGGAGGGGGAGCGATAGGAGGGAGGTGGGGGGAGGGCGACGGTCCCGGGGGGTGAACCTCGGGGGAAAATTGCCACCCCCGAAGACACCACCCCTCTATCCCCGGTGGTTTCGGAGATATCGCACTTCGAAAAGTCCAAAAAAGTTGTATGAAGTTTAAAAAAAATGTATGAACGGGATGGGGATGGGTCTCGATTTGGTAATTGCCGACGACCCTCTATGACATTCCGTAAACGCCATCCCTCCATCCCTCGTAGTTTCCGCGGACCCCTCACCGCCTTCGTACCAGGTCGGTGGACTGAGGGTGAAAAATTCGCATGGGCTCGCGACGTCACTCTCTATCCGACGGTATAGGACAGACCGCCCGACATTGCCATCTTCCAGATGAAAAAAAATATTTTCCGAAAAACTAAAAATTTGTATGGAGGCGGGATGAAGGGGTCGAAATCCCGAAAATCGGGATGGCCCTTAAGAAGAATCCCACCGAGGGATGGACACGCGTCATGGCCACCACCCACCTATCCCCGATGGTTTTGGAGATATCCCCATCCCTTTCGCCGAAAATGCCACTTTTATATGGAGGCGGGATGAAGGGGGCGGGATCGGGGGATGACACCTATCCCGGCACTTGGACCACCACCACAGATGATCATCGCCCAAAGACACCTCCCCCCTATCTCCGGTGGTTTCGGAGATATCCCACTTCGAACAGTCCAAAAAAGTTGTATGGAGTTTAAAAAAAATGTATGAACGGGATGGGGATGGGTCTCGATTTGGTAATTGCCGACGACCCTCTATGACATTCCGTAAACGCCATCCCTCCATCCCTCGTAGTTTCCGCGGACCCCTCACCGCCTTCGTACCAGGTCGGTGGACTGAGGGTGAAAAATTCGCATGGGCTCGCGACGTCACTCTCTATCCGACGGTATAGGACAGACCGCCCGACATTGCCATCTTCCAGGTGAAAAAAAATATTTTCCGAAAAACTAAAAATTTGTATGGAGGCGGGATGAAGGGGTCGAAATCCCGAAAATCGGGATGGCCCTTAAGAAGAATCCCACCGAGGGATGGACACGCGTCATGGCCACCACCCACCTATCCCCGATGGTTTTGGAGATATCCCCATCCCTTTCGCCAAAAAAGCCACTTTTGTATGGAGGCGGGATGAAGGGGGCGGGATCGGGGGATGACACCTATCCCGGCACTTGGACCACCACCACAGATGATCATCGCCCAAAGACACCTCCCCCCTATCTCCGGTGGTTTCGGTGATATCCCACTTCGAACAGTCCAAAAAAGTTGTATGGAGTTTAAAAAAAATGTATGAACGGGATGGGGATGGGTCTCGATTTGGTAATTGCCGATGACCCTCTATGACATTCCGCAAACGCCATCCCTCTATCCCTCTCAGTTTCCAAGGACCTCTCGCCATCTTCGTACCGGGTCGGTGGACCGAGGGTGCCGAAAGTGCTTAGAGCTACGGATTTTACCCATTATCCAACGGGATAGGATGGACCGCCCCCCATTGCCATCTTCCAGGTGAAACGGGAGCTGTTCCGAAAACCCCTAATTTTGTATGGAGACGGGATGAAGGGATGGAAATCCCAAAAAACGGGATGGCTCCCCAGAAGCATCCCACCGAGGGATGGAAACGCCCCATAGCCACTACCGAAATCGCTCCTACCCCTTAGCCGATATCCCCGTCCGTTTCGCCGAAAAACAGATCCTTGTATGAAGCCGGGACAGACGGGAAAGGATGGCGGGATGAAGTTTATCCCGGAAGTTGGACCTCTACTATAGTTGACCGCTCCCGAAGAAACCGCCCTTCTATCCCCGACCGTTTTGGAGATATCCCGTCATGTATGATTTGTATGGAGTTTAAAAAAAATGTATGAACGGGATGGGGATGAGCGGTCCAGTGGAAATTGCCGATGACCCTCTATGACTTTCCGCAAACCCCATCCCGCTATCCCTCTCAGTTTCCGAGATCCCTTCGCCAACTTTTTACCAGGTCGGTGGATCGAAGGTCTCGATTTAATTTCTCGACAACTTTTTTTCCTCTTCACGACGAGCCCCCCCACTCCTCCCCCCCACCACTCCTTCCCGGAGAACTTTGTACGTGATCGGTCAGTGGGGTTTCGGCTTTATTTTTGTTAAAGTAGTTTTTTATTTATGAAATATGTACCTACTACTTACGAAACGCAATGTGCCCTGTCATCATCATTCTCATTACTATATTGATAAAAGACACTTAGTTACATACATACATATATATCTATCTCTCTCTCTTTCTTTCTTTCTTTTTATCTATCTATTACTGTAAAGTACCAAATATCAAAGAATTAAAAATTAATTAAGCTAAATAGAATTACAATCAATATGTTTAATTAATAGGTAGGTTTTCGCTTTTTCCGTGCCCTGGTAGAACCTTGCCGCCTCTTATGTAAGTGGAAAAATTCCTTTTAGGTGTGATTTTGTATGGTGGAGGGACGTTTTTTGTATGTTTTTCCCGTTGATTTTGTATGGGGGAGGGAGGGGAGTTGGAGGGAGGGTGGCTGTCCCGGAGGGTGGACCTCCGGTACAAATTGCCACCCTCCGAAGAGGCGACACGGGCAACAGCCACCGTTGAGGAGTTATGGGGATCGGTAATTTTAAAAATTGGCCCACCACCACATCCTCCAAAGACTATCCCCTCTATCCCTGGTGGTTTCGGAGAAATCCCACTTCGAAAAGTCCAAAAAAATTGTATGGAGTTTAAAAAAAATGTATGAACGGGATTGGGATGGGTCTCGATTTGTTAATTGCCGATGACCCTCTATGACATTCCGCAAACGCCATCCCTCTATCCTTCTTAGTTTCCGAGGACCTCTCGCCATCTTTGTACCAGGTCGGCGGACCGAGGGTACGAAAGGTGCCTGAGGCTCGGAACGGCATCCGACGGGATACGATAGATCGCCCGACATTGCCATCATCCAGGTCAAACGGGAGCTGTTCCGAAAAACCCCAATTTTGTATGAAGACGGGATGAAGGGATGGAAATCAAGAAAATAGGGATGGTCTTTAAGAAAGATCCCACCGAAGGAAGGAAACCGATCCACCATGGCCACCGACCACCTATTACGCATGGTTTTGGAGATATTCCCATCCGTTTCGTCATAAACTATAAATTAATTGTAAATTGTGCAATTATAATTGGGAGTAAATAAGAGGAGGGGGGGGCGTAGGTCTAAATAGGTCACCCTTGTTGAGACCTTTCAAATGATACCCAACACGGGGGGGTCTACCTGTAACGGTTGACCATGATCCACTGAGTAGACCGGTATTGTCAAATTTTTAAATTTGGTCTACTTAAAAAAAATTGTCTTTCCGAGACGTTTTAAATGAGCCCAAACACGACCCGGCTGCGTCAAGTCGTTTCCGAATTACGGCCGAGGGGGTTGGAGGGAGGTTCAATTTTTTTATCTTGAAGAGACGTCTCCGATGAGCCCAAACACGACCCGGCTGCGTCGCGCCGTTTCCGAGTTACGGCCGGGGGGTTTAAAGTGGGGGGGGAGGGGGGAGGCTTAATCCCGGGGGACAGACCTTGAGGAGGAACTGCCATCCCCAGAGAAATCATCCCTCTATCCCCGGTGGTTTTGGAGATATCCTGTTTTGTATGATTTGTATAGAGTTTAAAAAAAATGTATGAAAGGGGCGGGGATGACTCCTTCTGTGGTAACTACCCATCACCCTCTGTGACTTTCCGCAAACGCCACCTTTCTATCCCTCATAGTTTCCGAGATACCCTCGCCAACTTTTTACCACCTCGGTGGATCGAATTTTCCATATTTTTCCCATTCATCATTTTTGACCCTCTTTACGACCGTTTAAAAAAAATCGTATCCCCCAACCTCCTACCAGATTCGTTATATGAGTAGTTTTTCGGCTTTATATCGAACCGTTTCCAAGTTCGTACCGGGATGGACGGACGGGATGGGGCGGATTGGGGTGACCGAGTCTTGGCTGTGTGTAAAATATCGAAGACTTTCGCGGCTCTCCGGTGACCGTTGCCGCCGCTGCGGCCCTCGAGTCCGGGGGGTCGCGAATTCCTCGGAAGGGGGCGGGTCGCGCTGCTCGCTCTCCTATCCCCCCTTGCCCCCCTTTTCGTCATTCGCCCCCCCCCCCCCCGGCCTCGAGACCCTCCGCGGCAGGTCGACCGCCCTCTGTGGGTGCAAAATCCCCATCCAGTTGTGATTTTGTATGGAGGGGGAGCGATAGGAGGGAGGTGGGGGGAGGGCGACGGTCCCGGGGGGTGAACCTCGGGGGAAAATTGCCACCCCCGAAGACACCACCCCTCTATCCCCGGTGGTTTCGGAGATATCGCACTTCGAAAAGTCCAAAAAAGTTGTATGAAGTTTAAAAAAAATGTATGAACGGGATGGGGATGGGTCTCGATTTGGTAATTGCCGACGACCCTCTATGACATTCCGTAAACGCCATCCCTCCATCCCTCGTAGTTTCCGCGGACCCCTCACCGCCTTCGTACCAGGTCGGTGGACTGAGGGTGAAAAATTCGCATGGGCTCGCGACGTCACTCTCTATCCGACGGTATAGGACAGACCGCCCGACATTGCCATCTTCCAGATGAAAAAAAATATTTTCCGAAAAACTAAAAATTTGTATGGAGGCGGGATGAAGGGGTCGAAATCCCGAAAATCGGGATGGCCCTTAAGAAGAATCCCACCGAGGGATGGACACGCGTCATGGCCACCACCCACCTATCCCCGATGGTTTTGGAGATATCCCCATCCCTTTCGCCGAAAATGCCACTTTTATATGGAGGCGGGATGAAGGGGGCGGGATCGGGGGATGACACCTATCCCGGCACTTGGACCACCACCACAGATGATCATCGCCCAAAGACACCTCCCCCCTATCTCCGGTGGTTTCGGAGATATCCCACTTCGAACAGTCCAAAAAAGTTGTATGGAGTTTAAAAAAAATGTATGAACGGGATGGGGATGGGTCTCGATTTGGTAATTGCCGACGACCCTCTATGACATTCCGTAAACGCCATCCCTCCATCCCTCGTAGTTTCCGCGGACCCCTCACCGCCTTCGTACCAGGTCGGTGGACTGAGGGTGAAAAATTCGCATGGGCTCGCGACGTCACTCTCTATCCGACGGTATAGGACAGACCGCCCGACATTGCCATCTTCCAGGTGAAAAAAAATATTTTCCGAAAAACTAAAAATTTGTATGGAGGCGGGATGAAGGGGTCGAAATCCCGAAAATCGGGATGGCCCTTAAGAAGAATCCCACCGAGGGATGGACACGCGTCATGGCCACCACCCACCTATCCCCGATGGTTTTGGAGATATCCCCATCCCTTTCGCCAAAAAAGCCACTTTTGTATGGAGGCGGGATGAAGGGGGCGGGATCGGGGGATGACACCTATCCCGGCACTTGGACCACCACCACAGATGATCATCGCCCAAAGACACCTCCCCCCTATCTCCGGTGGTTTCGGTGATATCCCACTTCGAACAGTCCAAAAAAGTTGTATGGAGTTTAAAAAAAATGTATGAACGGGATGGGGATGGGTCTCGATTTGGTAATTGCCGATGACCCTCTATGACATTCCGCAAACGCCATCCCTCTATCCCTCTCAGTTTCCAAGGACCTCTCGCCATCTTCGTACCGGGTCGGTGGACCGAGGGTGCCGAAAGTGCTTAGAGCTACGGATTTTACCCATTATCCAACGGGATAGGATGGACCGCCCCCCATTGCCATCTTCCAGGTGAAACGGGAGCTGTTCCGAAAACCCCTAATTTTGTATGGAGACGGGATGAAGGGATGGAAATCCCAAAAAACGGGATGGCTCCCCAGAAGCATCCCACCGAGGGATGGAAACGCCCCATAGCCACTACCGAAATCGCTCCTACCCCTTAGCCGATATCCCCGTCCGTTTCGCCGAAAAACAGATCCTTGTATGAAGCCGGGACAGACGGGAAAGGATGGCGGGATGAAGTTTATCCCGGAAGTTGGACCTCTACTATAGTTGACCGCTCCCGAAGAAACCGCCCTTCTATCCCCGACCGTTTTGGAGATATCCCGTCATGTATGATTTGTATGGAGTTTAAAAAAAATGTATGAACGGGATGGGGATGAGCGGTCCAGTGGAAATTGCCGATGACCCTCTATGACTTTCCGCAAACCCCATCCCGCTATCCCTCTCAGTTTCCGAGATCCCTTCGCCAACTTTTTACCAGGTCGGTGGATCGAAGGTCTCGATTTAATTTCTCGACAACTTTTTTTCCTCTTCACGACGAGCCCCCCCACTCCTCCCCCCCACCACTCCTTCCCGGAGAACTTTGTACGTGATCGGTCAGTGGGGTTTCGGCTTTATTTTTGTTAATATCAAAAAATCTCCTAATATATATATATATATAATCACCTAACCTATATATATATATATATATATAGGTTGGGTTATATATATATATATATATATATATATATATATATATATCACCTAATTTTTCCTAAGGAATGTGAATATACCTAATATTAGAAATACCTAATATTTCTAATATTAGGTATATTTATTATAATACCCTCAGTAAAAAAGTCATGTGTGTAGTATACATACTTACATTTAAAATTTGGGTGCATTCCCAGTAGTTCGGTTGACAGTTCGGTTGACCGAACTAGTGAGACTTTTTTTCCTAGTACTTCGGTTGATTTTTTCGACCGAAGTACTAGGAAAAAAAAGTCTGGTCTGTGAGTAGTGAGACTATTTTTTCTCTGGTCCATTCCCACTACTTCGGTTGATCGAACTAGTGAGACTTTTTTTTCCCAGTACTTCGGTCGAACAAATCAACCGAAGTAGTGAGACTATTTTCTTTTATTCCGGTTGTAAATTCAATTATGCAGCCAGCATACTTGGGACTCCGAAGCTTAATATTATATACAATTTTTGTAAATATATATAACTTGTAAATATATATTTTTATTATAAATATAATATAAATATATAAATATAAATATAAATATAAATATATTATAAATATAAATATAATATCTTTTATATATAATAAAATAAAATTTTATATATAGGTATAAATATAATAAGTATCTTTTGTATTTAAATTGAAAAAAATATAAATATTTGATTTCACATTTCTATATGAAACCATGACTTCGGAAAGATGGATATGCGGATGGTATGGTATGTTGTGTATTTTTGGTATGTTGGCTACAAGGACATTAGTTAGCAAGGACATGTATGTTAGGGTAAGGTAAGGTAAGGGTAATGTGAGGGTACAGTACTGTTGGATATGTCTCGTCAAGGCCTATCTAACGAACCGTCACATGTGGGGTTAGGGTAAGGTAAGGTAAGGTAAGGGTAATGTGAGGGTACAGTACTGTTGGATATGTCTCGTCAAGGCCTATCTAACGAACCGTCACATGTGGGGTTAGGGTAAGGTAAGGTAAGGTAAGGGTTATGTGAGGGTACAGTACTGTTGGATATGTCTCGTCAAAGCCTATCTAACGAACCGTCACATGTGGGGTTAGGGTAAGGTAAGGTAAGGTAAGGGTAATGTGAGGGTACAGTACTGTTGGATATGTCTCGTCAAGGCCTATCTAACGAACCGTCACATGTGGGGTTAGGGTAAGGTAAGGTAAGGTAAGGGTAATGTGAGGGTACAGTACTGTTGGATATGTCTCGTCAAGGCCTATCTAACGAACCGTCACATGTGGGGTTAGGGTAAGGTAAGGTAAGGTAAGGGTAATGTGAGGGTACAGTACTGTTGGATATGTCTCGTCAAGGCCTATCTAACGAACCGTCACATGTGGGGTTAGGGTAAGGTAAGGTAAGGTAAGGGTAATGTGAGGGTACAGTACTGTTGGATATGTCTCGTCAAGGCCTATCTAACGAACCGTCACATGTGGGGTTAGGGTAAGGTAAGGTAAGGTAAGGGTAATGTGAGGGTACAGTACTGTTGGATATGTCTCGTCAAGGCCTATCTAACGAACCGTCACATGTGGGGTTAGGGTAAGGTAAGGTAAGGTAAGGGTTATGTGAGGGTACAGTACTGTTGGATATGTCTCGTCAAAGCCTATCTAACGAACCGTCACATGTGGGGTTAGGGTAAGGTAAGGTAAGGTAAGGGTAATGTGAGGGTACAGTACTGTTGGATATGTCTCGTCAAGGCCTATCTAACGAACCGTCACATGTGGGGTTAGGGTAAGGTAAGGTAAGGTAAGGGTAATGTGAGGGTACAGTACTGTTGGATATGTCTCGTCAAGGCCTATCTAACGAACCGTCACATGTGGGGTTAGGGTAAGGTAAGGTAAGGGTAATGTGAGGGTACAGTACTGTTGGATATGTCTCGTCAAGGCCTATCTAACGAACCGTCACATGTGGGGTTAGGGTAAGGTAAGGTAAGGTAAGGGTAATGTGAGGGTACAGTACTGTTGGATATGTCTCGTCAAGGCCTATCTAACGAACCGTCACATGTGGGGTTAGGGTAAGGTAAGGTAAGGTAAGGGTAATGTGAGGGTACAGTACTGTTGGATATGTCTCGTCAAGGCCTATCTAACGAACCGTCACATGTGGGGTTAGGGTAAGGTAAGGTAAGGTAAGGGTAATGTGAGGGTACAGTACTGTTGGATATGTCTCGTCAAGGCCTATCTAACGAACCGTAACACGCCGGGTTAGGGTAAGGGAACATTCATGTTTCGTTTGAACTGAAAATTAGGAATCTAACATCGGGCAAAATAATAGTTTGATGTGTGACGTAACTATAAAATTATAATAAAATGTTATATTAGAAACATTAGATTAGAAATGTCATATTATAATCATTTTGTTTACTATCATAGTATGCACAATAATAATATGATAGGTCTTATCTAACCAACACAATTTTATTAAGATCTATGGTAGTGAAACTTATCAAAACATGTTTACTATATTAATAACGTTTTAACATATTTAAATTACGAATACTTGATTCTCACAATATAGACAAATGTAAACTAAGTCCCCTTCTCTCTTTAATAGTTCTTTTTAACTATGTTTATTGCACGAAACTAGCATGAAACAAATAAACACAGAGTCCACGTCCGACCAGCGCTACTGCAGAGCGCAGACTGACTGGCACGCCCCATCGCGCACAATGTGCTCGATAAAATCATGATATTTGAATTTTATTGTAGTCCCTTTATACTTAAAAATCTGATATTGTTAAATTGACTTGAAATCATTGATACCTATTTAATAAAAAAAGAATGGATTGAATCGCGTGATAATTGCCCCAGAAAGGTCGATTGAAAACTGAACACACCTTGCTTACAAAAAATTTTTTTTTTAAATATCTAATTGCCTAATTATTTTGATATTGTTAAAATGACAAGATGAAAGTTTGACCTACAATATATATTTTTTTTGAAGCAAATACATGTATAACTATTGAATAATCGTCATTGAAAATTTGAAATTTTGCGTCGGCCATAGCCTTAAAAATATGAGCGATCCGATCCGATTAAGGTGTTATGTAGACACTTCAAAGAAAGTGGTCCCGTTGGAAAAAATCATTATCTAAATTTTTCAAAAAGTTATGCAATTGTTAACTAGGTTAACTGGTTTTTTTTCGGGTCTTCATTGTCACAAATGGCGACATAAAAGTTTAAATAAGTGACCTATAAATTTTTTCTTCATGGATCCCTTTTTATAAACATAGGTACTGAACAAAATCACATCATAATTTTTTTTTATTTTTATTTTATTAGTTATGAATTTTTAATCTTCACAACATATTAAAAATCAAAATATTGTTATTAAAAATATTTTTATTATTAAAAAAACCAGTCTTAAGTTTTTAACAAAATATAAAACATCACACTATAAAGTGTGTTCAATTCTCACAACATTATTCCAAAAGCAGCTTCAAGTGCAATTCACGGCTTGTTCAAGAGAGGTTATATATCAAACGCACCGCAACGAAGCCTTACAAATCCCGTACATTCGTCTTGAGACCATATGTACGCGCCTTAAGATCCTTATGAAGATAACTCGACTACTTTACTGGTGACTATTCCCTTTTAGAGAGGCTTTATACATACAGTCTATATTTGTCTTTTGGATTTGCCTGTTGTTACGTTAAGGATGGGTCTAAATATTCACTCTTTGGTAAATATTTAGATAAATTTAAGGCAAACATTAGATGAATTAGTGGCAGAGCACACTGTGTTTCGCAGCCCGCTATAATATAATAATAATAATAATAATAAATAAATATCTTAACACATTCCACACAGCACCATCTAGTTCCAAATTAAGCAACTAATGCTTGTTAGTTGTTTTACTACATACATTCCCTTTTTTTTTGAAAATACATACATATTATAGATACAAACATCCATGACTCAGGTACAAAGGTAAAATGTTAACACACAAACATTTGCCTCTAGCGGGATTCGAACCCGCGACCGTTTGGGCAACTGCACTGAAAAACGGCAAACTGTAATCACAAGGGATTCTGAATGTTAGACTCATAGAAACAACGAAGACGTATTAACTAAAAGTCTGAAATCATTTGGGACTTCCTTTCATTAAAATGAAAACACTTATAAATGTTATATTTACAAAATGAAATAAGATACGAAATGATATTAAACTTTTGTCCTTGAATAAATTTAAAAAATCTTACGTTGTGGCTGAAGGTTAACTTTTTTTATAGTATTATTATTATTATTAACCACGACTATTATTATTGTTATTATTGACGAATTTTTGCAATCTAAATGAACAGTACAGTTTTCGTTTTCTTGTTTTTTAATCTTTATGTGACAACATAGCTCTGCACAAAACTTGTTGAAGGATTACATAATTATGCACTTGGACAATGTGACTAGAAAATCATACCTCTCTACGGTCTTTCGAATATTCTGATTCAACACATTTTAATCGTTATTGCTCAATGCTCAATGTTCAATACTCGTTTAGTATCTTTTTGACAATAAGTTTATATATAGCATGGAATAGAGGAGAAATCCCACATTTACATAAATAGAAATTTCGCTTATATTTACTGTTGTTGGGTCCAGGATTCCTCAAAGAGATTACAACTTATTTTCATATGTAACTTGTAAGGCGTAATTATGAAATCTGAAATAATTCATAATCTGATGGTGTATTGCTGGTAAGTGGCTAGGTCGACTGTAAACACAGGTAATCATATGTTATCTTACGTACTTGGACTTGGTATCCGGGATAATATACTTAAAGCTTTATAAGATTTGATCGATCTATCCCCGATGAATAGATACATCAAATCAGTGTGCTTGGGGTTATACTGCGAAATCGAATCAAGAATGAGAGATTCGTAGACGAAAGTTACCGACATAACCCAGCAAATCAGTAAGTTGAAATGGCAGAGGGCAGGACACATAGTACGGAGAGCCGTCAGAGGCTGGGGCCGGAAGGTTCTTGATAGGAGGCCACGGACAAGCAAGCGCAGTGTAGGACGCCCACCCAGGCTGGCTGCTTTCGACCGGTCCTTTTGGAAAATCTTGGTGTAGGCCTATGTCCAGTAGATGTCGACCTATGGCTGAGATGAAGATGATTATGATCCCCTATGTAGCCTTCTCTGAAAATATGTAGTCTTCATACACATCGTTGGTACAAAAATGGCGTCGTTGGTCTCACAGAAACATCGAACTATCTGTACTTTTGTATGATTGAGGACAATCGTAACCGAATGTATGCTTTCAACTGTAACATTATAAAGTGCTCAATAACAAAGCATATACACACTAAAACACATTCTTACACACATACGTATATTGCGTCTTTTGTTTACTAAAATAGAGCACCGGAAAAGGAAACAAAACACATTCGTATTCATGCAAAAGGCGCAAGGTTTAAACTGTAACCTTTTCATGGTGACAGTGTTCGTAGCGGCCTCGACGACGTAGTGCGCTACGGAGCTACGCCGCTACCGATCAGTGAGCTACGGGTCGCGCTACGAGATTGACGCGTACTCGGTGACGCGGCGATCTTGACTTGTTGCGACACGCGAGACTAAAATAAATGAAATCTATGTACATTTAAATAAAAATAGTAAAATAGAAGTAAATGTAACACTAAATCGAATGTAGGTAAAGTGTCATCGCGTAATTCACAATAGTTAATTTGCAACAGTGAGACGAATAAATAAAATTTAATTTCGGCTCATTTAAAATTAAATCGGCCTTTCGTAATTTGATACACGCGGACGCGTCTGTGTTAATTTAATTTGTGTTTTTAAAGCTATTTGATTGTACATGACGTCATTGATTATGTGCGTTATTTGCAAAATGAGTGTTATAAAGGAAAGGGGATTTTATTAATTTAAGCGTTAATAAAAGAGGAATGTAGTTTAAAAATGTATTTGTTTGAAAAATAATGAATATTTAATTTACAAAATATAGTTCGAATATTAAATGAAAAATTTATAGTAAAATTTTTTAAATGCCCGGTAAAAATATGGTTTTCAAAGGTTTTACCTTTGTGTAGGTATATGTGTCTATAAAATGTAAAAAATTTTTACATCTACATTTTTTACATTTTTATACCTATACTAGCGCCTCGCCGAATGCATTTTTTCTGCATAATAGACCTTTCTCGCTTTTCTCTCTTTGCAATAAAGAAAACCGTATCAAAACCCTTTGGATGATTTAGAAGAAGTTAGCAGAGAAACACACTTAGACGGACATTGACTGTATTTATAATAGTATATAATACATACCTAATTAAGAAGATTCGCTATTTCTAAAACCGTAAAATTTGTCAATAAGTCTATGAAAAAAAATCACAACTTTTTATTTTTTAAATAATTTCTTTTTATATGAAACCATAATATTAAATTCATTGTTACTCTATATTTCTATAGTTTACTAGTAAATTTTAAAAATTCCAAAAAAAAAAAAATTGTAAGGGTCTGTGTATTTATTACCATACACATAGTATAATCATTTTCTCGGAACTAAAAATGATCTTTATTTGAGCTAAAATATTGCAGATAAAACAAAATACATATCTTTATTTCCTAAAATAAGGAAAACTATAAAAAATAAAATAAGTAACTCTGGATGTTCATCACGTGACTTTTTTTATCCAATTTCTTGAAATAAATGCTCTGGAAACAGAAACGACTTTAATAAGTCATTAAAACTATGAAGAACATTTACAAATTTTGGGAATATTATCCTCTGTAGGTATTTTTTATTTAGTTTACAAATAAAAAAAAATCGTTTTTTTAATAAGTTTTTTGCCTAAAGAAAGAACGGCAAGATCTAACATGAACGTATTTTATATTAAAACAACATTAAACGTATTAAAATGAAATTACTAGTTCATAATGGCAAAACTATAGCCAAAGAAATATGAACCGTAAAAGCTTTTATTAGCCTTTGTTGAAAGTATCAATATATATTGGTTTTACTTTACCTCTGTTTATTTTCTCTGTTCCGTGTTATTAAAGCTGTCAGTGTTGTTCTTGGTTAGAGGGCAAATAGAAAATGGAAACTAATGGGTTTAATGATAAGGTTTAATTTAAAATGAACTTCGTACGGCTGTGCCTCATAAGTTATGTGGGCGGCATAATAAACTTTAGTGTGTAATAATATAAAAACTTATTTTTAAAAGGTCATTTTTGTAAATACTCTTAGAATAAAATGTACATTATAATGTATTGAAGGCTTCGTATAACCGTAGGTTTTGGCTGTATCAAATGATACAAGGACATTTCAGCACGTTCCCTAAAGCGGAAGCTATCCGTGGAAGTAATCCATTTGGGAATTGAATTTTAGCATTATCTTTAAGGACATTTCTTATCTTATCTTATAGGAATAAATAAAAAAATACAGACCTCTAATGTACAATATACACTTTGCTTTGACAAGTATTTACTATATAATATATACTTTTAATATTTATTTATATTGTTACTTAGACTTACATCTGATACATTATTTATTTTGAGCCATTTGAAACATTGAACATGCTATAAACCATGGATTCCAATATTTTCAAAACGACAATGTGTGCAATATTTTAACTTATGATAATTACAATCAAACTGACTTTTGATATATATATTTTTTTTTCTGAATAATAATTCTGAATAATAGGGTTATCTTTTGTAAATATAATAGAGGCCATAAACTTTAAAAACCTTTCGAGAGGAATTTTTATCGATAAGGTCGAATTCCGGTGCCTTGTTATTATCCATCGATTTGACATTTCTAACAACATCGCTGGACGTTACTAGTGTTAGAGGACGACTGAGCTGGATGTCTTGGTTGAGTACTGAGTCGATGTCCACTTCATCTGCGGTAGACTTGGCTCAGATGTTTGGCGAATTCTTCGGCCCTACTTCGTCCAGATCCAGCCCATTCTCCATCCTACGTCTGTAGTGGTGGCTTGTGATGCAATTGTCGGTCGAAGTTTTTGCATGTTTTCCATAATGAGTAGTTCGTCGCTTTTGTTGTTTTAAGGCCCTCCAGATAAGTTTTTAAGGATATGTCATTGGCTTCTACTATTAGGAAAAATAAAAGTTTTATCAAATTTTAAATAATATCATTCTTAACCTTAAGAGCTGTCCTGAACACCTACACACTCGTTCTTGAAAAATTAATATTACATTTTTTTTCTTTTTGTAATAGCGGTATATTGTGACACGTGTAATTAAATTATTAAATTAATAACATGTATAAAGTTTAAACGGTTTTAAATTATAAGCAATTACAATAACCGTGGGAATCTTATAAAGTTTAATTTTAAAAGAATATAGAATTTAGGTTGTTACACGAAAATAATTTGAAGTGGAATAGTTAATTTATGTATGAAGCTTAAAACGTGTTAGCGCATTGTCTAGTTTATATGTTTGGTATCGATTGGTTAATATAAAGGCTTTGATTTTATTTAAAAAAACTTTACAAGTGTTTCAAGAGCGTTGTATACAAAAAATAAAGTAACATATAATTAATTTGGAAGGCTGTTGCTGCGGTGAATAAAAAGCAAATGAAAAACTTAAAAAAATTATCGCAAATAATAATAATAAATATGAATTGATACTTTTAATTTACCACTGAATGAGAGCGCTCATTTCTTACACCATACAGTTTATTTAAACTTTTTTTGATATATTAATTGATTTTTGATTTTTATAACAGCGTAAATAATCATATAAATAATTTTCAGTACGGTTTTAATAGACACTTAAAGCTCAAAGAAAATAACGATTTGTGTAATATATAGAAAATAATGAAAATTGGCGAAAGTAATGACAGCGGTGGAAACAAAAACTAATCGTAAGTGCGCGAATGTTTCATTAAGAAAGATGAACATTTTTCGATGAAGTTGTATAAAAAGCTCAAGACGGAATGAGGATCGAACGAACTTGCTTTTGGTCGATGCTGCAAGCACTGACTTTGTTGCCCACAATGGCCTTGAAAGGTAAGAACTTTTTTTATTTGTGTTTTATTTTTATATGAATTTCAGCAGAAAATAATGATTGCAAGGAACGCCAAACAATGTTGTTGTGTTTCTCTTCCATTTAAAAAATCAGTTGCTATTTGCCCTGTCAATTTTCACTGACAGATGGCGCTAGAGTTGACGCAAATCGAAATTATACTAAAATTATAGATATATAATTATATAAGCGTTTTGTTATATAGCCTAAAGCCTTCCTCGATAAATGGACTATCTAACACAAAAATAATTTTTCAATTCGAACCAGTAGTTCCTGAGATTAGCGCGTTCAACCAAACAAACTCTTCAGATTTGCAGCCAAATATTGCAAATTGCGAAGCCAAGAGGGAGTGGCTAGTATATTACCTATATATAGATATTCATAATCACAATAATTTGTTTGTTAAATATGGATGTAGATATATAACAAATAATAAATCATTGAAGTTGTCTATAATACCTCTTCTTTATTTCCACGGAAATAATGGCTACTTGAATTGCATTCTTCGTAAAGATGTCAATATACTACACAACACAATCCTGCCTGCCATCGCTTTTGAATAGTCTGAAAAGTGTTGCTAACTCCTATATTAAAAGTAGGACAGCAATATTCCATTGAATGGTTGGTATTTCCACTAATGTCGTGCAAATCTTTCAACTCTTTTGAAGCATAAAGTCACGTGGTACATTCGGAAATGTGCCCTCTTTCCGTTGCTCACTAGTTACCCCTTATCTAGCTCATGTACGTGCATTTAAAGTTGCAGTTTGATTGCATGCAATATTGTTGAGCTTGGAAATTGATTCTTTTGTTTTTCATAACCTGCTCCCTACGAAAAAGGTACGTTAGAATGTGTCTAGAACATTTTAAAACATGAAAATAATATATTTTGTATTCGCTGTTTTGAAAGTAACTAGACACGGTTAAATTGATACATAGTTTGGGAAACGCTGTATGAGACATGGGCGACTTGGGAGAGGGCTACATCCAGCAGTTGAGAGATACAGGCTAATGATAATGATTATTTGTAATATTATACGCTTTAAATGGAAATAAAAATATTTCTACAAAAAAAGACTTACAATAACCAAACAATTGATTGTCAAGTGACGTAATTTCACTCGAAAAACAAATAATAGCTAAATTCTTGTCAGCACTTACGTGACATTATGAAGTTAGTGAGCAGTAATAGAATAAAAATGAATCTCAAAATAAACTGAAGACGTTAAAAATATCCAAGTGCTATTGTAAAAATACCAAACAGGTAAAACGTTCATTTATTATATCGAATCGTTTGTTCAGCGACAGGTAATTCCGAGTTCTCCGCCATAATTATTTACTTTGTGACACGGGCACACATTAATCTAAAGGTTATGTTCGTATTATAACTAAAGTTTATATAAATAAAACTAGAAAGTTTAAAGAAGTTTCATGTACAAGGTGATCGGTTCAGTAGTTTTTGCGTGAAAGCGTAAAAAACAAACTCAAATTCACATTTATAATATTAGTAAGGATTTATAGCTAAATCACAATTTGGTAACGCACTCATGTATGCAACCGATCGTTTAACAGAACCATTCCATACGGTCCCATTGACCTCAGTTCAATTATCATGTGAGGGTCACCGGGGCTGTGTACCAGCAGTTCTTTGGCGCAGGCTAATTTTGCTATACCTTACTATAATGGCGATTTGATGTATAAAAAATAATATGATACTGTAAATAAATTTACATTAAAATACGATGCTCTATGGTTGTTATTTCTTGCTTGACCAACAACTAGCTGTGTAGCAAGGATGAGGCCTACGATGGAGCGAGTTCACTTTGAAGATGCCTACTCACTAGAAGTTTGAAAAGATTTGGGTTATATGAGCTCGGAGTTACAGACGGCAGGGAGTTCCAAACCTTGGCAGTGTGCATTATAAAGGATGATTTAAAGCGCTTTGTCTTTAGGCTTTATTACTTGAAATAGTAAAAAAAAAGAAACTTCCATATATCAATCCTTTCGATTTTCGTATTGCTATGCTACAATAAAATGTACCAAAAATACTCGTAGCACGCAGCAATGTAGTTAGAAAGTTTTAAAATAATCACCCGCCAAATACCCATTTACGCGACAATATGGCCGAATAAATGACGCATAGCCGGCAAATTGTCGAAAATGGAGCCGGTCGCGTTTAGTTACGGAAAATTCGACGGGTTTTGTGTGAAATTTCTGCATTAGCATTCGGTGACAGGTGCGAACTGGCTCCGTCGACCCTTGTGTGATTTTTGACGTTTAGTGAGCGGTTACCTTTCAACGTTCGTATGATATTTTTATTGGAGTCAATTTAACTGGCACGAGCATAGTGAATAATAATATGCCAACTATATTATTCACTTTAGTTGAATATTTTTAAAATACACGTTGTAGAACTCTTCAAATTGGAACCAACAATTTCGGTTTTTTGTTTTAATAATAACTATACATAAATAAACGACTTTACGTTAATACATATTATAATACGTCTATACATAATACATATAATCACAAAACAGTAACTACCTCTACGAGCCTATTTAACCTTATCTGTAGCTACTTACTTACTAATATCATAAAGACGTAAAGTTTGTAGGTTTATGTATACATAATATTGAAATCTTAGAACCTATAATCATCCGATTTAAAAAAGTCACTCTTAGAATAGAATATTCTATAATAATAATATATAAATAAAATAAATGTGGACACAGATTAAATATTCCACGCGGGCGAAGTTGCAGGCACCAGCTATCTAAAAATAAAGATATAAAATCTAGCCACCATTTTGTTGACGTAAACTCGTGACATTTGTTCGCTGTAAGTTTAGCTGTAATAATACATATACATAGTAGTTTTTACTTGAATAAGTAACAAGCATACATCCATCCTTACAAAGTTAATTATAAAATTAAATAGGATTAACTTATATTTATTGTATATAAAATAATACAATAGATAATACATATCATATCTTTTATTTATAATATTTTTAATGCATGCTAAGTTAGCCTATAAGTGGGGTATACAATATTATAAAAGAAATATTAGGTATAAGCATAGTTATATAGTGTATACTACTGTTTTCGCCTTCTTGGTGCAACACCAACCTTTTCTGAACAATATAACATGTATGTACTTACTTACACTGTGCTATTTCTTATAAAATAAATATATTTAAGAGTAATTAATATGTAAGTATTCCAAAACTGCAATTTATTCAAATATATTTAAATATCAAATTCTTTTATAAATAAATATATTATCATATGTTAGAGTCATTAAGATGTATTCTGAAAAGACTGCAATTTTGATTAATGTTCGTTCTAAAGATTAACTGCAATGTATGACTGCAGATACATTGCAGATACAAAACTGTAGGAATTACTTGAACTAAAAAAATATAATAATAAATAATTCTACATTCATCGCGCCGATAGTTGAATTTATACTCGGCACGTTCTCAAATAAATTTGTTCACGGCTCATACTTAATGAGGTGATATGGTATGGACTAAAATGCTTTCATTAATTTTTCATTGAAAATGTCTAGAGCCTTTGGTCACGTGATGTTTCGAATCACGAACACTACTAATGTACAAAGTGCTTCGTGATGAGTCAACGTCTAGAAAATGTTTTAGTAAAACAGTAAACACTAACTTACCTGAGTATGTAATTTAAAAAGTATGACAACTTATTTCTTAGTTGTCATAAATATTTCAATTAGTATTTTATTTTTAGTGATAATCATATCAAAACTATAAGTATGTAGGTATATATAGGAGTATACATATATCTTGTCTTTAATGAACTTGTCGATTAACGAGAGAGTTTAAATAATAATATATTTAAATAAATGATAAATATATTTCGGTTCTATTCGAAATATATATAAAAACAAAAATAACTAGGTATGGAAAAAGAAGATAAACATAAACCACATCATAAAAATTATTAATATTTTATTACCAAATACACTGGACTGCAAAGAAAAAGAGTCGGTTAGAAAGAAAATCTTCAATATCTTCAAAAGTACCTGACCTAGCTTTTATGAAATAAAGACTAAATGAAAGCCAAAATAAATAATTTTTATTTTTATTTAAGCACATTAAATTATTGTTTAATTTAGTCTTTATTTCATAAAGCTAGGTCAAGTACTTTTGATGATATTGAAGATTTTCTAATCGACCCTTTTTCTTTACGGTCCAGTGTATAATAAATAAATAAATATACCACACTTCCACACAGCACCATCTAGTTCCAAAGTAAGCAACTTAATGCTTGATTATGGATACCAAACAGTTGATATATTACATACAATACTTTTTTTTTGTAAATACATACATATTATAAATACATCCATGACTCAGGTACAAAGGTAAAATGTTAACACATAAACATTTGCCCCTAGCGGGATTCGAACCCGCGACCGCTTGGTTTACAGCTAGGGTTACTAGCCTCTAGACCAAACGTGTCGTCAAAACTTCTTGCTTTATTATTAAAAAAAAACTGTTTAACATAGTCCTCTCTTTGTTTCAGATTCGCAAATGACAACGAAAAAGTTTTCTGAAGAGCCAGAATTTGAAAGGCCAATAGGAAATCATACATTCTTTTTGGGGCGAGAAGCTGTTTTGGGCTGTGCTGTAACAAATCTTGGAAAACATAAAGTAAGTATAAGTCGGTAAATCCATACTAATATTATGAATGCGAAAGTTTGTATGGATGTATGTATGGATGTTTGTAACTGTTTCACGCAAAAACTACTGCACCGATCACCATGAAATTTTGCGTACACGTCGTCTGGGACACCAGAAAGGACATAGGGTACCTTTCATCCAGAACGCGGACGAAGTCGCAGGCAGCAGCTAGTGTGCAATAAATTACAAATATATGAAGATACAAAATTATATTATCGACTTCGTCCGCGTTGAAAAAGCAATATATCGCCTGACATCGTTATTGCTTGCTTAGCCAGGAGTTAGTTTCCTTAATTTTAGATAATGCCTCGGGAGCAGTACTTTTTTCTGTATGAAAGGTACCCTATGTCCTTTCTGGTGTCCCAGACAAAGTGTATGCAAAATTTCATGGTGATCAGTTCGGTTGTTTTTGCGTGAAAGAGTTACAAACATCCATACATACATCCATATCCACACAAACTTTCGCATTTATAATATAAGTACGGATATACAAAAATATATGAACAATAAAGTTTGAATAAATATTTAAAAACTTAGAAATAGGGGAAAAAGCTAGTTGCACTATAACGACAAAGAAACATAGTATGAAATTATTCTTAGATATTTTTTCGGTCTCAAATAACTTATTGATTTTTTTTCAACCGTCGTGTTTAAATAATGCGATACGTTTTCATTGAAACTGATAACTTAATTGGAATAGTGGCTTTCACAGAGCACAGCAATGTTCGTGTTATGGTCATTCGAAATTAACGTTAATAGTGATTGTATAACATCGGGTTTAATGACCAATATCATGGATAGGAGCCATTACGATACGAGGCGGGATATCAGAAAACTATAGCAGTAAGCGCTGAAGAGGCCGTGCCTCGTTTACGCTGCTTGAATGATGTTTCACATTGTATTTGTCACTAGCTATCATCTGAATGCCTTTTTAAAGTTTTTTTTTTTAGAGAAAAATTAACATAAATAATTAACTTTTATTTATCGCTCTTATAGAGATAGGCGATGAATTTTTATTTGAACATATTTTTAGAAGCAATGGTACTGTGTGCTGTCTTTTTATAAGTAACAAAACATAACAAATAATTATATTCACTTTCGCATTTTTAATATTAGTAGGCAATGAAGTAATCTTCCTTAGTATTTAGTAATTTAAGAAAATATATTATAATTATAGGAACAATTAAGTTGCTCTTTTAATTTTACAGACATTGAAAAAAATGAGAACAAATTGTGTATGGGTTTTTATTGATTGATTTTATGTTTATTAGGTTTTATTATCTATTATTAATAGTTTATAATACCGGTCAATTTTTATAAAATTGAATTAAAAATTAATTAGAAAATCGAAATAATTTCCAATTTAAATAATAGTAATTTATATATATGGAGATTTTAATAACGTCGATTAAACTTTCACCGCATTTTATAGCAATCTTCTTATCAAAATATTTTGTCAAATAACACTAAATTATATACACATTATTATAAAATATTTAAATACACTTACTCCAGTTACCTAAACAGTTTGAACGAGGCTTGTAACTTTAACACTTCGTATAATATACGGGCCAGGTCAGTTCGCAAGATGACCTAACTTTGGTAGCGTTCAATATCGCTTACCAATTTATGTAATTCTACACGTGTAAAGTAGGGCTAGAATGGGAAATTTGTGGTTAAGTAAATCAATAGTTTTTTTTTATTTCATTTTGGGGCTTAATTAGTTAAAATAAAATAATTCAAAAAGTGTAAATTAAAATTAGTGAATCAATACTATTATTCTTTTATTTTATTTTATTTTATTATCAAAATGAAGAAAAACTTGTACTTTTGATGTCCTAAGTTGTACTTAGGCTTCTCCAGTACGTTAGCGAATTTGGGCTAATGATCAGGATCTTCTTTCACTTCTGTTGGTTATTTTGTGATAATCCTTTGCTGTTTTTAACATAAAGCAGGTTATAAACCATCTTTTTTCTGCAAATATAATCTTCACTATAGTAATATTTTCCTAATAAAAAATCCCTATAATAAATAAATAATAATTATAAATATCTTTACACATTCTATACAGTAAGCAACTTATGCTTGTACAGACTGTTGAATTGTTGATATACTACATAGATTACTTTTTTTTTGTAAATACATACATATTATATTAAGTATACAAAACATTCGAATTCGCGACCGTTTGCTTAACAGCTAGGGTTACTAGCCACTAGACCAAACCAACCTGTATTATACTTACAATTCGTGTAAAACAGTTTATTACCAAACTGAGTTCAACCCGCTTCCCGTAAACGGACACGACATCTGACGCTCTTACTCTTCTCCATTCTACATAAACAGTCGAGCAAGCCTTATCTCTGAGCAAACATTAGTCTAGTACCGCAACGGTTTGCTGCAGAGAACGTTTATCGATATGAAATATACGCTTACTTAGTGAAATGTCTGAACTAAACTTAATTAAAAAATACAACTAGTAACTATTATTTAATCTGTGCTATGACATTATATCTACCTACTGTAGGCATAAAACCATCTCATTTGTCCTGCCGGTTGAGTAAACCATACTCAACCGACCATTATGAAATTTTGTATACACGTTGTCAGGGATACAGATGGACAATATGGACATAGATATATTATCTAAAAATAGAAAATAAAAACTTATGTGCAACGATCGAATAAGTGTTTTAAGGCCTAAGAAAAAGGTAGGCACAGGAAAAAGTTAGTTCTCTATAATGCTTGTCCCATTCGAGAGCGTTGGATTAACCAAGGTATTTATCACTGTCTGAAAATTTCGTATGCTAGCGTTGCTCAGGCAAGTGGAGCCTGTTTATTATAGCCTAACCGGTGCTAATTTTAAAAGCTACAAGACTCTAGTGGCGTTACTAAAATCCTAGTTTGAACACTGAATGAATATCCAACGCGTTCGAATCTGTACACATTCGTTGTGAAGGGTTTACAGTAAGTTTACATCCGCTGTATGTACACCTACTACACGTAAACATCGAAGTTTCACCTCACACGGTTCTAATAGCAAGCAAAGTTACTAATGGAACTCATGTTTTTAACTTTACTTCGATGGATTTTTAAAGGATTTTTAATGTCGTATTGGTAGTTCCTGAGTTTAACGTGTTCAACCAAAAAAACAAAGCTCTTCAGCTTTATTAGCAAACTGCGTTCCGCAACTGGAGAGCAAGCACCGAGCAATAGTCATTGAGAGCAAGTCTGGCAGCAATAATCATAAAATCTCTGATTATTTAAGCAACACAGAAGCCTGGATTTAAGTGATTCTGAGTTTGCATATACATTTAGTATTGATATATTTTGATTTTGTGTATAATTAATTGAATATTAATTGTTTTATTTTTGAAAATTTTCTTTGTTTTTTTGGAGCTTTTATGTAATTTCTAAAAGTAACTAATCAACACTTTACTTGTAGTTTTTGAAAGAGGCCCTAAATGTAAATCACTTTTTACATTTGATTACTTAATTTGACTTAATGTTGTTCATTGACAATATTAATAAAAAAGTTCGTTACTCTTTGAAGAAAAGGCTACGGAGATAAGTGAAAAGAATTCTAGTTCTTGTGGTAAAAACATTTGGGAACGAACATGTGCGCCCTAGATTACGCCACGTTACATGCCGTGTTATTACTTTGAGGTACGAATAGAAGAAAGTTCTCTTTGTTTCGCAGCATTGAAGATGTTACGATTATAACCATACCCCCTACTCTTGGTCTGTTGTATAGAAGAACAGACTCTTGCTTTTATAGTTCGAAGCAAATTAATGAAGGCCGTACATGACTGTGTTCTTAGCTAAGTTTACCGCGAATAGTAGAAGCTGGAAATTGTTGGTAATTAATTTTGATCAAAAATGAAAATATTTTTACGTAACATTTTAATTAAAATTGGTAGCATTATTATGTGAGAGAATATGTAATTTGTTCAGTTGGAGAGTTAAATAACATTATTAGTATTCATATTTCGTGTAGCGTTAATCTATACTATAAAATGAAAATATTTGTATTTTTGTTTGTAATGAATAAACTCAAAAACCACTAGACCGATTTAAAAAATTCTTTCACTCATAGAAAGCTATGTTATCAGCGAGTAATATAGGGTATATTTTATAAAGTTACGAAGTCGCGTACAACAGCTAGTATTGTAAATAATATGTCGTTTGACCTGACTTCTAAGAGCGGGTACATATTGAACACTTGGCGCAAAGCGCGCGCTTCAAAACGTAGTGTGTACCAGCTCTATACCACAGATTAAATAATCGTTACAATCGTACCACATTATTTATTCGTAGCGTACCACCTAATCTATACCACCTGACGGATTTTAATTCAATTTTTATTGTTAAAAAAAATAGCATCCTAGGCGAAGCCGGAAGCGGTTCGCTAGTAGGTATATCATATAAAAAAAGAAACCCGAGAAACATAAATGGACACATTTACAGTAAAGTAAATATAAATAAATATATAAATGTAATTATAATTATAAATTAGTAATATAGAATCGCATACAATTCGAAGTAAGAAATTAATTTATTAAAATATATTTTGAACCCCTTTATTAATCTTCAAGATTCAGTAAAAAAAATATTTCCTCATCTTAAGGAATCCTTCCAATAAAAAGCTGTAACCACTTATAAAATCCGTTTTTGTTACAACACCGTCAGACTTTTTAATATAAAGAAAAATCACAAATTACTTCCTTTGAAGAAGAGATAGGTAAGGAAAACGAGGAAGAAATTCGGGGTCACATTAAAGAATTATTTTCTCCTAATACGGACACTTTGATCGCTGACACCGAATTAGATTTTATTATAAGCCACGAGGAAAATAACAAAGCCTTGCTATGAGAGGGCGAAAAAGAAAATCACTGATTCAAAATAAAATACAAGGTACCAACTAGAATACTCGAGATGTTAAGGAAGGTTTACACTGTATGCAATGCTTGGAAATATTTTTTGACAAATTATAAAAATATACTATATAATCCATCTCGTTGATGCCCGCGACTTCGTCCGTGTTGAAGAAGGAAATATATAAGTAATATAATGCCGGACATCTTTATCGCTGTGACGACGATGGTGGCGCCACCACAGTGACAGTGGAGCTTTTATATTTATAGAGGATTCCTTTGGATCTTAACATTTTTCCAAGATTTGATGTTTCCTACAAGTTAATTTCCGTAAAATATCTGTGTGCCAAATTTCAAAATTCATACAAATCCGTTTTGCAGTTTTTACGTGAAACAGTAACAAACATACATACTAACACAACTGATAATAAAATATTGACATGCACAACTTACCTTCAATCGGATTCCCTAAACTTCAACTATTTCAGATACCTAAACCTCGAAACTATTGTAACTTAATTGATTCTATTTGTATTTTTGGCCTTCGGCGTGGTGTTTCAGAGTGATAAATTCGGTCACGATTTGAGTTCAGATCTGCACTTTCAACTTTGCAAGTTGATTCGTATTATTATTTTACAATTATGAGATTACAATTATATAAGGTTCTATATACATAATGTATGTTCCTATTTCTCTAATCGTTTCTCCTATGATTGATTTTCTGTAAGAAGAAACGAAATAAAATTACTTTTTTATGAATCTTGTCTGTAATTTATGGAAAAAAAAAACGAAATTTTAAAACACTTTTGCAGGCCTACACTAGACATGGCTTGTGTCGTGAGTAGGTACCCTAGTCTGTGGTAAATCAGACAGCTGATTAGTTTGAAAGATGGCTATAGGTATCACTGAAACAGAGAGGACATTTAGGAAGAATTAGGATGAGGATATACTTAAGAATGGTCTCTGCATTCCAAAAACTGAAACACCTGTAACAAGCGTACTTGTTATATCACGGAAGTGTTTACTGCCGAATAAAAAATCCAAAAAATAATAATAAGTAATGGAAAAATAATTTCAAACGTCAGAATGTTGCATTTTGACTAACCTAACGGCTAACGGCTAAACCTAGTTTTGCCGTGACAATTTTGTAAATACACAAACTTGTCATTGCTCGAAACAAAGTAAATACAATTTGTTTTACAAAAAATCGTTTTCTGTGTTTGTGTGTGCGCGTGCCTTTATGTTAGTCGGTTGAATTCTGCGGTCTATGTTTTGCGTTAAAATTCACAGTGTGTACCGCGGTGTACGTTGATTTTTGTTCATTTCTCGCCGCAAGCATCGGGACTGAGCTGCGAGCGGGTTAGAGATTTCTGTACCATATTTCGTGCTTCAATGATTAGTTCGATTTCTAACTGGCATATAGGTTCTATTATTTTAATCTTTTCGGAGTGATTTTAAATGGATTCTTAATGGATTTAAAAATTATATAGACTTTATGGTTAAATATTAAGAGATTTTGTTCAAAATAGACCTAAAAATCATTTTACAGTGTAAACATATTCTAATAATATATTTAGGGCTACATATTGTTTGTCTAAAATTAGGTGCTGGTTGGTGGTCATTTGGTGCTGAAAAAAGAGGTAACTTGGAAAGTTTTACGGGAGTTTTGAAAATAAGTGATTTCAACTTTGCCAACCTTTTTGTAAAATTAATAGTTTCAGCGTACGAGCGTCGCAGTCTACTGCAAATTTAGCTCAATATTACTACTCAATATATTACTCAATATTATATATTACTCAATACTTTAAATTAAACGTTTTTACCTATCGCCTCAACCCTTTCTATCTATACTAAATTATAATAAGGAGAGAAGATTTTAATTATTGTTTGTAATGAATCAACTCAAAAAATACTAGACCGATTTATAAGTAAGTCGCGTGCAACACCTAGTCTCTTATATGTTCTTACAGCATCATGTTAAAATATTTAGAAACAATTTTAATTCAGTCTTTATTATTTAAAAAAAAATATTACTGCACAGCATACGTAAAAGGAACGAACCTTTTCTTTATTACGTCGCCTTTGTAATAAAAAGCTGACAATGTAGTAGCTTTTGCAAGGAAAAGTCTGTTGCAAAAAGGTGTGAAAAACTTACCTCTTTACAATGTAGGTAAACAAGTATTTACTTAACAATAAAGGCTAATGAGATTGTTCGTGTATTGCGGCTTTTATGGTTTTACTACTAACTTGTAGTTTCGAAACTAAACTGTATTTGCTTTGGTATAGTTTTTTTTTGTTTGGTACTTTCATTATTGCTGACGGTTATATAGGTATGTTCAGTATTATGGTTTTGAACGAAGGTCAGAAATTACATGCTCACTTTTAATATAACTTCGCTTTTTGTGTGGTATGTAAAGTACTACTGCTATCATAGTTATAATTCAATCTTTTGTGAGAAGACGACAGTAAAATAAATAAATAAATAAATATATTCAGATTCACACATTCCACACAGCACCATCTAGTTCCAAAGTAAGCAACTTAATACTTGTATTATGGATACGAGACAGTTGATATACTACACATACAATACTTTTTTTTGTAAAGATACAAAGGTACACATAAACATATTTTGCCTCTAGCGGGATTCGAACCCGCGACCGCTTGGTTAACAGCTAGGGAGCTAGGGTAGGGTTACTCGCCACTAGATAAATAATAATACCGAATAAGCCGTTCCCCAAAATGGCATTTCTTAATACCAGGCCAGTACTTACCTATGTCTTTTATTATGAGTCTAACAGCAGCGTTGCATTTAGTGTGTACTAGCTTATAAAAATAACATAGAAATTTTTAGGAAGGAAACTATATATTTTTAGGAAACTATATATTCGCTTGAATATGCTTTGACAGATTCCAATTTTTATATTATGTCTCGCAAGAATCATCATTGTCCCTAGTATTTTAATGACCGATAAGATACTACTTCTTTATTTTCTATACCTATTTTAATAATATAATCGGCAAAACAGTCTGTTGATTATGGTAAGCAATAATTTAACTTTTAATAACCAGCGACTGCAGATTTTCAGTGTCTAAAATTTTCATCCTGTTTCCCTACGGACGAACGCTGAATTGAATCGTTGAAATTCAAATACACCTCCATTCTACAATTCAATTCACAGCGTTTGGCTAAAATGTGACTCGCAGCTGTTTTTAGTTTTAACGTATGTAACTTTATTTTACGCTATTTAATATCTGTGACTCCTCTGAATTGTTCCTAATGTAATTATATAGTGTTATATTAAGTGATTTTTACCATGACAATTAAACAATAATTAAAGCGAAAACTTCAGTACATGCCTTAGGCAGTTTTTGTATGCAGAAGAAGCGTGGAACTCGCGTGACCATCACGCTTAGTTACGCTTAGTCATGTATAAATATAGTGTATGTGTGTGTGTGTTTGTGTGTTTTTAGGAGACAGGCTTTATAAAAAATAATAAAAAAATCCAGGTTACCTGGTTAAGAAATAATAGAGATATATTTGAAAATAGAGTAAATCGGATTCCTGGATGACATTATTTATGTAATTACGATAACATAATTTTCCGATTTTGTAGTCATATAATCAATAATAATTGATTCTGTAAGTTTTGTAGGTATAAAAAATAAACTTTAATTGAGTCATAGTTAAAAATATTTTTAGCCAACTTTGACATTTCATCTTTTAAAAAAAGTGCAGTCCTACTTGTTATAATTACATACTTTTTATAATTTATAATTAAAGTAGTCTAAGTCAATGTTAAATTTGTCTAATCAAATGAGGTAACTGGCGCTATTAAGACTCCTTTAGTACGGTTATTAATAAAATACGCAGAGGTTCATTGATAAAGACTTCTTCATCGCGTGAAGCTATTCAGCTTGTAGGTAATACAAATAAAAGTATTCGATTGAAAAGGACTTTTTAATGCAAATTAGTGATAATGTATATAGTGAAGTTAGTGCCATCGCACTTATAAAGAACGCCACAATAAAGTGTCTTCACCTTAATGTCCTTAAAATACAGAGAAGATAGAAATGGGTTCATGTTAATGGACAAATTCTTCATTATTAATCAACTTAGTAATTTAGGCTAAATTACTTTTAGTTTCTAAAACACTTATCAGTGTCAATATCCATTAAAGTCCATTACTTTCTTTATATTAAGATCAGCAGACAGGCTGACGGGCCACTTGATAGAAAGAAAAAATCTTTGTACGTAACTGGTTTCGTAGCAAGAAAAACAATTCTTATCACGTTCTTATCCTTATCCTTGTGGAGTCTCAACTTCAAAGCCTGCAGCATCGCCGAAAAGTAGCATCCCTATCAATTTTCTATCGTCTGCACCATGAAGAGTGTGCGTCCATTCTCTTCGATTTGATCCAACCGGAACCGTTCCACTTGCGAAACACGAGGCGCGGGCGGGGGTTTCATCCCTTCGTGCTTGTAGTTCCTCGGTCACGCACGAAGCGTTACAGTTCCACCTTCCTTGTCCGAACTGCTAAGGAGTGGAACTCACTGCCTGCGTCTGTGTTTCCCCAAAATTACAACCTCGGGGTCTTCAAACGTAGGGTAAATGGGCATCTACTAGGTAAGCGTGGTCCACCTTCGGCCGCATCTGCACCTAACATCAAGTGAGATCGCGGCCAAGCGCTGCCTTGACTTATATAAAAAAAAAAAAAAGTAACTGGTTACGTAGCGTTGGTTTCGTAGACAGCCGAAGCGAACACAGGGGCTTCAAAAGCATTGCCGCCTACTGTAGGGCTAAGGATAAGTGCCCGCGACTTCACCCACGTTAAAAAATTAAGAAAATATCTTTATCGTTGTGACGACGGTGGCGCCGCCACGGCCCATTTTTTTTTAAATTTTAGACGATCCCTCAGGAAACTAATATTTTTTAGGATAATTAACTATCTGTGTGCCAAATTACATCATTTAGATAAACGTTTAGCCGTTTTTGGGTGAAAGAGTAACAAACATACATCCTCACAAACTTTCGTATTTATTATATATTATGTTTCTTTACAGGTAGGATGGCTAAGAGCTGAAGATCAGACAATATTAACTATGCACGACAGAACCGTTCTTGGTGCAAGATACTCAGTAAGTTTAGACGCGCCGAGGACCTGGCAGCTTCGCATCAGGCCGCTGCGAGCCGAGGACCGAGGCTGCTACATGTGTCAAATTAACACTCAGCCCAGCATGAAGTGGCAGATAGGCTGCATCGATGTGTATGGTGAGTAATGTTGCTGTTACGATATAAATATCTATATATCTCAAATGAAATGGTTCTTTGAACCCCAGACCAAATAAGAACTATAGACATAATTTTTCAGACAACATAGTGAAGCTCTTTTTTTAAACTTGCGTTCCAAGCTATAACCTCATTTTTTGTTAATTTTATTAAAAATATTCTTTTCCAAGTTTGCTTATGTGTGAATCATGATTTCATCCAGCTTTACAAGCTTATATTGTCAAGCTGGATGATTTTATTTTACACACATGATTTCATTTCACATGATTTCATTTTTACACCGTCTCACTGCACAAATTGAAATTTTCACTAGTAAATCATCAATACTAATAATAAATTTGCAAATGTAGCTATTGTATGTATGGATGAATGTACCTACATAACTCTTAAACGAGTTAACTGATTTTCATGAAACTTGGTAGATAAACATTTAGACGCACGGGACACAGAATAGGCTGCTTTTTTCACGCGGGCGAAGTCGCGGGCGTCAGCTAGTATTATCACAAGTATGCTGTGGTATTATAATACCTTACCTTATATACCTACCTGTTGAAATTTAGCAGTACAACAAAATAAGTAAAATAATAACCAATAATATCCAACTGAATAACTAACTAGAATTTATATTTAACCCGCATGCAGCATTGATTTTAAATTTAGTAGGCAGCTTTAGCTGGCATCCGTAAAGCTGCAGAGAAAATATTTTCCATTAAAATTAATACTTTGAAAATTAATATATGAAATGAAGAATGAAAACTTCAACTAAGAAACATTGAAAGAGCTAAGAAAAAATATGAAACATTGCATACTTCGTCGTTCTTAGTAGCTTGGGATAAATATTCCAGGGCTATCGCGTCTTTCAGATTTTAATTTATTATATAAATCAAAATGGTGCATACGGCATGTGCTATAAGTGCGTGCAAATCTTTATCTCGCATAAATAAAGAACTAAGCTTTCATCAATTCCTGCACGATGAAGAAAGGTACTTAAGCACATTTTATATTACTTAATTTGTGTCAACCCTTCCGTAATTTTTAAATACCTGCACAGGCGGCGGTATCGCCCAACATCAAAGGCGTCGTCTTACTGTAGGAAATAAGTATGCGGTGATAGTAATAGTATATATTATATAGTATAACTTAGCTATGTATATAAGACCTTGCTCTATGAGGCGACATGTCACTAAGGGAAAAGCCTTAAATAAAGATTAAAAAATAATATTATATAAGATATTTCAATTTTAAAAGCAAACATGGTTAATTTATTCAAGATTTTCTATTTTTTCGAACTACCGCCAAAGAGAGCATTCGCGGCAAAATAGAAACCCATTTACGTGTATTTTATCAGAATCGCCATTGTCCTCGAACAAAGCTTTTTCTAAAATTATAGGGAGCGTTGCTCGTATATTTGCTAATATCGGCCCGCACCCTTTATATTCCATTCATGTCTGTGGGGCATGTAAGACGGACTGATCGATCGGTCAGCTAGGTGGGTCCGATATACCTGGCCCACTTCTCTTAGTGTTCCTCAACCAAATTGAATATTTAAAGATTACGGTCATAAATCATACTAATAATGGTGTTTGTTGCATAATTGCGAGGAAATCGCTGAATAAATTTAGATTAAGCTGACACAACACACACGGTCCAGGCCCTGGATTGAAAAAGTGTTATTTTTGATCCAGGCAATAAATTCCTATTGGATAATATTTAAAACAAAGATAAAATTGATTGGTCTCACTGCGCTCGACTAGATAGAGCACTATACAAAAGCGATAGCTCCGTCAATGCGGCAACTTTTTATTGTAGTGTGTGTAAAACATCGTCACTTTTTATCACTTTTTACACAGTTTTATTATATTTTTACACAGTTTCACTACGCAAACTGGCATTTTATTATGCTCAAAATTTAATAAAACATTCGGCACGTACACATCACAGACAGTTTGCAGTGTGACTGGCTCGGGTACGCCGAATTCGGCGTAGTATTTTTTGCCGCATTTTACAAGTACAACGGCGGTATCTAGTCAAGCGCAGCGAGACCAATCATTCATCTATGGTTTTAAAATTTTACTTTCAAACTACCAATAAATTAGCATTCAGTCACTGATAACTTAGTTCTTCGACATTGAACCGCGTAGCTATTTGTGAACGCTATTGAACTGTTCTACTTAAGTAGATCAAGAAGACTAGTTCTTCAATAATCACTTAAGCAATTGGACTTTGATAATATTTACTTACCATCTTGATGGTGACCATCATAATTCAAAATGACTTTGTAATTGTCTTACAATTTTTAGTGATTATTTATAATAATTAACTGCTTTCTTTTACAATTACTTAGTGACTCACATGTCAGATGAGCAACATATAGCAAATGCTCAATTATTGGCATTTTTAATTCCTACAAGGCGACTTACCTCACATTTGTTTTTTCTATCTTTTTTTTTACGTTTTGTCATCTATTTTAATATCACTAATTTGTACTCGTCATAATCAGTTGAATAAACAAAGAGTGACCTTGATAATTCAATCAAAGTTAACAATATTTTTATATATTTATTTAGAAATATAAATTTTATCAAACACTCTTAGAGGCATTAAAAATCATAATTCGTAGGTATTTAAAGTCCAAATGTAACGCTTCTGACCCACCGTACCACCGACCATACCCCCAGTGGTATGGTGAGTAATAATTTAAAAAACAATACCACCAATTAATAGTGATGTTTATATGTATTTTATAGTACTTATAGAATAGAGTATAGTTAGTATCATTTGCAACAAAAAACTTAACAAAACATGAATTCATTATGTCAGAGACTGTCTCCCAATATGCACAAATAACTCAGTAGAAAGAAGTGTCGGAAGTCCGTTCAGAGTTGTGTAGTGACGAAGAGTTTACCAATTTTGTAGCCCTCGTCGATATTTGCATGCCGCTAGTTTGAGATTTCTTTTTCAATTTGGAACTTGTTCAGTACTTTATTGAAGCGGGTGTCACTCGGGCCGACAAGCTCCGGTGTCGCTGGCAACTTTTTGAAGGCTCTGAAAAGAGGTTGGTCTTTTTTCTCGAGCTCCCGGGAGCGTTTTGAGGCCTCAATATTGGTTATTCTTTTTTGGGTTTCAAAAGATTGTGCAGAATGACCACTTGTTTACAGATGTCCTCAACCTTTTGCCTGATTTGCAATTATAATTTTAAAATTTTTTTTTCACCAGGGATAATCGGATATAAGATCATCAAATGATAATCATAAGGGAGCCTTACTTGTGAAAAAAAATATACAGTAACTCACTATTACTGAAAAAAAAATTTAATCTCATGAAATTTCCCTAACTAATATTTTCAAAGAATAAATTTCAAAATAATGAAATACAAAAGTTTATTTTCATTTAAAAATAATAAGGAGTATTAAAATAATTAATTATTAAAAATAATTTAATTATTAAAAAGTAGAACATTTACTTATTATTATGAAAGATCCTTATTCGTTTAAAATTGATGTAGTTTTTATCCAAATATACTGTGTATATTTTTAATATAGGTACACAGTATATTTGCCTATCCATTTGTCTGTTTGTACTGAGTAATCTCTAAAACAGCTGTACCGATTCTGATAGGCTTTCACTAGCAGATAACTGATATTATAAAGAGTAACTTAGGCTACTCTTATTTTAAATATATGTGCAGTGTTCAGTCCAATACCGCGCATGCGCATGCCGAAGCGAAGCGTGGCCGGATTTAACTAGTATTTAATAAAATAAAATCTATTACGCGGACGAAATCGCGGGACAAAGTCAGTGTATACCTCCTTTAATATTTGCTAACAATATTCCATTTATGAGGTAGCAATTTGTAGGGTAGCAAGTAAGAGCATTTATATCATGAAACTTCGATATTAAATTTACAGAAGGTGTGGAAATTTAATTTGTGTGGAGCATTTGGTGGCTCCGCATGTGCCATTGCTGTGCTCATAACTTTGCTAGATGACTGCATATATGTATGAAAATAGAGCATCAAGTAGGTACCTACCTACGCTGCAAGAATGCAACGCAACAGAGTACATTTTTCAAAATGAAATTCTTAAGTAAAACGATGCACACAACTCTCGGCGTCTTCGCAACGTCGACTCAAAGGAAATAAAAATAAAAATTCAACATTAAACATTTCCCTGGGAAGTTGGGAATAAATAAAGTTTGTGTAGAAGTTTATCTTGTGCACTCTCAAGTGGGGACAGATGGCGTAAGATTGAACATACGAGAAAACACTTTTGGTATTAAAAAGGTTGGATTGTTTGCTCAGTTTCTAAAGTAAATTTTATTGTAAATAAAGTATTGTTTAGTTAATAACTAAACAATACTTTATTTACAATAAATGTAATCTTGGGATTAGATTCTTAAGGTGCTGTACGAGCGTAGGAACTCTGTAATAGGTATTTGGGAGAATGTGTTGTCTCAACTTACTATAACGCGAATAACCCAAGACAGAATGCGATATTCGCCACACTTATACACATATTCAACTCGCAAATCACACGCTCACAATTCCAATATTTCAAAAAAATGGTACAGATCACATCCAAATTTTAAATAAGTGTCGTAAAACATTATTGGCTTTAAGTCAGTAACTACAAGATATCTACCCGCAAAAATTTCACAAATTCTGCACATTTTAGAAATTAATTACACTAAATATAAAATTAATTTAAGTTTTTTGTTACGATGCAAATCTTCTAATGGATATAGTTACTTACACCAAACATAGATCAATAGGAAATTCAATGGTTGATCATTTCTTGAAATATCTAGACCAGCATTTATTGAGGTCATAACTTCATTTGAGTTTCAATTTTATATAACGATATTCTATAGTTATATCTAGTATTCATAGATATTCTATAGATATGTATTCTATGGATATTCTATAAATATTTATTTATTATTTGTTTATTTATTTATTATATCGTTATATATTATGTAAGCGTCAAAATATTTAACATTTTCCTATGGTGAAGTTGCGGCACGCTACACGTTGATTGCATGATATACCACGGTAGCCATCTACCATCAAATGGTCCGTCAGCCTGTATGAAGACCTTAATCAACAAACAAGAATAAATAAATAAAAAACGTCACTGCTATGAAAAACGAGCACAAGAAATTTTCACCTAAATTCATTGCAAACAGAGCGTCGCGTTAGCAAACTGTCAATAGAGACTTAATTTCTTCTTCCACACAGTTAAATCCATCATGATTGATTGACGTGTATTCTGAGTGGGACAGGCGCGTACAGTGGCGCGACTCTAACGAGTCCTCCGCACCCCGTTGCCCCGCGAAGTACCTCTCGCCCGCTCACATCCGCCTGTACGATCACTTGCGAATGTGTGCCGTGTTTATTACTGGCCGAAAAAGTGGTAGCAAATGCGGAAGCGGAAGGCGCGGAGCGTCAAGTTAAGTTAGCCGTATATACCTTTACCTGTATTGGCTTACAACGTGATTTGGACCACGGCTTAAAATAATTTGATTGATAGCTTTTTGGTAAATGTTTATACGTGAATCATCGGTTGAGTTGATTTCATTTACTTGCCTTATGATTCGGCAATTCAACTACCCCAGTCAACTGAATTACTTAAATCGGTTATCCAGCTATTATTTTTCTTTACATGGCCAAAGTTAATCCTCTGACAAATAACCATAATAACGTAATTATGCCGACACTATTGAAGATTTTCCTAGGCTTTAGTTGTTACAGATATGGCTACCACAATTAAATTGGTTATTGAATTACTATTACAAAATTATAGTATGTAATAGTAAGCTACCAGTACCAGTTTTAGCAGATACGAGTTTCCGAAACCTTCAACAATTACATTTGAGGTCATAAAATACAATTATATAATGATAGAATGAAAACTGACTTGCTGATGGTTCACTTCATGGTTGGTGGCTATAGTCACCAATTAACATAATTATCACAACAGTTTTTTATAATGACTTGCCAAAATAAAATAACACATGAGGTATTATTTCACAGTGGTCACGGTCCACAAATCTGCTGCCCAGTTTACATGTTATTCTTACATGCAACATGATAATGCTTATAATAATTAATGTATAGGTTAAAGTACAGCTTTTCGCAGTAAATTGGGCAGCCGATCTGGCGGAAGTACCCACTTCCTTACATTCAGGCCACCGTGAAATAATAGTAATATGTGTGCTGTTGTACCATTATTTGAGTAAGGCATGTCAGAGCCCATTTCCCTATTCCTTTCCTTGTACTTGTACTACACCAAGACTGTCTTATGACTGCCAGCATAAAATACAGTATTTGATGCCAAAAAATACACCTATGACAAAAAGTTGACCTTAATCCTACATTGGTTGGAAATGAACTTGCAGCGCCTGCTCGCGTTGCTTGTATTATTCCTCAGCATGACAATTATCTAATACTAGCTGGTGCTCGCGACTTCGTCCGCGTGGAATAGTTATTTTGGGATTCATTTGGGTATCTCGAACGGTTTTCGCAGCGCACGCAACGGAAGCCCTCAAAGATGAATAATTTTCCCCATTTTTTCCACATTTTCGACTGTTTCTTCGCTCCTATTAGTCGCAACCTGATGTTATATAGCCTAAAGCCTTCCTCGATAAATGATCTATCCAACACAAAAAGAATTTTTCAATTCGAACCAGTAGTTCCTGAGATTAGCGCGTTCAAACAAACAAACAAACAAACTCTTCAGCTTTATAATATTAGTATAGATTATCTCTAGGAATATTGTGTTACATAGGGTAATTATAATTATATGCATGGTACAATTCTACATATTTGGTGGCTGTATAGTATAGCAGTTATACAAAGCATTACGTTGGGTAATTGTAACTATACGCTTTGTAGTTCTGCAATTGTGTTCTAGGTATAAGGCTAGAATACAGTCGTGAGACAATAATGAAACGGCTTAATTTAAGGTCTGAGGACTAAAATTTTAATTAAAGGTCTTAAATCAAGTAAAAAATAATTCCACGCAAAAAAAGTGAAATGAAACATGAAACAAAAAGGAAAGAAAAAATTTAAGTCACAATGTTGAATGCAAATGGCGGCTTCGGGGCCAAACGAAAACGGTTAAAGTAGCAAAAAGTTTCATGTTATTCCGGACAAGGGGCTATAAATCACAACAATATTGTGAAAATTTACTTTTTTCCCGTCAGTAGGTGTTTCGTGCAAAAAGTTTTCGCGTTAAAAAATTGGCAGCTCCTTTGTGGCGAGCCCGGTGCCTTTTTATGCGTTTTGTTTCTTGTTAAGCCCGGATTTTATGTATTGTTGAATACATATTACAGATTTGTTATATAAACCCCCTCTGTAAATTGTTGTTAGATTGTATAGATTTTTAATGTAAAAGTCGTCAGGCAGGTTGACTTTCCATTTGAGAACTTAATATAAAGGTTGGTATGTGGCAACCGTCACCTATTGACACATGCAACGCCATAGTTGAACAATTTGGAGCTTTAGGTTAATTAGTTAAGGTGCTTCGTTTTTGCTCGCTCTCAGGGGTCCCGGGATTGCGAAGGTATAGGAAAATGATCTCTGGCATCCCTTACTCTGGCATCACCTTCACCACAACTGTACACGTACTGTTATTTCACTGTATTCTTCTGCAAGGATATACTTATTGCTGCCATGTGGGCTGCCCCAATTACTGCGAACGCAGTGCGCCTTGCCACTACTATTTGCTAAACAAACATCACTGGTTTTCGTTTAATATATGTTTCTTAACCTTTCTCTTCTCATTTGCCTGTTAATGTTATTTTTTTATTTTTCCAGCGTACAAAATTTTCCCTGAGTAGTACTCGGGGAAAATTATTTATTTAATCGTACTTATTTATTTTTCCTCGAAGACCCTTTAAATATTTACATTAAGCTTTTTCTTCGCAGTGCCTCCAGATATAATTAGCGATGACACATCATCGGATGTATCAGTTCAGGAGTTGGAAAATGCTACCCTAACTTGCAGAGCTACGGGTCATCCGCCACCAAAAATAACTTGGAGAAGGGAAGACCATGAACCCATACTGTTGAAAAAACAACTTTCCAGGGAATTCGAAAAAGGTAAGATTTTTTTTAAACACATTGAATCGTCTGGTAAAATATAATCAACATGATAACTCACCGGTTCGGGCGAGATAAATTCCGGCGAGTGGTCTAGTAGCTCAGGCATTTGTGTAACAATAACATAGTTTTACTTAAGAGAGCATTTAGAGAATACACACTCTAATACAAGCGTCTGGTTTAAATTAATAAGGCAACTTATTCATGATTGTAATCAAGACAATTATAAGAGAGGTGTGAAATAAAGAAAATAAAGTGAAGTATGTATAAGTATATAGGGTACAACACCACCGAGAAACTTCAGAATGTGAGCTGCTGTGTTTCGTTGAATGAGTAAGCGATACCAGAGCCTATTCGTTTATCCTACTGAGATACTTTACCTAATTGGACCATCAACCTGTCTGCCAATCTTTGCAATTTTTGCATAAATATGTCTGGCGTTATATTTTCTTTTTCAACGCCAACGAAGTCGCTGGCATCAGTTAGTTTAAATAATGTGGATTATAAAAACCCTTTCACAATATACATTATTTACCATCGCTTATTTTTAGGTATCGGTAACATTACTTAGACAAATGTTTTTTATATGTACTACTATATTTTTTATATGACCGCGGCTTCGTCCGCGTTGAAAAAGAAAATATATGAGTCATATTACACCTGAAATCGTTATCGCTGTGACGCTGTGACAGTAGCACCCAATTTTTTAAATTTTTAGACGATCATTCGGGAACTGTATATACTTTTTTATTGATGTATATATATTTTATGTACTAGCTGGCGCCCGCGACTTCGTCCGCGTTGAAAAAGCAATATATCGCCTGACATCGTTATTGCTATTATACTCAGCCAGGAGTTAGTTTCCTTAATTTTAGATAATCCCTCGGGAGCAGTAATTTTTTTCTGGATGAAAGGTATCCTAATGTCCTTTCTGCTCGCAGAGATATACTATTTCGTTGTTCTTGTATCGCTGACAACGTGTATTGCAAAATTTCACGATGATCGGTTGAGTAGTTAAGGCGTGAAAATGTAGCAGACAGACAGACAGAGTTACGTTAATTTCGCATTTATAATATTAAACGGCTTTATAGTTTATTAATATGGATAGAGGTTTTGATACACTTTTGATAGACTTTCTATTTATATAGAGGGCGTTCGCGTGCCTGGTGTACAATCAGCCTATTTTTAATACTTTAAGACTGTATTAAAATATTTATTAATTTATGCCACGTTTCTACCCCGGCAAAGGTTTATTTAGCCTCCCCTTGGGTTACCAATTTAAACACACCTGCCTCTCTTTTTGTCTCACATGTGTGCCTTGAAATGAATTTGGGTTCTTCAGGATTACACTTGGCTTACATTTTTAAAGCAGCAAGACAAATGAACGTACAACGAAAATCTTGTATTCGTTTGCAGCTAAATTTTGTTTTTTACATGCCCGGTACTGTATTTTTAGTCTATTTTATTAGTATTTTTAGTAAGCAAGAGAAAGAACATAGTCACAGCAGAATACGGCTTCTATTAATACTCATACCAATTAAGTCACATTGACTGTTTTTTTTTCTCGTGTAGGAGTAAGTACAAAAGTATTCAAAACAAGAAGGCTGTAGTGCGTCAACGCTCGGTCAAATTAGTCAATCAAAACACGTGTAAAGTAAAGTCGAAATAAGGTTAAGTCGATACACATAAAGTCTTCTCTCGATTACTTTTTATAAATTCATACAATTTTGAATTATTCTAAGTATTTAAATTTGTTAAGTTTGTTTGTGTACGCTTCAAAAACAAAAAAAAAAAACAAAAAAAAAGACTTAGTAGTCCGATTTTAATTCGGTTTTCTCTTGTGGAAAGAGGGATAAATGAGGAAGGAATCCCGGGCGAAGCCGCGAGCGGGTCGCTAGTCCGTACTATATAATATTATAAATGCGAAAGTTTGTATGGATGTATGTATGGATGTTTGTAACTCTTTCACGGAAAAACTACTGAACCGATCACCATGAAATTTGGCATACTCGTTGTCTGGGACACCAGAAAGGTCATAGGGTACCTTTTATCCAGAAAAAAGTACTGCTCCCGAAGGATTATCTAAAATTAAGGAAACTAACTCCTGACTGAGTATAATAGCAATAACGATGTCAGGCGATATATTGCTTTTTCAACGCGGACGAAGTCGCGGGCACCAGCTAGTATTCTATGAGGATGCATTCAAGATAATAATGAAACCGACCTAATCCGAATAAATAGGTCAAGTGAAATTCTGAGATCGATATTTTTCGTCGAAATCCAGGTTACATTTATATTTTTAAAGTAGATATATTTGTTATCATGTCAACTGTCCATTTTTCTTTCATAAATAAATAATAAGCAACCCTTCGACGCGATAGAAAGAATAATAAATTATTCAGAATGTTAGCTTGTTTGTTAGAAAATTTAAATAGGCAATTGATTCGTTGAAGCATTTTATACAATCCATTTATATTTGTATCGTGTGACCAATTTAAAGGACATTAATCAAAATTACCCAAAATGAGGAAAAATATTAAGGTTTAACTTAATACAAAAAAGATTTGGTTTAAGTGTCGCCAAGGTCCCAGAAAGTATTACGTTACAGTCAACATACAGTTAGAGCTGCAACCCATAGATCAACACGGGGATGTTTGAGACTTTTGGAAATAACAGCACTTGAGCTTTTGCGGAGAACTTGAGGAATGTATTATTTTTCCATATTTTCCTAATAAGTTAATAAACCCATGGCCATATTATGATCATTATATTTGTTGGCGACTCACTCTCAGCTTTGCTTATAGCGAAGCCGAGAGTTTTTAATATAATATAACCTTCCATGTTAATCTCTCTTTTCATTAGTAGAAACAGTATCAAAATCCGTTGGGTACCTTTACCATGAGTTATAATGACCGAGCGTAAAATATTTATATGGAAAATTGTCAATTATGGTAAAGCTACTGGTTGCAAAACCGACTACTTACCTGTCATATTAACTTTTTAAATTCGTGTTGTGTAACCAATCATAAACTAGAAACACATATTAACACAGTAATTATCCAAATTAACGCGACACCTTCGCGGTTGACGTTCCTTTGGTAGTACAGGATGAGAAAGAGAATTAATGAGTAATGAAGGGTCAATTTAGAGTGGCCACTTTGAATGATCGGCGACAAGGGTTGTTGGTTGTAATCTTGGATAATCTATTAAAAATGTGTCTTATAAAATGATTCTTAGGTGACTGAGTTAAGGTATATTTTTAAATAACTAAATATTTTAAAAAAATTACATCGTTACGAGCTGTGCTCGCTGCATTGAAGTTGTATCATTGGTTTAGTCATGAATAGGTAGTAAACAGATTTTTGCATTCAGAATAAAGTTAATCTTAATCACTCGGCTTTGTCTATGATTGAAGGTAAAAATAGCCTGCTGGTGCTTCCTTTCATAGGAACATCATGAAATAATCCTTTATAGAGCTTAAAATTACTACCATATTCTTGCTGCGTCTATTAAGTAGGTCATCAAGCTATGCCCATACTAAAAAAAATAATTAAAATTACTTATAATTTTTGTTGCAGTGGAGAGTTTTGTCGGCAGTTCTTTGCCGCTTTGGCGCGTGGACAGAAGACAGATGGGGGCTTTTCTCTGCATCGCCTCCAACGACGTACCACCAGCAGTCAGCAAACGCATTATTTTACTAGTTAATTGTAAGTTTAATTTAAAAATTTCAAAAAAAAATGGCCATAAGAATTGACACAGCTGTTTTGAAAGATTTAATTTCATCGAGGAAAAAAAAAAAAAAAAGGAAAACCAATGAAATGGACGGCGCCTACAATCGTGACCATAACTGGAGTTCATCGGATTATTCAGAGCGAATCATGCAATCCGTTTCTATTGGAATATTCGAACAAACAAACGTTGCAGGGCTTGATTTAGGAAAAAGAAATTCAACGCGGTAGCCAATCGGAAATGCGGATATTTCTTTGCAAATCAACTGCAATACTTTATCATATCAATTGGAAATTTATTTTGTTGGAGAATAAATTACAAGCGAAAAACGACAGGAAAATCGTAAAAATATCGTTTTCATTTTTCAATTCAATCAAACGATTAAAATGACCACCCTCAAAAACTTCTTTAGGGACGTCGGGCACTTTTGGTATGGGAAAAAAAGGGGAACAAAGCACCGAACTCGCGTGACCGTCACATCACGCTCAGTGAGGTTTAACGCTGACCTGTATCTTTTTAGGAAGAGTGGGATGGGAAAAGCTCTGATCTCACGTGATCGTCACGCTCAGTGACGCTCAGTGTGTTTATATATTTGTGAAGCTAACAATAAGTTTTCACTTTTGAGTTTCTTGTTCAAATTACACATCAGCTGCTGCTGCAGTGCAATACTAGGGAAAATAAGATGTCAGTGTTTGAATATATTTTTATTTTTCAGTCGCTCCGACTGTGAAAGTGCCAAATCAGTTGCTCGGTGCCCCTCTCGGCACAGACGTCAAATTAAAATGCTACGTGGAAGCGTATCCAAACACTATAAACTATTGGATCAAGAATAGAGGAGAGATGCTTCTTGATGGGTATGTAAAAACATCAAATTTTATATATACTTATTATAAATTTTAATCATAGAACTTTAATTTATATTATTACTCATAATAATGTAGATAGCATCTATGAAAAAAATATACTTATTAAATCCTTACGTTATAAATTCAATTACAGAAAAATGTACTTAGTATCGATTAATTAACTAATTAATCCGACTTTTTGTTATTAATATCAAGGCTGTACCATTTTTTTTAAAATAGATGAATAAATAAAGAATATAGTCTGTTATTTTGTCATGCAGCGAACTTTGTGTCATGAATGTTATTGACTTTTTCGATTCAGGTTATATTCGTATCTAGTTATTTGTAGTGAGAAAGTGTTGGGTATTAAATACGATCACTGAAAAAAAAAATGAAAAACCCCTCGTTAAAATCATATGAAAATAACAGAATCATACGAAGCTCAGTATAGGATGAACACTGCTTGAACTTGAAACAAAAGTTCTCATATTGTGAGACTTGACTTTTTAATGTGGTACTACTAAACTACTGAATGTACTACTAATTATCCGATATATGGAACTTATTAATACACAAAAAGGTAGAATTCAGTGAACACGCGAAAGTGGCGTCGCGTTCGTCCCACCGTCTCGAGAAGTACGGTATTTTAGGGACTACGGTCACTGCTGAAGTCGAGGCCCCTAAACCCCCGTAAGTCTAAATTCAACATTTTTTTTTTGTAATTGCAAATGTAAAAATAATGATAATAATAATAATGTGTAACTGTAAATTTATTTTGTTATTTAAAATTAATTTGGAAATTGTAATTTTACTTAAAAATAAACGGCCTGCGGGGGTGGCGTAACCCCTGGGAAAAAAAAAAAAAAAATGTACGCTCCTAAGAGCGTAACTTCTAAAAGTATGTGATGTTTGGTCAAACATTTGATCAAACAATTGCCAGCCATAAATCGGTGACGTCACCAGTAAAGCTCTAAATTTGAATAAACGAACTCTATTACGGAATTGGTATTTTGAAAGTGACAGAATGCGATCGCGTTGAAACTAGTAGCAGAGGCATATATTGTCACAGGGTGGCGGACTTTATTGGAATGTCCAATGGATGAAGTTGGATAAACGTTAGTTTTACGGATACGTGTTCGAATGGAATATCTGACGCGTATAATTTTATTCGACATGAGAAATAGCTTGTCCAATTTGACTATTGAAATGGTCCTCTTGTGAATATTTTGCCAAAATCGTTTGTGTGCCCGTTGCTTTATTTACCTGTATTTTAATAGTGCAATTATTTTCGTATTTTGTCCTTTTTTTTTGAACGATAACGGGCCGGTGTATGTCTACATTGTTAGTTCACAAAGTAACATTTAAGAAATAAGGCTAGCGGTGAGCAAGTATGCTGTCAACCCTGACAAGCTTGTGTATAGTGGCAAGCACGCTGCGTTTCACAATCATTTGGGCAGCCCAACTGGCGGCAGTAACCGTCCCTTTCAGAAGACCCTGAAATAACAGCACATCTGCTATTGTGTTTCAGTGAGTTAGTAAGAAATGCCAGAGCCCATTTCGCTATCCCGTGGCGTTGCTTGTGTTAGGCTTGATGACGGTAGCCACATACCATCAAGTGGACCCTCAGCCTGTCTGTCAAGTTTAACATTAAAAATGTTACAACACACACACTTAAATAATTATGATTTCTTAAGTAAGACGAGGCAAAAGCTAGTGTTACGTAACTTGAAGTACCCTGCTGAAACTTTGGGGCAGCTTAAGAGGAGACGTACCTCTAATGATGTGTTATTGTAGTAACATAAAACTTTTCTAATACAAGTTTCCAGAAAAGTATTTTAAGATAGTTTAATGTCCGTATATCTTACCTCGTTGCTCCAGTAACTAATGTACGCTTTGTATTGTATTTTTTAAAATATTTGTTGCCATTAGGTAACTACTTTAAGAAATTAAATATTTAACAATCTGTTTGTTCGTTTAAATTCATTAAGTTCCTATCTTAATACAGTTCGATTTTTTTACATATCGACTTATTATTAAAAAAATCGATATACTTACAATTAATGTTAAAGTTCCACTAACAAAACACTCACAGTAAAGTAAAAAGTATAAATAGGTAATTATATGTAAAAAATACAAAAAATAATTATGGCAAACTTTTACCTTATTTTTTTTAAAAAGTTTAAAAGTTTGCCATAAAATATTTTTTCAAAATCAAAATCAAAATTTGGGCAGCACGTCGGCAATAACCACCACCTAAGAACAGTGAAATAAACCAAGTGAATAAATATTACTATTATCTTATAAACATATAAAAATATCTTTCACAGGCCAAAGTACACGATAAGAGAAGAAAAGTCTTCGTACAAAGTGTCCATGTGGTTGACAATCAGACAGTTCTCAAGAAGCGACATCGGCACATACAACTGCGTCAGCACCAATTCTTTGGGAAAGAGTGAAGGCACACTTAGGCTTTATGGTGAGAATTAACCACATTAATAAGATTAAAATGAGATTATTGATACATTTGAATTAAAACCACTCATTTACGGCCGATATTTATTTAATAGCCTCACATTTTAAGGATGCAAATCGCAGCGATTTGTTGCTACTTGGAATCTGCGGAAAACTCTTAGGGTTGCTATACATTCCGTTGGCGTTAGCCTATCCAGTCGGCTAGGCTGCCCTGGGGTGGATCGGAGTTTGCTGCCTCGGCAGAACCCGGTCCACTCCGTTCACAGGGCAAGGAGGCACCGGGAAGTTTTAGTGGGTATTCCCAGTGCCGCTATGATCAGGTGCTGGGCGACCCCCACATATCCCTACCGTCTAGCCAGCGGTAGGGAATCTGTAAGCGGATTACACCTCGTCAAAAAAAAAAAAAAAATTGTTGCTATACATAATATAATCGGACCGGCACATTCGATTCGGCAATTTTTGTTGAACAATAAAGCCGACCCGAAGTAAATAATTATGTTCGACTACCATTCGGCTTACCTGATCGGCAAAATCGGCATCATTATCCATATCCATATTACTAATATTATAAATGTGAAGTAACTGTCCGTCTGTCTACCTTTCACGCCATACTACTCAACCAATCATCTTGAAATTTCGCAAACGCGTTGTCAGGTATACCTAGGTAAGACATAGGGTACCTTTTATACAGAAAGTACTGTCCCTGAGGGATCATCTAAAATTACTGAGGGATAACTAACGCCTGGCAAATGTGTAATAGCATTAAGATTATATATAAGCAATATAATTGCTTTCCTTATAGCTACTATTTAACTCCGGACAGACATAATTGAATTAATGATCCATGAATATGAATAATTCTCATTATTAAAACTTAGAACATTTTAATTAATATATCATTCAGTGGAATAAAAATATTATCAACAAATTTAGTAGATATTAATTTTGCCTACAAAGTTGTGTTAGGTAACTTAAATTGGCAGTAGTACTTGAAATTAATTATTGTTTTCAGAAATAAAGCTGAATTCGTACTCTGAGGATTTCAGTAATCAAGTCAGCGTCGCTGGGGGTATGTGATTAATTTTTGTTTGTTCATTGAATTAGTTTTCGTGGAAAATATCAAAGTTTTCAATTCAGATATTGGCGATTTTCTTAAATAAATTTCGCATAAAATAAAATTAAATAAAAACTAAAAAGATTAATGTATAAAATTATGATAAATTTTTCTTTGTCGTAATATTATTTTATATGCTAAAAAAATTCTATTTTAGAGAGTTGTTTTCGTGTTCAATTTATAGAATAAATTCTTTATCAGTAATGTCAGATTCCGATTATGATTGTTAATAATAAAACGAGGCAACGTAATGTCTTTGACATGTTTATTTTGTAGCATTTCCGTTTCCTAATTGTACCTACATTTAAAAAAAAATGAACGTCAACATATTTTTGTGTTGTGTGAACCAACTTTCACATTATTTCAAATTTCAAATTATTAAATTAAATTTATAATTAAAATTATTTCAAATTGATACAAACTTTTTCTCCGTACAGGTCTAACTGAAGCCGCCAAAGGTACAACAAAAAATCAAGCCGAAAGGACATTAATATTGCTATTATGTTGTTACGTTATTAATTCGTACATAATGTTTACATAAATGTAAGGAGTACGAGTATGTATGTACATAAAACTTCATTATTAATTGTAATGCTTTAAAAAGAAACGTAATTCAATTACATGTGTTATTTTTTTGTAAATATAATTAAGGTTGTATGTTATTGTAAAGAAAACTCATAAAGACAACGATAACAGTATTAAGGGGTTTGCACACTAGAGCGAAAATAAAATACTGAGTTAAATATTGTATTTAATTTTTTAAATTTTTAAATTTCTGTTTGATTCTTTGATTTTGATTCAATAATTTATCACCAGTAGGTAATATTGACAACAGATAATATAATATTCACATCGCAGTCGTCTCCCGCCTTTTAGTGCCTGCTTAAATGACAGAAAATCAATTTTAATAGTGGCAGGGCTTGCGTTTCGCATTCACTTGGGCAGCCTGTTTAGCGTTAGTAGGTAACCAACTTTCTTACAGAAGACCATTTCCCTTTCCCTTATCCTTAATCCTGTGGATTTGATTGTGACATAGGCGACGGTAGCGGTTTATAGCGGTGGCTACCACATGCAACACTGCTTATAAGTAAACAGCTTATAAGCAACTAGCTGCTGACCGTGACTTCGCCCGCGTAACTTTATAAATTATATACCTTTCTCGAGAACCACTCTATCTATTAATGAAAACAGCATCAAAATCCGGTGCGTAGTTTTAAAGATCGAGTTTGACACCATTCGTCCACTTACGAGCTATTTACCACATTCGCTCTTCGTCCACTTCGCCTAAGCATACATAGGGACAGACAGACAGCGGGAAGCGATTTTGTTTTATACTATGTAGTGATAAATGACTCTACACATTCTTAAAAAGGTCTTTAGAGATTACTTGAGCATTAACTCAGGGTTGAATTTAGTGAGATCTAAATGGGATTCCTCTTAGTGAAATAAAATATTTTGTTTTAAATGTGATTCCAAGCACACATAATTGAAGACACATAATATGACACACACACATAACGCACATCACATACATCATGAAGTCGAGTAGATGTTTTGCTAAAGTCTCTCAAAATAATAACTGTCTAATATTTGCTTTAGAGAAATTATTTCATGTTTATTCAAGACGGTGTAGTGTTTGTAGTAAGTCCGCTTTGGGCGATTTCATGATAACTTGACTCGAAATATTTGATAGATGTTTGATAAAAGTAATATGGCTCATCCTAAGTAAACAAAACTTCGTATTGGTTCGCTTAAGATCTTGTATTTTTTGGTATATTTTCGTGTCACCATTATTACTAAGAAATGTCTAATATTGTATAGTCTCTAGTTCATTTTTTGTCACTTAAGATAACGAATAAGCTATTGGTGGCTAATACCAAGTAATTCTGTCTGCATACCTTTATCATAAAAAAGTGCTTAAATACTGGCATGATTTCTTTATTATACTCTGTTCAATACTAGATTCGTTTTTATCCATTATAATTATTATCTTAAATAATTTTTATTTATGTAAATTTTATACCTACAGCTAAGTTTATTTTGTTCGCGTTAGTTTCACTCATATTATGTCACATAAAAGATCGGTAATACTAATTATGAGTAAATTTATTTCGTTATTAAAATTAAGTTCAAATTCTATACTTAACTAAAACGTCTAATGTCTAATTCTAATGTCTAAAAGTGTTTGATTAAGTTTTACATATTTATGTATAAATAATCTTATTTTTGTACATGGTTATATCACTAAATTGTGTTTTCAAGTGATTTTTAAATTTTGAGCATCAGTGTGCAATACCCTTTATCGAGAGTAGCTCGAGTATTCAAAGAATTCGCTTAGTACCGCCAAAACTGTTTACATTTAAACCGATTGTAAACTTGTCGCTCGATTATAAGACTGTTAAAATGAATAAAAATGATATACAATTAATACGTTTTTTATTACCTCATTATATATAGTATATCCGTTACTAATATTATAAATGCGAAAGTTTGTATGGATGTATGGATGGATGGATGTATGGATGTTTGTAACTCTTTTACGCAAAAACTACTGAACCGATCACCATGAAATTTTGCATACACGTTGTCTGGGATACCAGAAAGGACATAGGGTACCTTTCACCCAGAACGCGGACGAAGTCGCGGGCACCATCTAGTAAGCTATAATTAAAATTATAACTAACACTCGATTTTCTATTGTGTCTAAACACGCTATATTTGCTGAGGAGTTGGGTGACCCGCAGACTACTGAATGTTGCACCATCAGATTATCTGTTCATGGAAATATCACTGAAATAACAGTATCTCTACCAAATTTCACATCAATAGAACCTATGAAAGTTAGCGAAATCCCTTCGTCAACTAGGAAATGGGCTGATGATCTTCAAATGCCTGGACAGGCCTTTATAAACTATAGCTAGAACCATCTCGATAACGTCCGCTTCAAACAAAATCATGACAATTAACTTAGATAACAACTCAAGAACTTTCAACTAAACTTAAGTTAACAAGTCTATACATAATAAAGTACTCGCATGCCTTCATATTAATTATACTTTGAATCTGGTCCGACTGTCTGCAAACAGTTGTGTTTTACTTCATGTTTGTCTTTTTGTTTTATTTGTTTTTAGAACCGCAAGTGTATCTAGATAAATTTATAGCCCCCTGCTTCTTATGAGTATAGCTGATAATGGAAAGGATGTCAGGAAATGTATGAACTTTGTTATCATCCCTTCCAATAGCTAGTGTAATATATTGATGGATAGCCATTTTTGGATAGTTCCAAATGTTGGTCCGTTCAGATGTAGTCTCCTTACACTGATAAGGTTTTTACTAAATATAATAATTGTCTGTCATAATTTATTTAATTGTCATTTTTCAAGGTTTGGAACTGCCTACCGGCGTTTGCGTTTAAGAGGTCATATAACCCAATTTTTTTCAAAGTTCGAGTGAATAGGCTTTTTCTGGATGACCTAATAAAAAATAGAAAAAAAAAATTTTAAATGATAAAAATCCTTATCTAAATTTTAAAACAATCTTATTAAAAGACTAACATAATTTAACAGAAAAATATCTCATGTTACGCTCTGACTATATTTCACGAACAGTAAAGTGTAATTTGCATTTATAATAATTCAAATTTTTACCACACCCGGCGCGCGCAACGAAAAAGGAAGGAAGTGCAATTTATGTGTTAAAATATTCAGTTGCACCATTCTTGTTTTGGTCCCCGTCGGAAAACTGCACCTGCGTCAACATTCGCGTTACTTTCACCTATTTTGACGCTTTATATAATAGCGTTCTCTAGATTGGAATTGTCAAATAATTTTAACCTTAATTTATTAAGGCCCGGCTCCCTAAACATTATGATTGTTTGCCGTAAAACTGTAAGTAAACCAAATATCACATCAATGTAAAACTTAAATAATATTATATTTTACACCTTTTTCTAGTCAATGTCAAGACAGAAACACAATTAGTGGAAATTGACTCGACACTTTTATTTTTTAAAATTTATTCGATATTTTTTCTTTTATCTCAGAAGCAACTTTAGTTACATATGCAAAATAAATACTCATAGAAAGAAAATGAGGTTTATTAGTTATTCTCAAGACCATTCAACCTTATTCGAACCGTATTTGTGTTTGAAAGGGAATGCGTGCGAGTGTTCCTCAGTACCGCGCTGTGCGTCCAACAGAAAGCGTTTTGGGAGCGTCACCTTAACTAGACATGATGTCCTGTATATGGTGATATTTTATAATAAAAGAATACAAGATCATAATATAGGACACACAACTATTTTTGGGAAAGTGTTTAAAATCATGTACAAGTAGCCCAAAAATGACTTCAGATAAGGGTTCAAAAAGAGGTTCTCAATTCGACTATTTTGTATATTTCTTACGCGATTATCTCCACCAATTAGGAATTGATTTTGATGATTGTTTTTGTTGTTGGATTTTGATGACTTTAAGAGTTTAGAGTGATAGCTTGTAATATCATAACCTGAAGTTCTCAAATCAAAACTGTACCTAATATTAACCATAATAAGCATTATTGTAGTCACCATAAATTTCAATTCGCTATAGAATCTAATGATACCTATAGCATATTTGAAGGCTCATATATTCGTGATCACATAAAAATATCATAACCTGATCAGGGATATTACATCTCCGACCCAGTTGAATATAACTGTATTAATGTAAATCTGACGGCACCGTTCCGTACATCGATTTACTGCACAGACATTCCCATGGGCGGCGAATGAAATATTACTCGCCATATTACTACCGCATTACAGATATATATGGTTATGTAACATATCAATATACATGTCTTCATGTGGATCATAACGTATTCAGATTGTGCTTCATTTCTCTACCATACCAATTTTTCTGCTACTTGAAATTCCGTTTTGCATTTGAATATCGATTTTTCGCATAATCGCTAATAAACTAGCAGGCCGCCATCGGATTGGCATGGATTTTTTCTGCAAATTATACATAAAAACCTTTCCCTCTATCCATTAGTGAAAACCGCATTCAAATTCGTTAAGTAGTTTAAAAGATCTAAGCAAAGATAATTGATTGGTCTCGCTGCGCTCGACTAGATAGAGCGCTATACAAAAGCAATAGCTCCGAAAATGTGGCAACTTTTTATTGTAGTGTGTGTAAAAAATCGTCACTTTTTATCACTTTTGAACCAGTTTTATTATATTTTTACACAGTTTCCAAACGCAAACTGGTATTTTATTATGCCTAAAATTTAATAAAACATTCGGCACGTAAACATCACAGACAGTTTGCAGTGTGACTGGCTCGGGTACGCCGAATCCGGCGTACTATTTTATTCCGCATTTTACAAATACGACGGCGGTATCTAGTCGAGCGCATCGAGACCAATCATTTATCTATGGATCTAAGCCTACATACAGAGGCAAGCGACTTTCTTTTATATTTTGTAAAGAATTGCCAACTTAGATTTTATTAAAAAAAAAACTAGGTACTACAAGTATATGAGACAATAATGAAAATAGAAGAAAATGACCATACAAGAAAATGGAATCAAGTCTATTTAAATTATTCATATAGTTCTTTCTTCGCCGATGTCATTTAAACAAGGAAAATTCCTATCCAGAGAACGTTGCCCTATCATTTACCTTCATTATTTTACACTCTGCGAGGAATTCACTGAATACGAAATTATTTTTGTCTTTTATTCGAAACAAAAAAAGCTTTAATGTTTGTCAAAGGAATAATTTTTCTTGTCCCCGTCAGTCTTGATAAGAGAACGTCACAAGACGCAATAAAGCTAAGATGAATTATAAATTTCGACTGAGAGTATTTGAATAGGATTTACATACGTAAGTATATCTACGTAAGTACGTTCTTAATTTGATTTAATTAATTCACAAAAAATCAAGATATATAATTGGGAAAGCGCTCAAGTACGGAACATCTATTTTAAAATTACAATTAAAAAAAAAATTCAAATGATAAATATTGTAAATTATTATTAATAATAATAATGCATTTATTAGCTCCACACAATCACAAAACCACACAATATACAGACAATGTTAACCTAATTGTTACATACTACTCATACAAGCAATGGTTGTAATTTGTATGAGGGTCACCACTCTGCAGATTGCACAATTCAAAAAACATGTTGAAATTAATTCATTTCAGTGTAGGTATTTTTGGATTCGGGATTATTAATTGCCTAATTATTAAATTAATTTAATGCCCCTTACAAGAAGTCGTCAGTTCCGTAGTGTCAGTGAGTATGGGACGTTCCACATAAAGGGCCCTGATTCGGTATGACAATTATGATTTCACGCTTTTGTCTATCAACCCTATCAAAACCCTTCAATGTCTTGTTATGCCATTTATATATAAGTAAGAGAATAACTTTTTTAGCAGATTACGTAACCATTTGAGGAGTTGACGTGGTTTTTAAGTAAGAAATCGCTAAGTAGCGTTAGTGAATTAGGCCCCTGATGTTGGTATAATCTTGGTTCTATACGACAGTTTTATTATCAATACTAATTTTGAAAAAAAAAAAAAAAAAAAAGTCACTGAAAATATAAAGTTTACGACAGTGTGAAAATAGTTTATCAGCTTATAGTCATATTTACTTATGTACACATCAGTTAATGAAATAATAATTACAGATGTAACATATTTTATACTAAGTTCAAGAAAGCCTTTGTGGTAATTAAGTAATGTTAGTACAGCTTGTTTCTTTTTTCTTAGATCTTTTATATATGTGTAACAAGATTGATGAAGCTAAGTCCAAAAGTAAACACATCACAGCCACAATTAACTCAACGTGGGATTATACAAAATCCTTGCGCCAAACAAATGGTTACTGAGATTGAATGATGTTGCAACTTGTGTGATTTATCGAGATAATATTTGCTTGTGAAAACTTAAACCTACTTAGTCTGGTTTATTTCTTGTTCGAATCTAGTTTATTTAGATATCCTAAAACTACTTATTAAATTTTAACACAACATTTTGTTTTGTTGTAAAAAAGATTACATAAATGAAAATTAGATCTTATAAAAATTCGAATTTGAATATTCGAATTTTAGGAATTCTTACTGCTAATATTATAAATGTGAATGTGTGTTTATTTGTATGTTACGCTTTCACGCAAAAACTACTCATCACGATCACCATGAAATTTTGCATACACGTTGTCTGGGACACCAGAAAATACATAAGGACCTTTCATCTAGAACGCGGACGAAGTCGCAGGCACCAGCTAGTACTAACATAATTTAGAATTAATTTTGTTTTTGCACATTATAATTATTGATGTCGAGAAGATTAGCTTTTAGTGCTTGAAATTGTGGATTTATATTTTTCTATTACCTACTTAAGTATTTCACTTAAAACTAACTAGTACAATTCTAAATATAATAGTTAAATTCTAAATATAATAGGTGTCAATTACACTATTTCCTCTAAGAGCGAACGGGAGTGAAGTTATTATTTAAGTCGACGCTTGCCACTGACGGGTTTACGTAGCCCAAGTCATAGGCGTAGCGATTTTCAACTTCTGTATACATTCCAATGCTGAAAATGCAGTACTTAACTAAAAAGGTATCAAAAACTGTTTTCTCAAATTGTCTTATAAAATAGTTATAAATACTAGAAAGTGTTAAAATATTTTTCCCGTGTAAAATTCCTTTCTTAATTAATAGATTTTTGGATATAAAAATAATTTTATTTTACATTAAAATATTCAGTTTAATTTCAGTATTGAACTTCTCTTATTTAATGAATGCTATGCTTCATTAGAATTATTCATTAGAATATGTATGTATTTAGAAAAAAAATGTAATGTACGTAATATATCAACCGTCTGGTATACATAATGGTGCTGTGTGGAATGTGTGAATGTATTTATTTATTCATTAGAATTAATATTAATGTCAGTTGTAGAAGCACTCTCGAGTTTTACTCGCGCGTTTGCTATTATGTGATTTAAACAACGCATAAATATTAGTGAAGTAAATGCAAGTTTTATGAAATATTTATAATTATTAATAACTATTATTTAATATTTAATACAATGTAATATAATTATAATTAAATTAATATAATATTAATTAATTAATTAAATTATATTAATATGTGTGTCAAAACGTTTCCGCTTTTTTCTTGTGACTTTATCCACAGTAGAACGACAAATGGCTTTAAAGAAGTACAAGTATGATGAAACGTAGTTTCTTGCGCAATGTGATGCAGAGGAGAGTTACTTAATAAAATTACTTGGCTCCTGTGGACTGCTTCAGATAATTGAATATTTAGTTCACTAATGTGAATAAATGACATGGTATAGAAATTTATTGGCACTTTATTTCCATAGATAGGCTGACCAGTGGTACGCTAACTTGGAAATTACCCTACTATGATATAAGGTCGGCATCCTACTATGGTCGGTAGCGCACTTACAGCACCTGTAGATTGCTTGTGTCATAGAAGACGGTAGCCACTTACCATCAAATCAACAGTCAGCCTGTCTGACGACCATAACATAAGGAAAAACATTAGTAGGCCGGCTTTTCATGTTAAATTGTTTTCGTCGATTGTTTTATAAAAAAACTAGCTGCTGCCCGCGACTTCGCCCGCGTAACTTTGTAAATTATATACTAAAACCTTCCTCGAAAACCACTCTATCCATTAGTGAAAACCGCATTAAAATCCGTTGCGTAGTTTTAAAGATCTCAGCATACATAGGGACAGACAGACAGACGCGACGGAGGACTTTGCTTTATAATATGTAGTGATGATACAAAAATACTTAAGATATTGTGTATATGGACATTGTATACATAATAAGATACACATTAAGTTTTCGTTTTAATTAAATGAATGTATTTTTTAATTTGATTATAGTTAAGTACGAATGGAAGAAATTTTAATAGTGTTTTTGCATCCATTTGTGACTAGACAAAGAATAATATTCCCTTATCGTAGCTAACATAAATAAGTTATAAGAAAGCAGAGAAAATATATTCTATTTTCATCATTAGCTATGAAAATGGACTTATGGAAGCGAATACATATTATATGGAAAATTTTGAGTTTTGAATTGAATTTGCATGTCAGAGGAATCCTGCCATTCATTCCTGAACAGGATTTATATAATTGAATAGCACTTGATTAATTTCTACAAACAAACACACCGACGAAGCGGAAGGGGAACTGGTTTTTGCAATTTCCGCCTCCTGAATATTAGATAGTGGGATAATTTCAAATGTTCGTAAATGTACAATCTATCTATTGTGTCTACGAAGCGTTATTTGATGTTATTTACTGTCTAAATAAATTAACCATCATATTCTGAGCAAACAAATTATTATTTTGACATGATTGCAAACTTTAATTATCTTTCATTATAACCATTTTTAATTTTATATTATACTAGCTGGTGCTCGCGACTTCGTCCGAGTGGAATAGTTATTTTGGGTATCTCGAACGGTTTTCGCAGCGCACGCAACGGAAGCCCTCAAAGATAAACAATTTCCCCCGTTTTTTTCCACATTTTCGACTGTTTCTTCGTTCCTATTAGTCGCAACGTGATGTTATATAGCCTAAAGCCTTCCTCGATAAATGATCTATCCAACACAAAAAGAATTTTTCAATTCGAAACAGTAGTTCCTGAGATTAGCGTGTTCAAACAAACAAACAAACTCTTCAGCTTTATAATATTAGTATAGATTATTATTTATATTATATTATAATATTTTCGTCGGTTTATTGAATAAAAACGCGCACAAAAATTATCTTGCAATTTTATTGACATTTTATTGGCAGATAGTAACACGAAAAAACATCGGATATTTTCTCGACAAAAAGTTACCAGCAGGAAAATGTCCAAATAGTTGAAGTGGAAAGAGATATTTTTGTAACTCACAGAAGCATAATGATGTACTTTTACATCCTCCATTTCGAGTTACTTCAGCTCGAAATGATTTCGAAAGAAAGAATTTATTGATCGACACACAACACGTGTTGTTTGAAAATGGACAAAAGGACTTTCCGTCCTTTGCTTTTTGTCAAAAATGGACCACGGTTTGTTAAAGTGATGAATTTAGTTAAAGTGATTGAGATAAGTTTGAAGTACTTAGTTAAGAATTGAAGTTGAATTAAGTTAGTGGTTTCGATACTTAGTATATTAAAATAAATAAATATATTCTCACATTCCACACAGCACCATCTAGTTCCAGTAAGCAACTAATCAGACAGTTGATATACTACATAGATTACTTTTACATACATTACATAGATACATACATATTATAAATATAGAGTTCCATGACTCAGGTAGGTACATAGGTAAATGTTAAAATATTTGCCTCTAGCGGGATTCGAATCGGCAACCGTTTGGTTAACAGCTAGGGTTACTAGCCACTAGACCAGTCACTCGAAGAAGTTGGACCAGACCCGCACAAGAAAAGTGTCCGCTGTCGACGTCTATAGTGTGCATTCATATAGTCTACATTCATACATCCTACATACTGTAGTAGGTACTTGTCCATTTTGAAAACAAACATGTAAATAAAAATAGGTCATTCGGAATATTTCAAATGAAGTAGGTATCCTACGAGTAGTTCCGCGTGAAAGTTAAAAAAAAACACAGTAACGTCGTGTACGAGTATTTGCCGTGAGATTGCATTTTCGGTTCAGGGAATCAGTGAAGAAGAAAATTTAAGCCGATTTTCGTGTGTAAATTTTTTAAACTGTAAAAAAGAAATTGGATCTGAACAAAATTTTCTTATGTCTAATATTCTTTTTGTCAAAAATAACCTATTCTCGTCTTTGCAGCACGGCTAGATTCTGGTCAAGAGCAAGCCCATTTATTAATAACAAAAAAAGTGGACCGGCAGTCTGTATGTCAACCTTAACTTAAAAAAGAAGCCTTCCAATATTAAAATGGCCAGTTTCCAAAGATAATATTGACTTGCCAAGAAATTCGAAATTTCCAGTGAAGCTCGTAAATAGTGACAAAGGCTTGTAATATTGCTGTTCCATCTACAAGAGTACTTAATATCCTGTACCCAGTTGTATATTCGTGTCGTGCCGGCCACCAGACCAGACCGGATATTGCAGCTTGTCTACAGGGTCTCAAGAGAGAGCTGGTAACACTATATTTGGAGTATCGATTTTCATTACTAACTCTATTTATGAACTTGATCTTTGTTTAACATATGTTATTCCGGAATGCAGGTAATCTAGTAACGTCAGGCATGCCGAAAAAGGGTAGGGTACCTTTAAACCAGAAGAAAAGCACTGTTCCTGAGAGATCTACATAGAAATTAAATTTTTAAATAAGCTTTTTCAATTTTGTTTTATGTAAGAAATGTAATTATACATAATTCATTTAGAATTAGTTTAAACATAAAATAATTACATAAAAATTAAAATAATTGCTTGATACTAAATTTTACCTGTAAGATGAGTGGAAGAAAATGTTTACCTATACTATATCGGAAAATATAATTTTCTAACAAAACTACATTGATCAGATAATTATTAATTAATTAATCGATTCTTTTTCTGCGCTACAAAGTTCTTTCTCTTAGCGTGTGATGCCAGCAACTTAATAGTCTTAAAGTTCGAATTAAAGTATTTACTTAAGTATTTATCTATGGGGATTTGAGTGAAACTTTCTTCACTCAACCTTTATATATATTTTTTAATTTTATTATAACACCGTTCATGTTATTTGATGTTGTCATTTTATATTTTTACAATGAGTTCATATTTCTTATGAACTGTCAGTAATCATAAAATTACATAATATGGAATTGGTAATTGAAAAGTGATCTAGATTATTAAAGATTAAATTATTTCAAGATATCATTTTAAGCTGGGCATCATCTCTTGAATAATTTTCATATCTTGAAATAATTTTCAATTTATAAATGAACTGACGGATTGTTTATGAGACTTGTATAATTAATTACAAGTGTCATAAACAATCCGTCATTAAATTGTAACTCAAAACCTTTCAACAACATACCAATCTTATTAAATTTAAAGCTTCGAACGCAGAGGCATTCGCTTGGTTTATAATCATAAACATCGGAAAGGACATCAAAGCGAGTAAAACATTTAACGACAGTTATTTATGAGGTCTAGTAATAACATATTTTTCCTCCCTAACCCCTTCACGGCAACTTGGTTTAGAACTATCCGTCTCAGCTCCCATTTGTAGGGCCACAGTATAGACGAAGCGAGAAATGTTTACTTGTTTTAGAAAATTATTTATATTATAAATATGCGATCATTTGTACTAACTAGCGCTCTTCAAATTCAACTATTATCAAAATTGAAAAAAAAAAAATTCCTAAATTTCTTTAACTGATAATACTATAATTATATAGTTAGCAGCTACTAAAAAAAAAACAAAAAAAAACAAAGTGGATCCTCAGATAAATGAGAAAGAGAGATGGAACTGTTTTGCCTTAACCTATTCATGAATATGTAAAGAAAGAGATAGATAGAGTCGATTTGGTTAATTTGTATTTATTGTATACACGTAATTATATGGAGGATATGATCTCTGAAACACATTGAAACTGCACCAAATTAAAGAGTAAATTATGGGCGCGATGAACTGACGACCACGATCAGTAATATCAAGGAAGGCAAGTGTTATTGAGCCTGATGACATAATTAGGGTGATATCAAGGAAAAAAAAAAGGTCTTCATTTTCCGTTGATACTGTTTAGTTATAATTACAACGTAATAACACCTTATTATGCACAGAGAAAATTCACTTTGAATTTGAAATTAATGAACTCAATTAAAAAAAAACACAGAGAGAGACACACAATCATAGGTACTCATTCATAAAAAGGTTTCTGTTATTTTGGTATTGTCTTGGCTTTTTTATTTTACAAAGTAGATGAATAAAATATTATACTTTTTACCAATCGCTGATACTGTGGCCACACCTTCTCTTTTCCGTTCCGCTGCTTGTCCGTCACGCCACAGGACTCCCTACCGCGTAACATAAATCTTGCCACTAAGACTTTTGCTCTTTTAGAAAAGTACTACACGTTCAGCTCTAGTTGACTTTCCATTAGAATCATGTGCCTAAAGTTTCTCCAGACATTAACTAATATATGGAGAGCAGTTTACTTTGACTATATAATTGAATAATTTAAAACGCTCCTTATGGAAATTCATGACCATGCTGCTGCCCGCGACTTCGCCCGCGTAACTTTGTAAATTATATACTTACTAAAACCTTCACTAATGGATAGAACCACTCTATCCATTAGTGAAAACTGCATTAAAATCCGTTGCGTAGTTTTAAATATCTAAGCATACATATAGACAGACAGATCGACAGACAGCGGCAAGCGACTTTGTTTTATACTATGTAGTGATAGCTTTGCTCTAGGCCAGCATCTAGCCGTGTAGCGAAGATGAGGCCTAAACTCACTCAGGAGCTCACCACCAGCTATGTTAGTCGAGTGAATAGGCATCTGCCTATTCAATAAGATCTGGGTTATATGAGCTCAGAAACACACCTCGCCGCCGGCAAGGTGTTCCAAACCAAAGATTCAATATAAGTTGAAGGAGAAAGATCGTCGATTTTCCTTTTATGCGTATAAAACATTACTTGAACCAAGTACAAGAAAGTATACAGCAGTATAATGTAGCAGATTTCGTTTGTATGCAGCAAGTGAAATTCACAAAACTAAAGAAGATTTCTCGCGAAACTGTAAAACGAACTGTAAAGTCACATTGTTGTATTTCGCAGTAAACTTAATACTTCTTGAACGACATTTTTTTACGTTATACTCGTGAATTTGTTGATACATAAAGCTTTTTTTTTATTAGATATGGGTTTGCTCTTGGTTAAAAACCAGCTGTGTAGCAAGGAAGAGGCCTATGATGGTGCGAGCTCACCCAGAAGATGCCTATTCGCTCGAACTTTGAAAAGATTAGGGTTATATGAGCTGGGAAATACAGACGCCGCCAAGAAGTTCCAAACCTTGGCAGTGCCCATTATATAGGACGTTTTAAAGCGCTTGGTTCGAAAAGGAGGGATTTCGACAAGATGAGGATGGTAACTAGCCGTACGTCTGTATGTCCGATGGAAGAAAGGGGAAGGCGGTATGAGCTCATGCAGCTCCTGAGCACACTCTGCGAAGTACATCTTATAAAAGACTGGCTATGTGCCAGGCTCTGCATCTTAGATTTAAGATTAAGCTAAAAATTAAGTAAAATAATTTAGAAAATATTACCTCTGATCTTTCGTCTTCTGTGATATAATATCTTGTGTATACGTTATTCTAAGTTAATAAGAGAAAGGAAATGAAAATCGGAAGTATCAAAGCACGGAGCCCCATGTTGAGTCGGAAGCTAAAGAAGTACAGTCAAGTAAGTTTTCATGATGGTTCCTTTCCTCACGTTTCCGCAAACCAAGTCGTGATAGCGTGCCGTACATGATTTCCGTGTACAATTTATTGAGTAATTCTTTTGCATTGCTTTTATAACTAGCTGCCCTTTTTGGCTTTATGGATAGGTTAAATCACCATCAAATATGTTAAGCCGTATTAAGCCTCTCTTGAAAAGCCTTAGAAAAATATTTGTATTTTGACAAATAAATACTTTAGCCTTTTAAAAACGCAACCACAGAGTAATTTAGTTTTAACATTTTAAAATTCATTCGCTTATATCTAATATATAAAATTCTCGTGTCGCGGTGTTTGTTGCCAAACTACTCCAAAACGGCTGGACCGATTTTGATGAAATTTTGTGTGCTTATCGGGTAGGTCTGAGAATCGGCCACACTGCGTGAATTTTGTTGAAAAATTTATTGTATTTAAATAGTTAAATAGAAATTCAGTTCTAAGAAAAAAAATCCAACAATATAAGCGAATTCGGATTTAAGAGCAAATAAGCTAAAATGAAATGAAATTCTCTTATACTCGGTGTGTTTACGGGTGCACGAATGAACGTCTTCAAAGAAAAAGGAATATCAGCTAAACGATGAGAGAAACATTCGAAAAATAGCTCTGCCGAAGATGATCTGTTACCCCATAAAGTTACTGAACCCTACTACGTTTAGTGTATTTTAAAATTTATTTTATTGGCTGTTGGCAACTAAGTCATATTGACCTTTTGGAAAATGATCGGTTTCGATATTCCTTACCCTCATTGCCTCGAGATACAATTCCACAGAAACAGAGACACTCGTCAAACTTATAACACCTCGTTTTGCGTCGGTCGTCAGTGGTTGAAAATGCCTTACTATACGTAATAGTTGGCACTCGTTCGTTGATGATTACATTATTATATAACTGTATCAAAATAATATACATATTAGTAGGTATACATTATTTGCATAGGTTCCTGAAGCACATTGTCCACAAAATGTAATCACAACAGAAAAGAAAAATCTCTAATCTAATATCAAAGATAAATATTAATGAACCATAACCATCATTAATAGTATTAATAGGTTATTTGGTACCTATAATTAGAAAAGATAACGTCGGCCTAACTCGTTAATCTGCTAAGTCATATTTTGCATAGTTTTCAAGAGGAAGAAAAAATGATATGACAATATGAGCGACATTATCAATACAAAATTTAGTATTTAGCAGGTTTTCCTTGTGAAGAATTTCTATTAGTCAGAAAGCAGTTTTTCATTTATGAGAAATTCTCAGATTTTTAATTTTATAATCGTCGTTAATCCTTCACCAAACGGTAGATACTTAAGTAATCGTCTAATCTTTTCGAAAAGTATAAAAAGTGAAATTGCCCAAAAATGTACTTAGCACGTTAACGAATTAGGCCGACGATAAGAGCTTTAATTGTTAATTAGAATTTATACGAAAAGTAATTTTTGTTATGTTCTTAAGTTTCATTAATAAAGTGTAAGAAGTTCAATTAAGACGATTATATTCACGTTCAAAAATGGTTTCATTTTCTTCGACAAAATTTGTTATCCAGAAATATTTTTTAATATCCTTTTTTTTCTGCAGGTTATTTAATTTATATTTAACCTGAAGCTTAGAAAATCGTTCAAGCTTTAGTCTTATGCGATTTCAGGTAATTATAACATATACCTATATGTGATTTTTAACATAATATATTATCGCTATAGTCATCATGTTACGTCACATTATCGTCACTGGGCACTGATTCTGTATGGCAACTACTCTTGACAAGACAAGGCAAGATACGTTAATGTCTTGCCTTGTCTTGTCATGAAATTCTTATGTCTTATGCCCCAAGACAATTATCTATGGCACGATATGATTTCACAGTAACCGCAGTATACTATTGTATTTATTTGACAATTCCACTGACGACACAGATAATATTATGTTATCTCAGCTGGGGGCATAAGACATAAGAATTTCATGACAAGACAAGGCAAGACATTAACGTATCTTGCCTTGTCTTGTCAAGAGTAGTTGCCATACAGAATCAGGGCCCAGGTCGAGTTTAATTGAAACATTCGTGAAATTTAAATTGAACACGTAAAACTTTCGCGAGTCCTTAGTAGGTGTTCAGGTTTGTAATACGAGGATATGAATCAAGCCGGGACATGCGTTCATACATCACGCCTGGAGGGCTCTTAATCCGTGGCTCAGTTAAGTATATGTGAGAAATATGATCTCATATGTCACGCCTGTCCTCTAGGCCTGTGACGATTGCCTGTTCTATGATAATAAAACTTATTTTTTATCACTCATTGAATTATATGAAAATAACTAATACATAATTAAAGCGTATGTCCCAGCCGGGGTGTAGGTCTCAGGGGGCTGAAAAAGGCTCCTGGGACCGCAAGAGCAGCGCTGTTCTTAAATTCTAAAGCTGTCCAAATATTTTTACATTCATTAACTATCTATACTTTAGCATTTCTTTTATAAATTTTCATAAGTAGGTATATAAAATAAGAACAAAATTTGTTTGGAATTGTGTTCACGATTTAATTATACCTATCGTATAATTAATATTTATAACTACTATTTATAATAAGTATTATAAATAGTATTTTATCGAAAGCTGTCTTTTTACAGATGACACATTTATTTTTACATCTACAAATATTAGCGTTTCTTTAGAAAAACATTGTCTTGTATGGCGAATATTCTACAGATAGCGAATTTTGGAGGAAGCAGATGCTACGTCAATTGTGGTTCTAATAAACAAATACAAACAAAACAGACATATTTATTTTCAGTCAATTTGAAACTGCTAGCTAATGTTTGTTTAATTACTAGCAGTTTTGTATTGTACCTATATTTACATTGAAATTTGCGCGTTAATGAGTGTTGCATCAAAATTCAGTTCTGGTTCACTCCAATTGCAAATCGGTACGAAAATGCTTAATTACGCGTAATAAATAATCAACTGTACGCATTATAAATACAAATTTAAATGAACGTGCCAATTTGTTATTTTCAAAATTGTAAATAAAAAATCCTCAAAATTAGGGCTAATGCCAATGAATTAACTAGATACTAGTTGTTGCACGCGACTTCGTCCGCGTAACTTTATAAAACATAGCCTATTTTACTCACTGACAATATATGTAGCTTTCTATAGGTAAAAGAAATTTTAAAATCGGCCCAGTAGTTTTTGAGTTTAAAAAATACAAAAATACAAAAATACAAATCTTCACTCTTTATAATATTAGTATAGATTCGTCGTTTACATTTAAATCGTAAGTAGATTCGGTTATCGCCCGCCAAGTTCGCAGTGGCTCCGTAACCACACTAAACTCAATTTAGAAATAAAACAGCTATTTAGCCATCGCGGTGGGCGCGAGCGAAAATCGCTTGTGAGTTCTAAATCTAAGCCTTAATTGGCCGTTTTGAGTTTGCAAGCTTGGAGTAAAGCTTATACTTTAAATGCTTAGATCATGTCTACAGCGATTTATGAGTAATGAATATTTCAAGCACACGTAGAAAAGGCGGAAATCTTTCTATTTTTATTAACGGTAGAAGCGATACATAGATACCAGTTTCATATTAATGGTCTATGGTGCAAATTATTACTCACGAACTTTGCTTGATCGAAAATTCAAAATTCGAAACTGCTAGTAAATAAATTTCATGTTATTTTGAACATCTGTGCAAATTTAAATAAATCAATGAAACAGATGAATTCGAACGTAAAGTACCTACATTTCCAAGTTACGATGTTCGATATTGGCGTGAATCCCAAATCACGGACAGATTTAGAGAGCATTAGGAATGATTGTTAAACATTAGCGAACTTTATTAGCAAGACGTGATATCTGCCGGCACACTATCTACTGACTAATAGGTCTTGATAAATGACTGTCAGGATTAACGGCTCGAACATTAATAACTTCCTCGATATGATTGTTTGTGGCATGTTTTGCTTGTGTTTGAAATTTAAGCTATAATAGATGTAATGTTTTGTGTTGTGAGTTTGTTCATTACGCTATATAAGCTTCTAGTAAGCAATTATACACAAAATAGTTAAGAACACGGCTATGAATACATACTTATGTGAAATTAAGAATAAGCATACATGAAGTTAAAAAAAAAACCTCAGCCAATCAAGATTCAAACCTGCGCGTGCCATTTCGGCAGCTGAACTTCTTGCCAACTAGGCTATCATTGCCTAATATCGAACTGCCCTTACTAATATTATAAATGTGAATGTGAGTTTGTTTGTTTGTTTGTTACGCTTTCACGCAAAAACTACTGAACCAATCACCATGAAATTTTGCATACACGTTGTCTGGGACACCAGAAAGAACATAGGGTACATTTCATCCAGAACGCGGACGAAGTCGCGAGCACCAGCTAGTATTATTATAAATAAACCATAATCCAACTTTAAAATCTAGTTTAGTATGTAAAAACTTTAAGGATATGGTATTGTTAGTTAAAGCAAGCACAAAATGTTAACATCATAAAAATTAAGTTAAATCTTATTTTAACTTCAGTGTTATTTAATATGTGGTCTTAGTTTCGCAGTTTAGTGGTTCAAGAGTTGCAGCTAACAGAGACAATAAGTTTGAAACCACCACGGTACCGTAACTGAGCGCTCTTTAAGATACGCCACTTGACTCTCTAATATATGTATTGTTTTGGCGTAGTCTGTAGGGATCCACGGGGCCAATGGTTCTTTCAGCCTGAAACTGCAAAGTAGACAAAAATCATAAAAAAGACACGAGCGGTCTATTTGTTACTAGCTGGTAGTAACAAATAGACCGCTCCAACGCGGACGAAGTCGCTGGTTTGCGACTTCGTCCTTAATTAATACACTTAATTTACTAAACTTAATTTAGTTTTTAATATTTAAAAAACTCTTATTTTATTATATTTTTACAAGACACAGTTACAGGACCTACTAGAGATATTACCTATTATAATAGGCAGAAGCATACAAAATAGTGTATGCTAAATAAAATGTATTTAGCGTTTATTTAGCAGAAATATGATGTGACGACCACGAGAGCATATCAACCAATAAAAACTAAGCTTATCCTCTTTTTACTCCAGTGTAGCAAAGAGCTTTAAGCAATATTCTATGAAATGAATTCTGCCATAAAACACACAGTCATACTATTTACAAAATAAACACGGAACCCTCATATCAATATTGGCACTTCTCAACTAACAGTACAAATAAAATTGTGCATAATATTCTCAGTGGACAGAAACTAAGGTTTTCACTCGATATTTCTCGAGTCGAAAAAAAAAAACGACCAAGACTCGCAATGTTGAGAGACGAGAAAAATCAAAGTGAGAACTCGAGAAATAGAGAAATTTTTCACCTTTTTCTACTCTAAGTCAGTGAGTTGTAGTTGTAAGGTCGGAGAAGCAAGAGTGATGTAGAGGGAATAATTTATTTTTCGACTACGACGTTATTAGCCACCAAATATCAAATGGGCCGTAAGCCTGTCTGTCAGCTTAATATGTCTTAAAAAAATATTTTTGAAAAATTATAAACCTATGTTCTGAGAGTCTTATTTAACGCAGACGAAGTCGCGGGCACCTGTTAGTAATTAAATAAAGGAAGGCAGGATAAGCTGCCTAATCTGATTTAATAAGGATTAGAAGTCAAGATCTATGTAATAGAACGCTTTGGCATCTTTGTTAAGAACCTAATTTATTATTCAGGCCATTGTAAGAGATTAATTTCAAATGAATGAGTTCACCATGTAATCTTACATAAGCTCCTATCAGTTTCATATCAAAGTAATCCTTCAGAGGTGTAAATATGTGAATTCTAAAACCGAAGAATTCTCGACATTTTTCGCGTAATTTTCCAAGGAATGTCTTTGATATCATTTTCGTAACTGAAATCGAATGAGCGCCTACTTTAATATTTAACGTCAAAGGCTTAATGGGACATCTTTCGTCTTATGTTTTTACTTAAAATACATAACATTACTTATGTTTTAATATTACAGAAAATCTGTACTAATATTATAAATGCGAAAGTTTGTATGGATGTTTGTAACTCTTTCACGCAAAAACTACTGAACCGATCACCATGAAATTTTGCATACACGTTGTCTGAGACATCAGAAAGGACATAGGCTTTATCACCCATGTATGCTACAGTTCAATTTACACCCATGTATGCTATATGTATATTATGATTTATTTAAGTATGAAGGTGGTCTTCAACACTTATTAAATCGTATTATTATTTCTAACAATAAAGTGGTTTCAGAGTTGAACTAATTTATTTGTTGGAGACAATACCGACGAAAGTTCAAACCAAAAAAAATCTTCAAAACGACACATATGTATCCGAAATCTAAACTTCATACGCCGGAGGCGAAAATATTGTAATATTGTGGTAATTTAGATGATTCATGGACCATTACTTGGCGTTATTGGACTTTTCTTGATAAAGGCCAGAAGGGGAAGCCCTCCGGGGGCAAAGGACAAAGGTAGACGTTCGTTTAAACAACCATTAGGAGAATAATTTTACCTTTTATCATAACAGTCTTTATTTACTCTTATGTCTTCTATAACATGTTCATGTCTGATGGAATTGGTATCTAAAAAAAATTTTTTCTGCCTTCCGATCAAAAAACAAAGCTTAAAAGTGAGATGCCACATATTTAGTTCAACCAATCAGTCATTTATACATATTCTCAGTATCCAAAAAAATAAAAAATATCAAAATTACAGAGAAAAGAAAACACACACACACACACACACACACACACACACACACACACACACACACGGACACATCAATACCAAAGAAAAACAAATATAAATTGTGCTTGTCTTAGAGCTCCGTCTCAGGGGTACCAGGTTCTATTCCCGGCATGGCCAACTTTCCAGATGAACTTTTTAAAGTTGGCTCTGGCTGGTTTTGGCAGCGAAGGCACTACTTTATCAGTTTGTGTGTGTGTGTGTGTGTGTACGATTGAGTGCGTTGTGTGTTACATAAATTTTTTTATGAATATCTAGTCAATTCATGTCTCAAAAAATATTTTCACGTCAAATTCGATTTAAATAATTCCATAACGACTAGTTATTCCGTCAACGTACTCGTCTGCAAATGTATAAATCAGAGCCCAATCTAAAGCAGCTAGTCTTCAATCATTGCGGGATTCCGGCAAGACATTCCATTTCCGAACAACCGAATTTGTGCTACATCTGCGGCTGGATGGTACAACCAGCAGGATCAATAATACTGAGTGGATAACAAGTCTTTTCTCGTTTTTGTTTTAAAAATTGGTTTTGTTGGTGAATAAAGTAACCATACATACAGTAATCAGCCAAACTTGCTATTTGATTTATAGAACAGTTCCTTAAAAGCTTCCTTCCTTCCTTCCTTCCTTAAAAGTCCAAAAAAATCTCTAGATAAATAATCGACTCAATCTAGACTTTTAGACGGTCGAGAAGGACGCTGTTTATTGATATAAAATACTCTACAAAAATACAAAATTAGTGTAACACTACAAGAGGTCTCTTGAAAGGTAATAATACGTTGTTGTAGTTTACTTAAATAAATCATATTTTTCTAAATTCTACCCTGAAAACATCATCTCGTTGTGAAATCATAAATTACAAATTTTACACCCCGTTTCCATCCTCTATGCACCTTTTATATCTTTATATCCTTCCTGAGTACTAGAGCTGGTGCATAGTCGATAATTTACTGTCGATAAAATACCACACCTGTTATCCTTTATTGTGGTCATTAGGTATTTCTTTATTTAAATTATTGTCTTCGTATTTATTATTATAATAAATTATGGACTTATGAGTAGAATGGCATTTGTATCATCATATTAATCTTCACCCAACTAAATAGTTTCATAATTACGGTAGGTATATGTAAATTTGCATTTAAATCATCTGAATCGGACATTTCGTTTAGAAGTTACGATCAGTCCTACGCTTATTCTATTAGTTATCTACACATTTTGTTTTTTTTTTAATTTTATAGTTTTATTTATAAATGAATATTCGTATCATAAGATGGAGTCCACGCGAATTAAGTCGCGATCATCGGTAACAATAGGAACCGGTCAATACTCTAACCGCGCTTAGCTAAATACTAAATATACTTTGTAATTACACTTTATATATACACTTTTTTTTTATTAGAGATGAGTTTGCTCTTGGGTAACAACCACCTGTGTAGCAAGGAAGAGGCCTATGATGGAGCGAGCTCACCCAGAAGATGCCTATTCACTCGAATTTTGAAAAGATTAGGGTTATATGAGCTCGGAAATACAAAAGAAAAATATTATCAATTTTAATTTCAGTATTTCGATACTCACGAAAATCGTCGACAGCACTACGTTTGAAAAGGTGTAAAAGTTTTACGCCTAATAAATTCCGGCCACCTATGCCTAGATTCGGTCGGGAGTTTTATTTTTATATCACCTTTTAAACCGTATACTGCGTTTTACTGTCAAATGTTCAATTTGTACTCGTATGTCACTTCATATCGTTTTGATGAACAGAGACGAATCTTTGTTTCCGAGCTCATATAACCCAAATATTTTCAAAGTTCGATTGAATAGGCATCTTCTGGGTGAGCTCGCTCCATCATAGGCCTCAACTTCGCTACACGGCTGGATGCTGGGTGTAGTGTATGCATCTTGGATTTGTTCACTAGCAACATTACAAGCACAGTCTAAAACGTACCACGTGACGGATGTCAGCGATCCACGTGGGATAAGTTAGTTGCGTCTGACCGGGAGTGATGCGTGAGCATATATAAGTTACTCTATAGCGTGAGCCACGAAGAGCATAAGAAAGGGCACTACACTGGGCAAGAGCAAACCCATCTCTAATAAAAAAAATCAAATTTTAATTTCAATACATATGTTCTTATGTAGTTTCATATTACTTTAATAAATAATAAAAAACAATATTTTGCCACGAAGTCGTCGAAACTATTCGCGTCTGTCTGTTTCTCTGCTAACCACTTCTAAAACAGCTAATGGATTTTAATACTGTTTTCACTATTGGAAAGAGGGATAAACGAGAAAGGCTTGTATATATAATATCTAATAAAAAATAAATAAATATATTCACACATTCCACACAGCACCATCTACATAGTTCCAAAGTAAGCAGCTTGTGTTATGGATACCAGACGGTTGATATACTACATAAGTACATTACTTTTTTTTTAAATACATACATATTATAAATACAAAACATCCATGACTCAATATAAAATATATTATATAATTTAATATATATAATATATAATATATATAATTTAATATGTTACAGTATTTAATTAAACCCATAATTATAATTTTAATAAAGGGGATATTAAGCTACTCTAATTCGTATTAAGGCCACGTCCGTATTTCTCGCCTGTAAACTGTCTTTAAACGTTTCCAGTCAAAGTTTTTAACTTTAAACCGGGAACGTTCTGTTATTTTTCAATTTAAAAGATCTCTAAAACACGACTTAAAGTAATGCGGATTGCGGAGGGATTTTAAACTTTGTAATCGCAATAGGAGAAGTGAATTTCTTTGTTCGACATCCGTTTTGAATCTTATTATCTTTTTCATTACATCAAAATTCATCCAAATAAATCTAAACAAGCATTCATCCATGGATGTCAAGTCAACCCATGGACTTAGGGCATCTTTCATCATCTGTCAAGTAGGCTAACCGTCATTTAAAGTCACCGGTCACCGGGGATGATGGAGCTAATTATACCTTTGCATGTACGGTAAAAGTCCGAAACATTAAAAAGAAAATAATAATAAAAAATCGCCTATCGAAGGATGCACTAAACCGAGTGCATAATTTAATAAAACATAAAATTATTTCTAAAAGTAACTCATCAACACTTTACTAGTTGATGACTGAGGCTCTTATACTAATTTCTGTATTCATTCATTTCTTATACTGTATTTCACTTCAATCTAGGAACTAATCTCTCCAAAATATCAACTACCTACGAGTACTATCATATCAATAGAAATTATCTATTTAGTTTAAACTCAATAGAATGTTAAATTAAATCGTTCATTCAGGCACGTTCAGGGCAATTAACTATGTTTATTGAATTTATATGTTCAACATAAGGTATAGGTAGGTATGCTAAATATTGAGCTTATGTTTATTATAGGTATTGAAAGATTAAATTAATTCCAGATTAGGGGGCATTCAAGTATTGCGTTACGCAATTTTAAATATGTTTGCCCCCTCCCTCCCCCTACTCGCATGTAACGTAACGCCTCCCTTAACGTTACGTAACAATCTTAGTGACTATTTTTACAAACGAATAGGGTTTTCAACTTGGGAGAACAAAATAAAAATTACTAATAATACACTCGAGGAATTCCTTGTAAAACATAAATGAAAACGGAAGATGATTTGGGAGATTTAATTCCCTAGTTTTTTAAATAAAAAAATATATACGTAGCGCGTTGTTTGAAAACCCCTCCCGCCCTTGTAATGCATCGTAATGTTTACAAGACCAAAAATTGGGTTATGTAATACTTGGAACGTCCCCTTAAACAAAATTCCAAGTCATTCCTAAACTTATGTTCCTATCGGTTTTGAGAGGAAATTGTATATTTACACCTTAAACACATTTTAAAAACAATAAAAGGCACACCATGTCAAAATAGAGACAAGTAGAATGATTGGACACGAACAAACAAGCAGAAAACTGAACGTTGCAGCCATAACTATCCAAATATCGTCCTCTGGTGGAAAACACGTCGCGTTCCGACAAACAAAATAAATTTTGCTACGAACGGCAGATGCACGTGGAAATTCAAATAAGCTCCCTATCATATAATATATCAATAGAGAAAATACCTATAGTACGTAACTGCAATGAATATGCCTTTTATGAAAAGGTTTAGTTTTAAAATGACATAGTATATTTATTTTGTCATCAATATTGTTTAAAAAAAATCACTGATAAATAAAGCTCATAATAAATCTGTTAATAGAACATTTAACATTTTATACGTAACTAAGTATATTCCCGCGACTTCGCCAGCGTCCGATCGCTACTAAACATCACAGGATTATCCGCTGGACTAATATGAAGGTTGTCTGAAAATTTTATCAAAATTGGTTCAGCGGTTTTGGAGTCTATAGGGAATAAACATACATACAAACACCGCCTTTTATACATATATGCTTTAATGCTTTTTTGTGCATATCTAGTGGAATTTTTAGAATTTTTTTTTTAATAATACTAAAACGATTCATCACAATAACAATCAAATTCTACTTAAAAGAAAAATTAAACAAACTACAGTCTAAACTAAATACTTTAAAACGAAATTAAATAAGTGAACAAAGTAAAAATTTAATTAAATAAAATATTGATGTGTGTGAACTGTAAAGAAAAATAAAAAAACAAAACGTAAAAGCAAAAGTCTCCCATAATAAAGCGCGTTTATTCCCCGTTAAGGGTCAAGGCACACCTGGAGTAAATTGAATTCTATGAATAAATTTCCCTCGTGAAACCATACGCTTGAAGTTATAAGTTACAAGCGATACCGTCAAACGGTTAGCTTTGGGAGATTTTTGGTTCCTATGACACGAGTTTCTGCGATATTTGATATTTTTTTACCTCTATAGTACAATTCTGGAGGAGGCCTATGTCTTCGGACAACCTGATAAGGTTGCGGATGTCTAACTCAAGCATGAAATAGAAAAATTTGATACATAAACATAAAAGTAAATATAATTGAATATATATGTAAATAAAACAACTAAATTTAGTTTTCAAAATTTTATTTTCATTATATAGAATAACTATCAGTGAATAAAGGCTTTTTTTTATTTATTTTTTATCTCTATAGTACAATTATAGTCCTATACTCTATTCCTATATTTTTCTATTCATTCATTTTTTTATTTTACATTATACCAATAAGCTATTTTTACAATTGTTTTAATTAAAATAATAAAGACAAAATGTTTGTTTTCACATTTAATTTTTTCTACACTATTTTCTATTTTCTTTTACAAGATATTAATTTAAAATTATTATTTATTTTATTTGCCTTTAATACTATAATATTATTTTGTTAATACTATGTTCATAGTTTATTATTTATCCTTTACCTCGTGGTTAATAAGAAATATATATTTTTTATTTAATTGATCTTACCTTCAAAGCTGTTTACGAGCAGGAAAGGTTTTGCTAGTGAATATCTACATTAAATCCGTCCGTACTACTATTATAAATTTGAAAGTTTGTATGGATGTATGGATGTATGTATGGATGTTTGTAACTCTTTCACGCAAAAACTACTGAACCGATCACCATGAAATTTTGCATACACGTTGTCTGGGATACCAAAAAGGACATAGGGTACCTTTAATCCAGAAAAAAAGTACTGTTCCCGAGGGATTATCTAAAATTAAGGAAACTAACTCCTGGCTAAGTATAATAGCATTAACGATGTCAGGCGATATATTGCTTTTTCAACGCGGATGAAGTCGCGGGCACCAGCTAGTATTTCAATAAAATTAATTATAGGAAGAAACTTGCATAAATAAATAGCTACTTAATTTGTGGTACCGTTATATCTTTATCTGAATCCTAAGTAAATTGTCCCTTTTATAATTTGCCGTAGCACGGCACGGCACGGCACGGCATGGTAATACCGTGGGCGTCTCAAGTATTTTGCATCAAGTATCATCCACGGCATGCCGTTGCCGTGGACGATAAATTAAAAGCGTCTGCATACAATTACATACATTTTGCTTTCCTATCTTACCGTGACGGTAAAAATGTGCCGTTATAAAATTATAAAAGCGACCAGCGTGTCAAACGCCCAACTCTTCCCATTTGTTCTGTACGCTAGTCGAGCCTCTGCCAACATTTCATCGGAAACAAGAACTTATTGCCAACCGGCCCGTAAATAACTTAACATTATTAGATTACAAATCAAATGCGAGTTCTGGGACGATCATTCTTTAACATTGCTGATTAATTTTATTGTATAAACTGCAAAATAGACATTTATATTGTTCTTTACTTTTTAGGACAAGAAGTAGCAGGCTGTCCTGAACCACCCAAGGTGGTAACAAACTGACTTATCATTCTCATGCGCCGTTAAAATACATTTGTATTAAAAATATATTAGATAACTACACTCGTGGACTAAGAATACTGGTCGATGACAAAATCGTCTGTATCTTGGTACAGACTAACTTTATATTAAAGAGAATTTTATTATAGTATAATATAAAAGCTTAAACGTTATACAACGTAATTGGAAAATAAATAAATTTAAAAATGCTCGAATTTGGTAATAAATTCGAGCATTTTTAATTTTATTCATTTTGCTTGTTTTCTCACTTTTGTTTTCAATCTGTGAAATCAAAATGATAAAAGGCAGTCATTGTCGTCTTTCACGGTCATTATTGAATTACTACCATGTCGCTAACAACCGATGAAGGTACACATATCGTCACTATCCTAGAAGAAGTCAGAAGTCATAGAAGTACAGCGAAAGTAGTATGCGTGTCACTTTCTACGGTGCAGAGAGTCATCCAACGTTTCCGAGAAACTAGGTAGAACAATAAAAGACCAGGAATCGGCAGACCAAGATGTACTACGGCTTGAGAGGATCGATTTATTGATAGGATCATGTTCCGAAATCGGCACCTCACGGATGTTGAAGTAACAAATCAACTTCGAGAGACCCAAAGAGATGACATAAGCGAACGTACTGTAAGGCCACGGCTCCAAGAAGCTAATTTGACCCTACATATACCTGCAAACAGCCCAAAACTTGAAAGAGAACCTCGAGTAGCAAGATTACGTTACGCCCGCGAACATGCACTTTGGGAAAACGAAGATAGGGTAAGAGTATTGTCTTCTGACGAATCTAGAATATGCTCTATGGTCATAATGGGCGGCCAAGAGTTTACCGACAGCCAGGGGAAGGTTTTATTCCAGTTTGTTTTGAGGAAAAAGTATCGTTCAGCGGTGGATCTGTTATGGCTTGGGCTGAAATCTCTTCAGAGAGTCGCACGGCGTTAGTGTTGATAGAAAATAGTCCGCTAACTAGTGTCAGGTATGTAGAAGAGATCCCTAATGACCATGTTGGCCCATACTTATTTAATTTGGGTGAAAATTTCATATTTATGTATGGCAACGCTAGGCCACATACAGCTTAAATTTTAAATGAGTATTTTTACGACGATGGCATCAATTGCATGGACTGGCCCTCGAGGATCTTGGACTTAAATCCGATTGAGCACATTTGGGACAAGCTTGGGAGGTTTATAAGAAATCGGAACCTAGCCCCAGCTACACTTAGAGACCTAAAACATGCGTTAGTGGAAGAATGGACCAATATCCCCCATCATCACATAAGAAACTTAATAAACATATTCCCAATTATCTGGCAGCTGTAAGAAGAGCCTGCGGAGGCAATACGAAGTATTAATTTGGCTTTAAAGTTCGTTTTTATGTGATATATAAGGTATCGTCTTTTAATTTTTCAACGCAAAAATGGTTGATTTTTTGTTTCTTATGTAATTTTAATAAATAAACAAATAGCTTTTACAACATTTGCTGTTCTTTTCATAACTATAAAATCATCTATAACATACAGTTTGAATCATGCCGCTAGCTATACTATTTTAGGAGATATTCTAGTTTTTCGTACCGACGCGTATTCTTAGTCCGCGAGTATATTTGGATAATGTCTTTAAATTCTTGTTTAAAAAATTGTTAAAAAAAACTACATTACTTAGTAAAGATTTTTATTATAGTTACTAGTATTTTGGGCACGTGATGAGGGGCGATAGATACCGTATACCTCAGCTAGCAGAGGCAGAAGACAAACTTCCTGGCTGAAGAAATTTAAGAGAGTGGTTTGGTTTAAGCACTCGCTTCCTCTTTGGTCAAGATAGCCATGACGGTCGCCAACCTTCTTAGAGTAGTGGTACGCTAAGAATACGAAGACAAACTAAGTAGTAGATATTTATAGTTAGACAAAGTATTTCTATTAATAAAATTAACTTCAGGACAGTGCTTACCCATTTACTTCGATTAAATATTCTCAAGTCTCTAAATAGCATCAGGCAAAATCGCTATCCGTGTCTGTCAGTTTGTCCGTCCAGTTCATCCAAATACTAATTCTCGATTCCACATTTTATGTACATAATTTGAAAATAAATAAATTGTTATGGGCCATAACAATCTGCTCGAGTAAGATTATTGTTCTTTTTCTTCACCTGCAAAAAAGGTTTAACATCTATCGATGAATGTATTGTATAGAAAACATCCGAAATATAATATTCGATATTAAGAAAAAAGTTGTAGAATTTCTTTCAAGAAGTTTTTTTTGACGAGGAGTAATCTGCTTACAGATTACTCCTACCGCTGGATAGGCGGAAGGGATATGTGTGGGTCGCCCAGCACCTGATCATAGCGGCACTGGGAATACCAACTAAAACTCCCCGGTGCCTCCTTGCCCTGTGAGCGGGGTGAACCGGGCTCTGCTAAGGCAACCTAGCCATTGCTGGCTAGACTAACGCCAACGGAGGATTGCCCGGAGACACTCAGGCAATCCCCAGACGGTGGGACCTTGTGAAGGCACACATAGCTAGCCAGCTATGTGCGCAGGTCCCCTGGGACATTCAAAGACAAGGTATGCCCCCGCCTTCTCCTGCCCAACCGCCTACGTCTGAGGGAAGCGAGACCTGCCTCTTCCTGTTGCTCCCTCTCAGCTGCCTCCTTCTGCGACATTACAGTTTCGCAGAAGGAGGCAACCGCTTTCCAGGTGGTCTCACTGTCAAGCATGGCAAATATCACGTATCTGTCAATTTAATACTAAAAACGTATGATTTTAAAAACATAAAAGAGCAACTTTGAAACAAAACGAAAAATAAATACAATTTGCACTCTCTCCAAACCAAATCCGACCGTCCCCTTAGGAAATTACGCAAGCATCCTTAATTTCCGCTTAGGCCAAGCTTCGTTCTCCATTAGAATTATTAACTTTACTTTTTTAGGCACAATATAATTCCAACTGTGGAGCGATTCTCTCTAATAAAAATGTTTATTTCAAAATAGTCTAATTGCACGCATAATACCAATTTTATATAGGACTAAGGGCCTATTTCACCAATTACAAGTAAAGTGTTGATTGGTTACTTTTAGAAATAATTTTATGTTTATTCAATTATGCACTCGGTTTAGTGCATCTTTCGATAGGCGATTTTTTTTAATTATTTTCTTTTTAATGTTTGGGACCTTTACCGTACAAACAAAGGTATATCAGCTAAATTATTCCCGGTGACAGGTGACTTTAAATGACGGCTAGCCTACTTGACAGTTGGTGAAATAGGCTCTAAAACACAAAAAGATAAAACACAAAAAACTTAAGACAAGCAAAAAATCATGGTTATAAATTGCTTAAAATAATTCCCAAGTAATGTTTGAAAACAATAAAATGAACACTAACTTTGAATTATAGGGTTATGTTGATAAGACATACCCAAATTTCTTATTATATTTTTTTTATACAAAATATCTGCAGCAATCAATTTATCTGTAAGGCCATATTTTTTCGAGGCATAATTTTGTTACTTTAGTTAGGTAAAGGTGAACAATCCGTACTAAGTAATATTATAAATGCGAAAGTTTGTATGGATGTTTGTAACTCTTTCACGCAAAAACTACTGAACCGATCACCATGAAATTTTGCATACACGTTGTCTGGGACACCAGAAAGGACACCTTTCACCCAGAAAAAAGTACTGCTCCCAAGGGATTATCTAAAATTAAGGAAACTAACTTCTGACTAAGTATAATAGCAATAACGATGTCAGGTGATATATTGCTTTTTCACGCGGACGAAGTCGAGCACCAGCTAGTATATACAAATTTTATACAATCACAGGAATCTTCCACATCTAATCCAAGTGAAACAGAATAATGTGCCTCTTGTATTAATGAAATAATCTAACTTGGAAAATTGTAGTGTAGCTCCTCAAGTTTCCGAATTGTTCCAGAAGGTTCTCTAACTATTTTTTTTATAACCTTTATTTTCTATTAACACGTCGTTACTGTGGAGAGTAAATATGTACCTACTAAGTATTATTCCTCTTACCACACTGTGTATGAGACGAGGTTATCATATTTTACAATGATTATTGCATGTTGCATTCTGCTGTCCAAAAATATGTCAGAAAAATGTGGTAGATTTTCAACAAACGAGTATGAGTTATTAAGACGAGGACCAACCTCAGACCGAACACAATTTTTACCAAATGAGCGGAACCTTATATCCTATGAATAAGGTATAAATTTGCACTACAAATTTTGTAGCTTCTCGGAAACAACCGAACAAATTTAATATTGGAAGGTTTTTCTTAAATATTGTGTAAAATATATATTTTTTTTATATAAGTCAAGGTAGCGCTTGGCCGCGATCTCACTTGATGTTAGGTCTAAGGTGGATCACGCTTACCTAGTAGATGCCCATTTACCCTACTGTTAGAAAACTAAACGAGCAGGGCATTTAAAATACTTATTTGAAAAAACAATTGGTAACACTACTTCGGTAGTGGTAGCACTTACCACTACCAATTGGTAGAAATTGGCAACACAAGCGACAGCCATTCTGCGCTGGGTTGTCGAGTTGTGAGGACGTTTGCTTTACCTAGTCGGTATTCTATAATAAGTAAATAATAATCATTATGTAGCAAGAACAAATAAATAAGTGTCCTACTATGTGGAGTATTATTCACCATGGCCTAGAGGAATTCTAACAATTTCAGAAGTGCGGTAAGCGGGCCCTTGAGGTATGTACTTGTAACTTTTCTGTTCACGAATTTCTGTATGTATAATTGTATATAGATATATTTATAATATCTATGAAAGACTCGAATGATACCTAATTATATAACATCGTATTGTAAACATTACAATACGAACCTACCTGCTAAATTACTTAGATTAGTGATGGTTTACATTCAAATTGTTTCACAAGTAGGTACTGTAAGACTTATTGTTTTCAAAGATTACATTACAAAACGGACAGTAGCTTTTGTACATTTCCTAGTTGGTCTGTGAGAGCATGCTACTTTCTTTTTAAAATAATACTAAGGGAATATACTTTTTTTTTTAACAATATCGTATTATTGTTGTAGTATGACTATACTTCATGTATAGTATTGTTTTATTAATATTTAACTGACTGGTATGAATAATTATTTGAGATATCATAAATTATAGCTCTGAGTTTACTTACGTATATTTTAACTATGAGTTTCGCATGGAACATATGCGTGTTTCTTTTATCTATGTCTAGCTGTTGCACACGACTGCGTCCGCGTGGCTTTATGGGGCGTGGCTTATGTCGCTGATGATGAGGCTACCTAACAGTGTAGGAATTTTTCAAATTGGTCCAGTAGTTTCGGAGCCTATTCAATGCAAACAAATTAACAATCAAATCTACCTCTTTATAATATTGGTATAGGTAAGGTAGTGTTATATAAACTTAAAAAGAAATGTTCTTCTTTACTGTACTACGAGATAATTACCTACCTACTTATACACTTCACTTTCAACAAAATAAAAGAATTTGTTTACTTTACTTGAATTCATAAAAAGTTTACTCAATTTTTGTTTGGTAAAATACCTAACGACCATCTGAAAGTCTGACCTTTTGAAAGTAAAGGCCTTATTTCGATAGGTAGGTACGATTACCTAGTTATTACTTGCACTGATAATATTGTGATAGGGTAGTAAAAAAAAAAAAAAAGACGAAACGAACATAAGAATTGTGCTATTTTGTGGAATCCTCTGTCCTTTTCTGTCCCCGCTTGATACATCGTAATCTAGCTATTGTACTCCTTCACTCGTAAGTTCAAATGTGATAATCATGACAAAGAAAGACTGGTAAACATGTGCAAATTTAAAGGTACGAATGCGGTCGATTGCATAATAAACTTAATAATATTATTCCAATCAATGCACAAGGGTCTAATTTCTACTGAAATATCTGCGAGGTATTTCCATGAAGTTTGTTAAGCTTAGCGGAGTGGAGAAGTCCAGACGCATTGATTTTAGTGGCCGTGTGCTCTGATCAGGGAAGTAGCTAAAAAAAAAAAAATATATATTTCAATCTCATTCTTGATAAGTGGAACCTCCACACCCTCAAAGGTTTTGCGTCGCGTGGTATCCCACCGTCACCCAGGTATTGGTGGCTTTGGGTGTTGACGCTGTTCAGGTTGACATTGAGGCTTAGGTGGTGAGGGACGAGCTTCTCACGACGGAGGTTTAAATGAGTCGATCCTTCACAGGAATCATACAGCTACGATATAGCTAGGATTGTCTATTTTAGTTACTTCCACAGTATAATGTGTTATGGGATTCTTCTTTGGGGTAGCGCTGCGGACATAAATACTATTTTCATTATACAAAAAAGGGCTATTAGAGCCATTTATCAACTAGATCCGCAGTCTTCTCTAAGAGAAAAGTTTAAAGAAATAAAGATTTTAACTGTTGCATGTCAGTATATTTATGAAAATTTAATTTATGTGCATAAAAATATCAGTCAATTTAATAAAAAATGTGATGTACACAATATTAATACTAGGTTTAAAAATGATTTAGATTTACATAAAACGCGACTCCACAAAATAAGTAATTCTTTTGTGGGTCAATGTATACGGTTTTATAATAAACTACCTGAGATAATCAGAGCCTTATCTATAAATAAATTTAAAATTGTCATTAAAACTAAACTCCTCTCAAAGGGCTATTATAAAATCACTGATTATTTAAATGATAATGAAGCCTGGATTTAAGCGATTCGGAGCTCATATTGTGTTGTATGTTTACTTTAATATTAATATTATTATCTTTATATTAATTGTAGGTAATTGTAATTTTATATTTTAAAGATGACAAAAAGATTAGTATCCTGAGTTTCTTTCGGGGTTTCTTCTCAGGATCGTCATCTTGGCTTTTTTCCGAAACCCTGGTAAATTTAAACTTATAATGACGATCATAAGAGTTTTTTGTAGAAACCCAATTGATAAATAAATATTTTGATTTTGATTTTGATTTGATTTGATTTGGACTTAGTTCTATACTGCGACAATTCGGGACTTGAGCGGGTCATAAGTAAGTTTGAAGTTGTCGCCTTAGATGGCTTAAATTTTTAATCTTCTAACTAAACAAACATAGAAATCACTTGCTTTCGGCCTACACGAGTTAGAATGAGTTGGGTAGAATGAAAGAAATAACACCACATTTATTATATATAATACATATTATTTATAACGTTATATGGATAATCACAATAGACATTATGTACAAATAAATACAAGCGCACGTATTTACTATGTGACATGTGACGAGAAAGCGCGTGCTTTCGGATGCCACGTCGGTTGTACACTTTTACGTTTTCATATTTCCTGCGAAAGCAGAAAACCAAAAGTCTGCTAAAAAGAGGTTGCCACAGATTATCGATGTATACCACAGATTTATTAACAAAACGACTCAGCGTTACCGATTTCTTCAAACCGTATCGTCTTCTCTACAGCGAACGAAATGTAGTCAGGAGGATAGTAGGCGAGTTGCTAGATAATAATGTAATTAGAGAGTCCCATTTCGCGTACGTCAGCCGTATTGTACTCGTGAGGGAGGAATAAAGATGGCATTAAAAAGGTAGTAGTGTCGGCGAGCGTGACCTTGAAGTTGACACGATTTGACGCCCGCCACTTGACGCTTTGCGTGACAGGCAAGACATGTTTTGACCTGCATTGTGCCAGGTCTCTCTTAGAAAGATTTAAGTCTTGGTTTTCTCATTGTAAAAGTAATCTTATAACTTGCTATAGTTTTTTAAAAATTTCATTATTTCATTATTTTTATAAGCTGACACAAATATTTGTGATCATAAGATAGTTTAGTTAGTACCTTTGAGTGCAGGTACTATTGGTATGGTAACTCACTACGATAAATGTTTACAATATAAAGGTGCCAAATATTTGATTTTAAGAATTAAATAATGATAATAATGTCTGAATGGAATTTAATAGTTCTTCGTTGCTACTCAATCACCTATAATTATATAGAATTTCATCTATGAATTGAAAATTAATAAGGTAAAAGATTCGTAAGAGATCCGTCAAAAAGAAAATACAGGCGGTCTTTGAATATCCTGGGCACACAAACGCACACCAGGTGCGACGGTTCGTTGGCTTGGCAAGTTTCTTTCGGCACTTTGTGTAGAACTTTGCGCTAAGATCCCTTACTAAGTAAATTAACTAAGGAAGATTATAACGGACGGTATCAAATGGTGCACGATGACGAGTGTGTCAGATAGATCTCGATGTCAGATTATTATATTTGCAGGACATTTTTCAATAAATAAATAAATAAATAAATAAAAATAAGCGCGGAATATTTGTTTCGAAAATAAAAAAAAAACGAGTGTGCTTATGACCACACGACTGAAGTGAAACTTCTTTCGCTCCATCTGTATGTATATATATATATGTGTGTACAATATATACATGTATACACATATACATATATTAATTTATGTATATGTGTATATAATAATTAATTATTATTAGAGGAAGAGAGAAAGAAAATGTGCGCGCGCACTGCTGTCTCTTGCTTTATCCCCCACATAACTTCCGTTCGCCTTGCCCGATCACACTTTTCGTAACGCTTACGTCACGCGTTCGCCAGCTTACTCCCCAAGTCAAGCGTGCGTAAAGAAGTTTCACTTCAAAAATCATACAAAGTAAACGTAACAATTCTAGGCGTCATTAATGGGTTTAGTGAGTTCATAATAAAATCAAAAACAACTATAAAGGTACTCGGAGATATGTTCGCGATAGTAAGTTGTAAGAACTGTTTTACCATTTATATGCCGGTGATTTGCAATTTTAATTATATGAGTTGTAAAAGTGAACAAATACAAGATGTAATAAAAAAAAAAGGAGAATATACCCATAGAAAGCTTAGCCGCGTTTAACTCTGATATGATCATTAATGATGAACCTGTTGTCAAAGTGAATTAAGCGCACAACCTCGGATTTGTAATGGACGGTAATTTGCGTTTTGAGAAACAAGTGCTTGAACTAGTCCAAAACTGCTTTTGCCGCTTAAAGGTCTTGTACAAAATTATAAGTTGTCTTAAGTGTTTATTTACGGTTAAACTTAAACTTTGCGAAACGATTATTTTATCTAAGGTGAATTATTCTTTAGGATTTATATGGTAACTTTTATTTAAGAAAACACACAAATTGATTCAACGAGTGCAAAATGCGTTTCTGTTTGGAAGTGCCTCCTAGATCGCACATAACGCCTTTCCTAAATAAATGTATTATTTTGCATATGAATGACAGGCAATAACTTTGTTATGCAACGCTAATCTTTAAAATGATTGGTACTAGATGACCGGAGTATTTGTCCAAAAATTGAATTGCCGTGATCCTCCCTTTACTTGGAGACGGCTGGTAAATGCACTGAATGTTACCTATTGCTCAACAGCCGCATTCTGTGGTAGCTTCCGATACTTGGCCTTTAAGTGTTGGAATTATATTTCTCCTGTTGGTCTAAATCTGCTTCCGAAAACAAATATACTTCATTACTAATTAAGGGACAGAAGGGTAAATGAGATCTTGAGCCAAGTGATTAATTTTGAGCAATAAAAGAGTAATAGTATAAACAATAACTAAATACAACCTAATAAGAGGTGGTGTACTGTTATCTTAAAAATATGATTAGTTGCAGCCTAAACAGTCATGGCTTTAAACTCCTACAAGTAACCGTACTGCAGTGGCGACTGGCGTGACCGTCTGTCAAGTGGGACTGGCGTGGGATCAGCGCTGTGCTTTGCATTGGCCTATGCAATGGCGCACACTCAAAGGAATTTTGGTTGTGTATTCTCAGTTAAATGGGAAAGATTTGTATGTATTTTATTTTGTCTTGTTATGTTTGGATGTGTTCTGTATGTCATGTGTATGCAAGTAAATGTTTTCTATTCTACTACGATTTTAGATGGTCTACAAAATAAATATATACATTTATACATTTTTATTATAAAGATAACAAAAAGAATTGTACAGTATTTACAAACTAATATCTAAAGTGTATACGAAAAGAAGGTATAAAGTTTATCTATGTATAGTATAAATAGGATTAAAAAAAAATAGTAGCTTGGAATAGCGGCTCCATTGTCAAACCCAAGCAATTTCGCTGCAGTCTTGAATCGGTGTCGTAAAATAATGGTCCCTACAAACTAATTATAATTTTAGATAAAGACAGACACCAATAGTGTCTAATATTGAAGGTCATCCCGTAGGCAATACAAAATAAAATTATGTTTCCAATGATAGACTCAAGGCGTGGGTGACACCACTGAGAGGTGATAACGAGACTAGTAGTAAGCGGAAGCAATGGGTCCTGGAACGTTTGGGTCAAGGACATGACACGAGTAATAATGAAATGCAGGGTTGGACTGTTAGTCCTAAATTCTAAAATCTACTTTTCTATCCCTAAATTCGCAGTTTGGTTACGAAGTGAGTGCAGTCTGATGTTGATCGGGACGGGCACCAGCTGCTTGAAAAGGAGACATGACAACATCGGTCTCGGGCAGCTACGACTATTGGTAATGGCAGGCCGTGTCCCTCGGGTGGCAAACGGTAGCTATAATACAATTGAAAAGAGAGCCCCTCGGGTGGGCAATGATGGCGAGCAGAGTCAGTGTAGAGCGGACCATACTCCCTCGGGTGGAAAAATGGTGGCTAAGTGGCTATAGCTGGATAATGAGCAGGCTATTGAATTGGGAAGAGAGCTGAGCTGAGATGGGCTGAGCTGAGCTGAGCTAGGCTGGGCTGAGCTGAGCTAGGCTGAGCTGAGCTGAGCTTTTTATTGTGTGTAATAGTGGAGTGTCAAATGTGTCAAATAGTGGTGAAATGTGTAAGCGTGTTAAATCTAGAAATATGCAAGAAAATTAAGTTTAAGTAGTTATAATGTACCTAACCAGAGAAGGTTTTCATTAAAGAATTAAGACGTTTAGCACTTAATTTTACTATGATTATACTGTATTATACAATAATTATACTGTGAGGTATTTTATGTAATCAAGTAAAAGAAACTAATTGAATTGATATAATGTGATTAATGATTTTGTAAAAGTACCTAAGTACGATTTAAGTATTGTAGTACTATGTAGATGTTAAACTGCTAAGGCTTGTTGAAAATAAAATCTAATCCTAATAGTTATACAATAAACTAAACTTATAAATCACAATAAATTTACACAATAATTATAATAAAAAGCATCGGTCCCTTTGGTGCAGGGTCTCAAGCATGCTGGCTGAATTACCTCGTATGTGATTAATTAAATACAGTTTGATATAATGTGACTAATAACTACAGACTAGTGTAATAAAAATAAAAATTAATTATTGTAGTAGTAACAGATTAATTAATTAAGATAAGCTCTGCATCCAAAATATTTGCTATAATAATTATGATCAAAATCGTGTTTTGTGTAATTTTAACTTAGCTAGAATCTATATAATAGTGCTATTAATATACACTTTATAAAGTTTATGTGCATTGTAAACCCAATAATAATTTAGTCACTTATTTATACAAAAATATATGCAGCATTATTCGCTGTATTTCAAACTAATGTAAGTATATCTGGAAATTATGTACATAATATCTGCTATCATGTTGCATAGTGATGTATTTCAAATTGACTCAAGTATACCTGAAAACTATGTACATATCTGTTATTATGTTACATAGTGAGGTATTTCAAACTGATGTTATCTGAAAATTATGTACCTACATAAGTTTTATTCATTGTTATTATATTGCATAGTGATGTATTTCAAACTGACTCAAGTACACCTGAAAATTATGTACATATCTGTTATTATGTTACATCGTGATGTATTTCAAACTGATGTTATCTGAAAATTATGTACCTACATAAGTTTTATTCATTGTTATTATATTGCATAGTGATGTATTTCAAACTGACTCAAGTACACCTGAAAATTATGTACATATCTGTTATTATGTTACATCGTGATGTATTTCAAACTGATGTTATCTGAAAATTATGTACCTACATAATTTTATTGTTCATTGTTATTATATTGCATAGTGATGTATTTCAAACTGACTTAGATAAGGGTATCTGAAAATTATGTACATATCTGTTATCATTCAGTGTCATTATTTTAGATAGGGATGTATTTAAAACTGACGTATATCAGAAGATTATGTAAATAGCTGTTATTATTCATTGTTATTATGTTAGATAGTGATGTATTTCAAACTGATGTATTTTTACTCTTACTCCGAACTAAGTATGAGGACCTACTTACTTATTTCGGATGACCGAGCTTGGCTCCGGAATGAGGACATTCCTAGAACAGAATGGCCGTCTGTTAGAAAACTAAACGAGCAGGGCATTTAAAATACTTATTTGAAAAAACAATTGGTAACACTACTTCGGTAGTGGTAGCACTTACCACTACCAATTGGTAGAAATTGGCAACACAAGCGACAGCCATTCTGCGCTGGGTTGTCGAGTTGTGAGGACGTTTGCTTTACCTAGTCGGTATTCTATAATAAGTAAATAATAATCATTATGTAGCAAGAACAAATAAATAAGTGTCCTACTATGTGGAGTATTATTCACCATGGCCTAGAGGAATTCTAACACTACGTATGAAAAAAGAAATAAAAGTAGCCGATTCAAACTTTAGTGTAGAGTTAATTAATAAGCCTCAAAACAAAAGTAGTTGTCACGGAATTTTTTTATTCCTGTAAACAGTAAGTTTTTATTAGCAGTAAGTTTATATTGCTATTTTTTTTTCTTAGAAAATGGATTTTTTTTTATAAATCTGTCCGATTCAAACTTTTTTCAATATAGTCTATTATGCACTGTATTTTTATCTGACTTGTAATTTTACTCTAAGAAGTCAAAAACGCTTTTCAGCTAAGTCTTCGCCTTAAGTTAGTTATTCAATAATAAAATTAGTTATAGATGTCAAAGCACCTCCGGCTGCCAACGAAGCACAAAACAAAACTCTTTGAGTGCGGAACCCCAAGTCGAGACGACTTAATTACAGAGGGTGTTGTATTAACGAATTGGCATATTATTCAAATGTGCCAAAGCAGTGGCAGTTCATTGCAGACGCTCGTTTGCACCTTACACTTACTCCGCCAGAGCAAAAACCCAAATTGTAATGGAATATTAACTCAGTGGTATAACTAGCAGCGATTCTCATTCAAATAGTTACAAACAATAATACTAAAGTACTAATAAAGTAAAGTTGTATTTTAGTAAGCGGTCAGATGGATAGACCTAAATGCGCTGCAGGTGCTTCTCAGCAGTCTAGCACCTCAGCAAAATGCTGAGCGAGTATCCGATTCACTGCCACGAGAACACACACATCCTAATTAATACCTGTTATTTATTAATTTCTGTGGTCTAATACTATATTTTAATATATTTTTTATAAAAAATATTTTAAACACCAAAATAGAAGTAATGTAAAGTGAATGGGTATGTGAAAATGAATATAAGGACAGTGTAATAAGTAGCAAAGTATTTTTAAATGAAATTAGATAATTATACAAAACTAAAAAGAGGAATGGAAATCAGTTGAAATTTTCATAAAATAAGCAGCGTCTTGCAATGTTCAATGCAGAGTCTGGAACATCAGATTATTCAAATTTAAGCAGATCTGAACACTTGAATGCAGACGAGGGAGACGACTCGGGTAATTTTTGAAATTGATAATAGCAAAAATGTCGGCGGGATCAATATTTTGTTTAGACCTATAATTCCGAAATTCATTGGGCTATAATATTCTAAGTATTAATTATAATATAAGCATTAAATTACAAACTCCTTGCGCACGGGTTTTTAAAAGAAGACTATTAGAAGTGTCACCAGGTGACAGGGGATTATTGTCGGCTTGAATTGGGTATTTGACAATATTAAACTATAAATTGTGGTCACCCTATCAGAAAATAGCATAAAAAAGCATATTATGTCATTTTATTTTAAGCTTAATTATGTATATCTTTGCAAATATATATGAAATAAAATCATAATTTTTGAAATTTGATCTTGGCGCCGTAACGCCCTGTGAGTGGTTGCAACTCTGATGACGTCATACGTTAGTAAACATATCAGACATAGAGTAATAAATATTGTTTATTCAATTAATATTAGTTATCTGTGTCATCATTTGGTTCTAATTGTTTACTAGCATGTGACGTCACACGTATCAAAACCAGTTTTTATAAAGTAATTAGTGTAAATAATAAACCTTAGTTCTGTTGGAGTGTATACAGTGTTTCTTTTAGCAATAAACTACAGTGATGACCCCAAGTTTTTATTGAACACGATGAAAATTTTAAAATTAAACATACTTAAATAATAATATTTAAGATAATATTCATATAATTTGACCACTAACTAAAGTCGATACAAATATTATAAATTAAACGAAATATGTCTGTACCTATGTTATATTACAGCAAGTAATATTTCAACAAGACCCCAATGGTCCACCCTGTACAGACTGACCCAAGCTGGTCTCGCCGGACCACTTAATGCTAATATAACTTTCAAGGTTTAGTAACCCTGACCCCAATTTTAGGCTGAGGTACAAGAGCTCTATTAGTCTTGAAAAATAATATTTCTAAATATTTACAAAATGGATCTGAAGTATTTAGGCTTAAAGTGAAGTGGGATTAACAAATCCCTTTTTAATTAATTAATTACTTACTTTAATTTAATTACTTTATTTTTTGTTGATTTAATAAATACTTACATAGTTACTTCTTTAAATTTACATTATTATTATTTACAAAAAATATGATATTTTCAAGCGTAAGTATTCGCGAAAATGTTTAAATTAGGTTATTAATATAATTAATATAAGTACTTTTGTTTTGTACTTATACTTATTTTTTGTACTTAAATATTTAAAATAAAATAAAATCTACTTAAAAATCATAAATAGACATTTCATTTTCAATAAAACTATTTTTTGGAATACTCATAAGAAAGGGCGGTAGCGTTCTGTCTAGGCGGACCATTTGATGGTAGATGGCTACCATTCGCCTTCTAAGTGTATATACACATTAATACACAATCAATACAGGGAGGGTAAAAATGAAGTAGTTTTAAGATTTTATTGTGTGTATCTGGTATTTTCTTGATTTATGGACTTAAAAATGTTTGAAATTTTATATTTTAATGACTCAGGAAATATACCAAGATCATCAGCAATCGAATAACTGAACCCTATATTAAGAGAATCTCCATTTTACATGTTATTAACTCAACTAGAAGTAAGATTTTCAGAAAACATTTTTTCCTATTTGCTCTTGCCACATAAAAAGTATTATCAAGTGAAAATTCTGTTTTTATTTTCAGAGCATAATACCTTATTGCAATATACACAACGTGTATTTTAGAATGTCTGAGAGTGTTAATAGTCTACAGAAAGTTCCATGTTCATCATGATCATAAGTTATATGTTGTTATTGATGATCCACCATGTAGGGGGGAGTGTTTTAATGAAATGTGAACTGATTTTCACGCTACAGACAGGGGATGTCTATCTTCTGGATTGATTAATGTCTATACATGTGTGGGGTCGAACTGCGAATGTGTCTGAAATGCAATAGTTGGAGGGAGGAGTTGAGTACACGATAATGACTCAATTAATATTTTAAGTTGTCCTGAGTTTAACGCGTTCAACCAAATAAACAAACAAACAAACTCTTCAGCTTTATAATATTAGTAATAGATATAATACTATATAGAAAAAGAGTAATCTATCGATGTCACTATGTATGAGTCTATGGAAGAATTATTATTTATCATTCTGATTGCCTATTTACATAGTAGGAATATATGGACAAGGAGTTTAAATAAACTGGTAGAGAGAGATAAATGTAAAAAATCTCTGACAGTGGAGGTATATTAGTTGAGACAGATGGAACGGCCGGTTAATTTTCCCTCTGTTACAGTAGTACACCAAGAAGTAGTACTACTGGTAGTACAAGTGACACTCTTTAGAGATGGTAGTACTGTTTAATAGTAGAATAATCTTCTCAGCAGTTTACTGTTCTTATTTTATAGTTTCTTACCTCATCTTAGTCTGCAAAAATATTGCTACCCTTGGTCTTGTTTGTTAACTTATATGACAGTAGCCATAGATCATCACATGTATCATCTGCCTGCCTGCCATCCTTTATCATAAAAAAACTGGAAGCTACTTTGAAAGGTGGTAACTATGTTATTTGTTTAAAGGCAAGGAGAAGTCGAACTCTGTAATATTATGTCGTGGTTTTGCGAAGTATTTTGGAATTTGAGGCGAACTTCATCTGAAAATTTGCTGGACTTTCAAGACAAGTGTATCATCATCGTATCGTACGTCTACAAACATCGCTTATGTATTGGACATTTTACTTAACCCAATTCTTGGATAATCCTGATAAAATTATAAATGCGAAAGTTTTGTATGTTTGGATGTTTGTTGTTAGGTTGTTGTTGTAAGTAATGTTAGGTAAAAATTTAAAACAATCGGCGCCACTGTTGTCATCCGTGGCAGCGCCACCGTCGCGTCGTCACAGCGATAAAGTTTAGATTTCATGCATTATACTTTGCTTAACTCATATAATTTCGTTTTTCAACGCGTACAAAACCGCGGACACTATACTAGTATCTAATAATTTAAAACCTAATAATTATCTAAAATTGATATTTAACATAATGATACCTTTTTATGTAATAATGCAGTATACTAACAGGCATTAATTAATTAAAACACATGTCAACCATGTTGAATAGTTGTTAAAACGGTATTGTTAGTCACGTTATTCTGCCCCCTAATTATTTTTGCTGTCACGATATAGTTCAAAAAGGAGAAAGTCAAACAAGCGTGTCAAGGGTGCCGAGATGGGAATAAACCTCATTTTAAGTATACATACATATGTAAAGCAATAAATAATTAATTCAAATATGTGTTTATTTTTAGAAATACTCTTATCTAATTTTAGGAACGTCACTAAATCAACTAATAAATCATCAACATTATCAGCCAACAAGAGTTCTCTATTAAACAACAGACACTCTCTGAATCCGCCCTCTGCTAGTCGGTTTCTTAAGGACACGAGCAGGTGGCCCAAGTGGCGATTCGACTGTTTTATCATCATCATCATCATCATCATCATCATCACCTCAGCCGCAGGACGTCCACTGCTGAACATAGGCCTCCCCCATAATCTTCTAATAGGACTGGTCAGAAGCAGCCTGGATCCACCGCTGACCCGCGGCCTTTATTAGGTCGTCTGTCCACCTTGTGGGTGGACGTCCTACGCTGCGTTAGCTGTGCCTAGCTAAAGCACATTAAGAGGTGATTACATTATGTTATTTCCTTAAACGTTCGTTTCCAAATACGTTTGTGTGGGTCGAGTTTTATCATCCAATATCTAACGTGCTCGAGCTGCATAGTGATAAACTTCTCTTAAGTTCTATGAAATCTCTGCGCAGCTTCAAACTTTGCAGGAAGCTCAGAGTAAGAATTCTCCAGTGCACACGGATACGTTTTGTTGGCGTAAAGCTACATGTAAGCTGAACGCCAAAGATTCCAATGCGGTAAAAGTACAAAGCGTGCCAGGAAATCTGACGAATTGTTCCAAAGAGTTTCAAAAGCAGCATTAACAATTTCCTATGAACAATTCCAATGAACTCCTAAACTACTGAACCGATTTTGATAAAACTTCGTTACTGTGTGTAACGAAGATACACCAGGTCCCAGTTAAAAGATAGGTTAATTTTTATTTTGAACCCGGGCGAAGCCGGGAGCGTCTAGAAATACTAGATTTCTTATATATTATAATATGACTTTTCGTTTTACATACCTACGTAAATGACAAGAAACTGAACAGGTGTCCCTTTTCTTCTAACTGAAATATTCTCAACAATTGAAAAACGTTAAAATCTCATTTTGTAAAATATATGCTCAAACTTCGCGTCCTTCAATCAATATAAAATTCTTAGGTAAATTTCTATAAATTAGCAACTTGTGCCAGTCACACCGAATCGCGAGATGTCAGGAAGATTAATGCCCCCGGCCTAATTAGAAAAGTTTTCCAACAGCTATTTAATGACCGTCCCTTCTTCGAAGACACTGTGTTACACAGTGTTTAGTAAATTTAATTGCATTTTTGTTTAAAAACAAATACACAACTTGGTCCAACACGAACTTGGAAAATAATTATGTTTAATTATCTGAACGAACGGCCTTTTAAATGTGTACTTTTATTTAATAAATTTATGACAAGTAGGTAATTTAGAATACCGGCATAGTAGTAAGTACAAGTGGCAGTTTATCTGATTGTTTGATATGCTTTCGCGCCTTAACTACTCAGCCGACCAGCGTGAAATTTTGCACACACCTCTGCAGTGATACATAAAAGGACATAAGACTGACATTCATCCTGACTGACATTCATCTGACTTTCATCCAGAATAATATAAAAATCAACGCCTGACAAAAAGATAAGAGCAGTAAAGATTGAGTTAAGTGTTTTAACATCCAAGAAAAAAGAGGCGCGGACAAAAAATATTAAGATATATTACAAAAACAATTTTTAAAATAATTTTATAACATCTTTCTAAATTACGCAATAAAAATGGGACCAGCAAACATCGAAATAGTGTAGTAACCGTCATCGCTAACTACATTAAACCAAAATATAAGGTGGCGTGGAGTCGTTTAACGCAAGCTTCTTGTCGCATTCTAAAATTTTAAATGTTTTAAGTTAAAAATTCAATAAAAGTTATTTTCATTATTAATAAATTATTATATTTATTTATTACATGACAATTAATTAATTATATATACAAACAAATTTATAATTTATAACCCACCTAAAACTAAAAACCTTAAAGAAAATATAATATAATACTTATCTAAAATATATTATATTAAAAAACTAGTTATTTTAAAAAAAACGACAATATTAATCCATACACCCATACTACTTACTATTGTGGTATTCTATGTCCATACAATAAAGTCATCTTCATCACATAGAATACTAACTGGACCAGGGCCTCTGGACAAGATGCAAACGCTTTGTTGCGTACTTCGGAAACGAAGAGAGAACGCTAAGAGAAAGCTTGGTGATTGGTTGTTGTAAAGCCCAAATAAAATTTTGACCAATCACAAAGTTTTCTCTTAGCGTAGCGTAGCGTAGCGTAGCGTAGCGTAGCGTAGCGTAGCGTAAGTGACTGTAGAAAACACACATGGCTACGGGTACCCGTGTAAACTTTTAAACCCTGTTTCACCTTCTCTAAGAAAAGATTTTCAAAAACGCTGAAATACGTCTATATTTATTTCTAACCAGATGCTTGTATATGAAATTTCATGTTTCTAACTTTGAAAATGACGGATTTCCATATAACCGTTCATCCCTTATTTAACCCCTTCTAGGAGTGGATGTTTACAATATAAAATGCATAAACTAGCAAAAGTTCAAATTTTCACCCCCTTTGGCTCTATATTGATGAATCACACACGATTTTATATAAATAGAATATTAAATTACGTATAAAACCTCAAGCGAAGTACTTATTTTCTGTTCAGAATGACTTCCCAATGGATTATTAATCGTGCCAAGGACTCTCTCTCTCTTGGTATCGTATAATTTATTGACATCTATTGACGGAAATTCGTATAATCTATTGACAAATTGACAATTGAAATTGTCAATATTGATCTTTTACAAGAATGACTTTTGGCTGTGTGTAAAGGTCATATATAAGTAAACTACTTTGTTGTGTTAGGGCCTCTTTCGCCAACTACAAATAAATGTGGATTAGTTACTTTTCAAGTAAAGCTTATGGGCGAGTGAATGTTATGAATATCTTCTGTAAATTTCATTGAAACATGGTGAAACTGGTGACTTTAAATGGCGGTTAACCTACTTAACACTTTACTAAGAGATGGTGAAAGAGACCTAGTGTAATTAAAGTAAATTATTATGTTGTGTTCGTGTTGACTGTTAGATAACCTGTGCTATTATTATACTCTTTTTTATTGAAACGAAACAGCTCATATATTTTGCTTTTATTTTACGGCTGTATTCTGTAAAGAGGTTTTCACTGCCGATGCCGACAGACAGGCTGTTCAGTTTATCATTTCTGAAAACATTCTCCACAATCGTCCAGTAAAAAAATATACACTAATCTTCAGTTAAAAATATAAAAAATAAAATACACAAAATGTTATAGAATAACACGTCTCAGTTCTGAGCAGTAACATTGTCTAAATGGGTATCATTACTGCACGCAGTAAGGTGGTAGTCAGAAATGAAATATTGGGGGATCTCGGTAACAATGCACGATGATATAGTGTGTTTGTTGTTTACAAAATGGTTGATGATTTTGATTTAGATGATGTATTGTAGGCACTAATCGTTGACGTTTAAGTAATCGTAGTCGTACATTTAGATGAACGAAAAAACTTGCATTTTCTCATTCTACTTAAGCGAAACTTGTGAGTGAGACTTGGTAAACACTTGCGAAACACGAGGTGCGGGCGGGGGTTTCATCCCTTCGTGGTTCAAGTTCCTCGATCACGCACGAAGCGTTACAGTTCCACCTTCCTTGTCCGAACTGTTAAGGAGTGGAACTCATTGCCTGCGTCTATGTTTCCCCAAAACTACAACCTCGGGGTCTTCAAACGTAGGGTAAATGGGCATCTACTAGGTAAGCGTGGTCCACCTTCGGCCGCATCTGCACCTAACATCAAGTGAGATCGCGGCCAAGCGCTGCCTTGACTTATATAAAAAAAATTTAACTTAACTTCATTTGAAGTTAATCTGCAAGACGATCATTCATCATTGTTGATTTACTGAACTCTTTTCAAGATGACTTTTGTCTCCATTAACTAAATTCTTTCGAATTTCGATAGTCCGGTGTCAAAAGCGTAAAGACGTGTTGTGAGGTGCTTCCTTATTTTTAACCAAAGTTAACGTGAAACATCGAAAAATCAGCTCAGTAATTATCATAAACATAAAGCCAGTGATGTAAACTACCTGAGACATTAGTGGATTGCAAAAAAGAAGTTAAAAGTGCACAAATAAAGTAAAAACATTAATTAAACTTTTCGGTTTGTGTTAACGTGACGTATTGCGTTGCGTATCTACCTACTATATTAAACATTGAACTATCAATAATAAACTAATAACAACAAAAACTATTCGTATAGAAAGACTAAAAGTGTAATTACAGTGTTATAAATCGTGCGAATTTAGCATCTAAAACTAATGAAGTGTAAATAAAAACAATTTAAAATAAAATAAAATAACATTTTTAACTACAATATAAATATACATATGTACATAAACTGTGGTGTTTTTATAAACAGCAGTGCTACCAACATCGGGGAACGAAATTCTACGTTTCGTTATACGCAAAACTTTGTTCGAGGGTTGCCATATTTACAATATAATTTATACTAAGCTAAATTAGTGTTCAGAACATAAGAAATCGGAAGGTGTGTTCGGAAACATCAGACACTATTACTTTCGGAGATTTGATTATTACAATATTACATCCCACGGCAATATAATGACTACGCAGTTGTCATCTGAAATGTCATTGCTTTTGGAAAAAATGACAGAACAATTGAATATACAAACAAATACATTAATTGAAAATATGCAAGCGACCCTCTTACAGAAGATGGATGAGAAATTACAACCGATAATAAAAGAAAATGAAAAACTGAAAAGTGAAGTTGAAAAAATGAGTAAAAAGATTGAGAGTCTCGAAAGAACCAGTAAGAGAAACAACATAATAATACATGGATTGCCAGAACCTGAACGGGAAAGCCACAAAGAATTATTGGCGCTGGTAACATCAACATTAAAAGAAATAGATGTGGATATTGAGAATGGGGAAATCAACAGGGTGCTAAGAGTGGGAAAAAAGCGAGTTGAGGAAGATAAAATCCGACCAATTGTGCTAGTCACCACTACACTTCAGAAAAAAATAGATATATTAAAAAACAAAAAGAAGATGAAATCAAACACCTACATCACTCATGATTTATCAAAAGAAGCATTACAATTAAGGAGAGAAAATAAAGACAAGAATAAAAAGGATAGTGAAAAAAGAAAAAGATCAGAAACTCTGAGCCCTGACAACCAGAACCAAAAGCAAAATACACCAAAGATGAAAAAGAAGGATGCCTTTCAATTCATGCGCGAGAGATCACATTCATTATCAGACAAAAACAATTACAGGAATTAATACATCAACTCAAAAATCCGGACAACCACAACAACAAACTAAATCGCAACTAAAAAGTCTCCCAATACGGTTGGTCCCCGCGGGAGATCTAGACCAAAACCCTCCAACAAAAAGAAACAAATTAATCTATATTGCAACACTCAACACTAGAACCCTAAGAGCGCACGAAAGCTTACTGGAGCTAGAGAAAGCACTAGAAAACTTAAAATGCGACATACTCGGCATAAGCGAAATGAGAAGGTTAGATGAAAAAATAGAGGAATATAACAACTACATTTTGTATCAAAAAGGTGAAATAGCAGGTCACAGAGGTGTAGGATTTTTAATAAAGCGATCAATGAAAAATTATATACAGGAGTTGTTAGGAATATCAGATAGACTAGCAATACTTAACCTCAAATTACCGGGATATGAGAAAACATGGACGATTATTCAGACATATGCACCTACTGAGCAAGCTACCAAGATCGATATAGAAAGTTTTTATAGCATTCTCTCGAATATTGTAAAAAAATACCAAAATAACTATCTCATAATAATGGGAGATTTTAATGCGCAAATTGGAACTAGACAGGCTGGGGAAGATTCTATAATAGGAAACTACGGATATGGAAAGAGAAGTAATAACGGTCACAAATTAGTAGAATTTTTAATACAAAATCATTTAACAGTCCTCAATACAATTTTCAAGAAAAAACAGAGAAAGAAATGGACCTGGATATCCCCAGATGGAAAATATAAGAATGAAATTGATTATATTATAACAAACAGAGCAAAAGTATTTAATGACACACATGTTATTCAAAATTTAAATTTTAACACTAACCATCGCATGATACGCTGTAGCCTAAAAAAACATTCTCCAAAAAGATCAAGAAAAACCTATAACAACACTAAGCTTCCATTAGAACAAGTCACGAAAAATTTCAACTCCGCTAATATCAAGACCTTACTAGATATGCTTAAAACCGACAAAAGTTTATTAGACAAATACGATTTTCTAAATGGAATATTAGCACAAATGAATATTGGAAAGAGTAATAACAATAACAAAAATAATTTTAGTGAAAGAACGATAGAATTATTGAATGAAAGAAAGATATTAATATTAGACAAAAAGAATAGTAAAGAAAATCAAAATAAAATATCCAAACTCAGCAAACAAATTCGAGAAAACATTAGAAAAGACAGAAAAGCAAAACGGAGAAAGAAATTAGAGGAGGAAATCCGAAAGACGGGGGGAATTAAAAAAGCTTATAAAGAGTTAAATGAATATGGAAAAGAATGGATTTCGAGGCTAATGTGCAAGCGTTCCAATAGAGTGACTAAACGTACAGAAATTTTGAAACTTGCTACAGATTTCTACAGAACTCTGTACTCCAAGAAAGAAGTTGATAATTTAACGGAAACTAATGCAAATTTAATTGCTAGATATGATGATGAAAAAATACCGCCAATACTCACAATTGAAGTACAGAAAGCCATGGAATCGCAAAAACTTGAAAGAGCTCCAGGACCTGACAACATTTGTAATGAGTTGATGAGAGGCACAGTGGAAGAACTAAGTCCAATCCTAACGAAATTGTTCAATGAAATACTGTACACAGGGGTCATCCCAAACCAGTGGAGTAAGTCATACATTATCCTCTTGCACAAGAAAGGAGACAAAGATGACATTACCAATTACAGACCAATAAGCCTTATATCAAATATTTATAAAGTCTTTGCAAAAGTAATTTCAGAAAGAATAACAAAACCTTTAGAAGAAAATCAGCCCATAGAACAGGCAGGATTCCGGAAAAACTACAGTACAATTGACCATATCTACACCATTAAACAAATTTTAGAAAAGTATAATGAATATCAGAAATCAATATACATAGCCTTCATAGACTATTTCAAGGCATTCGACAGTCTAAATCACAACTATATCTGGATAAGTCTCAGTCAACAGGGAGTTGAAAATACCTATATTGAATTAATTAAAAACATCTATAATAAAAGTAGAAGCTGTGTAAAACTGGAGTCGAAAGGTGATTCATTCCCCATAAACAGAGGTGTCAGACAAGGAGACCCACTATCCCCCAAGTTATTTAATGCTGTATTAGAGACTGTTTTTAGAACATTAAACTGGGAAGAATATGGCTTAAATATCAATGGTAGACGTCTAAATCATTTGAGGTTTGCTGATGATTTAATCTTGATAGAAGAAGACCCCAAAAAATTACAAATAATGGTACAGACCTTAGCTAATAAAAGCAAAGAGGTGGGGCTCGAAATAAATACTTGTAAAACTAAAATAATGACTAACACCATCGAGAAAAATATAGAACTGAATTCAAACAAGTTAGAATATGTACAAGAGTATGTTTATTTAGGTCAAATTATATCGCCCAGAGATTTGATGTCCAAAGAAATAAATAAAAGAATAGCCACAGGATGGAGGAAATTTTGGTCTCTGAAAGAAATAATGAAGAACAAAGAAGTAAGCATACACATCAAGAAAAAAGTATTTGACACCTGTATCCTTCCCTGTTTGACATATGGCTGTGAAACCTGGTCCCTAACAGAGATCCACCGAGAAAAATTGGCTAAGTGCCAAAGGGCGATGGAGAGAAGTATGACTGAAATAAAACTAAAAGATAAAATAAGTCATAGAGAAATAAGAAACAAAACTAAAGTAGTCAACATTCTCACTCGTATCGACCATCAGAAATGGGGCTGGGCAGGGCATATGTTAAGGAGCAGTATAAATAAATGGAGCAAGCAAGTCACGGAATGGTATCCAAGAGATGGAGTCAGAAGACAGGGGCGCCCAATAAGAAGATGGGAAGATGATATTCGTATGACCTTGGGGCCATATTGGCTAAGAGTGGCCCTAGATAGAAATCAATGGAGGCAGTTGGAGGAGGCCTATGCCGAAAGGCACACCGAATTGAGGGACATTTTATAAAGAATTAGTATAAATTTTGTAACTGTTCGGAAATAAATGGCTATTATTATTATTATTAACTAAATTCTTTGACAGATTGTTAAATTAAAATTGTCAGTTAAGGTCTCCATAATATGATAAGAAGTCGCAGGTATGTAAACTCGACAAATAAAGTGCTTTATCACCCTAAGATTGAACATTCTTTGTATAGTGTAGAATGATAAGGTCTGTTTTCCTTTGAAAATTCAAAGTGACAATTTCTATTGCTATCTTTATGAGCGATGACAAATTATGTCAATCAGTAATCAATACCTATTTCAAATCTAAACCTTAGCGAATTTTGAAATGAATGGAATTAGTAATCGAAATTGATAAAGCACTTTTCTTGTCTGCTTTACAAGGTTTACCAAATACAAAATTTCGGTCTTTTAATATTATTATCTTACATAATACTCAATACATGTAGTATTTAGAAAGGCACATTCACTTATCTATATTTGTAAATGGGCAGTTCATATGAACCTTTTGTACTTTGAACGGGTCCCTTTTTTCCCTTTTCAGGCTAAACTGTTTGTATACCGAGCCAAACAATTGTCGGGGTTTATGCTACATTTTCAAATGTAGGTATATGTTGGTAACAGATAAAAGTCAGCTTCTGGGCGTTTTAGAATCTAAATAGAAATTAATTTAAATATAGCATTGGGAAGAAAAATCTACGAATAAAATACATTGTCTCGTTTGAGTAAATTAAGCAAAGTTTAACAAAATCAAATGGATCCGCATAATTAATATTCTCTGAGCATGAACTGTAAAAGAATTCTAGTAAGTACTCCATTTCTCGCGTTGTAAACTGATTTATTTTTACTAATAATCGAGATTAACACAACACCCATAAACGCTAATATTTCTTTTATGACATGACTAGCTGGTGCCCGCGACTTCGTCCGCGTTCTGGATAAAAGGTACCCTATGTCCTTTCTGGTGTCCCAGACAACGTGTATGCAAAATTTCATGGTGATCGGTTCAGTAGTTTTTGCATGAAAGAGTTACAAACATCCTTACATACATCCATACAAACTTTCGCATTTATAATATTAGTAGGAAGAATTTTTACAATTCTATAGGCAAGCAATAGGCAACCCATTTAATTCTGCCTGTCTGTTGCAGATTGTTATAAAAAACCCCCATAATTGAATCATTGTCCACTTATATTTTAAATCGGATAAAGTAAAATATAAGCGTGTTAAAAATGAATCGGGGTTTTGTGGGCTGATACAAAATGCTGTTGAAACCACTTTTTGTGTACAATTCGAATTGGGCTTTATTGAATTTAACGTAATTGCCTCCGATCATACAGCATGGTATGTTTGAGGAAGGATACATTTCAATATTTATAAAATATTTAATATCCATAAATTAAAGTGTAAAATATTTAGGGCCTCTTTCACCAACTACAAGTAAAGTGTTGATTAGTTACTCTTAAAAATAATTTTATGTTTTATTAAATTATGCACTCGGTTTAGTGCGATAGACGATTTTTTTTATTATTTTCTTTTTAATGTTTGGGACTTTTACCGTACAAACAAATGTATATTCCCGGTGACAGGTGACTTTAAATGACGGTTAGGCTACCTGACAGATGATGAAAGAGGCCTTAAAGTGTAGCTAAACTAATAATAATAATATTATTAATGAAATGATCAATAAAAATATATACATTGCATATTATATTATAAAACAAAGTCTCCAGTCGCGTTTGTCCGTATGTCTGTATGTATGTATGTATGTATGTACCACTGAACGGATTTCCATGCATTTTCATAAATGTAGTAATGTAACCTAGTTTTTACTAGGTTTATCACTCTTATCTATATTAAGAATAATATTTTAAAATAATATAGATAAGAATGAGTCATGATGCCTCTAATAATTAAAAAATAATATTTAAAAACAATTGTATCATTTTAATTGTCTGTCGTCTGAAGTTAGTAATCTGATTTTGCAGTAGATCAGTGTAAAATTTAACTTAGTGACGTCAATTTGTGGCGTCCTTTAATTGAGGAATTCGTAACCGCACGCACTGTAACCACGACCTCTTTGTGTATAAACCAACCAGTAGTACAACTACATTTTAGGATAGGCATGTCACTTCTTTTTTATTATAAAAGTTATAAACCTTAATATCGAAATGAAGTCTTGTTTTAAGTTTTAATAGATGTGTTATAAAAATATCAGTAATGTCTTAAGGGATGTCATTTTACCGTCAGTGTCTGTTGTGCAGCGGGTAAGGCGCCACGTAGGGCGCCGCCCTAAATAGAACGCGAATGCGCGATCATCGCAAGTTCGCGCGATCAAAGATACTGATCTCGAATAGGTATCCTAATTGACATTCGCGCGTTGTATATGTGACTTAAGTATATTTAAAATCTATTCGCGCGAACTTTGTACGAACGCGCGATAAAACATATTGATGTCGAATAGATGTCCTAATTGATACTCGCGCTATATCGCGTTGTATTGTCGGGGAGTGAGGCGGTCTTCGAATCCGCTCACATCGTTAATTTGCGCGATGATCGCGTTCTATTAGAATCACGTGACCACGCGATGGTCGCACCGCTTACTCGCGCGATGATCGCGTAGTCACATTGTATTAGGACGAGACCTAAGTTTTGGGGAAGACGAGCGACGGATAGTATCGGCCAATGGGCAGACCTCTTGCTCCTTGATTATATTATGACCCAATGTGGTGACGCTCAATTAAAATGGTCACAGGGTCTGGGCAAGGAATGTCCTTAGATTGACGTTTATGGACTAACGATGATTTACGGTCATAAATTTCGGCTAATAATATAAAACATGAGTTAGCTGTTCAGTGCCAATTTACTGGAATACCGTTTCTGACGTAGTGTTAATTTGGAAAATGAATTCAGTGTCGGCTCACCTGGGTGGATGCCAAACTAGGTTACAAATCCACAGAGTCAGATGTTATATGATTGGTATGGTATGAGTTAATGAAAAAAATCTTAAATTTAAATTTTATGATCGTAAACCATGAAAATTTTGTTTGTATAATGATTGAGGGTTGAATTTATATTTAGGTACTTGTTTGAGAAATATTGATCTATACAGCAGACAATTGTTGTACTCATATTGGTACATTTGCTGCAAGTATTAATAAACTATAATTCTTTTATACAATTGCAAGTTTGTATTTAACATGTAAGTTTCTGAGTCGTACTAGTTTAGAGATTTAGTTATTTATTCTTGCGAATATTTGCATATATTGAATTTTTGCTGTGACACAAACAACTTCATACGTGGTGCAATTGCGCTTCCGAACTAAGCTGTAACTTAAAATAGATAAGAGATTGGGAGGTAAAGCCTTCCAGTATTCTAGTAAATCTATCACAGATAGTGTCTTAAATTAACGCTATAGTTTAAATGAAACAGAAAGTTTCGTGTGGATATTTTAGTTTAAATTATTATCCTAAATTATTACTGTTCTAAACCATCAATTCAATTCTAACTATACGATAATTCGTATTAGGTTTGATCACCGATTATTGATTATACCGTGCGATCAAACAGCTGTGAAGAGCCCTGACGTCCGGTCGCTTAATTGGTGGTTTATCGATTATGAGGTTTGAAGTTACAAGCCGCGTTTATTTGCAGATTCAAGGTTTACGGTTTCCTCTTAGCAAATACCCCGGTCAATTTAATGAGACTATAATTGAGTTTGTCTCAAGTATTTTTAATGGACATTGTTAATATAAATTGTTTAAACAGGAAGGTTTCTTGTTTGAATAAATTAACGAGCCCCTTTGGTCAAAGAGTTAAGGTACGTGTTTAAGGCTCTATCTCTGGCGTCCCAGGTATTATTCCCCGGCAGAGCCATCCTTAATCGCTGGACGGTAACGCACTTGGAGCACCTGTGGCTTTGCTTATGTGGGTGCTTTGGCGACGGTAGCCACCAACAATCAAGTAGCCTGTCTGACGACCTTAACATAAAATAATAAATTGTTTTGTTTGTTGGTTATATATGTCCAACAAACAAAACATATAAATTCCGAAACGAAGAGAATAAAGACTACAGCCTGATGGCTGTAGTCTTATTCTTTGTCTTCTGTAGTCTTATCAGGCTATATTATTACTCATACCGATATTTCCTTTTTCAAGGCGAAGTGGCGGAAACCAGCTAGTATTCTATAAATTAGATTTAATCTCATTGACCACAAATCACTTTTAAGCAATAGAATTTGATTGTTCGAAGAAAATCAAATTCTATTGCTTACAAATCACATTTTATTGTGGATTCAATCAAACGAATAAAACGATAGGAACTAAAAATGATATAACTTTTAGCTTTCAAGTTTTAAACTAATCGCACATCTATGTAGAAGACGAGCACGAAATTCGAGTGATTTTCAATAGTAAGGAAAGTTTCTCTTCGAAAGAAATTTCTTTCGTTCCACACCTGGGGCGCATCTTGCCAACAAATGTGGGAGGCGATGACCCATTTTCCACAATTTTAGTATGGCATTTTAAAGTTCTCCCGGACTTGTAGTGGTCCTTTGAGATTCTTTGCTTGAATGACCAATAAAGTTAAGGCTCTGTGAATTGTTCTGATAAAACCTGCTTAGTTGTTATTTTTATTTAGGTTACATCAACATACACAATTACATAACAAACCCAATCTATATAGTCACATGGATTGTCGTATTTCAAAATATTATATTCAAGTTGGCTGGTTTGTATTTGTACAAACCAGTTATATCATGTCATACCTATATCATACCTAGTATCGAAAAATATTATTTTTATATTTAAATCTATGAATGGATCAATGTCCATTTGCTTGTTTTCACAACATACTTACGTCAAACATTTTTCCAAACACACAACACACAAACTGCTTATGTGAAATGCCACCATGACGCAAATATTTCGATACCGAAATTGGCTGTAAAGTATGTTTTGGTTTTTGTCTGTAAACTTTGTGTTGAGAGCTGTGGATTATGTAATAATAAATAAAAAAATGAAAAATTGGTACTTAAACATATCATAGTAGTTGAATAAAAAAATTATTTTGATACAAATGTCTTATATATAAAAAAAATATATATCTTAATATAAAAATAACTGGAAAACTAAATAAGAAGTGTAGGCGTAGTTTACCGTATACTTTTAAATGTACTTACACACACAATGGGTTCAAAAGATTAAACTAGAATTCAGTTTACCTTTAGGACAATTTTGCGTCGGGAAACGAGTCTCTTAAAGTCGATCTCAGACTATTATCGTGAAGAAACTCTTGTTAGTAGTAGTTCGTACCTCGAATGGACGCGCTGTGTCTGAAAAAGCAATTTAAACTATTCCAGAGTTGCTATAAGGAATGGCATAAGTTATGAAATAGGGCGGAAAAGTCTTTGCTCTAAGTCCAAAAACTAAGCTATGGCAATTTCTCGTTATGACTGTGTCTAAAAGTTTACAGTGTAATTTAATGACATTTTTGGTTGACGACAAGCACCTTACACACGTATTCAGTTCGTAGAAAACCGTGGTTGAGACAGATTGATTTAATTATTTATTGAAAACCGCCAAGAATAGCTATAATAATATGCATATCTAGAGATTATGGTAACTGAATTCATGGCTGTCTAGAGAAGGCGGGCATTCAAACCCATCTTCGGCGATAGCCTAGCCAGTAATGGCTACGCTGCCCTGGAGTGGCAGAGCCCGGTTCACCCCGCTCACAGGGCAAGGAGGCACCGGGGAGTTTTAGTGGGTATTCCCAGTGCCGCTATGATCAGGTGCTGGGCGACCCCCACATATCCCTTTCGTCTAGCCAGCGGTAGGGAATCTGTAAGCGGATTTCTACTCGTCAAAAAAAATGGTAATTGAATTCATACATGCTTGAAAACAATACTTTTAAGCTGCATTTATTACAAGAAGCAAATCTATCGCTTCATGCGTAATCGTAATTTAACTTGCAGCCTTACAGCCATTTTTCGGATAACGCATTAAATTACTTAAAAAATCCAACTTTTTACTAAATATAAAAGGGGCGACTGAAAAGTTATTTGAATAAAATTTTACTAAACACAAAATTGCTATTAGGGCGCAGTGTTTGTCTAAGTGAAAATTTCAATAATTATTATCCATTCAACAACTTTATGTACTTAAAGGCTTGAGTTTCGAATTCTTTTTTAAGTCGGCCCCTATCGCTTATCGCGGGAGTCCTATAGGGCCGCGCGACAAAGAAAGTGAACTCACGACTTGAAATATAAATCTTGTGAGCTCGCGGGAGTAAATAACCTGCCGCTTTTGATTTCGCATCTTGTATTCATTGTAAAGCTGAACAAAGGTTTCTTAGATGCATATTATACGTAAGATGTTCACGTGGAGTGCATTTTCTTGCACGATTGCATTGTAAAATGAGAAGCAATGAACATTCAAAACTCATTTCAAATGTGACTTTTGCAACTTACTCTCAAGATTTTACTTATCCTTATTTTTGCTTATCACCCGCAGTTTCGCTCGCAATTTAATATTTTAAGAGCTATTTTTATCGACAAATTTTAGCATACTAATTTTTAGCATTTAAGCTTTTTTTAGCATACCCATGAAAGCTTAGAATAGTTAAGTAATTTTACAGGTTAGTTTATTCTTATGCAAAAATTTAAGGTTTTTCAAAGATCCTCAATGGCATTACATCTTCAATAATTTTAACTCATAATATTAGCAGCTCTGCTAATAAATTTTTAGAAATACTATTCATTATTTTAATTATTTATTTGTGTTTTGAATCAAACCACATACATATTTTTCAATGAATTAAGAAAAAAAAGACAAATGACTGCGAAAGGCAGTATGTTCTGCCATTATAGCTTACTGAATAGACCGTAGAGTATTAAACATACGGTTTAAGAGCCATGATCGCAGTCGCAAGAGGTCCACTGCTGGACTGGACATAGGCCTCCCGCCACAATTTAAGAATATCATTGTGTAACCCACAATATTCTAATGTTCAATTAACACTAATATCCCTATTTACCCAGAGATTGAACTCCATCGGTTCCCTAAAGATGTATATTATCTCGATCAAATCTGGAACTAACGGCACGTAATCAAATAACGATAAGCTCAGTTCAACTCACGTAGTGACAGCCAGTTCAACAATTTCCCAGCAGATACACAAATAACTGTGTTATGGTTGTCTCTCAGTGAACACGTTATTGGTTTCTATGATCGTTTCAAATTCTATATTCAGATTCATAATTTAGCTAATAGTATTAGCATTTTCAATTTATATATAACTAGCTGCTGCCCGCGACTTCGCCCGCGTAACTTTGAAAATTATACCTACACTAAAACCTTCCTCGAGAACCACTCTATCCTTTAGTGAAAACCGCATTAAAATCCGTTGCATAGTTTTAAAGATTTAAGCATACATAGGGACAGACAGACAGACAGACGCGGCGGAAGACTTTGTTTTATGATATGTAGTGATTATATCATTTCTATGAGACTCGTTATGTAAAGGCAGGTAGGCTGCTACGCTGACGGTCCACTCTAAGATGATGCTAGTTCGCTACCGAACTGTTTCATGAAAATCAGTTAATTCGTTTAAGAGTTATGGAGGAACATACGTACATACATACAATACCTACACTTACGGATTTATTATCAGTATTGATAAACTTAATACCAAATAATATTTATCAAAACAAACATTAATAAATAAATAATCTTAAAATATTATAAGTCCCATGAGACGTTATTTAAAGAAAATTATTTCGTAAATGAATGAATAAGGTCTTTATTTAAAGAAAATTATTTCGTATGAATGAAATAAGAGTACATTGTATCTCAATACCTATAGAAGTCGTTACCCTTATATAAATGAGGCGGGATCATCAAATTACGGGTCATGTTCCTAATTGGCTCAACTTTCTCCGGTAAATAGGCAAGTGTAGGTATCAGTTTCAAATATTTCCGATCCGTTGATTACTGAAACCACTGTTTGGGTCCGTTACAACAATGCAAACACTCGTAGTCGATGTCTAATACTGACCCAGTGACCTTAACTTAACACTCAAAGACAACCAAAATCCTACTTGAGATTATAAACACATCCACTCTTACATCACTAACATACAAACTTTAGCATTTATCAAAATATTATTACTAGCTGTTGCACGCGACTTCCACCGCGTAACTTTGTAAAATATAGCCTATGTTACTATAGTATATAAAATTACTATATATATTATAAAATATTCTGATAATATAGCTTTCCAAACGTGAAAGAATTTTTCAAATCGGTCCAGTAGTTTCGGAGCCTATTCAATGCAAACAAACAATCCAATCTTTCCTCTTTATAATATAGACAAACATACAAAAATACAAATTTTCTCTCTTTATGATATTAAGTATACTTAGATTTATATTAGGATTAGAATTTTTATATAAGCTCCTAACTTTGATAACGTCTCCCATACGAATAGAAAGCCCTCCACACGAACAAAAGCCTGTCAAATGGAATTAAATCCCTTCCTTATCCTTATCACATGTGTAAACATGGTGGAACTCGTTCACGACGCACTTCTACTTATCAAATGGACCGTTTTCTCACCCTGTACCCAACCATTACTTTTTATTGTACGATTTTTTTGTCACATCGAAGTGGATTTTATGTGATGAAAAATATTTGAAATTAAAAAATGAATTTCTTGATATAAAGAAAAAAATTATATAAGAAAGATATTTTATTAAATGATCACAAGTACCATGAAATTAATAATTATAAATTGAAATTCAAGGAAAAAATATTAATTAGAATGAAATAGAGCGATTTCATGTGTTTTAGAACGAATCATATCTGTAATCTGTGTAAACTATTTTATTTAGCACACAAATCATTTGTATAGCGAATTCATAAGAACTGAAAATAAAATAGATCAAACTTCTACACAGTAGCTCAAAGGTCGGCCTCAATCTACGTTTATATTACTGCTATTAAGAGCACATAAAACCTACAGTACCGTGATAACCATCAAGTAGGGACTCGAGCAACTATTTTAGATGATGGAATTAAGGGTATTTCGTCCGAATCTCTTAAGAAATGTTCCCTTTCGTGGGTGTTAAGATCAAGATAGTTAATATAAGTCTACGTATAAATTTTATTTCTGTAATTCTTTAATCTTTAATTTGCATTAGTCTTTATATTTAATACTAGCAACTTCGTTTTCGTTTAATAATAAAAGTTATAAGCCTGAGAGTTGCTATACACATGGTCCATTGTATACATTAATGCTTGATGGTATACTTTTGGTAAGCGGTATATCTTTATTTTTAAATACCTGGAGCCCTAGGGCCAGTGGCTTCGCCCGCGTCGATTAGCCTTTTTAGCCTTGAAATTCTGCTCCTACTATTATTTCTGATCATTTTTTAATTGGATGTAGTTTCGAAGACTGCCTGCATCCTACGTACAAACAAACATACATACAAACCTTACCTCTTTATAACATTTGTATAGAGATATTTAAGAAAAAATGTACATTTTGTCTGTTAAATCTATCATCCTATTCCTTAAAAATCTTGGCTTGTTCTGCAAAGGTAATTATGCTTAACATCTGTGACCATAATTAACATTTAAATTTTAAAACAAATTAGTTAAACTTTTTAATTCTCATTAAACAAATTCCTTTTGAAGTTTTGACTTTAAAATACTCGTATGCATGAATAATGTAGCTTTACAATTAGTAAATTTGTATACATAATTATAATTATTAAAAATAAATAGACATTTGAAACCTATATTATAACAATTATTATGTATTAAAAACCTTATAAAATTGTAACAGGTAAGAGACACTAAACATTGAAGAGTACAGAGCACGTTGTAAACTACACTAACGATGCTGGAAAAAAGAAATATGCATTTTTTTAACTGATTGCTGTACTGTTTGTTTGCAAACTGACTATGTAGCATATAGCATTATGTAATACGTTTTTTAAAAGTAAGTTTTTTTACTTTACTAGAAGACATGCCGTTGTCTACTCTCCTAAGTAAAGGTAAAAAAAATACTTGATTGTAGGAGTACAGGCCAGTACAGACGTGCCCATAATTTATTTATTTATTTATAATATATGGTTATATTAAAATTTATTAAATGAATTTACAATATTTCCAAACTAATAACTAAATAAATTATACCTAAAAACAAATTTCACTTGGCGGATTCCGAATAATGAGGGCACAGCATGCACCAGTGAAAGTTCTTAGTAACATCTAAAATAATAAAATTTATAGTAATAATAATAAAAAATAATTGTGTAAAACATAATGTTACTAGCCTTCACAACACTGGTGCAACACTAAAGGTGAATCAAAAAGCTAAGTAAGTAGTAAGCTAAGCTAAGCTTAGTTAGAGTAAAGTAAAAAAATAAAAGAAGATTTTTTGCAACATAGTCTTGTTCTTGATACACTTTAGGTTATCTAAATAGGAATTAAACCCGAAATGAGCTAGATGGCTTACAGTAAAAACCCTTTATGAACGAGCCTGTCAATATTTACTAGTTTAGTGTAAAAACACAAGACAATATGTGTATAAACAGAAAAAAACACTAGCAAACAATTCTTTAAGACTAATTTCAGATTAAAAATGTCGTAGGGCGCCCATTTTCCGCCGCCCTTGTTCCAACTCTAATACCTACTCAAATAATGTCCACAAAGTGTAAAATAAAAGTCTAAAGAACATCCTCAGTCTGCGGTGGAGGTATTTTATCTAACTCACTAACACTACTTACAAGTTTTCGTTAGTTTCTAACGTTTTCACGAGTTGCGGAGTTTAGCGGACGAGTTTTATTGTGAGATCCGAAGCTGGCCTCCTGTTACACCGCTGATGGATATTTATTAAAATTAGTCGTCTAACTTATTTTTGAAGAAAAGTAAATTTCTAATAAATATATTTATTAGAAAAATGGTGGAAATTTTTTATTAATTTTGGAGAAATTCCCCTTAAAATTAAATATGGTTTTTGAGCTATAAATAGATATTATGACTGGATCTAAATCATTTGAACAAATTTAAAAAAAACTCTAATTAAATAGGAACACTATATTATTATTTATACTGAATTAGACAAAGACACATAGGATAGAATGTTGCATAATATTATATGTTTTGTTTCCAAACGATTAGTTATTGAGAAGAATTTGAGAAGACTTCAAATCAAATCAAATCAAATCAAATCAAATATGTTTCGGTGTAATAGACACTCACGCTCCCTTCACAAGCCTAGAGCGCCTCGTCCCTTCTTCAAGGAATTCCATCGTTCCCCCCTTTTATAACTTTAATATAGTTTCGCTTGTTGATGAATTCAAGAGGAAATTTTATCTTTTTTGCTTTCCCGTTCAGAGGTTTATTTTATTGTACTATTAATATAATTGGATATCTTTTAAATACTTTCGTACTTTTGTTTATTATTTAATTATTATTACTTTTTTTAATCATATTCATCTTAGCCGCAGGTCGTCAATGCTGTACATATGTCGTGGGCAGATCGTAGAATTGGGCAGATCGTAAAGTATGAAATCAAAAATATTTCACCAAAAGTCAAAAATAGGTGCGACGAGGAGCAGAGCGAAGCAAAGCGAGGAGGAGCGTGCTAGGTTTACATGGAAATAAATTTGGGGAGGTAGGCGACCCTCTCAGTTTTACCAGAAATATAATCTGCCCAGGAATATCATGATATGCCCAATTCTACGATGTGTCGACGACACATATAACACTATAATTTTCCAATAATACCTCAGTAATACCTGATATATCAGTCGGACATTAAAAGTATTGGGACTAGACATAAAGTGGTTTTAATTAATGTACCCGAAGTAGAGAGTGATAACATTTGTTTTGTACTATTTAAAGATGAATGCAACGGTTCGTGCAAATTAAAGAATAATAATTGAATGAGAACCACAGAATAAATTTTAACAGCATGACAAACAGCAAATTATAAACGTTGGTTGCAGGTTGAGTAACAATGTTTACGTTTCCCTGTTTCAACTGAGTATAATTAAATGTATTTTGTTGGTGAATCTTGAATTACCCGTGCTTGATGAACCAATTGGCTTTGTTGATCGTGACTTGAATTTTGAAACGTACACACGATCGAGTGGGTAGTTAACGAAAAATTATGAATTGTGATTGATCATTTTTCATTTTCGATTCAGTTTGAGTTTTGAGTAAGAAATTTAATCTATACTTTTATAATTCCATACTATCTGTATGTCTGTTTGTCTTTTTGTTACTTTTTCAACCTTTACCTAACCGATCATCATTAAATTTTGCATACACATTGTCAGGAATACTTTTTATCCTCGAAAAATTTCCTGTGGGAAATTTTAAAAAACGAACTAATAAAAGTTGAAGTTGATACTTAATGGATACAGGGAAAATGGAAAAAAAAATTAAGCAATAAAATGGTTGGAATTGACAACATAATGGAAACCAAAATTTTACTTATTTAAACATCTCGTAACAATTGGTTGCTATGGGAACTGAAAAAAAAAATACTGGTTCTAATTAAGTAAATGTTACCTACATTTTTCCTCACGTACAGCTTTAATAAACAAGTCTTATTTTCTCAAGCTTCGTTAAAAAGTATCTCAGTTCAGTTTTTAAATCCAGAAATGTTCAAAAGGAACATTAATTATAAACGAAGCTCTTTTTCTGAGAATTTTCTTTTGAAAATATCTTCTATAGGTATATATACATAATTATTTTCTATTAGTTTTAAAATATCTACCTAGATATTGGGTTATCACTGGCGTCCCGGCTTCGCATGAATACATGTTTTTTGTATCCATGCGGTTGAATATTAAGGCGTGAAAAGAGAAGAGACAGACAGACACACAAAGTTACTTTCACATTTATAATATTAAAATCAAATGTAAGTAATTTAATAAATGACATTACTTTATATTAATAAAATATTAATTATTATGTAAATAAAATACAATTGTTAATTCTAAGTAAAACTAAACTAAACTAAAATCTAAAAATAAATACGCCTTAAAAATATAATTTTATAGATATTTTAATATTAATAAGTATGTATGTAAATAATTTATAGATGTAGAGATAGATAGAACATTTGAATTGTTTAAGGAACTGCTCTAAAGAAGATTCTTACTACAGATTCTCAAAATCACAAAATTAAAATTTCAAACCCTTGGAAAAACTTCACCTAACTTAAATATATGTTTACAAAAAATTAAAAGAAGCTGTGCCATGTAAAGCACTAAACTCTATCTGACATCATAAACGAAACAGAGCAGCTCTTTTTTATTTATGGCTTTCAAAGTGAACTTTCGATGTAAAGGCGGTCTTTTTCCACGTCGGTTTTTATAAACGTTTCATTGTATGCAATCTTCTGGGAAAAGAACTGACAGCTCGCAATGGCACTGCAAAAAAGGCTTTAGCCACCAACGTTGCAGTCACGCGAAAAAAACACAACGAAGGAAATTAGATTACGCGGTGCGCTGCACATATTGTATTTCGTGTTGCCATAAAGGAATTTTTAAATAATATTTGTCGCTGTAATTAATATGAAGTGTTAATTATTTGGTTTTAATAGATTTGGGCTTCTGTCGTTTCTGCATACCTAATAGACTGCTATTAGGTATGCAGAAAAGACAGCAGGCATATTAATACAGTACATATTTGTTTTTTTTTATATTTATTAAGTTTCAAATAAAGTTCCACTTGTTATTATCGTTATGAAAATAGCTGATGCCAACGACTTTGTCTGCGTTGAAAAATGAAAAAATATAACACGTAAGAAAATGTCTGACTTCTTTATGAATGTGGCGACCGTGGTGCAGCCACGGCTACAGTGGCTCTAATTTTTTTACATTTTTAGACAATCCTTCGAGAACCTAGCATTTTATTAGGATAAAAAGTATTTTTATGTTAATCCAGGTAATAAACTATCGTTATGTCAAATTTCATCCAAATCCGTTAAGCCTTTTTTGCTTGACATCCATCCATAGATCTACGTTAAACACTTTTTGTGTGAAAGAGTAACAAACATCCTCACAAACTTTCGCATTTATAACAATAGTAAATATTAAAAAACTATTTAAATCTGTCCTTTGTTACAAATAAAATTTACAACTTCTTATTCTTATAACTACCTAGATACAGTAAGTATACTATGTTCTAGATACAGCCACAGATTAAATAATAGTTACTATCTATACTAATATTATAAAGCTGAAGAGTTAGTTTGTTTGTTTGGACGCGCTAATCTCAGGAACTACTGGTTCGAATTGAAAAATTCTTTTTTGTTTTGATTAGATCATTTATCGAGGAAGGCTTTAGGCTATATACCTAACATCACGTTGCGACTAATAGGAGCGAAGAAACAGTCGAAAATGTGGAAAAAACGGGGAAAATTATTCATCTTTGCGTGCGTTGCGAAAACCGTTCGAGATACCCTAAATTATTCCCAAAATAACTATTTCACGCAGACGAAGTCGCGAGCACCAGCTAGTCGTAAATACAGCCCTAAGTCCAGCAGTATTCGTTTATCGGCTGTTGGAGATAATGAATATAATGCTTAGCTTATAGATATATAATTATGATATTATTAGAACCTTAATTTGATAATTGCAACATTATTCACTATGTTCACTGATACTTATTATGTTTGAGTGTACTTTTGAAAGTGTAAAAATAATACAACAAAAAACAGGAATGTTGTTTATGAATCAGCCGAATGTCAGAGTCGTAGCCATAATTAAATTTATTGTCTGGATATAACTGCGATTTCGTGTAAATTATAGCCTTCATTTCCGATTTAACAGCGTTTTATTAGTTTGTTCATTTCGCTCGACATTTTTTCTTTGTTTTTAGATTAGCTCACACTCCGTGGCGTTCTTCAAATTTATTAGTTGAAAGTTTTAATGCCTTTCTAAGTACAATAATGTGCATATTGTAGGAAATATTTTTTTTTAAAATTACAAAGCAATGACAAGTACCTATATTGAATACTAGCTGTGCTCGCGACTTCGTCCGCGTGAAATAGTTATTTTGGGAATAATTTAGGGTATCTCGAACGGTTTTCGCAGCGCACGCAACGGAAGCCCTCAAAGATGAATAATTTTCCCCGTTTTTTTCACATTTTCGACTGTTTCTTCGCTCCTATTAGTCGCAACGTGATGTTATAATACAGCCTAAAGCCTTCCTCGATAAATGATCTATCCAACACAAAAAGAATTTTTCAATTCGAACCAGTAGTTCCTGAGATTAGCGCGTTCAAACAAACAAACAAACTCTTCAGCTTTATAATATTAGTATAGATATGTTCTTTTTTAAAATTTAAATTTTTATATACTTGCCTAGAAATTATAAAAAATAAATAAATTATGCAGTCAGGTGACAGTAACTCACCATCATAATTATTAGACAGTCTTCAAGTCAGGCAGAAAATAGAAGAATCCAAGTGAATTCTCCATATAAACTTTTATAAAAACGGTCGTTAAACACAATGTGATTTCTGTAACGTTTTTAACACCAATAACAGCCGAATCTCACGTTAATGATTCTGCAATTTTTTTCGCCAAACAAAAGCGGAGGGAAGAAAGGAAAAAATACGGACACGAATTGAAAACAATTACGAAGAAGCAAGTTTCGTGTGATAACGACCCAGGGACGACTTTTGTGAAACGAAAAAAAAAAAGGAAAAATAAGAATTCTTAGCTCCGCTCCCGTCGTGATTTGAGGCGAGGTGCTTTGTGAAGTGGACACTACTTCTGAAAATAATTTTAAACCACATTTTAAAGTACTTTCAGTTCAAAGAATGCCGAGCAGAGATTTATATTTAAGCACTAGCTTTTGCCCGCGAATTCTACGGCGCCCCTTTTTCTTTGCTGCGGGCACCAGCTGCCAAAAAATAAGGGTCCAAAATAATGGCTTAATTTATTTATATATATAAATTAAGTAATTTATAAAATATGTTTATATAGAGTTCCGTGAGTCACAAATGGTGCTGGCTGAAAATCATTGCTGCAGGTGCTTGTCTAAAAGGCAATGTGTAATTAATGTATGTATGTATGTTCCCTATGGACTCCAAAACCGCTGAACCGATTTTGATAAAATTCTCAAACAATCTTCAGATTAGTCCACCGAGTAATCCTGTGAAGTTTGGTAGCGATCGGACGCGGGCGAAGTTGCGGGCACAAGCTAGTGTGAAATAATTACAATTATTCGAAATAAATAAAATTGTTGACATTAATTTCAAATTTTAGTAGAAAACGAACTTAATGTACTAGTCTGTTATAAATATTGAAATATTTCTCGTCTCTTTATTAAAGCAAACGCAAACTAAATTGTGTCAGACTAAAAGCGTTTTCAGGTTGATGTCATTTAATTCCCCTGAAAGCCTGGGAAGGTGTTAATAATGTCACAAATAAGAGATGACTATGAATGTTAAGGGCCACAATGTGTCTGCTAAGTGAACGAACAGGCTTCATTTAGTTTAGGAATTTTTATATTTATTTTTGGAAAGGTTTGTGAATTTTATTTAAATAATTATAACAAAAAAATATCACTAATAATGCGCACTGCCGAGAATTAAAACTCCCTGCGTCCAATCCTGAGTTTCCAGACTCACTCACACAACCCAAATATTTTCAATTTTCGAGTGAATAGGCTTATTATTATTATTTATTATTATTTTTAAAATATTTTAAAATATACATTATTAAATCATTAATAATGGCAAGTGTATTACCGAGTAGGTGAGTAGGCTATAGGTGTAAATATTACATATTAATTAAGAAATATTAATCTTTAATCTAAATACTTTTGGTAGTTAATTTATCTTAATTTATCGGTAAAGTAATTTTTATTTATAATTTTGTATTTTCAGGCCACGTAAAAACAGAATGAGAGAGTAAAACGGGCCGTTACAAAGATTATGGCTATTAAGGTAAATCAATCAATTTAGCTTCGGGTAAACCCCTAATTGAGTTACTCCTATTAAGTTACTCTGGAAGGCTTTTATTTGAATAATCCATTCAATACGTATTTTGGCTTAATTATAATCTACACTCATCTTGGCTTTTCTGACGTTAAGTATAACAAAAGACAAACCCAATAATACTTCTGTTAATAATTCAATTAAAACGAGAGATCCAATACGGATCGGCTTCCAACATCATCTTCAATTTCAAGTTCATTCTTCAAACCTCATGGTTCATTTTCAAGCCTCGTGGTTTATTCTTCACGTGGTTACACCAAAAACGTACGGTGCGACCGTCAGCAGACCATTGCATTTCCACACATAATTATAAATTTCGTCTCCACAATAACAGCTAAATTAAAAAAAAAGTCGAACAAACAAATCTATTTTTTCTTGTTATAGTATAGCAGGCACCATGCAGGTTTTAGCGTTGGTTTCGTAGGCGGCTGAAGCGTTATTTTTAAATCAAACTGGCCAGTACGGTAAAATGGAAATTTCATATTCAAACCCCTATACTATATACTACGAACGTATATATTACACATTTAACATCGTGTTGGTATTTTTTTATATAAAATAGTTATAACATATATACCATACTCTTTTTAGTAATGACAACCCGTCATAAATCTCCTCGTTGATCGTAAAAATATTACAAGACTAAATCGCACAGGCTCACGGTCATCCGATAAATGACTTTTCACTAACATAACAAAAGGTAAAAAGCTGATAAGGATCGGGGGACAGTCAAGAGGGTCCGTTACTGAAGGCATTGTTCGGTGCCACTAAACCCCGTATTCCTTTGAAAGATTTATTCTGCTTTCACCTGTTAACAACGCGAAATGTAATGGCAACTTTAGGTCTCGTTGGTAAAGCTTTGTCTGTTATAATGTCTAGTACTACCAAAATTTGTACACTATGTTTCTACAATGTTCTACAATACAAAAATAGGCCTTAATTGATCACTGTTGATAAATACGAAAAGGTGTGGTTTTTTCATAATGATAAAATCATCTTTAGCCACTCAGAAAATTTTGAGCGCACTATATAGCCATCAAAATTTTCCCCCCGTTTCGGTCTCTTCAGAATTCTTTAGTTTTAGGTTAAGGTGTAAACACACACCAATCTTAAAAATTTGCAGTTTTAAAGAAATATGTTACAAGAAACTGTCAATGCAATTAGTTTGAAAAAAATATATGTTATACTTAAACATGTGAAGAACAAAATATATTGTTTATAATTTCCATCGAAGTAGTGGAAACCCCACAATAAAATTTAGAACATAAGAAGAATTTGACTTATATTGAAATTTGTTTCGAAAACGGTTTATTGCGCGAAAATGATTCCTGCACCGAATAATAAGTCAATGTCATTTAAAAAAAATGTATTGATTTTTTTTTTAATGTTGTTTTAATGAAAAGTACAAAAAACCACATTTGTCGGGCCTGTTGAATTGTTTCCGCCGCCTCGGAAATCTAAATATATGGAGCTACAGTGTCTCAGTGACTGCGTTGAGGTGTGGATTACGTTTGTATTTTTCGTGCGGAATTAGTTTGATATATATAAACATTCTAAAGTTCATATCGGTGAAGGTCAAATGGTCAATGTCATTGGCCTTTGTGAATCCCTTAATATCAAGAGAGACAAAACTACTTGTCGCAGTTTTTTTATCATCTACAAAATGGCAACAAGTTATCGAACAAAATGACACAATTATATTGTCTTATTATAATAAAATATAAATAAACTATGATAACTAAGATCTTGAATTTATATATGAAATACCTTTTTTCCCGACTGTATATGACAATATAAAAATTGGATTACCCAATACTCGAGTTTTTGAAGCGTACATTTTTGAAACAAACCAACATTGTTATATATTATAAAAGAAATATAATAATAGGTAAAAAATCGATCAGTGATCGCAAATATTACTAATAACATATCGAAATTAATATCCATTTAATATCTCTACACTAATATGGATATTGAATGTAACAAAAGTATGTTGATGTCGAGTTTCTATTCTTATTATTATTATTATCGGTTTCTGAATTTTTCTCCGCTAACATCTTCTGAACTAAGTAATAGACTTTGAAAGAGCGATAAACGAGAAAGTTTTGTATATGCAGAAAAAATACATCCGTACAAAGCCGGGGACAAGTCGCTAGTATATTGTGTAATAAAATAAACTAATCTTTAGTGAAAATCAAAATATTCGTAGCACTTATATAGTTCGTAGCCATCATTAAATTCATGCTACGACTAACACTCAATACTGTAGAGGCGTAGCATGTCTACGAATTACGAGGATATGACAGGGCGGGCATAAGATGATTTTATCTACTTGGATTTGGTCTTGTCTTACGGTAAAATGGGCTTCTGTTGTAGCTGAAGCTAAATGAATCTCAAATAATTCAACAAAACAATCTTATTAAGAGCAGAGCGGGCGGCCGTTCGTCTTGTCTATACATTTATTTGCTCCGTAGGTTTTGGAATTAGTATAAATATTTTTAATATATATAGAATTGAAATACTTTTGATATCCCTTTGATATAATTTGTAATATTAGTAAGGAATAACATAACATAAAAAAAACTACTGAACTGATTCCCATGAAATTTTGCATACACGTTGTCTGGGACACCAGAAAGGACATAGGGTACCTTTCATCCAGAAAAAAGTACTGCTCCCCAGGGATTAATCATCTAAAATTAGGGAAACTAACTCCTGGCTAAGTGTAATAGCAATACCGATGTTAGGCGATGTATTACTTTTTCAACGCGGACGAAGTCGCGGGCACCAGCTAGTATTAAATAAAACAACGTCCCCTAGGCCAACAGTATGACAAAATTATAATATATATATTTTGAAACTTCTATATCAGTTTTAAAGTTCGTTATTTTCAGTCACGTATATGCAAAGCTTCTCTATTCTAAACAGCTATTTGCCTAGCCAGCAAGAAAGGCAATTTAGTCGAGTTTTTGCGTGAGACGATTTAGAAGCAAGTGCCGGAGCAATATCCGTCGAATGATGCAGCCGCGATGCAAGCATCCGCTCATATATTGCTCTAACACTAAAACGTTATGTTCAACATTTTGATCAACCAACTAATATATAAAATAGTATATTTATGTTTATGTTAAGGTTAATGATCCATTGATGACAGCTAGGTGGCTAATGACGACTATGGTCTGCACTTAGGACAATTTTTAAGAGATAATATGTATAATATGTAAGAAAGTTATAATATGTATTATTGTATATTATATATTATTATATACTTAATATAATTATTAGCGCTACTCGTCGTTAGGGGGTGCGGTGGTCATAGGTCATCCGCTTGCTCCTCAGCCCTCTCCAACGGATTGGCTGGGAGAAATAGTCATACCTGCTATCTAGTCGTGATGAGATGTCATAAATTTTCTAACTTAAAATTTATATATTTTTTTAAAACACTTTCAATGTAACATGGAATCTAGTGCAAAATCGAGTTCTAGACTAGACTGCAGTCTAGTCAAAAATAAGTAACATTTAAGAAAAGAAAGAACACAAAGATATCAGGCACAATGATTCACCAAGCTATTTTCGTACTACCAAATTAAACCCCACTTTAATTCCGTTGCCAAATAGCCTTGTCTAGCTATTTCTAAACGCAGACTCGTTTTTAAAACTCATGTTAAATCGACCGTTTATAAATAAAGTTCATTCGGCAGACGCTCAGCCAGGATATTGCAGGAAACATGAACACAGTATGAACAAGCGCTACTCTGCTCGATATTCGATTTCTTTATTCTCATAACTAGCGACCTGCCCCCGGATTCACACGGATATATTTTTTTCTGGAAATCATACATAAATCTTCCTTGTTTATCACTCTTTTTATTTGTATAAACCGTATCAAAATCTGTTGTGTGGCTTAGAAGTAGTTAGCGGATAAACTGACAGAGGCGGACAGTTTGAATTAATCATCTATTCTATACTAATTATTACAAAGAGAGACGATTTGTATTTTGTTTGTAATGAACATTTTCAAAGACTACTTGACCTATAGAAAGCTAGATTATCAGCGAGTAGCACATTAAATTTAATCCTTTAACCGCCAGAGTCGGATTTATACGACAATTATTTTCATATTTGAACTAATATTTGAATAAAAAAAATTATTGTTCTCTTCCAAATATAGGACTGGGAAATTTAAGTATGTAATAACAAAGACCGCAATTACAATCGATGACCGTAGCAACAGATAAGCCAGTAAATATGAACAATAGAAATTACCAGATTTGTAATTCGTTCAGCAGAGCATACGCAATTGGTTATAGCTCATTAATTTTACAAGAGAAGGGCTTGGAAAACAAAGAATGGAGCGATATTGTGTATAAGGCTTAGGTACTTACTATTGTACTGCCATTGAATTGTTATGTTTGAGTAACTTATTGTCTTTTTGAGTATACAAGACTCCATCAGCATTATTAGAGATTATGAAGACAGCATTGATAAAAAAAAATGTAATACTAAAGTTAATTGGAATTTAGTATGTGGAGATTTCAATGATAAATCTCAAACTATTGTTGTCTAACAATAAAATAAAAGTCTGTATAAGACACTGAATCTTATAAATTAATTTTAAGAGCCCACTAGAATCAAATAATGAATAAATGAATATTCATTGTCGTAATCTTCCTTTAAGATTCTTATGATATTAAAACGAAGTGGGATTTTTATATCCCACTTCGTTGTATGAAGTAAGGAAAGTGCTGGCTGGCTATAAGACATAGACTATAGACAAATTTAATTAAAAACTCTCCATTAGTTGAATGTTTGTGTACCGCTATATTAATAAGTACAATTAAACTGTCTGTGTTTGTGAAAAAAAGTTAACAACCTTTGCCTTTGGCCAGGCGTTATTTTTTTATTTAATTTTAGATGAACCCTCGAGAACAGTACTTTTTTTTCTGGATCAAAGGTAGCCTATGTCCCTTCCGATATACTTATTGTATGCAAAATTTCATGATGATCGGCATGAAAAGGTAACAGACAGAGATACAGACAGACGGACAGAGTTACTTTAACATTTATAATGTTATAATTAATAATATAGTAAGTATATAGTATATAGTCTCGATAAAGTATGGACTAGTATGGATTATGAGGATCGACAGCGAGAATGAGCGCTCTGTTTATGTGATAACATTCAGATTTACAATACTTTGACTTACACTAACACAAAATATCTACTGAATACTACTGCTCTTCAAAGATAAATTCACGTGTTGTAATGGTGATCCCACTAACAGTAATTAAGTGTAATAATTAACAGTGTAATTTTATCCGAAGCCACTAATTATCGGAGAAGTAATTGTAGAAAGATGGTCTCGTGTGCCGGTTTCCAAGCGCGCCTTGTGTGGGAATCTCTCAGGCACTCCTTTAAATGAGATTACACGTTTACCCGCTGTGGAAACTTCTATTGGACTATATGTAATGCAGTTACAACAAAGGAATTCATTCCCATTTTTCATTCTCAAAAAAAAAATTATATACTTATACGAAATTACCCCAAAACTAATATTAAAGTATAGATATTTGCTTAACCCTTCATAATTTTTTTAACTTTGATAGAAATAAATAAAAAATAAAACAAACACATAAAAAGAAATACAATGTTAAGTGTCTTCAGTTGACTTTAAAACGGTTGTAAAAATTTCTCGAATGGCTAGAAACCAAGTCGAGGCTAACAATATACAAACAGGCTTTACAAAGAGATCGTTTCACGGGATATTCTTTATTCTAAAAAATAAAATGTTTTACAAAACCTTCCATAAATCTTGCGTGAAACGGACTTTTTCTTTTGCCTTCCACGACTGCGATGTCGTGCGAATTCGTTTTTTATAAATAATTTTATTATGCTTAAGGCCTCTTTCACCATCTGTCAAGTAGGCTAACCGTCATTTAAAGTCACCTGTCACCGGGAATAATTTAGCTGATATACCTTTGCTTGTACGGTAAAAGGCCCAAACATTAAAAAGAAAATAATAATAAAACATAAAAGTAACTAATCAACACTTTACTTGTAGTTGGTGAAAGAGGTCCTTAAAGTCGTAAAGTATATCTAAGATATTTAAGTAGGTTATATATATTTCTAACATTTAATATAAACACTAAAAAAATGTATATTAACTTTATTAACCACATCAAAAAATGTACAATCATTTTCAAATTATAAAAAAAAGTTTTGGTAAATTAAAGGTCAAACTTCAATGAGGTGTTACTTAACTTGTAAATAGACTTAATCTTAATCTGACTCAGAGGTCTTTAATAAAAAAAGGACTGTATAACTAGTAAAATGGTACAGTCCTCAAACGAAATATAGCTAACTTAATATATCAAAAACATATATTTTCACTTTTCCCCATATTGTATTACATCATTTCTCACTTTATTTATAAGTTTTTATGAAGAGGTTCCTGAAGTGTATTTTCCAAATAAAGATAAGAAAATCAATTTCCTCTTACTGAAAACAAGTTTTCCAACGAAACCTCAAAAATCTAATAAAGTGCGAAACTTTTGTTTCCTCAAGAAATATGTTATACCCCAATCACGTATTCTCGATAAATGGACTATAGGTATACATATCATATTTTCATTTATATTAAACTCGTCTTGAGGCTTAAGGAATTATTATATTAAGCTGGTGCTCGCGACTTCGTCCGTCAACTTCTGGATGAAAGGTACCCCATTGTCTTTCTGGTGTCCCAGACAAAGTGTATGCAAAATTTCATGGTGATCGGTTCAGTAGTTTTTAAACATCCATACATCCATCCATCCATCCATCCATACATCCATAGAAACTTTCGCATTTATAATACTAGCTGGTGCCCGCGACTTCGTCCGCGTTCTGGGTGAAAGGTACCCTATGTCCTTTCTAGTGTCCCAGACAACGTGTATGCAAAATTTCATGGTGATCGGTTCAGTAGTTTTTGCGTGAAAGAGTTACAAACATGCATACATACATATTATATTATTTATTAATATATTGTAGTACGGATTAGTACGGATATTAAGAATTCTTTGATTTGATTTATACCACGAATCTATTCCACATAGGTAAGGTGGAGGTGGTTAGCGCAGAGAGTAAGGGTTTTGAGGTTTCAAGTAAATTTGAAGATTTATACGTAACGTTACGTATTATTGCGTTTTTTTATACTACTTGTTATATACATATTTCAGTAGGTACGTTTCAGAGCCTATTTCTAATTTAGAAAAGTACTAGATGACCTAGCGAACTTCGTAATACCTTTTTTTCGTGAATATTTCCTATGTTTTAATAATAATTCTGCTTACTCAGCAAATACCTACAACAATTCAAATATTATAAAAATACAGCCGTACTCGATTTATAAATGGTATAACTAACATATAACTAACACGAATTCTTTTCTTTAATAAATATAATTAGCTGGCACCCGCGACTTCGTCCGCATGAAAAAAGTAGCATATCCTGTGTCCCGTACGTCTTTAATGTTTATCTACCAAGTTTCATGAAAATCAGTGAATTCGCTTAAAAAAGAGTTATGGAGGAACATACATACATACAATACCTACACTTACTGATTTATTATTAGTGTTGATTGATATAGATTATTTATTTATACCGAGCCGGTTTTAACGTAGACTGGACAACACAACAAGGCAAAGCTTTTACAGTAAAGTACCTGTCTAAAAATACTGCGTTTTATAAAAAAAAAATGCAACACATATTTTTTTTGATTCTGTAAAATATGCGTTTAACTTTAAAGTTGGCGTCAAATACGCCTTGTTATTTGCTTTAATATTTGAGGTAAAATTTGTTTTTTGTTATTATATAAATACAATGAAATGCTACAATGAAATATCGAAATATTACAACAATAGTATCGAATATTAAAAGTGCGTAAATCAATGTATAATAACCAAAAATGAATGTGTACGTATTTATATGTCTATATGTGTATATGTGTCTTTATCTAGTCTGTAACAAAAATGATATCTGGGGACACAATCGAAACGCAAATCATTGGAAGTCCAGTCCATCACAATTATTATATTTTCAACTAGCTGGCGCCCGCGACTTCGTTCGCGTGAAAAAAATAGCCTATCCTGTGTCCCGTAAGTCTAAATGATTATCTAACAAGTTTCATGAAAATCAGTTAATTCGCTTAAGAGTTATGGAGGAACATACATACATACATACAATACCTACACTTCAGATTTATTATTATTAGTATTGATTATAATAATTAGAACATAGTGCAAATCTTTAATTTTGTAACAAATCATAAAAATAACATATAACAGAACCGTCCCCTATAAATTCACGCTAAGAGTAAAAAATATGCAAATTTATGTATTATAAAGTATAATGGGTTCTACGTGTATATTTTCACACAGATTTGAAACTTGATTTAATTTTTTTTTAAAGACATAAAAAATCTAAATTATAATAATTTTTGAATAAATGTGAATTGCAATCGAGAATATATGGTAGGGCAGAACCTTCTATCAAATAGTAACATAGTAGACGAATCGAACAAAATATGAGAAATATTGTTGGAGAAAATAAAGGCGTGGGTCCAAGTAACTTGAGAGAACAAAGTTTATTTTTATCTGTCGGCCTGGGCCCTCGGAAAACAAATTTCATGAATAAATTTATCCTTTGTAAACAAATCGAGCGGGCCATATTAAATTAAGGCCCTCTTGTGACGGAGAATGCAATAAAATGGCTCGGTTTATAAGAGGTACACGCTCTCAAACGAGCTAACGCGTTGAGAACTTTATGGTTCTATAGGCGGTCTTTAAGTCAATGAACATCTTTCACTTTGTATGTGCAATGAAAATAAACTGTTTTATATGTTTTTTTTTTTATTAGAGATGGGTTTGCTCTTGGCCAACAACCAGCCATGTGGCAAGGATGAGGCCTAAGATGGGGCGAGCTCACCCAGAAGATAGGTATTCACTCGAACCTTGAAAAGATTAGGGTTATATGTGCTCGGAAATACATTATTTATATTTCTTTCATATTTAATGATATAATAATAATCTAATAACGGACGATGCTTGTTGACTTCTCTATTCCGCGTGAAGAAAGCTCGTGAATATACAGTGAGCGGGTTAGGAATATTATAAAAAAAATATCAGAATTATGGTCACAAAAAGTGAAGAAAGAAAGAAAAAATATATTGTGAAGTAGGGCGTATGTATTTTTCTATGAAACGCCCTAGATGGACTTAAATGTCTCTTTTTTTATCATATAGCCATAACTTATCTAACTCTAATAATAATATCAAACAATGAACTCAAAGGCAACAATGCAAAAATTTTTACTTGGCTTCAATCGTCGCAATCCAAGTGATTTAAAAAAAAGTACTAAACAATTCTAATACTTAATTGGTGAAGATAAGATTCAAAATGCTGTACCAATTTCGACAATAAAGACGCTCTCGGTCGCTGCTACTCTGGGGGTGAATTGAGCCTTAAAATTGGTTTGTTAGCAGCTATTCGAATTCTTATTTGTGAAGACGCCACAATTACTCAATGTTTAAACTCAAACACTTTTTGAAAAAGATAATAATATTAAAATAACTCCTCAGAAGTATTTTTAGATGGCATTACACCTATTGTAATTGATAATGTTTGCGAGTGTTTGTTACACTTAGGGCCTCTTTCACCAACTACAAGTAAAATGTTGATTAGTTACTTTTAGAAATAATTTTAATGTTTTATTGAATTATGCACTCGGTTTAGTGCATCCTTCGGATAGGCGATTTTTTTTACTGTACAAACAAAGGTATATCAGCTAAATTATTCCCGGTGACAGGTGACTTTAACTGACGGTTAGCCTACTTGACAGACGGTGAAAGAGGCCCTAACACGCAAAAAATCCTTAAACCAGCCTTAAACCTACCATTATGAATTATCGGAAGCGCACTTACAGCAATTGTGGCGTTGCTCGTGGCGACGGTAGCCACCTACCATCAAGTGATTACCTTAACAAAAAAAATTAAGGGTTTAACTTTAACACTCGTATTTTTTTACAACCAGCACAAGTTGAGTTTTACAAGGCTGTAAAAGACAAGCGGAAGTGCCACTTAAGAATTATCTTGTATGATAAAATACTTAGTGGTATGTTACGTCCGGTTTTACAACCAAAGTACGGTTTGAGTACTGAGGAAATTCATTGTAGGGTATGGCGATAGAAAGAGAGGAAATTCTCTAGGCATTTGTGATTGTACATTGTGATAATATACATACTTATGTAAGTAACCAATTAGCTGTAGGCAGCTAATTAGTCATTACTTACTTACTTACGCTTTTTGAGCTTTGGACTCGATAGAACTGCCGAAGTTGAGGATTGAGCACAACCTTATGCCAAGAAGCTCATTTTAGGCATCTTCTTCAATGAGTTTATTTGTGCAAAATTAATTTCTGAAATTATCTTTTATGAAATCTCAGAAACTTATCAATAAGAGAATAAGTTTTATATTTAGTTCTAAATCTAATATAATCTAAATCCTTCCTCCAAAATTGGCCCAGCTGGGAATCGAATCCGGGATCTCTAAAACACAGCGCTACAGCGAGCCCCTTAACTACTTCACCAATTGCCTTGACATATTAACAAAATTTCTACCTTTCATTATAATTCACATTATTTTCAAAGAAAACTAACTTTTCCAAATTCAAACATAATTTTATTTAAATTCAGACGGGGGCTTAAGTCAAATATTTTATCTTTACCTCGAATTTTATGGATGTCAATATTATAACAGGCCCAGAACCGGTTGCTACTGATTCTGACAATTTTATAATTATATTGTTTACTTACCTTTTGTTCAATTTTAATCCTTTGAGAAAGGAAAATTAATGGTTAGGTAGATAACTCTTTCTAAACCGTACGGTGTGGGGGCTGTAAATAAAATCCAAGCTAAACTTTTTACATTTTATTTAATCTAAAAGGAAAGTACTTAATTTGCCTGTAATTAAAAGACAAAGGTAACAAAAAACATTAATTTCACTCCATAATAAATTGAATATAAAAACCAATAGTCATGGAATTCAACGGATAGTCATGTTGCTATTGACTATTCATTTATTGTCTCTACTGGTTTGTTGCGATTAAGTAGAAAACTACAAGAAAATATTATTTTCAGATCCACTTATTAAAAATATCATGTTTTCGGATTTAAACCATTCATAAATTACATAAAACTAAATATTTTTTTAAACACAATAAAAAAAACTTCCTATAAGTAACATAGAAAAATGATGCTACACAGACTAAAACTTATATCACTTGATTATAGCAAAATCTTAAAGTGGTAAGAGACTTTTTAAAGTATTAAATATATGTAGATATATTTAATACTTTAAAAATCTAAGTACTTTTTAAATCTAAGTAGTTAGACATTATAATATTATAGTAATTAATCATTATTTATACAATTTTTCAGTCAAATTATTGTTACATCCATTTAACGAAAAACAAATTTACTTAGTTCAATTTAGTTCTAATATTAGTTCAAACCTTGAACATTTACTTAGATTCTGTATGGCAACTACTCTTGACAAGACAAGGCAAGATACGTTAATGTCATTCCTTGTCAAGTCATGAAATTCTTATGTCTTATGCCCCAAGACTTGCCCAAGACAATTTATCTATGGCACGATATGATTTCACAGAAACCACAGTATTTATTGTATTTATTTGACAATTCCACTGAAAACACAGATATTATTATGTTATCTCAGCTGGGGGCATAAGACATAAGAATTTCATGACAAGACAAGGAATGACATTAACGTATCTTGTCTTGCTTGTCAAGAGTTTTGCCATACATAATCAGGGCTCAGGGTGTGATGGTCAGGAAATAATTTTACTAACCTTCACATCATTCAAATCACAGTGTAAAAGTATCATCGAAAAAAATATCGTCCACACATATAAAACATGATAATATATGGATAATATAGGTATAACTAACTATGTTTTAAGATATTTTGTCATATAGTCTGGACTCGCCTTAGGAGACTGAAAGCTTAAATTGGGACTAAGCTTAAATTTTATTAACGGAATTATCTATTATTTCATCAAAGTACGATTACTTTGTACTTGATTATAATACTTCATAATAAAAAAAATACTATTCCTAATGATATTTTTAACACTTCTTTACAAATTTGCTGACATAGCTGCGAAAGCACATATAAAAATTAAAAAAGTTCTTGTTAACAATTTTTCTGAGACACTACGCAAGGGTTTCTGCTTCTTCGTATCCTCAGTTAGACCTGGTGAAGAAAAAAAAATTATAAATGCATCCCATTAACCATTTTAGTTATCATTTTTCATGGAGTGCGCCAGATCGCCAGAAAGATAAAAAGATATAAAAATATAAAAAGATAAAAAAAAGTTGTGGATTCCACTTTTTTTCTATATAAATAACATATTTTTTCTTTCTTTCTTTCACGGTGCATTACGTATTCAATTGCGCAGCTCGTCTGACAGTAGTAATCTCCCATTACAGAAGACTACTGTGAAATAACAGTGTGTATGTCTGTTGTGTTTCAGTGATTGAATAAGGGATGCTGTCCCTATCCCTTCCTAATATCAAATCGTGTATCTGAAAATTTATTTAAAATCGCCGGGAAATCAATGTCAATTATTAATTAATGAGATTTGTCATCAAAATAATACAACGGTTATCAGATTCAAATTTGCCAAACGAAATGAAATCGTCAGATTAACAATTAACAAATAAATAGATTAGTGATAATTATTGCGGCTTTACTTTCTGTAGTATATGAACAAATTAAAATAATAATAATAGACAATATTAATTAACTTCGAATTGGAATTATCTGCTGCTACTTTCAAATAATAGGTAAGTATAATAAATAACTTAAAAACAAATATGTATGAATACAAACTATAGTAAATAACTTGATGTAAACAAATTCAAAATTAGATTCTATTTTAAGACACCTCTTTAATATAAGTGTTGCCTGCGTAGAAAAGAGCATTAGGAACTTTTCGGTGTAAAGTTTACTCCGACAACATGCCTGAATTGGGGCTTAAGTGTACTCTGGGTTTTTCGGTTATATATAGATACTTATTTTTAGTTAATATCCTTTAGAACAGGAAAATTTACTAACGAATCAAAATTTGAGTCCCTCGGGGATATCTGTGATATAATTTAAGTATTAACTAAAGTATATATTTATACTATACATATATAAACTTATGTCAAAAATACCCCTGGGTGACTCAAATTTTGATTTGTTTGTATATTTTCCAGGACTACTAGTACAATATCACCTGTTACATTTTAGTTAAAAATTGTTCATATTTTGTGTAAGAAAAACATTTTTATAGTTAACTTACCACCTATGTTAACTTCTTCAGACGATTGAGAACTTGGATATAATTTGATCTCTGAAAAAATAATTTTGCTTTGTAAAAAGATAAAAAAAAACATTAGACCAAAAATTCAACTACAATAATACAAAAACATGAATTATTTTCTGCAAGTTATATACAAATATATACAAGTTATACTCAAACCTTTTTCGTTTATCGCTCTTTCCATTAGAGGAAACCGTATCAAAATCCGTCCTGTTTTTAGGAGAAATTAGCGGATACAGACAGACAGGCAGACAGCGGAGTGATATTGTGTAAAATATGAAGAAAGAAATATAAAGTAGCCGATTAAAACTTTAGTAGAACTTAATTAATAATATTTAAAAACAAATTTAATTGACGCTCAAAATTATTATTTACTAGCTGGTGCCCGCGACTTCGTCCGCGTTCTGGATGAAATGTTCTTTCTGGTGTCCCATCCCAGACAACGTGTATGCAAAATTTCATAGTGATCGGTTCAGTAGTTTTTGCGTGAGAATTACAAACATCCATACATACATCTATACATCCATACAAACTTTCGCATTTATAATATTAATAGGATCTTACCGTAAAGTCTAAGCGTGCCCTCACTTTTTCCCAAAGAGTTAGTGCTAACGCAGTTATAAGTCCCGATATCGCTTTTAGAGAATTGCTTGATCACCAGTTTCATTTCAACTCTGTACGAGAAACGTTCTTCGCTGATTAGATATTTTGGCCTAGGAACAAATTTTTATTTTATTCAAACCTCAATAGAAACCTTTGCAACGTTATCATAATTTTTTTTTTAAAACCACAACAGCACATATGCTGTTTTGTTCACTGTGGTCTTCTGTAAAACAATAGAAAATTGTAAATTAGATCAAATAGGCAATAACAGCTCTTTCACGCAACGTTTAAGTTATTTAGCATAAGCAGTTTGCCTGTACTTAAACTTAAAAGGCTGACGTTATAATAGCTGGCTGCAATAGACTTGAAGCTTGAGCAACCGTGGCAACAACCCAAATAAAAATGCTTATATTATTTTTATCTATGCCAGCAATACTAATTTGTTAAATAGCATTTCTTAAATTCAATTTTAAATTTGAAGTTTTTTTAAAGGAATTAAATAAATTTCTATAATAATTAAATAAAACTAGGGATCGAGCGGGTCCCTCGGCTTCTCGTTATAAGATACTAGCTGGTTCCCGCGACTTCGTCCGCGTTCTGGATGAAAGGTACCCTATGTCCTTTCTGATGTCCCAGACAACGTGTAAGCAAAATTTCATGGTGATCGGTTCAGTAGTTTTTGTATGAAAGAGTTACAAACATCCATACAAATAAATGCGAAGTACGGAAGTGCGGATAGTACGAGTACAGATGTATCAAATTTTAGCTATTTTACTAAGTTTTAGCTTTCGTAATTTTAACTGTGCGTTGATAGTCAGTCATGACAAATTATTTTATAAGTATCGATTATTATTATAATGATAGTTGTTATTGTAATTAATATAATATTTTCAATTTAATTTGGAAATGTGTAACTGAATATATAATAATACCACAGCATACTTATTTCATACAGTAGGCCGACGGAGACGTCTAGACAGGGCAATCGTGCGGGGCGTGAGGGGTGAGGCGCGAGTGGGACATGCCCAAGCTGCATACTTCGTCGTACTTAGTAGCTTAGGATAAATATTCTAGGGCTATCGTGTCTTTCAGATTTTAATTTATTATATAAATCAAAATGCATACGGCATGTGCTGTAAGTGCGTGCAAATCTTTATCTAGCATAAATAAAGAACTAAGCTTTTATCAATTTCCGCACGATGAAGAAAGGTACTTAAGCACATTTTATATTACTTAATTTGTGTCAACCCTTCCGTAATTTTTAAATACCTACACAGGCGGCGGCATCGCCCAACATCAAAGGCGTCGGCCTACTGTAGGAAATAAGTATGCTGTGATAATACAATGGCTCGGATTTCAAGGATCTTGAAGACCGAGGCTGCAGTATTATGTTGGGTATCTAGACCAGGAATTATCATTATTCTGTAGGTACAGGTCCATACCAATCGATATGTTCCTTTTTTTTATATTTCTATTTTAATTAAAATAAATTCCATATACAAACGAGTATAATTGAGATTAATGATGTAGGTATATAAAAATTTGAATGAGTTACCTAATCGACTTATCGAGTGGTTTTAGAACTTACCCATCAAGCAACATCTCCCCTCGATTCTTGAGCCAGTAGTTAATTGTATTTGGATGAGCTTCGACAGTACACTCCAAAACAACGTCTGTGTCCAAAGGTGCGCCCAAAAGTTGATTCGGCACTATGATTGTTGGTGGAACTGTAAACAAAGAAAAAAAGTGAAGAATTAGTACCTACTCAAAGAACGATTCCAGTTCTAGATTCAAAGAACGAGAGAAGAACTCAAAGTTCTTTTCTATAGATTAATTTTATTATCCATATAGAACCCCCATATATAAGTGAATAAACGAGAGGTGTGATGACAGGACTAAAATAAATAATGTGCGTTTATTGGTTCAATTGTTTCTCGCATGATTTTAAACACGTTCTTATTGGTTCAGAGTATAGTTCTAGGATATGGAGTCTTGTGTTCCCATTGGTCTAAACAAATTAATTAAAATCTTCTAATACCTATACTCGTATCCACTAGTTCTATAATATTTTTTTATTTACTTAATACTTAATACGAACTAATACTATAAAAATTAAATATGTTTATTAATATTTGAATAATAAATTAGGATGTAAATATAAAACTAAAAAGTAACACGTTTACATAAATAAAGCATTTTAATGTATCTCTCATTTTTTTAAATTAAATAAATAATATACCTTATTTACAATTAAACCAAAAATAAAATCGGATTTAGGTGGTTGAATGGTATCTATTGAATTTCAATAATATTCTCATGGTAACGTTACAATTGTATGAAAAATATAAATATTCCCACAACCGGTTGCGTTTCCTCTTAAATAATAATAAAATTAATTTTAATATACATTGTTACGTTAGTACGGATGTGAAGAGGGTAGCTGAGGTTAACCAACCGAGCATTCTGGAGATATTCAACAACAAAGCAACGTAGCATTTGAAAGTTTTCCATTCATTTCATAAACGTATTTATACGAAAATCGTATGACGTGAATTGTGGAGCTCAGTTGCGATTTTAATTGCCCCTGTACGTTTCGAGCAGATTTAAACAGTATAAAGAATAAACAGTACATATACTGTTTAATTCTGTATACTGTAAATTCATAATTAATTTAGTGGAAAAAGTAATTTTATTAATATTAATTATTGTTATTATTTTATTAATTCATTTCATTTTATTAATTATTTTATTTTATTATAATTTTTATATATATTTTTTTTGTTAATATTTTATTCGTCCACGTCCATTCACTTAAATATTAAAAAAATAAATTTTATTAGCGTTAGCGGAGAAATAGAACAAAACGGAGAGCGACATTACTTTATAATAATCATTTAGAGACCACATTACAAATTGTTGCAAAAAATCATTCGGTAAACTAGGTTTTGTTCTTCGCATGGCTCGTGGTTTTAAGAATGTCAAGACGATCATAACATTGTACAATTCACTGGTGAGGAGTAATCTGGAATGTAATGCGGTAGTATGGGCTCCATATGAAATTAAATACAATTTAATGTTAGAACGTATACAAAATAAATTCACAAGATATTTGTACTGGAAATACTATGGAGTTTATCCGCATTACCCATTGAAGTATCCTACATTATTTGTACTAGGAATGGTTGGCTATAACGAACTGAGAGTGAGACGTGATCTTGCGCTCGCCTCATACATTTTTAAATTGCTGAGAGGAAAAACATACAATTGTGAATTATTGAATAAAATAGAACTGTGTGTTCCTGACAGATTTGTATGGAGGAGACGGAAACCACAACTCTTCGCCATACCGCGCGCAAGAACTGATTTGCTTGGCAAGGCTCCTCTGACACAAGCTTTGCGCAGCCTTAATAAAATTGCACAATTCATTGACCTGTTCCATTGCACGATGAACGAATTTAGTAGAGTAGGACTATTTGTAATATGTTATAGTAGGTAATTTAAGTTTATTATTAAGTATTCTTGGGCATATTTTAATTTTTTTTGTAATTTTTATAATTTATGTAGATAATTATTTTATATGTAGGTATAAAAATGTACAGATACATCGAATTAGGAATTATCCTGTAATGATGTACCATGTTATATTGTAAATAAATAAATAAAATAAATATATGTATATTATTTTGGAATATACAATATAACCGTGATTTTAACACAAACGAAAAGCCCTTATTACAATTTACAATTTACTTTGAGCGTATAACATAACAAAGAAAAAATAAGTAAGAAATCAACTTATAATTTTCTAAGCTTCAACTCTTTTACTCTAAATACTGTGACGTCAACAACACAATACCGCCACAAGTAATCAAAATGACCTTAAAGTTTAGAATGAATCACTAAATAAAAAATATAAAAATACTCTTATATAAATACTTAAATGATTTATTAGCATTTTATGTACTTTCTCATTTGGTACACTTTTTAAATACTTAATACATCCAATAGCAAATTAGTAACGAATGTACGCTGCCTTATTTTTATTCGCACAATTTCTTTATTTTTTAATATTTACTATATTCATTAGCAAAAATGTAACTTTTATAACCATTAGTAGAAAATATCGCATACATTCTACTTCAGCAACTTGAGGAAAATTTATCTTATCAAAACAATATTTTGGTATCTTATAACAGAAAACGCGGGAAAAAAATCAAAATTATTGACGAAAGATTAAAAAAGAACGTAGACGATTATCTTAAGGGTTCCATCGAGGTCAATGTTTGTTTGGATAGACTAAGTAAAGTAAAGTTTATGTAGCAACATAGTAGTGAAGCGACTATCATAATTTTTGTTATTTTAAAATAATAAAAAATGAATTTCCGATCCTTGCTTTTTATTAAAAAAAATGGTCTAGGTGTTGATTGTTAAATGTGTTTGACTTTACTAAACGTGTACTAATTTCAACAATTTACAAGGGCAAATGACATTTTATACAATCTGATAACTCTTACTTATAAAGGTATAAAAGTGTATATTTTGCGAAAGTGTATAATATGCGAATAAGTGTTAGATAGTTTATAATAGTTAATAATTTGCGAATGGATGTAATTAGTATTTAAAAAGTGTACCAAATGAGAAAGTACATAAATCACTTAAATTAATCTATATATTAATCTAGAGCACTAAAAAACTTACCCCAATCATGTTTGTGACTTTGTGACCATAAGTGACAGATTTTTTTCACGGTTCTATTGACGGTAGGTTATTACCGTATTGGTAGTAGGCAACAATACAGTGAAAAAGCGATTCACGATAAATCATAAATAACTAACATTTTTGTCTAAAAAAAATTACACCTTCAAAATGGCCGCGAATTGAATTAATCTCAAACACGTGTACCGACATGACAAATAAATTGACCTAGTAACGATGAAGTAATTACAATCGACATTTAAATATACCAGATATTTTTTGATCAGCTCTCATAATATGTAAAAAAGAGTAGAGGGACTTCAAATTTTAAAATGATTTTTTTTTGCAAGGAATATTTGCAGGGTATTTTGGATTATTTAATTTTTTTGCGAAAGAAAAATCACCAATACTTATAACACTTCAGACAAAGAATTATTGAACAAATTTTCAAGATGCCTTGAATAGCTACTAATAGAATACCCAAAAATGTCTAAAACCTTCCTACTACTGAGAAGGAAATATGTAAAGAACTAAATTTTATATTTTCATAGATTAAGTTTTACATAAACTATGTTCCTTTCTGTGTTCTAAGTATATTTTTCAGTAGCGATAAACAGCCCTTATCCCTCTTGTGACAGCGTGGCTTACGCTTCGAGCGGCGACGCGTGAAATCACTGCGCACTTCATTTAACAAGCCCTACCTTAAGTTTAATTGCCTTCTATGTAAATAATGGACCTTGCCTTGTAATTGAGGCGCCAAGGCGTGGAAATATTTAAGTTAAAAGTTGAAAGCACGAGTTGCAAAGTTTGTCCATGCTGTGTTTCAGGTGCAAACATTTCTGAATGTACTGAAAGTTTTAATGAGTAAAGAGTGTAATGTTGTCAGAAAGTATTAAAAAGGTTTAATTAAATTATTTATTAACATTTAATGAAATTTTGCAAGGAGTCGTCTTGTTAGAAAATTATTGCTGGTTAGAAAATCAAAAGACTAAAGAGTTAATGAAATCTAAAATATATGGAAACATGAGCCTGTCATACACAGGAATTGAACTTAACGGGACTAAGTAAACTTAAAGGCTGTTTTTGTGTATATTATGATTGTATTAACAAAAAAATGTTTTGATTTTTAAATTTTTAGAAGTCATAAATTGGACAATCCTCTCATAGAAGACCACCAGGAAAAAAAAGCATTTATTTATGCTTTTGTGTTTTCATTGAAAATTTTTTTCAACGTATTCCATTTTCAATTTGAAATGAAAATTCTGTGTGTTATGTTTGTATGGTTGATAGCTTCAAACCCGGGACAAAATATTGGCTACTTTTTATACCGTAGCACTCACGCAGGCAAAACCTAGTCAAAAATGACAGAGAGAATGTAGCAAAAGTAAGAACACTCAAAGGATCTAGTGAAAATTGGAATTCGTATAGTATTGGCAGATCACGATGAATTGAGTAGGATTTCGTTAGTGGTCTGTGAACGAGAGGCAATGTTCTGATAAACTGGGATTGATCCCGCACACGGGATTTGGGATTGAGAATAGGAATCGGGCGCCGAAGTGTAAAATTTACTTCGTACCGTTTGGTTGAACTGGAAGCCTTTGGATAGGCTTCAGGTTGATATTACGATGTTGAGTAACGTAACAATCAATACTAGCTGTTGCACGCGACTTCGTTCGAGTAACTTTATTTTTCCGCGCCAATAATGTGGCTTTCTATATGTGAAAGAATTTTTAAAATCGATCCAGTGATTTTTAAGTTTACTTATTCATTACAAACATATAAATCAAGCAGGGTCACGGGAAATAGTAAGTGTACCCGCGCATTTGACTAGCCTCAGCTGTGATGTTTGCTAGACCCCGAAGGAGGTCCGCTTGCCAGCCGTGCGATGGTTAGTCGAGGAGGAGAGGGTTTACTTTCCAAAACACATGTAGTCGTACTGAGGTCTTTATTATGCCGGAGCAAGAAGAAGACTAACTTTTCTAACAAATGCGTCCTGCTTATATACAAATCCGCTGATACAAACCGGTGGCGGAGCAAAGTACAACATAGCTAAGTTGTTAAAAAAAATCCTATTGATAACATAGTAAAAACCGAATCGATTCCAAAACAAACTAAATAACCCATTTCCCGGGGTGATAAGACCATGAAAGATATTCATATAAAAAAAAAATTATTTCCAAATATTTGATATCTCACCTAGAGTGCTACTCTAAAATCAGTCATAACCATAAATATGGGGCGACATAAAATTACCTATCGGGAAAACCGCTAAATATCCAAATATATGATGAGATCGCTATATCAGCTATAGGGGATCCGGCAGCCAATGAAAGGGAAGAGTCAATTATACGCAAGGACGGCTTACAAGAGGGAGATCGATTCAGGTTTATCACGACTTTAGGTTTTGGTACAAGGAAAATGAGAACTTAAATTCTTGAAATAAACACCTATTTTTAGTTGTTTTTTTTTTAATTAATAAACTTATACCAAATATGAACAAATATGATGACAGATAAAGAATAACCTAGACGTGATGCTGTTTTTCTTTAATATCTTATTTGCGTCTTTAATTTTTATTCAGGCTAATGCAAAACATTGCCAATAAGGTTGACAATAGTTCGGACTTGCGAATAGGAAGGATCAAGACAATTATGACGACACGTTTGGTCTAGTGGCTAGTAACCCTAGCTGTTAACCAAGCGGGCGCGGGTTCGAATCCCGCTAGGGGCAAAGGTTACTTTGGAACTAGATGGTGCTGTGTGGAATGTGTGAATATTTATATAATTATATTTAATTATATAGAAGTTGATAATATTAGGACAACATGAAACAGGGACCGTAGCCCTCCTCGCGCTGGATATAGCCGTGGCGGGGCAACGATATCGTGTCGTAACGTGTCTGCGACCCAGCCCATGCAGGGCCCTGATTCTGTATGGCAACTACTCTTGATAAGACAAGGCAAGATACGTTAATGTCTTGCCTTGTCCTGTCATGAAATTCTTAAGTCTTATGCCCCAAGACAATTTTATCTATGGCACGATATGATTTCACAGAAACCACAGTATACTATTGTATTTAATTGACAATTCCACTGACAACACAGATAATATTATGTTATCTCGGCTGGGGGCATAAGACATAAGAATATCATGACAAGACAAGGCAAGACATTAACGTATCTTGCCTTGTCTTGTCAAGAGTAGTTGCCATACAAAATCAGGGCCCTCTGCAAAACCCCGCAGCGTATCACTTTTATCACCTATCACTTTTAGGGTGTCCATGAGAATTTCCCAACGTTAGAAAAAGGATAACCATGATGTAATGACGATTCCAAAGAACATGAATTAAGTACTCTCTGAATTTAATGCCTAAATCGGTGCCGCTCATGTTATGTACCAAACCATAATGCATACTGAGGGTGGTATGGAGTAATCGTCTAATGTTATTGAAGTCAAAGGTGGGGGAGTTGCCGAGTTTACTTATAAATTTCCCTGTAGTTCTAAGAGGTTTAGTTCCTATTGGTTTTGTGCTGTTGGAATACACCTAATCAGTTCTAATTTACATTATAAATAAATTATTAGATATAATTAATTTTATTTTTAATTTTAATATTCGAAATTAAGATTTTATTTTTCGAAATAAGTACCTATATAAAAAGAGAAACAAAATAATATATTTTTTAATTAATTAATTTTTCATTGTTAAAGTCGACAGACAGGCTGACGGTCCACTTGATGGTAGGTGGCTACCGTCGCCGATTTTACTATGGGAAAACGAGTCTCAATATTCTTTCAAATCTTTATGTATTGTTAAAATTTAAAAAAAATGTCAAGTGTGCCAGCAACAGCTTAGCACACTTTACATTTTTAACATTAGCAAATCTAGACCAGACCAGACCAACTTTGAATAATTTCCAAAGAAGGCTCTGCCGGGATTCGAACCCGGGTCCCCTGAGACGGAGCGTCAAAGCATGTCTCTTCTCTTTAAAATTGCTTTGAGGACAGAAACCTGGAGAATCTCGAGTCAAAGAGTTTTATTACCTATTTACAGACTCGATTTACAGGCTCGTTATACTGATCAATTTCGTTATAAAAACAAAAGGATCTACAATGTTATTAAGCAAGTAACTTAAAAGCTTTATATTTAAAAAGCACTTACAGTTAACATTCAACGTGATACGTTTGCTAACAGCCGGTGGAACATCATTGGAGGCTATACAAAGGAAAGCTCCCATCTGTCTTCGATCCACGCGCCAAAGTGGTAAAGAACTTCCTCCATAGCTCTCCACTAAAACAATAAACACTTTAGGTTTATAAAACTAATCAATATTGTAACTATGTTTAACATTATAGTTATTTAATATAATAACATACAGCTGAAGGAACGAATTCGTTTGATAAAGGACACCTAGTACTTAAATATGTTTGACATGTCATCTAAAATAAAATCGTTTTAATGATTTTAAAAAATGTTGAAACCTGAACTTTTGAACTATTCTAATATTAAATTTCACTTACCATTTTAAAATTATCATTATTAATTAATTATTAATTAATTATTAATTGATTACCTACATCAAGCAGCAAGAAAAATTGAATACACAGACTAAATTAATGAATTATGGGTGTTATAATATTACACTACATTTACATTACATTTTACATTTAAATTACATTTACATTTCCAAATAATTTTTTTTTTTTTTTAAATCTACTGATTATTGTAATAGGACGCACTGTGTTCAGTGTGTAATAAGCTGGGCAGCCCGTTTAATGGCTGTGTAGAGAAGTAACTACTCCCTTACAAAAGCCTACAATAATAAAGTCAGCCTGTCCACCTAACATTCTTTTAAAAAAAGTTGTAAAAGCACAAAAGGTATTTGATTTTTTAAGGACATTTTCAAATTGTTTAGAGTAATAAAAGCGTATTTTCTCAAATAAACCTCGCCTTTCAATGTTAGCAAAGGCTTAATACTGAAAAAATATATAAATTGAAAACAAAATCCTCAATGGTTCGGAATAATGAATCGTTGAGATCCCTTGACATTGGAATGGGAAACAAAAGAAATCATTTGTCAAAACTTTTGGGCAGGTTTAGGAGGAAAATATCGTTTGACAAAGAGAATAGAAACAAATTACTCATTCGAAAAACGTTTGAAAATTAAAAAGCTAAAATTGTGATGAATTTCAATTTAAGGTAAAAAAAAAATCGTTTGTCGTTAACGTTAGTATACCTACTAAGCTACTAAGAATTAATAAGCTACCCACTAATAATATAATACCCACTTACTTATTTAAGAAACCAAACTACGTCTAATAAATAAACAATTATGAGGCAAACCTCTAGGGACTGGTGCGGGGCTCAGTGTACAAAATTAATCATCATACAAGCCTATATATGATCTCTATAGTTAGTGCACAGTAATTATAATTATACCTTTATAAAGATCCCTGCTTCCAATTTTCTTTAGCATCATAGGTTCGAGATTTTCTCTCCTCCAGGTCACCTTTGGTGGTGGATGTCCAGTCGCTCTGCATACTAATGTCACGTTGTCCAATTCATGAACAGAAACATCAGTAGAAGACTTTTCGTTGACTATATCAGGTGGCACTGTTCATATAAAAAAGAACGTTGTTATCATATTTTTTTTTTCTAGTGATAAACGATGGCAGGAAGGTTGACGAATGGTCAGCAGTTATCTCGCGTGGCAGGCGATACTCGCGTTTTGTGAGCATTTTATATCGGTGGAAAGGCAATGGGAAGATGATCCCTCTCCCAGCCGATCTGCTAGAAGAGGCTCGGGCACAGGCGGGTCTGATGTCCATCAGTCTAATTGTCCATAACATAAGATAATGGGATAAGTTACCCACTTACTAAAACATAATAGCACATGTACTGTAAATTAAGAGAAGTATTCTGTACTAGCTGGTGCCCGCGATTTCCGCGTGTGACAGTGGCGCCTTTTTCATATTTTTTGACTATCGCTAGGAAACCTAACATTTTTCCAAGAAAAAAATATCATTTATAAACTATCTGTATGCCAAATTTCATTCAATTCTGTTCAGTAGTTTTTACGTGAAAGAGTAACAAATATCCATACATTCATCCATCCTTACAAACTTTCGCATTTATAATATTATTAGTAGGATAAGGTAAAACAAAAAAAAAATGGAATTCTATATTAGTCATGTAGTTATCATATCACTATCCGGAAACCGTTGGTACTGAAATATTTGAAACATTCAAATATTTTAATCAAATTGAACGTACTGTAAGTACGAGTATTATGAAATGTTGTTATAAATAATAACTGATACCTTCACATTAAATAAAGTTGCGTTTGATGTAAAGTCAGTGTTAGAGAGAAATTATAGTCACGCAATAATATAATCAAGACTAAAAAAAGTAATTCATAATGTTCAACGTAGGCCTGAGGTTACAAATCAATTAAATAGATTTCCTTAGATTTTATATTGTGATAGAGTGTCGATAGTAAACCCAGAAAATAAGAACTTAAAAGTTTTCGTAAACAAGCTAGATATAGGTGCTTGCAACAAGTGAATACCGATATTGTTAGCTTATAAATGAAACAACACTAGCATTATTTAGCATAACTAGCTGAACCCTGCTCTGCTTAGCTGTGGCGTGTGCGTGAGACGAGCGCTGGACTCTGCTTATATAAGATAATACATTGCTTTATATATATGTCGTCGGCACATCGTAGAATTGGGCATATCATGATATTCCTGGACAGATCATATTTCTGTTAAAACTGAGAGGGGTCGCCTCACTCCGCTCCGCTTCGCTCCCCAAATTTATTTCCATGTAAACCTAACACGCTCCTCGTCGCAACTATTTTTGACTTTTGGTGGAAGATTTTTTATTTCATACTTTACAATCTGCCCAATTCTACGATCTGCCCACGACATAATTATATAAATCAAAGTAGCTCTCAAAATACTCTCTATAACATCAGTCATTTATCTGCCAGTGAAAGTCCTGTCAAAATCGGTTTAGCCGTTTCGGAAAAGAGCCTTAACAAACAGACAGATTTTTTTTTAAAAAATGTTTTAATTTTTAAACATAATATACCATATATATATATATATATATACTTTGATATACATTTAGTAAAAAGCTTGATATATTTACATTACAAACAGCCCCTTCAATTTTATTTATTAGTATACATGGCTGGTTGTTGGCCAAGAGCTAACCCATCTCTTATTAAAAAAAAATGTATAGAATTAAATAAACTAAAAGGTGCAATGAATCGTTTGAAAACGTGGCTGTATTAACTTTACGAAATGACCAAGCAAAATAATATGGCTCACAATAAAACTAGGTCAAAAATGTACGACTGCCGCAATTGAAAAAAAGCCTTTGACAAGTCAAGCCGATAAGTAAATTAAAAACACAAAATTTGAACTACATCCAAACATTTCTTAAAATAGAAGACTTCTATTTTATAGAGGTGTATTAAATATTTTAGGGTAAAAATAATAAGGAAAATGTATGTCTTTACACATTTGGTCTAGTGGCTAGTAACCCTAGCTGTTAACCAAGCGGTTGCGGGTTCGAATCCCGCTAGGGGCAAATGTTTTTGTGTTAACATTTACCTTTGTAACATTTGTATTTACAAAAAAAAAGTAATGTATGTAGTATATTAACCGTCTGGTATCCATAATACAAGCATTAAGTTGCTTACTTTAGAACTAGATGATGCTGTGTGGAATGTGTGAATATATTTTATTTATTTATTTATTATTTATGTCTTAAAATTGTTTACCCGACAGTTCTATATCATATTTATGTTTATTTAGTTTTTATGTTTGATTTGAAACAGGTCACATACCACCTGATGGTACCGTCCTTGTGAAGTAACAACGTGTGCTGAGTGTATGTGTCAATAAGTGAGCAAAAGATGTCTAAGCCTCCTCCTCTACTCTGCCTTGAGCCTTTTCGTTTATGGTTCGAAGCCGGCAGCGAACTTGTGTCTCCCCGTGATATTGCTTGTTTTTTATAGCAATGGTCAGCCAATCTTTACATTTAAAAGTCAAGTCTGCATTGAATTAGGTTGGCCAAATACAAACCGTACATCTTTGCTGTGAGGAAAGGTGAATATCCAGCAGTAGCCAAACTCCCTGAGCTGGGTTCAAATAGAACGTAGCAGTGTGTGGGGATCCGAGAATAGGGCCTCGGCTGTCGTCTCGGACCCACACGCCACCACTGATGGTGGATTCAACCCGGGGGGGGTTTTAGTGGGTACTCGTCGAGCAGTAGCCAAACTATTTGTTATTCAGAAATATATTGGATAGAGACCGTTAATTTTCAAGTTAATAATATTAAAAAGTTTAACTAGAATATAATCAATTCTACTACAAAAACATATTGACTGTTTAAAAAAAGGTGTATATAGGTACGCTCGATTTCCTGGACTGTTCCAAGTATGTTACAACAATTAAACTTTCTGACACAGTGTTACTTGTGGAAAAGCAAAATGAAATACTTACTGCAAAACTCAATAACGGAAGCCACACTTCAAAATTGGAAATGAAAAAATAAGCCCTAAACTAATTTGAACTGGGAACGATAAAAGTTGGCAACCACCTCCAATGGCGCAGAGAAATAACGCTAACTTCTTCTAAGGTGATTTATTTTTCCGAAGAAAATACGCTTTCACCGTTTTCACTTGAGACGTTTCATTGATATTGAGTTTTGTTCTAAACTTCGACGTAAGTACTTTGAAATGTTTTGAAGCAACGGGATCGGTCCTCCTCTATCCTTAATAAGCTTAATACTTCTTTTATTTCCACCCATTATACGTTTAAAGGAGTCTCCCGTTCGGGGGTCTCTTTTGAAACGTTCACAGCTGAATACTTCTTTAGGGAACTTCCTAATACGATTTGTTGCTTTCTAATTTACTTAACTTCTTTGCGCCTCTACCTTTTCAGTTTTTCTACACAGGTGGAAACGATCTTCTAAATTTATCTAATACACCTTTGAATGAATAAATGTTTTCAATATAATTTCAATGTAAACAACATGAAAGGGAATTCGGGCACGTTGGAAGCGTGTGGGTTTCAGGAAATGTTTGGAAGTATGTTTGTGAACTAAACAATAGATAATATTCCAAAAATGGATTTCTTTATTGCGTACGGGATGCTAATGAAAAGCTACGATTACGACGTAAACATGTTTTTCTGTATTTATTTAACTATTGTTCACTAATTTATTCGTGTCTCTTTAATGTTATGCATTAGCTCTATTTACTTACATGGAATTCTAAGTAACATTTAAGTAAGTCTGTTAATTTATAATATTTAAAGTGAAATAAAAAAATTTTAATACGTATTTAAGAGTCTTATAAGCATTTAAGTAATTTGTACTGTTAACAGTTTCACAGTGTAACAAAAGCATTAAATTTTTAAGAAAATTATTTATCATAATATTTATCATGCAATTCCAGATGAGAAAACTAAAAACTGTCTTTTCCTACTAATATTATTTGTCAGGATTTAAACGTTTGTTACTCATTCATACACATACATCCCTCACGCAAATACTACTTAAATTTATTTTGATGAAACTTTTCACTTATCTTATCTTAACTTAGCTTATCACTAGATCAGTCGTTGTAAGTCAGTAGTATCAAAAAGTAAGAAGAAAAAATATGCTACGTAAATGTTAATGCTTACGTATTACTTGGTGTTAAGAGCTTAATAACCAACATTTTTGCTGTTTTAAAACCTTACCATACACATCGATGCAGCCGATCTGCCACTTCATGTTGGGCTGAGTGTTAATTTGACACATGTAGCAGCCTCGGTCCTCGGCTCTCAGCGGCCTGATGCGAAGCTGCCAGTTCCTCGGCGCGTCTAAACTTACTGAGTATCGTGCACTTAGGACTGCTCGTTCGTGCATAGTAAGTATTGTCTGATCTTCCGCTCTGAGCCAACCAATCTAAAAAAAATATTAAATTGTATGAATCAATTTTGAAGATTAAAAAAAAATTTGGACATTCTACCTCATTTTTTTTTTCAGATTTGAGAAATTAATAAAGTTATGAGAAAATACTTAAGATAAAACTCAGTGAAAACATTTAACAGAAAACAGTTTGAAAATCAAGTGACCTGGATTTTTTTTCTATTTTTTTTTTACATAATTGCTACCTATAATCCAGTCGGACGATCTGTTGACTTTGATTTTTAAGACACCTGTATAAAATTTCAAAAATTATAATGAACAAAGAATTATAATGATTTAATCAAAATGTTTTATTTCTTAATTAAAATTTTTCAGACAATTAACTACGATTGAGTCCTTATATTTCCAACACAGATTCTGAGTATTGTTGTGTACAATTTTGAGTTTGTAACACTTCTGAGCAGTGGTTCATGCAACAGTAAGAGTAATAAGTAAGTAATAATAATAATAATTGCAAGTATTATTATTATTAATAATAATAATAATAATTGCAAGTATTATTATTATTAATAATAATAATAATAATTGCAAGTATTGTGTATTCCACACCGTAGTACCGATTAATTCACACCAAGGAAAGCGAGACTCCAACCCGTAGGCTGTCTGTCACATCCGCATAAAAATTGTCGCACTGATCCTAGAGCCAGCCTTATTCATTTACTAAATTAACCTTCTAATATAAAGTTAATGCTAATCTAAAACCATTTTATAAGACTAGCACGTTAATACCTTTTCTTTATAAAAGCGACAGAAAATTTACATCTTACACTAGCAGGAGCAGCTACTTGTATTTAATTTAGTTCGCCCCAGTCTGCAGTGGGGGCACGAGCTCTTTGAATTTTAAACAGCAAGAATTAAACTGAACATAGTAAACCAAAACGCCAGCTCCGAGGAATCACGTACTGCCATGTATTTATATCTTATTAAAAACTTTTGAACAATTGAGATAAAATAAAAAAATTCAGGATACTAAGTTACTAAGTAATGCGGAAAAATAATTATGTAATACATACACGATAGCTTTTATTCTAGTCTTGGATGAGTATAAAAAATAAGTACTTGGTTCTTTTAGTTATTAAACAACTAAATTGTCCTGAAAATATCGACTCTCAGCTAAACACGCGCCGCGATAGAAATTACCCGACCTTTCCGTCGAATCCTGGATATTTTGAGTGTGGCTACTGTGTTGATAATTCATAGTATTTATTTATTTTAAATATAAATTAACTTATTGTTACTCATTTCTAAGCATTTATAGTAAATCGACGTATATTCTAATATTTAGATACATTAAAAATGATCTATTTCATTCATTCCATCAGTCGTATCAGTCGTGTATTTTAACCTCGCATCTACAACAAATATATCAGACGATTTTTTTTATTCTGTAAATTCTATGGTGATTTTCGACCTAAATACCTTGCGATTTTCATAATAAACTATTTTAAATTACTGAAACGGAGAACGTGTAATAGCGACTTTTCAAAGCGGTTTAGCCTATGGGGTTAGCGTACCACTGGTCAGTTTCCTTACACGTCAATTTCACTAATTCACCAGCAGTTTACTCATTAGACAGTTTCGGTAGTGAGTTCCTGACAGGTCTGTGTGGAGAAAATGAAGGCTGCAGCTGCTAGCCGTGTTTCACGGTAGGAGATAATTTGCTCAGCAAGTCACCTCTAACTCGAATACTCCGCCTTTTTAATAAAATCACGCAAAAATTAATTTGTAGAAAGAATTACCTACTAAAACTAAGGCCAAACTATACGTGCCAAGCTTAGAGCTAAGTTAGAAGCTACGCTTGTGTACAAAATATAACAGGAAACAACCTTCACCTATGTGTTGAATGGATATATTTTATATCAAATTTAATATATTAAGTAATATAAAATATCGCGAATAGGTTGCCTGAATAAATTCAATCCAAGATATGATTTATTAAAAAAATAAAAATGATATTTTTTAAACATTACACTTGTTTGTTTAATAGACAAATTACATACATTAACTGATTCCTCCTAATCCGATATTGGCTTTGCTTGTATTTCTAGCAATAGCAACGCATACTAGGAGACGAGATTACTAGCAAATGTCAGACTGCCTGGCGAACTTTACATTTAAAAATATAATACTATATATATATATACACACGCCATAAAAACTAAATTATAACTTCTTGTTACAAGTTCTCTAATTAATCGCAACTCTTCAATACCCTTTCACATTTATTAAATGCTAATTAATTTTATCTCACCAAGAAACGAATTTTCGGATGAAATTGCTCCTTTGTTTGTGAAAATTAATGACTCTCGCTGAATATTATTTATTATTGGGTTTCTCTTTATTGTCTGAAAGTATTGTATTTGTAGTGCGTTAATTTCATATTGGAATAATGAACAATAACAATTTATTATTTATCATATTTCACGTATGATTTATATAAAGGTAATAAATTGAATTTCTAAATAATATATTGTAAAAGCTTAAATCGTAAAATAGTTTGGACAGACAGACAACTTGATTGCATTAATTCAAATACACGAAGACCACCAATGCAATATATTTGCGAAAGTAGGTAAATTAGTAGGAATAGTTTTCGTCATTTATGTATTAATTTTATTATTATACTAGCTGGCGCTCGCGACTTCGTCCGCGTGAAAAAAGTAGCCTATCCTGTGTCCCGTATGTCTAAATGTTTATCTACAAAGTTTCACGAAAATCAATTAATTCGTTTATGAGTTATGTAGGAACATACATACATACAATACCTACATTAAAATTTATAGATTTATTTTTAGTATTGATATTTTTATTTTTTATTTATTTATTTTTTATTAAATTTAACACGAAAAGCATTAAAGCTCTAAGAAACATTCTGAAAAAAAACTGTACCATAAATAATTATATACATACAATTGATTTTTATTAGTTTCATTTAAGGTTAAGACTAAATATAATACTAATATATAGAATAATATTGTTGAAAGAAAAAGAATTTATTAAATACACCCAGTGTCTTCATGAATAAAACTTGTATTAAACGCATCCACATCTCGGTCTAGACACATAAAACAATTGCTAACTTTTTTAATATTCCCCGTTTATGTCTCAATATCTTTGAAGATTACCATCGAAACAGCTAATAAAACCCACCGCCCGAGTACATTAGGTGACACAAAATGATGCATTAGGTTACATTTACGAGTGCCTCATTTGAGTAACTCAAGAGCACACTTTATCACACGCAATGGAACATCATCACATTTATGCTCAGAATTAATGGTTGCTGTCAAATTCCTCTTCAAAAGGTTGTTTTGATACGAAATAAAGGATTACGATATGAATATTCCAAAGACATAAAAGGTGTGGTATTATTATATTTTTTTTGTGTAACCGGTGGCAGACAAGCTGACGATCAACTTGATAGTGATAACGATTAACTTAATTCGCCTATTAGGAACACAAACCGCACCATGAGATTGTACCACTGATCTTGATAGGGTAATGAGAGAAGAAAATGCCAGGGACATAGTTCCATATACCTATTTATGGTTATATATGGTCGACTGCGCATTTGCAGCATCTGTGGCATCGCTTGTCTTATAGAAGAAGGCAACCCCTTCTGTAAGGGCGTGGTTAATATCGCCAGATGGGCTGCCCAAATATCTGCGAAATGCAGTGAGAACCTACATCTGTCCAGATCCAGACTAGAACAGAGCGTCAAGGCAAGTGCGCTAACCAAGCCACTGATCCAAGGTCTCGTTAAAAAAATGTGATGAAAACGGCTGTCAAATATAGTTACAACAAAAAGCACTACTAAGCATTAACTATCGTCAGTTTTCAGTTTTCCAAGACCAAGTTGCTGTGGCACGGATTTTTCGATTATTATAAACATTTTCTGAAGATAAACTAAAAGTAATTGAATTTCTCACGCGGGCGTTTTACATTGAGATTGCACTCCGCAATAGTAGGACTTAGCATGCATCTGCTGCACACAACGCCTTTATAGAAAACTACTCGCTACGAACAAAATAGAGAGAATTTGTTTCACAATTTTATTCTGTAGACAATGCTTATGAAACATCTATAAAATACTTGTTACAGTGTTCTGATTGCGAAGTACTTTGAGAAACAATTTAAATGCTTTTATAAAGAAATTCAATGTAGTCTTTGTTATTAACAATATCATTATAATATTTTTCATTTATTATTCTTTTCTTTTACACATTTTCTTTTAATTATTTCTTCTAAAACTGATACACTAAGGCGCGATTTCACCATACTCTGTTAGTATTTTTCATCGCTGTTAAGTCATTTAACAGACGTTTACAGGGTTTATTGTCGTTTTGCCATACTTGTTCATTTGCCACACTTTTATATTTCCATACATTGAATGTTGTTTTGCCACAGTTGTTAAAAAAATATGTAAATTCACAACAGGTAGTTGTTTATTCGCCACAAGTCTCAATATTTCAAAAAGTAGTGTTAGCAAACAACATTCTACGTATAGTATGCGAGTGACAGCGCTAAATGACTTAACAGCGGTGTCAAATACTAACAGAGTATGGTGAAATCGCGCCTTAGTGTGTTAGATTTATACTAGTGTTAGGTTTCATTAATTTAAAAGTATTTTATTTGAATTTTACTACATTTTGGATTATTATAAAAGCACTTTATTTGATACTGGCAAACCTGAACCGGATATTTCCGCTTGTCTATGGAGAAAAAGAAAACACACGTGCTCGGCGGGAAGTGTGCAATCGGGGAGCGGCATTCTGGTTTAGGCTGTCAACGTGGAAGCTTATGGCTTCTGGAAAAGATGCTTAAGGCAGTCAGAGTTTTTATATGTATTGCTGCTCTTGTATTTTATATATATAGTTCCTGTGAAGTATAATAATAAACTATATGGAAGATACACGCCTACCTTCATTGCCAACACCCACCTGCTGAGTAGTAATCCAACATTTCAGAAGTGGAAAAACAATTAAAACGTAAGTACTCGCCCAAAATTATATGTAACCTGCAGATATATTGTTGCCGATGTTATAAAGTTCTTGGTTTAAAATTTAACTTTATATATAGCTCGTAAATTTCTATTTTTACCAATGTGTGTTGCTCATATCGTTGGTTTATTAATAATTTAATATACAAGCAAATGCCAAACGAGTTTAACGCGATTGACGCGGACAGTTCGACAAATCGAACAAGTTTATTGTAATATCAAGATAATGCAATAATTAATTATACTAGTAAGTGTTGTATTGTAACGATTACAGTATCTTTCTAGTTGTATAACTACCCGTCTAGTTTCTCTTTCTTTAATTGTTTTATTTTATTACTATTGTGGCATAATAACAACGAAATGTGTAAAAAAAAAAAGAACGCTACATCAATCACATACTTAATGTTAATATTCTGATAGCATCAAGAATATTTATCAAATGATATTCAAAAATGCAAATATTTACTTTTTCCTTTAAGCGGTTTGTGCTGTAGTGGGTATCTATCGAAATCGCAAAACGATCCGCTGGAATGAGAGTTGTTTTAGGATAAAAAGAAGGTTGTCAAACTACCTCTTTTAAAAATATCCGTACTAATATTATAAATGCGTGGATGTGTGGATGTTTGTGAGTTTCACGCAAAAACTTCTGAATAGATTTCAAGAATGGATTTCAATGAAATTTTGCGTACACTTTGTCTGGGACACCAGAAAGGACATAGGGGCATATTTCATAAAGTTACGTGGGCGAATTCGCATGCAGCAGCTAGTACATGTATATATATGAAGAACTAAAATAATGAACACATCCTCGACGATTTTAAGTAACTGTTATTCAAATATAAATAATTTCAGAGATAATCTTATACTTAATCATAGATACTTGTCAAAATTAATTAATTGTACTTTGTAGACCGTTGAGTTCACTAAAGATTCTATCCATGCTTTATTCCTTTCAATAAAATAAAAAAAAAAAACTATTTCAAGATTCTAAAGTCTTTTCCTTTTTCGTGAGATTTTCAGACAATGGCTCTGTCGACGGTGCGACGAAGGCTTGCGACTCAGAGGCGGAGAGAGCGACTATGATTGCTGGAGGAAGGAGTACCACGGGACCGGTAGCGCGACGGAAGGCGTCAGCAGCGTGCTGGGGAACACCTCCGTGGCTCGGCGTGACTCTTAGCAAGCGCCGGCGCCGGCGCACATCATGGTGGCAGCCGCGAGTCAGGCCCCACCACAAGACATAACACAGAAGGAAGGGACTCCGCGAGTGTCGATCGACGTTCTAAGAGAGGTCATGTACTCCTTACCTTTCTTTTAAAGATACCGTTGCAATAATTAAGTCTATTAAAAACGTCTTACCGTCTAAACCGCTAACCTAGAATTTTTAGTAATAGATCATAAAAACATTATCCCAGAATTGAATCCATCTAGAAAACATCACCTTATAGAAGGCCTTAATACTGCTTTATTCACATGGGATGGGTGACAAGCTAAATTTGTTAATGCGTTACCTATAGAATAATAGCAATGCCGCCAGCATTTTGGGCACCTTTCCGTCTACCGAAGGCTTATTAGATTTAAATTACTTTTTGAAAATAGTTAGTTAATTTTTAAAGTTTTTATATTATTATAGTGATTAAATTTATTGTAGTTCTTAGATAAGTAGTTATATATAATAAACTTTTGTTCTGTAAATAATTTAAATACTTGTAAACTAAATGTTTTCTATATGTCTATGTATATTTCTATTCTAAATGTAGATATATATACAAATTAATGATTATTAATGGTAATCAGAATGATTAAATTAAATATAGCTGTATAGTTTTCAAGAGTACAAACATTAAAGTTGTAACGTAGAATAATATTATGGACAATTATTGGAAGGGATGCTGTAGCGTAAAAGTAAGCTCTAGGGATCTATTGTAATCTACACTTTAAAAAATAAGTAGATAAACATTAGCGCTATCCACGAAATTGCATAAACCGAGGGATCGTAGTTAGGACAAAGCGGTCAAGTACATTAATGTTGCTTGAGAACTCTATATGTTAGGTTGTGTTCCGTTAATAAGGTATAACAAAGAATCCTCCGACAATTCTCATGGCCTAGAGATAGGAACGTAAGTTTAAGTAAACGTAAATGATTAAAATTAGTTTGACGGTAAATTCTACAGGGAGGAAGGACACATATTTTCTCGGTGTCCTGTGCTTGTAGTAATTGTCAGTAGGTAGGACCAGAATTGTGGAAGTATGTAAGGGTCAGACACTGGATCGGCAAATGCTAGTACTGAGCCTGGCCTATCTTTAAACAGGTGTCAAATTCATAAAACCTAGTAAAAAAAAAAAAAAAGAGTCAAATCAAAATATTTAATTATCACGAAAGTTTTTCTAAGAAACTCTTATGTTATAATATCTTATGATTCTTTATATGTTATAATATAAAGAAAGCTTATAATGCCTACAAAAAAAAAAAAAAAAAAAAAAAAACATAACCTTTAATTTACTCAGGACACTATTCTTTTTGTCATCTTGAGAATAATAGAAATTACAACTGCTCCAATTCAAAGTTCAAAGTTTATACAATAAACATAGAATCCCTCAGAATCCCTTTAAATCCAGGCATCATTATTGCTTGAATAATCAAGGATTTTATAATAGTTTTTAAAAGGAATTTGGTGGTGCATTACTTCTAAATTTATTTATAGGTGAAGCTGTGATTATCTCGGGTAGTTAATTATAAAACTACTACACATACAAAAGAGTTAGTTAGTTACTTATCTTCTGGAGACGAATTTTATTGATGTTGAGTATGTTACTATAAATTATAAATTGACTATATTTTATGCGTATAAAGGAAGTTTTCTAAAAATATATTGCCAAGTCACAGTTAAAATCTATATCTGGTCGATAGATGGCTTTGATGATCCTTTATGTAGAACGGAATGTCCTCAGCATTATACTAAGAAGAGGAAAGCTATAACATGTTATATTGTGATCGACCAATGGCATACTGCCCTTACAGATCCTATCATGAACGAGAGAATGTCCGTACCATGATAGAGGGGATATTACAAGCCGGTATCATTAGGGAATTTATTTATAACTACGCCGAACCGAATTATATTTATAAGAGAGAATGACAGCGGAATTAGACTTTGTGTTCAACGTCGTGTTAAGGAATTCAATAACTATAAAGAATATATGTATCTGTTAGGAAAGCGACAATCTTAGATCCTTTGTAAAGTCAAAGACAGGTCATACATACTCACATACTGACTACTCTGACTACCGTGGACTCGTTTACGAAGTCTCTGTATATTAGGCTTCTCGTACGAACACTCAGAATGTAATAAAAGTATTACAAAATATATTTGATATGTTTCGGTTAGCCGAACGAATCATTAGTAACCGGGGCTTAAACTTTTTTTTCTCATGTTTTTCGAAGGTTCTCTTTGGATCGAGGCATTAAACATGATTATTTTATATACAGTGGCCAATACGAAATTCCATTGGCAAGTAAGATATGATAGAATGATCCTCGACTAACTGACAGCGCAGAGCCCTGGAAATTATGACAAGGAATTGGATCGGGAAATAAGCAAATCGATCGATTGGATCGGTAGTCGGGTCGATAAGACTCAAGACGAACAGAAACGTTACGATCAAGGCAGGGTTACGCCATAAAAATGGCGACTTGGTTATATAATTAAAGTAGTGTTCCAAAATATTTGCCTGATCACTAAACTCATGCATTAATACGAGAGACTATTTAGAGTAGCGAATGTTTTGGGTAACGACCGTTATTTAAAGTTACCCCAATCGCCGGGCATGTAGGGATGAAGAACACTACCGTGTCACACCGATCTACCGTATCTTAGGATACATGAAGTACGCGTAACAAAGCTTGGTCGAATTATTGGGGTCCTTATTATATAGTATACTATCATTTATATCTTCATTTATGTTTTTTCTTATTAATTATTAATATGGCACTTGCACGTATCTATAATACGTAAATCATATTTTGAGAGTTTTGTAATTGCCCAATGTTTATCCTAACGTGAAAGAGATCGGCATTACAAGCCATTACTTTCTGAAGGAAAACTAACAGTCCTTTATAGAAGACTGCAAATCATAGTAATACATTACTTTTACACTTATAATCGACTATTTCGTAGTAAATAGTTTTTTTTTTCCAATCACAAACTAATAAAACCTGTTTCCCGTACTTATTAAAATAAAATACAAGTGATAGCCGAACAAAGACAAATTCGGCGCGTTACACGATTTGTATGGGATTCTATGTTGCTTCAAAATTAAAACAGGTTAAATGAAGAGATACATGCAGTATTACATTTAGAAAAAAAAAAGGAAAAAAAAAAGAAAGAAGCCTTTTGTAATGATAGCAGAGACCCATTCACCTAAAAAGTTAACTTCTCCAGATATGAGGGAAACAAGGAAATTTCCTTCTAAGTAGTTTTTCTCAAATTTGTATTTTTGAATTGCGTGAGAATGGTATGACTCGGCAGAACAGGCGGAAGGTCACTGTTGTTACGGACAGAAAGCGTCAGTAGATTCACATAAAATTTTATAGCGTGGGGTCCCAGCGCTCGCCAACTTTTCAAAGAGCTTTCAAAAAGGCTTATCGACACCACTGGTGACCGACAAGCTGATAATTGTCCATAAAAATTATTATGAATTGTATATTTATGTTATATGATATCGATATGGGTCTATGATATTACCGAGTGATGATAGTGTTGTTGATGACAGATACTATTATGCAAACAACGTTGATGGTTATGAAAATTAGTTACTACAAATGTATTTAAGGAAAGATTTATTTATTTATGTGAAAAAGCTTACCAACTAAAGACATAGTTGATCACAACATACACCATTCACAGGAGGGAACATCACTAGTATGAATTTAAACTATAGGAAAGCACAAAGAAATTTAAATTATTTGAGATTAATTAAATTATAAATGAAAGAATCATCAATGTTAATGAGATCAAAAATACCTAGAACAGCTTACATGTTATTATCTATGATCAAACAATGATTAAAATATACAAATGACACAAATTTGGATATTTTGAAATAATTTTATCTGTTTATTTTTATATATATTAGAAAGCCATCACAGTATACAACAATTCATACACTTACACACATTCAAAACACTATTTTATAATATCGTATACTCCACTTATAGGCTAACTCAGCATGCATAAAAAAAAAAAAACAAGCACAAAAGACATTTTCTGTTTCCTTAACAAAATAAAAGTAATGGAAAGGAAACTAATAAATCAAACTATACAAAAGAATAATAGTAAGAATAATAATAATATAATAGTAATATATACACTTTAAAAACGACTATCAAGCAGTACTCGAATAATGATTATATGGATGAGTATATCTATGAGAAGGAAGGGGTTCATAGATAGCTCATATTTTCGGATAGGATTGTTGGTGAGGAGGAATAGTTCAGCAACGATCTTATATATTCTGGATGAGTATATATCTATGAGAAGGAAGGGTTCATAGATAGCTCATATTTTCGGATGAGTATATATCTATGAGAAGGAAGGGTTCATAGATAGCTCATATTTTCGGATGAGTATATCCATGGGAAGGATAGCTCATATTTTCGGATAGGGTTGTTGGTGAGAAGGAATAGTTCACCAACGATCTTATATATTCTGGATGAGTATATCCATGGGAAGGATAGCTCATATTTTTGGATAGGGTTGTTGGTGAGAAGGAATAGTTCACCAACGATCTTATATAATCTGGATGAGTATATCCATGGGAAGGATAGCTCATATTTTTGGATACACGGATACACACACACAACCATACTCATGTTAACTAACTAGCTATGTTCTGTAAGCTAAGCTTAGTGATTGCAATTAAAATGTTTTCAAACTGTTAGTTAATAGTTTATTTGAAATATTCATGCAATAAATATTTTTCATTTCCATTTTTATATATTCTGGATGAGTATATCTATGAGAAGGAAGGGTTCATAGATAGCTCGTACTTTTGAATGGGATTGTTGGTGAAAAGGAATGGTTCAACGACGATCCTATATATTTTGGATGAGTAGATATATCTGTGAGAAGGAAGGGTTCATAGATAGCTCATATTAAGTATTGGTTATTCTGCGAGAAACTAACTATAACTCTCAAGACATAATAATGTTATAAATTATAACTGTCTGTATGTAATTCATGTATGAATAGAAATTTACAATTAAGTATAGTATTGACGAATTTCTGCATTTTAAATGACATTTAAACAGTTCTGTTTTTGTTTTCGGGTGTAAATTTTTATCTTTTCATAACAGTGTAGCTATGTAATGGGTTAACAAGTAATGTAGTGGCAAATAATTATTATTGGCATCCCACTATTCTTAATATTGTAATCACGTTGTTAATGTTTTTGTATGCCTTGATATATAGGCGTAACATGATGTTCATTTTAACTTCTTTGAAACACCTTAACTGGCATGTTTTAGGCAAACAAAGTGGATTATTATTTACTCTTAGGCAATAATTTCCTACCTTTGTGAAATAGGTACTTGATACAAACGTCTCTTTGTTATTGTTATTTTTTTTGTCTTTATGATGTATTCTTTTTGGTTATGTATAAAATGGTTATTAATCGCCTCTGTACAAAATTAGTTTACCAATTCGGGGAAAAAAATGTTGTCTGCACTGTTACCGTGACTTATGTATGCTAATCATTTTTTTTTTTAAATTTTACTAAATATGGTCTAATTATTTGTTACCCATTGACGTAATTGACAAGTTAAGTCAGAGTGCACCCGCAAATTTCTGTCACGACTCGAGCACGAGTGTTAGGTTATGTATTAGGGACATTCTAACTGCGTGCATGGGGACATGCACGGAGTCAGGATGGTCGAGTGTTAGGTTTCATTAATTTAAAAGTATTTTATTTGAATTTTACTACATTTTGGATTATTATAAAAGCACTTTATTTGATACTGGCAAACCTGAACCGGATATTTCCGCTTGTCTATGGAGAAAAAGAAAACACACGTGCTCGGCGGGAAGTGTGCAATCGGGGAGCGGCATTCTGGTTTAGGCTGTCAACGTGGAAGCTTATGGCTTCTGGAAAAGATGCTTAAGGCAGTCAGAGTTTTTATATGTATTGCTGCTCTTGTATTTTATATATATAGTTCCTGTGAAGTATAATAATAAACTATATGGAAGATACACGCCTACCTTCATTGCCAACACCCACCTGCTGAGTAGTAATCCAACACTAGATTGCATGCAATGATAGACAATTACAGTAACACTAACGCTTGGACAGACAGCGTTAGATACATGTTTATTTTTAGAAAATATTGGAAAACATGCCAATAAATCATTTGATAGTGTGATGGATTTTGGCCCAAAATCCCAAAACACAGAGGGCAGGTTTGTGCCCAGAAGAATATTAACGATTAGGCTGTTATTTAATCGTGAATACTACTCGAGGGGTAAAATAATTATGAGGACTTAGAAACTACAAACTTTCATTGCGTCGCGTGGCTTCATTGATTTGAGCATTACAAATGCTTTTTTTGTTGCAACGTTTAGAAAATGGTGAAGTAATTTGCAAACTAAGCAAAATTAACCAACGTGTGTGACGACGATTGCGATTGCTGAACACACTAAGCGCCACAAAAGAGGATAGACATAACAAAAGTGGAATGTTGAGATGTGGAGGGTAATCGCAATTGTGTAGATATCGGAAGACATAACAAATGACGTATGTATCAGACATAAAACACGGTTATCTGGTTCCGTACATTTGTGTTAGACCTGTTCCCCCTTTATTTCTTGTACATTTTATTGCTCCATTGTTGGTACAAGTGAATGATGGCCGTTTTACTACAGCCCGGCTGCTTTTGTACACGTCTCGAGGAGCGTTTTCAACAAATTCTGACAGGTATCATTAATTTTATACGCAATTGTGATGACAGCCCTTTATGTTTGTAGCAGTAGCGGGCTTCGCCAACACGATGGATTATCTACGATTAATAAATTTATCTTTACGTGCTTTATGGATGAGGGTAATCTGTAACCCGCTTTCTATTTTAATCACGTCGGCGAAAAAACGTTGCCTATTTAATTGGCAACCTTTATTAGATCTTTCCCTTCAAAAGTCATTGTTTGCAGCATTTATATAAAGCAGGATTTATATAGAGCATTTGTTACACTTTTAGGGCCTCTTTCACCGTCTGTCAAGTAGGCTAACCGTCATTTAAAGTCACCTGTCACCGGGAATAATTTAGCTGATATACCTTTGTCTGTACGGTAAAAGTCCCAAACATTAAAAAGAAAATAATAATAAAAATTTGCCTATCGAAGGATGCACTAAACCGAGTGCATAATTTAATAAAACATAAAATTATTTCTTAAAGTAACTAATCAACACTTTACTTGTAGTTGGTGAAAAAGGCCCTTTAGAGTGTTAAAATTATTTTGAGTTGCAATTTTTTGTAGTGTCAGAGCACACTGCGTTACACTGTTATAATTATGGCTAACCAGAAAATTACCCATCTCGGTATCTTCTCTAAGAGCTTGACCAATCTAGATAACCATGAAATAACAGAAGATATATAAATTTCATAATTGCGCTGCATGTGTAATAAAATTATATGTTCGCCTACCATGAAACAGTTTCTTCTTACCAGCTTGTGTAGTATAATTATACTGTAATTACATGTACATATAAATATATAATTGTATATAATCTATGGAAAAAGAAAATAGAGGGCACCCCATGGAAAGATGGGAAGACGAGCTTATAAAAGTTAAGAATAGCAAACGAACTAACACTAATCCACATAGTCCACATAGTCCACATAAAAAATACACATAAATAAAGACACCACACGAAGTTCCAAAAATAATAAACGTTAGACACTTTATTTTGAGGCTATACTTTATCGTCCTAACTACTAAGTCGTCCTACTAAGATCGTCCACTTTCTACAAAATTGTCTCTCATTATTTTTCCATATGACATTTTGTGTATCTAATTATATCAGCTTTTAATAAAGAAGGCCCTGTGTAAACGTATAAAATTAACCCTAAAATACTGGTCGGGCTTAATAACCAACTGTTTGTATGAGATGATAATCATATTTCCGCTCGAATATTAAAGGTTATATGACCCCCATAAAGATGTATTAGGCGTCGTCGTGAAAGTAGCAGTGCCTTATTAGATAATATTTACGGAGCACTAAATGAATTTATGCAGCGACAGGGATATATTAATATGAAGATACGACTTTTATATATAACACCAATGTTCACTTAATTTTTTTCCATAGCAACATCTTGTTTCCCTGTCAAAAGTCCCTGTACTTATTGCAAAAATTGTCTGTAAAAGGAAATTAAGATAGTAAATAGAATAGTTCCTATCTCATTAGCATTTACTTAACAGCGCACTTTATATACACTGGTGTTTCTAGCCAGTTATCTAGCCTGGGCCCTAATTCTCTAACACCACTTCGCGATTCTTTACTTCGAAACCGTTACAATCTTCGTAAATTGTTACGATATCTACTAGATTCTACTAAAAAGTTATTCTCTTACATATATAAAAATGCAATGATAAGACTAGGATAAGACATTGATGTGTTTTGGCAAGGTCACAAAAGCGTGAAATCATAATTTGCCATACAGAATCAGTGCACTGGTTTGTACACTATCCTACACATAATACTACATTATATACTACACTAATTATTAGATTTATAAGACCCGAAGGCGCATTAGATTTAACCAGCTGATGTAAACATTCAAAATTTATAAAAAAAAAAACTAAAAGAATTAAACAAACCGTTTTCTTAGAGTGCCATAGAGGTCGCACGGTTCCGCATGGTTGGCTCCCTGACGTTGACCTTCGAAGGTGACTACGGTCGGGCACTTGGCAAAAATTACAGAACATTACCCTGGAAAACGATTACTATTCGCTCCAGCCATTGTAACTTTTCCTCCAAATAAAATAGGACGTGACCAAGGATTTAAATGTTGTTACTTACGAGCAAATCAATTACACCGGTTCAGTACTACCTACCCACTGGTTCCTTTCCGGCAGGGCTTTGTAAGCTCGTGAGTTATTTCTTAAATTGATTTACTTAATCTATTTTTGTATCCAAAACTATTTTTTGCCAAAATTATTTTTATCTATTCGATTTGTCCCTAATGTTAAACACATAATTTTAGAAACATACATATGTAGCTGTTATTTTTATAATTGCAAAATAGCATATTTTCGTACTTGCAAAAAAATAGGGGACTATTCTTGTATATCGATGATAAGGACAAGAATATTTTTGAAGTAAGTGCTGCAACATCTTTACATTCTGAACTAGAATTGTTATCAAATATAACTCATAATTATGTATATACAATGATGTTCGAATATAGGCATGTTTCCATTCTTATCTATTACATAATTTTTATATAATTATTTCTTTAGGTTTAGCGTACACAGGCTATGTAAATTAATTTTTTGGCGACTTGGTCGTAAAATTTTGTTTTTTTTTTTAACATAAAAAATATAACAGATTGTCTCAAATAACCAAGAAAAAACATGACACAGCAAATCGCTGCTAATAACTATAAAGATTTAACAATAGACTCTCCACAGCCGAGGCCATTTGGCGGATTAAAATATATGAATAATTTATTTGTATTCCGAAGTCGGGTGGCAATTTGCGATTATTTTTAATGGCTTTCTGTATTGATAAAAAACTAATTAATATGAAGGGTTCAAAAGTGGTTTTCATTAATTTTAATCAAATTAACGAAGAGCTAATATTTTGAATAATCAGATATTTCTTTCTTTTTAACAAGGATCTTAACAAGATCTCTGCCTATACAACCTACAATAAAATATCATACAAACATACTCTCACAAAATTATATTACTAGTAATCTAGCAGCGCGGACTTAGATCAACTCCCAGAACACCCAAAGCAAAGCTAACTTTGAAAAGTTTGCTTGCATAGTGAACTAAGTGCAACTATGCCCTCTCGAGTCAGAGGGCCAAAATTACTCAACGATCAGTTCCACTCTCAAACAGATATCAGAACCTCAAATTTATTAGTACCTACATTGATTATTTTACTCTACTGGGGCCAAATAATAATTGTTCTGTGTATTTCACAGATTGATATTATCGTAAGCTTTCCCTTTTCCATCTTTCCATTTTTGTCAAAACCGAATTAAAATTGGTCTACCCACTCTAGAGTTTTTGAATCCTATACTATACAAACCAACTGTTAGAAAACTAAACTAGCAGGGCATTTAAAATACTTATTTGAAAAAACAATTGGTAACACTACTACGGTAGTGGTAGCACTTACCACTACCAATTGGTAGAAATTGGCAACACAAGCGACAGCCATTCTGCGCTGGGTTGTCGAATTGTGAGGACAGTTCCACTCTCAAACAGATATCAGAACCTCAAATTTATTAGTACCTACATTGATTATTTTACTCTACTGGGGCCAAATAATAATTGTTCTGTGTATTTCACAGATTGATATTATCGTAAGCTTTCCCTTTTCCATCTTTCCATTTTTGTCAAAACCGAATTAAAATTGGTCTACCCACTCTAGAGTTTTTGAATCCTATACTATACAAACCAACTGTTAGAAAACTAAACTAGCAGGGCATTTAAAATACTTATTTGAAAAAACAATTGGTAACACTACTACGGTAGTGGTAGCACTTACCACTACCAATTGGTAGAAATTGGCAACACAAGCGACAGCCATTCTGCGCTGGGTTGTCGAATTGTGAGGACGTTTGCTTTACCTAGTCGGTATTCTATAATAAGTAAATAATAATCATTATGTAGCAAGAACAAATAAATAAGTGTCCTACTATGTGGAGTATTATTCACCATGGCCTAGAGGAATTCTAACAATTTCAGAAGTGCGGTAAGCGGGCCCTTGAGGTATGTACTTGTAACTTTTCTGTTCACGAATTTCTGTATGTATAATTGTATATAGATATATTTATAATATCTATGAAAGACTCGAATGATACCTAATTATATAACATCGTATTGTAAACATTACAATACGAACCTACCTGCTAAATTACTTAGATTAGTGATGGTTTACATTCAAATTGTTTCACAAGTAGGTACTGTAAGAATTATTGTTTTCAAAGATTACATTACAAAACGGACAGTAGCTTTTGTACATTTCCTAGTTGGTCTGTGAGAGCATGCTACTTTCTTTTTAAAATAATACTAAGGAAATATACTTTTTTTTAACAATATCGTATTATTGTTGTAGTATGACTATACTTCATGTATTGTATTGTTTTATTAATATTTAAGTGACTGGTATGAATATTTATTTGAGATATCATAAATTATAGCTCTGAGTTTACTTAAGTATATTTTAACTATGAGTTTCGCATGGAACATATGCGTGTTTCTTTTATCTATGTCTAGCTGTTGCACACGACTGCGTCCGCGTGGCTTTATGGGGCGTGGCTTATGTCGCTGATGATGAGGCTACCTAACAGTGTAGGAATTTTTCAAATTGGTCCAGTAGTTTCGGAGCCTATTCAATGCAAACAAATTAACAATCAAATCTACCTCTTTATAATATTGGTATAGGTAAGGTAGTGTTATATAAACTTAAAAAGAAATGTTCTTCTTTACTGTACTACGAGATAATTACCTACCTACTTATACACTTCACTTTCAACAAAATAAAAGAATTTGTTTACTTTACTTGAATTCATAAAAAGTTTACTCAATTTTCGTTTGGTAAAATACCTAACGACCATCTGAAAGTCTGACCTTTTGAAAGTAAAGGCCTTATTTCGATAGGTAGGTACGATTACCTAGTTATTTGCACTGATAATATTGTGATAGGGTAGTAAAAAAAAAAAAAAAAAAAAAAGACGAAACGAACATAAGAATTGTGCGATTTTGTGGAATCCTTTGTCCTTTTCTGTCCCCGCTTGATACATCGTAATCTAGCTATTATACTCCTTCACTCGTAAGTTCAAATGTGATAATCATGACAAAGAAAGACTGGTAAACATGTGCAAATTTAAAGGTACGAATGCGGTCGATTGCATAATAAACTTAATAATATTATTCCAATCAATGCACAAGGGTCTAATTTCTACTGAAATATCTGCGAGGTATTTCCATGAAGTTTGTTAAGCTTAGCGGAGTGGAGAAGTCCAGACGCATTGATTTTAGTGGCCGTGTGCTCTGATCAGGGAAGTAGCTAAAAAAAATAATAATTAAAAAAATAATAATATTTCAATCTAATTCTTGATAAGTGGAACCTCCACACCCTCAAAGGTTTTGCGTCGCGTGGTATCCCACCGTCACCCAGGTATTGGTGGCTTTGGGTGTTGACGCTGTTCAGGTTGACATTGAGGCTTAGGTGGTGAGGGACGAGCTTCTCACGACGGAGGTTTAAATGAGTCGATCCTTCACAGGAATCATTTGGACTTAGTTCTATACTGCGACAATTCGGGACTTGAGCGGGTCATAAGTAAGTTTGAAGTTGTCGCCTTAGATGGCTTAAATTTTTAATCTTCTAACTAAACAAACCTAGAAATCACTTGCTTTCGGCCTACACGAGTTAGAATGAGTTGGGTAGAATGAAAGAAATAACACCACATTTATTATATATAATACATATTATTTATAACGTTATATGGATAATCACAATATACATTATGTACAAATAAATACAAGCGCACGTATTTACCATGTGACATGTGACGAGAAAGCGCGTGCTTTCGTATGCCACGTCGGTTGTACACTTTTACGTTTTCATATTTCCTGCGAAAGCAGAAAACCAAAAGTCTGCTAAAAAGAGGTTGCCACAGATTATCGATGTATACCACAGATTTATTAACAAAACGACTCAGCGTTACCGATTTCTTCAAACCGTATCGTCTTCTCTACAGCGAACGAAATGTAGTCAGGAGGATAGTAGGCGAGTTGCTAGATAATAATGTAATTAGAGAGTCCCATTTCGCGTACGTCAGCCGTATTGTACTCGTGAGGGAGGAATAAATGGCATTAAAAAGGTAGTAGTGATGCGCCGGAAGAACGTATAACCGCGGATACGATCCGGATACGGACCGTAACTTTCTTACTCAATCGGTGTCGGCGAGCGTGACCTTAAAGTTGACGCGAGTTGACGCCCGCCACTTGACGCTTTGCGTGACAGGCAAGACATGTTTTGACCTGCATTGTGCCAGGTCTCTCTTAGAAAGATTTAAGTCTTGGTTTTCTCATTGTAAAAGTAATCTTATAACTTGCTATAGTTTTTAAACATTTCATTATTTTTATAAGCTGACACAAATATTTGTGATCATAAGATAGTTTAGTTAATACCTTTGAGTGCAGGTACTATTGGTATGGTAACTCACTACGATAAATGTTTACAATATAAAGGTGCCAAATATTTGATTTTAAGAATTAAATAATGATAATAATATCTGAATGGAATTTAATAGTTCTTCGTTGCTACTCAATCACCTATAATTATATAGAATTTCATCTATGAATTGAAAATTAATAAGGTAAAAGATTCGTAAGAGATCCGTCAAAAAGAAAATACAGGCGGTCTTTGAATATCCTGGGCACACAAACGCACACCAGGTGCGACGGTTCGTTGGCTTGGCAAGTTTCTTTCGGCACTTTGTGTAGAACTTTGCGCTAAGATCCCTTACTAAACTAACTAAGGAAGATTATAACGGACAATGACGATGACATCAATGGTGCATCAAATGGTGCACGATGACGAGTATGTCAGATAGATCTCGATGTCAGATTATTATATTTGCAGGACATTTTTCAATAAATAAATAAATAAATAAAAATAAGCGCGGAATATTGGTTTCGAAAATAAAAAAATCATACAAAGTAAACGTAACAATTCTAGGCGTCATTAATGGGTTTAGTGAGTTCATAATAAAATCAAAAACAACTATAAAGGTACTCGGAGATATGTTCGCGATAGTAAGTTGTAAGAACGGTTTTACCATTTATATGCCGGTGATTTGCAATTTTAATTATATGAGTTGTAAAAGTGAACAAATACAAGATTTTTATTTATTTTATTTTTATTTTTATTTTTATTTTTATTCTGAACAACAACCCTACAGCAAAACAAAATAATATACAATAGATATCATATTACTGCTTCATTGCCAGTTACAGGGCTCTACTGTGTAAGACGTAAAAAAAAAAAGAGAAAATTACAGTTATATTACCTAAGCCTAACCTAATTAATAATTCTAAACAACGGGGAAGGGATGCGTGCGTGCGTGCGTGCGTGTGTGTGTGTGTGTGTGTGTGTGTTTGTGTGTGGTTCCATTTAATTATCTTTAAGTGTATTCGCGACGCTGCGCTTGAAAGATGTTTTGGGGAGGTGGAAAATATCTAGGTGCGTGAACTTATCGTTATAAGTTGAGGGCAATCTATGGTATACAGAGCCAAGGTCGTAATTTGTTCGTGATAGCGGAACGTGGAACAGTTTTCTCCTTCTACCACGCTTGGTCCCGGCCCGAAGCCGCAACATTTGAGATAGGAGTGCCGGACAGTTGAGCGCCCCAGAACAGATGTCGTGGAGGAGCGACATATCAGAGACTGTGCGTCTGTCCTCCAAAGTCATCAAGTCGTGACGCTTGCAAGAGTCGGCGTAGCTTAGGGAAGTGTGGTGCGAGCGGAGGTTGAGCCATCTCACGAACCTTCTTTGTATACGCTCTATTTGATTACTTTTCGTGACATACTGCGGGTTCCAAATCGGACTACCATATTCAAGGACACTACGCACATAGGCATTGTATAATAACCTCACGCAAGACAAGTCAGTCAGATCTTTACTGACTCGGAACACGAAGCCCAGATTTCTAAAAGCTCTGCTCATAATGTTATCTAGGTGAAAATTAAAAGTGAGTTTTGCATCCAGTGTTATGCCAAGGTCCCTTACCACGCTATCTCTAGGAATGCATGTGTTGCCTATTTTATATGTGTGATCATGGGGCTTATGCTTCCTTGTGAAGGTGATATGCGTACACTTTGATACGTTGACATTAATTCTGTTAGCAATGTAGTACTCCTGAAGTCTGTCGAGGTCCTCCTGCAACCCAAGAGCGTCTCCGAGATTATCAATGTTGCGATAAATCTTTTTATCGTCTGCATATAAGAGAAACTTAGAGTGCATGAAGCAGCTCTTTATGTCGTAAATAAAGGCTATATACAGGAGGGGTCCCAGCAAAGATCCCTGAGGCACTCCCGAGGGCACGCCTATGAAGTCGGACCTATGACCACCAAGCACCACCGCCTGCCTTCGATTAGTCAGGTAGGACTCAACCCATCTTAGCAAGTCACCGTGGATGCCTAGTTCGTTCAGCTTACGAAGCAAGATAACATGGTCCACTCGATCAAATGCCTTTTCAAAGTCGGTATAAATCACGTCCACTTGTCCGCTCTCAGCCATGCCACGAAGAACATCACCAACGAACTCAGCGAGATTGGTTGTGGTGGATCTCCCCCTAACGAATCCGTGTTGCTCCAGAGGCACGCCTTGCATAATGATCTGATAAATGTAGCCATAAACAGAACGCTCCAGAACCTTACTGAAAGTAGACAAAAGCGATATTGGTCTGTAATTTTTAATTTGAGTTTTGTCACCTTTCTTATGAATGGGCACAACCAAGGCATCCTTCCAAGCCTTAGGAAAAACACCTTCCAGCAGGGATCGGTTAAAGATTGATGTTAAGGGCACGGCCAGTAGTTTAGCGCAGTGAGATATGAACAAGGGAGGAACTCTGTCACAACCTGCTCCTTTGTCAACGTCCAACTTCCTGAGCGACGCAAGTACCCCGCCCGTACTGAATGAAAGGGTGTGCATGCCATCAGCATAATTGTTTTTCAACCTCACGGATGGGTAGCTTTTAGCGGGTTTTGAGAACATGTTGTGGAAATAGTTGTTAAACGCGTCGCATATCTCCCCTTCACTCTGAAGCTTGAGCGTTTCGGCAAACATAGTACTCGGATACCCGGCACGACATTTACGTTTAGCAGCAATGTAGGACCACAAATATTTTGGATTCTTCTTTATAAGTTCCTGAGATCTAGACAAAAAAGCAGCCCGACAACGCTTCTGTAACAGCTTTTGACGAGATCTGAGGAGTGCAAAGGTGTCGTAGTCCATGGGGTTCTTGTATTTTTTCCATAAAGTATGGACCTTTTTCTTCTCCTTGATGACGGCAATCAGAGCGCGACTGTACCACAAGGGAAAACGTGTGGAATGATTAACCGTTATTTGTGGAACGTATTTGTCTATAACTGCGTACAGGACGCCATAAAAAGCGTCCACCGCGTCGTCCAGCGTTTTCGTGTCCAGAGTACGATCCCAATCGACGGCTCCAAGTGTTTTATTAATTTCTGTGTAATTTGCTTTCCGGAAGAGGTATTTAAGCCGCGGCGGCCTCGCGAGGGGTACGGCGAAAATATCCGTAGCATCAATATTTAAAGTTGTGTGAGCAGGATCCTCCTTAACCAAGGGATCAAGACAAGCTGTGACACTTAAGGCAAAAGTGGAAAAAATTAGGTCTAATGTGTTCCCAGCCACGTTAGCAAGCCTATTATGCTGAGTAAAACCCAGAAGATTGAACGCGTTAACAAGATCGAAAGCCGAGCACTGTACGTCAAGACTGCCCTTTTTTAGAAAAATTGGTTCATCCGCACGCCAGTCCAAACAACTCAGGTTGAAATCTCCGGCAATCAGAAAGTCGTCACCCTCGCTCGAACCGACCACATCAGAGACCCACGAGCCAAGCCTGTCAAGGCGCTGTGCCAACCTTTTATCAGGCGGCACATAAGCCAATCCAATATGAAGCTCGCAGCGAGTGCCTAGAGAACGTCCATCGATTGTGAGCCACAGACATTCCACGTCAAGGTCGTCACGCTGCCATTCGGGTCGTGCACGAGCGGCCAGACGTTCGCTACACAGCAGCAAAAGACCGCCACCAGCGCTACGCGAGCCACGATCCCGCCTGAACACATTGTACTTACTGTTCGTTAATTCAGAATCAAGTATCCCCTCGCACAGCCAAGATTCGGTAATAAGTATTATATCATAATCTGAAGATACAACACTGCTGTAAAAGTCAGTTGTCTTAGTACGAAGGCCCCTTACGTTTTGATATAGTACACGCAACCTTTCCATTAGTCTAATGTATATTTATATACGTGTGTTTATAAATATAAATGCATTACAATACAGTATAATGTAACATAATATAATATAACATTACTGTAACATAATATAATATAAATGTGTAATAGTTAAGTTTAGTTTAGTTTGTTTAATTATGTTAACCAATTATGCAATTACTATGGACTAATTGTCTGGAAAACAAATAAATTACAATTATTATCACAGATTGCGACATTTCACATGGCAAACTAACGAAGCGAGCAGCAGTGAGCAGGAATGACAATGTTAATAGGTAATAATAACAAACTATTTAAGCCGGAGCACTGCAAGACCAAACGCCAGTTAACGTGCACCTTTACGTCGCATTATTATGCACAAGTAGGTATAAATTATTTATTTAAACGTGTTGATCTAAATTCAACCAGCTCACAAAAAGTATAAAAATAAATATTGATACCTTGTAGTTATTTGGTATTGTTTGTATCTTCTTTTTGTAATTTGGTGTACCTTATATATAAATAAATATGTATAAGGTTTTATCTGTTTAATATTAGTTTACTAATTCGTGGAAGATTACACTGTATTAGGTAACAGTGATGACACTGTTACCTTTTTATTACAATAATAATAATAATGTTTAATAGATATATATATGTGTGTTTTATCTTTTTATGTAGTATAATTGTTTTTCTTAAATAAAAAATTAAAAAAAAAGGAAAAAAATAAATTAGGTAATTAGTGTGTGTGTGTGTGTGTAGTATGTGAGAGAAAGTGAGTGAGTGAGTGGGTGAGATATAAAAATATAGGAAGGTCGAGGATTAATTATTTATTAGCCAAATTAATAAGGATTGCCAAATAATAGGAGTGTAGGTAGTAGGAGTGAGTGATTGTAGATGAGGAAATTAATGTTTAGAATAACGGATATACTAGTAATATTACGATGCACAATATACCAGTTGTAATGAATGTAATGAATGTAGTGAAAAAAAAAGGAGAATATACCCATAGAAAGCTTAGCCGCGTTTAACTCTGATATGATCATTAATGATGAACCTGTTGTCAAAGTGAATTAAGCGCACAACCTCGGATTTGTAATGGACGGTAATTTGCGTTTTGAGAAACAAGTGCTTGAACTAGTCCAAAACTGCTTTTGCCGCTTAAAGGTCTTGTACAAAGTTATAAGATGTCTTAAGTGTTTATTTACGGTTAAACTTAAACTTTGCGAAACGATTATTTTATCTAAGGTGAATTATTCTTTAGGATTTATATGGTAACTTTTATTTAAGAAAACACACAAATTGATTCAACGAGTGCAAAATGCGTTTCTGTTTGGAAGTGCCTCCTAGATCGCACATAACGCCTTTCCTAAATAAATGTATTATTTTGCATATGAATGCCAGGCAATAACTTTGTTATGCAACGCTAATCTTTAAAATGATTGGTACTAGATGACCGGAGTATTTGTCCAAAAATTGAATTGCCGTGATCCTCCCTTTACTTGGAGACGGCTGGTAAATGCAGTGAATGTTACCTATTGCTCAACAGCCGCATTCTGTGGTAGCTTCCGATACTTGGCCTTTAAGTGTTGGAATTATATTTCTCCTGTTGGTCTAAATCTGCTTTCGAAAACAAATATACTTCATTACTAATTAAGGGACAGAAGGGTAAATGAGATCTTAAGCCAAGTGATTAATTTTGAGCAATAAAAGAGTAATAGTATAAACAATAACTAAAGACAACCTAATAAGAGGTGGTGTACTGTTATCTTAAAAATATGATTAGTTGCAGCCTAAACAGTCATGGCTTTAAACTCCTACAAGTAACCGTACTGCAGTGGCGACTGGCGTGACCGTCTGTCAAGTGGGACTGGCGTGGGATCGGCGCTGTGCTTTGCATTGGCCTATGCAATGGCGCACACTCAAAGGAATTTTGGTTGTGTATTCTCAGTTAAATAGGAAAGATTTGTATGTATTTTATTTTGTCTTGTTATGTTTGGATGTGTTCTGTATGTCATGTGTATGCAAGTAAATGTTTTCTATTCTACTACGATTTTAGATGGTCTACAAAATAAATATATACATTTATACATTTTTATTATAAAGATAACAAAAAGAATTGTACAGTATTTACAAACTAATATCTGAAGTGTATACGAAAAAAAGGTATAAAGTTTATCTATGTATAGTATAAATAGGATAAAAAAAAAATAGTAGCTTGGAATAGCGGCTCCATTGTCAAACCCAAGCAATTTCGCTGCAGTCTTGAATCGGTGTCGTAAAATAATGGTCCCTACAAACTAATTATAATTTTAGATAAAGACAGACACCAATAGTGTCTAATATTGAAGGTCATCCCGTAGGCAATACAAAATAAAATTATGTTTCCAATGATAGACTCAAGGCGTGGGTGACACCACTGAGAGGTGATAACGAGACTAGTAGTAAGCGGAAGCAATGGGTCCTGGAACGTTTGGGTCAAGGACATGACACGAGTAATAATGAAATGCAGGGTTGGACTGTTAGTCCTAAATTCTAAAATCTACTTTTCTATTCCTAAATTCGCAGTTTGGTTACGAGGTGAGTGCAGTCTGATGTTGATCGGGACGGGCACCAGCTGCTTGAAAAGGAGACATGACAACATCGGTCTCGGGCAGCTACGACTATTGGTAATGGCAGGCCGTGTCCCTCGGGTGGCAAACGGTAGCTATAATACAATTGAAAAGAGAGCCCCTCGGGTGGGCAACGATGGCGAGCAGAGTCAGTGTAGAGCGGGCCATACTCCCTCGGGTGGAAAAATGGTGGCTAAGTGGCTATAGCTGGATAATGAGCAGGCTATTGAATTGGGAAGAGAGCTGAGCTGAGATGGGCTGAGCTGAGCTGCGCTGCGCTGGCTGAGCTACGCTGCGCTGGCTGAGCTACGTTGCGCTGGCTGAGCTGGGTTGAGCTGGGCTGAGCTGAGCTAGGCTGGGCTGAGCTGAGCTAGGCTGAGCTGAGCTGAGCTTTTTATTGCGTGTAATAGTGGAGTGTCAAATGTGTCAAATAGTGGTGAAATGTGTAAGCGTGTTAAATCTAGAAATATGCAAGAAAATTAAGTTTAAGTAGTTATAATGTACCTAACCAGAGAAGGTTTTCATTAAAGAATTAAGACGTTTAGCACTTAATTTTACTATGATTATACTGTATTATACAATAATTATACTGTGAGGTATTTTATGTAATCAAGTAAAAGAAACTAATTGAATTGATATAATGTGATTAATGATTTTGTAAAAGTACCTAAGTACGATTTAAGTATTGTAGTACTATGTAGATGTTAAACTGCTAAGGCTTGTTGAAAATAAAATCTAATCCTAATAGTTATACAATAAACTAAACTTATAAATCACAATAAATTTACACAATAATTATAATAAAAAGCATCGGTCCCTTTGGTGCAGGGTCCCAAGCATGCTGGCTGAATTACCTCGTATGTGATTAATTAAATACAGTTTGATATAATGTGACTAATGTTACGTTGAAAATAATTGAAATAAGATATCAACGTTATCGGCTATGAAATTAAAATAGAAAACTAAAAAATTGGGCGCCAGCTAACTAAAAAAATGAAAAAAAAATCATATGTTAGCACTAAAAATATATTTAAACAAAAAAAAAAAACAAACAAGAGTAAAATAAAAAAAAATACAATTGCATAAGGATTAAAAAAAAAAACTGAAAAGATAATAGAATTAAATGAGTAAATTAACAATAAATTTAAAATGAACTAAAACACAAATTATAATAAAAAAAAACATTAATCAACAATCTATCATCAGAAATAAGATGAAATACGTACCCATATTATAACCGGGGTTTTTTACATAAATATTTTAAATTGAATATAATAAATTTAATAGAATTTCAAAATAAAATTAACTGGTAAATAAAGGCTATTATCAGCACAAAACTGAACCGCTCTCTGCGAGCGACAGAGAAACAAAGACGCTCTACTAAACTGAAAATTTTGAATATTGAACGTCAAATGCAATTCTATATATTTAAAATAATAATAATAAAGTTTTAAATACTTAAATAAATAAACAAATAAGGTAATATAACTAAATATAATATAATATAATAAAATAAATAAATAATACTACGTTACACTAATAACTACAGACTAGTGTAATAAAAATAAAAATTAATTACTGTAGTAGTAACAGATTAATTAATTAAGATAAGCTCTGCATTCAAAATATTTGCTATAATAATTATGATCAAAATCGTGTTTTGTGTAATTTTAACTTAGCTAGAATCTATATAATAGTGCTATTAATATACACTTTATAAAGTTTATGTGCATTGTAAACCCAATAACAATTTAGTCACTTATTTATACAAAAATATATGCAGCATTATTCGCTGTATTTCAAACTAATGTAAGTATATATGGAAATTATGTACATAATATCTGCTATCATGTTGCATAGTGATGTATTTCAAATTGACTCAAGTATACCTGAAAACTATGTACATATCTGTTATTATGTTACATAGTGAGGTATTTCAAACTGATGTTATCTAAAAATTATGTACCTACATAAGTTTTATTCATTGTTATTATATTGCATAGTGATGTATTTCAAACTGACTCAAGTACACCTGAAAATTATGTACATATCTGTTATTATGTTACATCGTGATGTATTTCAAACTGATGTTATCTGAAAATTATGTACCTACATAATTTTATTGTTCATTGTTATTATATTGCATAGTGATGTATTTCAAACTGACTTAGATAAGGGTATCTGAAAATTATGTACATATCTGTTATCATTCAGTATCATTATTTTAGATAGGGATGTATTTCAAACTGACGTATATCAGAAAATTACGTAAATAGCTGTTATTATTCAGTGTTATTATGTTGCATAGTGATGTATTTAAAACTGACGTATATCAGAAGATTATGTAAATAGCTGTTATTATTCATTGTTATTATGTTAGATAGTGATGTATTTCAAACTGATGTATTTTTACTCTTACTCCGAACTAAGTATGAGGACCTACTTACTTATTTCGGATGACCGAGCTTGGCTCCGGAATGAGGACATTCCTAGA